>CM055406.1:10514520-10600696 GCA_029228625.1 Pseudolycoriella hygida | reverse complement strand
GTCACAACCAATACACTCTCACGTGTACAGAAAAATATTTTCCGCGTATTCAATGAATGCATTTGTAAATTAAAAATGAGAAGTGAACCATATAAAAATTGAACAAAATGATTTGTAACCAGAAACTGTTTGTGTAAATAATTTCCTTTCATGTATCGTATCAATATACATGCATTTCATGAACATATTTTTGTGTAGTGAAAATTACTTGAAGTTGATTCAAATGTAATTTCGAATTGGATAATTAGTTTAGGTTATTTAATGTTTAAATCTTTTGTAAAATGAAACAAAAAATTCTCAGTTATTTACATTAGGATAAGAGTTTAGGTAGATGGAAATATTAGACAAGATTACTACAAACATAGAGAAAGATTACTTAGAAGAAAATCTTAGAGCTGAGGAGAAAATATAGCCACAAATTTGCAGATGCAATGCTCACACGCTGTATAATTGATTGAGCCTAATTTATGACTAAGTTAAAAACGTAATAATTGTCGTAAAATACGACCGATTATACATTTTAATTACATTTCACAATAAATTAATGTGAGAAGTAAGTCAAACAATATACGCATGTCGGCCGTATTGTGCGTGAGTCGTGAAAAGTCTCAGGGCGACAGCACATGGAATTTTCACCAACCGAGCACGTATACGTACATATACAACATGTATAGCTAGCTCCATACATACATATACCGATATCTAATTTCATGTATTGTTCGGCAAAAGGCCATTTTGAGCACAAAACACGAAAACGACACTCTACAACTATTTCGAACTTAACTCAAATCCAAATACAGAAAAACGTCAAATAACTAATTCTACAAGCGTGTAACAAGATTGACGTTATTTTTGTCTCTTTCGTTGAAGCCGCGCAGAGTTTACATAATTTCCAATGAACAGGAAGAGAATCACAAGACTAAAAAGCCGAGTTTCACATGAACAAGCGAGCCAAAGAGAGATAGAAAAGGAGCCCAAGCATATGATTCTCTTCCCTCTTCCTGCATTATCAATAAGGATTTAGTTATTAGTTTTCAATTGCCGATATGGTGCGAGGGATACATAAACTCTATAGCGTTTCAATTAAATTATAGAAAAGTAACAAAGGACACTTTTCGAGACGGTGATTGATTTTGCAATGTTTATGTTTGCATGCATTGACAATGTTATTGCAAGAGTAATATTATTTTAGACAAACCAAAAACGTTTTTGAAAATGTGTTTCCAATTGATTTTCAATGAATTATTATTTTATATGGGTGTGGTAAAGTATGCAACGATTATAGAATACAAACCTTGCTTACCTAACGATGGGTTGGGTGAATGAGCTCTTAGCGATGCCATACTGGGCTGACGAGATGGCATTCGTACAGACATTCTTGATCCACGTCTTTCTTGTCCATGCAATAGTTTGTTGTCTCGCAATAGGGAAACATTCATCAAACGCGGATTGGGTGTGTTAAATATCGTACGATTCTCATGCCACCGAGCTCTGAAAAGAAAGAATAAATTATTCCTTGTTCGCCGAACTTTAAAAATGTTTTTTTGCAATTCAACGACAAAAAATTCGCATTTTTGTGCGTCATTTCGGTGTCGCATGACGTCAGTGACCTGACCTTAAAAACCTGAAACCTGAGTTGACCTGAACCTCATTTTGTAAGCTGTGACCTGATCTGATTTGATCTGAGCCTGTTTTGGCCTGACCTGATTGACCCGACAAAATGACGTTTTCATATAAATGTCTAGTATTTATGAATTTACTTTGCCATTTATATTATTTATGTAATGTCAAGTTTTTATTATCTCCATCTCCATCGACATAGTGTGTTAATGTACTAATGTACTCAGTAATAGTGTCCACTGGATCGTCGACTGAGAACAAAGTAAGTGTAGGAAAGGCGAGTTTTTTCTCAACTTTTATTAATATAGTAGTGGAGCTACTTTTCTGTGATACCTTAGTTTTTTTAACAGATATTTCGCTAGAAGATAGGTCTGCAATTGAGACTAGGCAGTCTGTGGCCGAAAAAGTGTCTATAACAATGTTGCATGGTGGAAAAAGTACGCAACTGTACAATAGTTTCGAACTCGGCCCCAGGCTGCGTACTTGATAAATTTAATTGACTATGTAAAAGGCAGCCTGATGCCGAGAATCGATCATTGTCATTGTAACGGCAATAATGAACACAATACGCTTAGGCTGCGTGCTTAAATTTTTGTTTTAGAAATGTAGATTGCAGCAGTAGCCTAGTGGCGAACTGAAACTTATGTGACATATATAATTTACTCCTGCCTACATTTTGTCAAAAACAGATTCGCAACACCAGGCTGCGTACTAAAGTGGTAGAGCTGAGAATGTAGATGGCCTGGTGCTGCAAATCTGTTTTTGCCCAAATCTAGACAGGAGTGAATTGAGTGAACATGAGTTTCAATTTGGCACTAGGCTGCTGATATCTACATTTATAATACGAAAGTTTAAGCACGCAGCCTAGTGCCGACTTCAAATTTGTATGACGTATAGTATTCAAGACAGCCGTTTCAATTATATCGACCCATCCACCATCCGCAACCACCAGGTTGCCTTTTACATTCTAAATCAAATTTATCAAGTACGCAGCCTGGTTCCAAGTTCAAAACTAGTGAACAGTTGCGTACTTATTCTACCATCCAACATTGTTATAGACACGAACAAAGTCATCACAAAACAGTAGCTCAACTTTAGATTAATGAACGATGAGTGTATGTAGGTATTTTTTTGAAAATGACATATTTTTATAAAAAAACTATCGCTAGAAAAACGTCGTTTTTACAAAGATTGCTCTTAATCGATTTAAAATCTCTATTTCCACATTCTTTGGTCAAACATTCAGAATGATTGCCTTTAGAATTTTTCAAGTCAGGTCATCAGGTGAGGCTATGTCCGGTCAGGTCATCCATATATCAGGTCAGGTTAAGGTAATTTGAATGAAGAACCTGACCTGACCTGAATTTTTCAGGTCAGATGATTTCAGGTTCAGGTCAGGTCAAACCCGAACTGTTCCGAGCTTTAAGTTTTCGCACTAGTGCGACAAAACTTAGCTATCGCACTAGTGTGAAAAAATAATTTAAATTTCGTCAAATTTTCGTAAGTGAAAAAACCCAGGGAAAAGCTCGTTTTTTGTCAATGAACTGCAACAAAACGTTGTTTGATACACGTTACGTATGCTGGTAGTTTAACGCACACGATCACATCTAGTGCGTTGAGCTACTTTATACCTAAAACTACCATTGTGCAACTGAGTGCCATTAAGGAGAACTTTAGACTGTCGCATAAAACGTTGTATGCAGCTCGGTGCAAAGCACTCCCCTAGACATAAGATGTATATTGCGACACTCTGCCTGTTGTCTTGAGTCATAATTGGCGGGTTCCAACCAAAAATTTGCACAGCTCCTATCGAAAATATTTTGTTCTTATCATAGAAGAATTTTTACCATACCAGCCCTCGGCGACACTTTTTACGAATCGTAAAGAGGTATTAAGCTTTAGCATGTGTTCATTTTTCGCGAAGTATAAAATTATACAACAAACTTTTGTTACATCTACAGAAATGTTAAGGCAACAGGGTGATTCCGCAATAAGGTAATTCATTTTCTTTGTAAAATTTTGTTGGGTAAAATTTTTTTGTAACGATTTCTGGTAAGAGATAGGTGATTGGTGTCAAAAGGAAAATTGTTAGATGGGTTGTTTTGTGTATGAGGGTATCAAATGAAAAGATGGATATGCACGAAAAAAGGTAGTACATTGAGAAAAATATCTACAAGCAACGTAGCAATTGTGCTTATAATATACGTCGCCGACGTGGTTTATCTACCGTACACGTATTACGAACGCCGTGCACGTATTATGTGAGATCATAACACGTTCGCTACGTATGACATACTACACAATACTTGATCATGCCCGCGGTGATAGCGGAGGGCGTCATGTAGTCCCCACACCCCCAAAAAGAAGTCCACAAACTCAAAAACATCATACAAAAACCTTTGCGACAAGTCACCAATTTCATATGCCTCTGGAAAACTCTAGAAAAGCCGTGGCATGTGGAAAAGTGATCAATTTTGACGGGTTTTCAGGTAATGCTCGGAGTTTTCGAAGTTTGAGTGACAATAGATAGTGAGTTGGTTTCTTCGGGAAAGTTATAGAGTTTGGTCAGGAGAATTTTTCGGGATCTTGAGAAAATGGCTGCGAGCAGTCAAACCGGCGCCATCTTGAAGTTTCGCAATCAATAAATTAGGTTTGTTTTGGTTTTTGAATTTTAGCTTCGGAATGAAGATATTTAGAGAGTTGGTTTCTGCTCGAAAATTATATAGATTGGTGAGGAGACTTTTTTGCAATTCTAAGAAAATGACTGTCAGCTGTCAAAGTGGCGCCATCTTGGATTTTTTGCTATCTTCTGAATTAGAATAGCTGTCTCTTTATGAGGGGAATTTTTGGCCTGGAGCCGGAAATTTTTTTCGTCAGAAATTTTTTTTCGCTGAAAATTTTTCTTCGCCGTAAATTTTTTTCGCCGGCAATTTTTTTTCGTCAGAAGTATTTTTTCGCCAGAAATTTTTTTCGATCGGACCGTTTTTTCTGAAATTGTTTCCGGGCCGAAAATTTTGTTTTCATCGGAAATTTTTTTCGCCGCAAATTTTTTCGGCGAATTTTTTTTTCTCCGGAACTTTTTTCTCCAAAATTTGTTTCTTTTTTCTTATCACGAAAGTTGGGGTCGCCGTTGCGTCAAATTTCGTCCTTACTTCCAAAACTACTGATAACACAACAAAAACCTCTTAAAATGTAAAATGTGACGCAGTCCCTAATGTCCACTTCCAAAATTAGTGATAGCGTTTTAGGTGACGCTATCGCTGATATACGCAGAAATTTGTTTGAATTAAATGTTTGTGGTCAAAGTTTTATTCTTTTAAAAAAATTGCATCACTTTTAATACATGTTTTTAAATCGAAGAAACCTAAAAGTGGGATCATTTCACTTTTTTTAAAACATAATTACGTTGTGTTCAAAAAATTGTGTCGCAAATGCCAACAAACACTTTCAGTTTTCACACGCAAAAATTTAAAAAACCAAACAATTTTCGCACAACGAAACAAAAGTAACATTTTTGCAGCGTAAAATTACAGAAAAATTATTTCGTCGTTGGGTCTGGCATTTGCGACGCAATTTTTTGAACACAACGTAATTATGTTTTAAAAAAAAGTGACGTAATTTTTTTCAAAAAATAAAACTTTGACCACAAACTAACATTTGATTCAAACGAATTTCTGCGTATTATCAGCGATAGCGTCACCTCAAACGATATCGCTAATTTTGGAAGTGGACATAAAGGACTGCGTCACACTTTACCTTTTAAGAGGTTTTTGTTGTGATAATACATTCAGTGCGTATATAATACGTCGACGGCGTATATTATAAAGACAACACGACGTACGCTTGTAGATATTTTCCTTAGTGTACGGTGGAAACGGTAGTCCGAGGGAAAAGGTAGTACGAGGGAATTGGGAATAAAGGGGCAAACCAGAACTATGCGTTATATTAACTAACACAAGCAAAGAATTTGAATAAACTTACACTTTCTTTTAAAATACGATCGAATTTTATTTCTTCTTCATCTACTTCAAACTTTACACACCCTTATGATGCACCTTTCGCTGTAAGGTCCTTAAGCTAGAAATCTCCGACCTAGCAACAAGGAATGCTTATGCGTCCCAGTTGGAGGGATATGTTTGAGAAGGCCAAGAGACCCTTAATGGGCTTTTACGAAAAATACGTTTCATATAACACGTCTCATACAAAATTGTTAAATAGATAAAGTTATGGGTCCGGCCATTCACCTGCATTGAGCACTAAATAGTGACGTAAATGTTTTTTTTTTTTTTTGAAAACCTAAATTTTGAGCATTTCCTATGCAAAAAGCACGAAAAGTCAATTTTTTAGATTTATACAAAATGATGAAATAAATATAAACAATCAAAATACATTGATAACTTATCCTATTTTGTGATAAAATATCGATTCGACAAAACTCAATAAGTATTTTTTGTTTATTTATTTTTATCATTTACAAATCTTGTGAAATAGGCAGTTGAATATTTTCCGGGAGAGCACATTATAACCATTTGATAACATGTCCAACATAAAGAAGAAGGAGAAAAGATTGCGTTGGCAAAAACGAAATGTTAACGAAGTATCCCCACCGCATATATTTCGTTACTATGAAACGTACATTCGATTTCTTCAATGGGTGCCACTTACTTTAAAAATCCTGTACTGGTTTCTAAGATTTTTTTTTTTGTATCGTCTTAGTATTGTGCGTATTGTGCTTCTTCATAGACATTATTAAGAGGAGAATTCATTACACAGCGATTTCATCGAGACGTTCCGAAAATAAAAAAAAAAAAAACACTGAAACTTACTTAATTAATAGTAGATTACAGTGGAGGTGCGGAAGTAAGTCATTACATAAGGGATCAATTTTGTGAAATGAGCCAAACTCAAGAGGGTGTTTTTAAGCAAAAAGCTTTGAAAACTGTTTTTTGACGAGTGTAGAGTGTAGAGCCGTAGGCGAGGCATACAACTGCACGGGTCAAAAAACACTTTTTAAAGCGAGTTGCATAAAAATACACGAATAAGTGTCACGAAATGATCCAGATTGAATGACTTACTAAGCAATGTATGCTATTTTAATCGGTGTCCCATCCGAAAACGCGTCATTACATGCAGATTTACATGTAATGAGAAGTTTCCCTAACATACATGTAATGAATAATTTCCGTGGGGTGCACATATACATGTAATGACAAGTTTTCGGTGGGACATCGAATAAAATACATAATCATAGAGACTGTTGAAATTAAAAAAGACCGCTGGCTAATACAAAACAATATAATTCTTGAATGTAGACTGATTAAGTTTGTTGTATGACTGAGAGACTAAGCAATTTCTTTATTATTGAAGTAACACCCGTTCATTCGCTTTATTATTTGATGAGGAATACAATGAACAGCCAGTAATAATTTTGCTCTTCGACGGTGCGTATGTGCTTCGTTTGTGTTGATCGTATACGATTACGCTGCACGCGACATGTGAGAGTTCCTTACTATTTAATCTTTGCAATTTTACATACTCTTTTCATCGAACTAAACTATTTACATTATAAAATAATGAATAAACTGTTCAAGAAAAATAATTTTTAAATGTGAAGTTTTGTGCAAGTTTTACATTCTGTTCAATTAGCAAGTACGCTTTGTCTGATTGGGTACACGCATTGTCTTTTGTCTCGGGCATTGTGAAGCATACGTTTATAATTTATTTGCGGTTTTTCGTTAGATTTTGTTACGAAATAACTAAAGTAAATAATTGAAATGTTTTTCGATATGTTATTTTGTTAGGTTTTAGTTGCAATACACACTTAATGTGAACACTCTTTTAATTTAATGCATTAATGTCAATATCAACAACATTTGCTTTCATTCATTTTTTTTGGTCGAATTTTAGTACGTAGTGATAGAAATTTGCCATTCAGCGATTTCACATCTTCCTTGCAAATATTCGTTTCGTCAAAACTTTATTAATCGATAAACTGTAGTTAACAGTGTCGACTTAACTTATGACTAAGTACGGAGCTGCCCAGAGGCGATGGAATAATTCACTTTATCAGTTTGGGATGATTGTTTTATCTATCTAGAACACAGATCTTTCGATCCTTTTTTCCCAATCCCTTTCATCATGTGAAATCATATGAACCTTTGGATCCCAACCAGGAACTTATCCTAGTTCTGTCACTCTCGAATGGTGGACGACATAGTCTTCAAGCGACCTCCTTCGAGATCTCAATGTTAACAAAGCATATAACGACTTTCCCGTGTTTAACCAATTGAGAAGAGAGAGAGAGAGAGAGAGAGAAAAAAGCATTCATGTCCCATGTCCCACGACCTAGGACGGTTCGCATCCAGACCGCGCCAGACCGCTTCGTCAGGGGGGGGGGGCTGAAGCCCTTACCGTTAATTTTTTTTTGAATCATGAGAAAGAGTATTTGAGAAAAGTTTTTGTTTTGTTGCTAAGAGTGAAAAGTTAGAAACTTAAATAGAAATTGTGAGCGAGCCAACGGAATTTCGTCAATTGTGCTGTTTTGAAGGAATTTCTTTTTGAGCTAAGATGCCCAGAAATTCGGTCGATTTTTAAATTAATAGAGATAGTGAACGGCGGCCAGTCGGGAGTCTTTCGAATTTACAGTATGGCCAGTCCGATCCTGAATGCCACTACAACTTTTACCACTACTACTTCTAATGACAAATTAAAACTGTCGACACACCTAGATAAAAGGACATTTAGGTCTTACTCATTATAGATGAGCGGCCAACACTTTTTTGCTGCCCTTGTCCGCCCTACCTTAGCCCAAAATTTTAAAAAATGGCCTGCCCCGAAACGTGCCCGTTAAATTTTTGCCCAACCCGGACCATTTAATATCGGACGCGGGCATAACTTGAAATTCCCTCCCGTCCGCTCATCTCTATGATTCTATGATTCATTGATACTGTCCAATGAAGAAATAGTGCTGTAGGTATAAAAAATTTATTGTTTTCGCATGATAAAGTGTAAATAGCTTTTTTATCAGTGGACCTAAAAAACCCGCCTCGTAGACACAATTTTAACTATAACTTGAAGACTAGAGGACGAGTTACTAAGGACTTTCTTTGAGTTTAAAGAAAGTTAGACCACCCCTCTACGCACGCTTCCGTACGCTTTTCATAGACTCCCACCCCCTAGTGAGTACGTACTACTTGAATGGCCCAATTGTACTCACTTGTTCAAGTTTATATTTATAATTTTTATTATTTTCTTTAAAGCTGCTGAAGGGGGGGGGAGGCGGAAAAATTCTTAGGGGGGGGGGGGGGGGGTTGGCTGCGCCCCCCATAGTCCCCCCGTAGCTATGACACTGGTTCGCATGTTGAATGAAACGAAACAAATGATCACATGATCTGTGTTTCATGATCGAATAATGATCGTTCCGAGGTGGTAAAAACTCTTAAAATAGATGCCTCAAGTCGGGCAATTTTAAGCCTTCAATCCTTGCAATCTATCTAATATCTGTATCATACTAGGCGACTAAACGTATCCTATTTTAACCGGACTAAGTACGAAGGGTGGATGTATGATAGCGGTGAAAAGGAAATTGTTTCGAAGCGCATGCACACCTTTGAACTCGCTAAGGAAGATGTTTGGGTGTCGGTTGAACACGTAAACGGAAATAAGACATACTTTAATGTTCGGTATGTTGAATTGAATAATAGTATCTTGGAACATAAAGTACATTTCGACCGGATCAGTGAAGTGGTAATGCCGTTCAGTCATAATGTTTCGTTTTTGTTAGCGGGTGATTATAACATGGGTCATACAGTCATGTGGAGAAATAATGCTGAAAGTGGGTGTGAGCCATTCGGTTTGAAGGGTGGCATACCTAATGCGTTAGTCGATCTACTCTTTCTGTGTGGCTGCTGGAAATTTGAATGGTAGATCTCTAGATCTTGTTATTTCAAATCTTGATCCAAAGCGAGTCCGGCTTTCTACCTCCACCGATCCAATAGTTGTGGAAGATGTACATCATCCTGCACTGGATATGAACTTGTCCTTATCTCCTGTAAGATTTCTTTTGGAAGAACGCCCAGCAAGAACGAATTTTTATCGGGCGGATTATGTGAAACTGAATGAAAAACTATCGAAAATTGAATGGGTTACAGAGCTCAATGGATTAGTTGTTGACCTTGCAGTGGAGAAATTTTATGCTATTTTAGAACCCTATATAAATTCCATTCCAAAGTGTAAGTGTTCAGTTAGAGAATATCCGAACTACTATTCGCACCAACTGATCTCTCTAAAAAGTAAGAAAGCTAGGACTAAAAAGCGGCTCAATGAACTGAAGAAGGCTAGTTCGGTTAACATAAGTGAAATTGATAAAACTGAAGCGGAGTATAGTCGTCTGCGTAAGGAAGTCAAATTAGGTATAAATAAGTGTTGTAATGACTACGTGAAGGATTGCGAAAACAAGACCAAAACTAACACAAAATGTTGTAACCTCTTTGCGAAGTACTTCAGTTCAGTTTTTAACCCACTGGTCCATGGTTTACAGACGTAAGCACCTATTTACGACCCATATGCTCCCAGAATTTTTTTTTCGGAAGGTCAAGTTCAAGATGCGATAAAGAGCTTCAACATTCATAAAGTAAGCAGCCCAGACAATATTCCCATGATGTTTTTTTATAAATTTATCAATTTCCTTGGGCCTACCGCTTAGCATACTATACAACAAATCCTTATTTGAGAGAAAATTTCCATCCAAGTGGAAAGTGAGTTTCATCTCAGCTATCTTCAAGGATGGTGATAAAGCTAACGTTGCAAACTATAGGCCGATTAGCATTTTGTGTGCGGTTTATACCAGGCTGTTTGAACAAATTAAACACAAAATCCATCATTCCCAACATGGATTCTTTGCAGTACGTGAAGTACGTCTCGTTTGTAGCTAACGCAATAGTGGATGGTGGTCAAGTAGACTCAGTCTATACCGACTTCACAAAAGCTTTTGACAAAGTCGATCATGGTTGTCTAATTGATAAATTGCATGGTTTTGGAATTAATTCAATTCTAGTGGAATGGTTTGAATCGTATCTTAGTGATCGTTCTCAACTCGTAGTGATTGGTCGTTCCAACAAGATTTTTCGCACTTCGGGGGTCCCTCAAGGATCCACACTCGGCCCACTGCTATTCATAATCTTCATAAACGATTTGCTGTCATCCCTTTCTGCAGGTTCCGAGCTTGGCTTCGCTGACGACCTTGAAATCTTTCGTTCTATCACCATTCCTGCTTACTTCTACAAGATGACCTTGACCTAGTGGAACAGTGGTGCAAATCCAACAACATGAGCCTAAACCATAACAAATGTTCGGTTATGTCGATCGCTCATAGTCCTGCTATAATTGAATTTGATTATAAGCTATGTGGCAAAGTAGTTCAACGAGTACATTCTAAAACTGATCTTGCAGTCATAATTGATGACAAGTTCTTATTTAACGAGCACGTTGACTTCATAACAAGGAACTCATATCGACTTCTGGGCTTCATTTTTCGTTGCGGAAAATATTTTTCTAATGCCTCAAGCATCAAGTCTCTTTATAATGCTCTCGTCCGATCTAACCAAGAATGCTGTTCATCGGTTTGGAATCCATTTTATCACAAGTCAATAGATCAGATAGAACGCGACCAAAAGAAATTCTGCAGAATGTTTTTTTACAAGTTTAAGAGCGGCAGAAGTATGACAAGAGGCTGAAATTTCTTAAGCTGCATTCCCTGGAGTGTAGAAGACTAGAAAATGATGAATTAACTCTTTTTAAACTGATCCATAACCGCATCGATTCCCAACTGCACCTTCAGCTTGCTTTTGATGAAAGAATTAAACGCACCCGGCAAGGGAACGTGTTCTACCTGCCCAACTTCAAAACCAGCATCCAGAGGAATTGCCTTATTTTTCGGCTGCAAGAACACCATGACGAGTTTTTCTCAGAATTGAATATAATGGACGAGAGATTTAGATTGTTTAAGGAGCGCGTTAAGAATCCCTTTGTGTATTGATTAGATGATCAGCTATACATTATACTACGGTTGGTCTTTTAATTATGATTTCTATTTTATTGTAATATGCTTTTGATTGACATGTTATTGGGCTTCGGTTGATCGTTAAACGAATAAAAATAAAAATAAATACAATGTATGAAACTGGTTACGACGCTTGCGGAATTATCATTTTCATCATTTCAATTCTAATTAATCACAGAATTATTTCAATATTTACCATAAATTAGTTTAAAGTAGCATTATCGTCAGTTTTAATCGTTGACATAGTTTTAAAATATGCACTCGATATTTATAAAAATATAAAACAAAATAAAACGAGGCGTACGAATAACATCGCACCGGATCTTTGTTATTCACTTTGTTATCTAGTCAATGTTTGTCCTTGAACAACAACAAAAACTTGGAACATATGGGATAAAGATTCATGAAAAAATTTCTTTATTCTTTCATAAAATATAGCGATAACTCAAAAAATCGTACATTGACCGGATCATATGAAAGTCCCAGCCACTAAAACTGATTTTGTTGTAGGCATTGTCAAACTTTTGAATGGCCCTCCATTTGTCATATGAGCGAGACCACCGTTAACCACTTTTAGCGACAACTAAGTTCCAACCTCTAAAATTCCACAGTTGAATCATTTGGGGAAAGAGACGAAAATTAATGTGAAGAGGCTTTAAGCAGAATTTTCGCATGTAACAACAAGCTCAAAAACCACCTCAACATACCGACTCGCAAAAGACTATAACATGCAGTTGGACGGTTGATTTCAGACATAAATGAAAGAGTGAACCTGAAATTGAAATGAAATATACGGTACCACAAAACTCAAGCTAAGACTTTGTCTTTCTTAGCAAGAAGTAGCATAAAGTTCATGAATCATTGGGCAAATCATTCCGTTTCTCCAATGTAAGTCCAAAAAACAGCGCTACGAAATGCCGCTAGCTTTCAGATGACCAAAGCGCTAACAGCAATCTGCATTAAATACGCTCCTTGAGTGGCCTCATCAGGTTCTAAAGATCCGGGCGATATACTTTATTTAATTTTCTAACGTTATCCCTTTTTCAATTTGTCTCTTTTGGGAATTGGCATTCTCTTTCGTTTTTTACCAATTTCTAATTTGTTCGAAGAAAATCGATAAACTTTGAACAAACTACTTATTGGTTTACTTATTTCTGGCTACCACATTCTTTGACATAAGGTAAAAAAAATCACATATTTTTGGAATATCCGAAAAAAAGTAAGGAGGGGGTATGTTAACTGTTGCTCCACGTGAATTCTAAATCAAATAAATTTTTATAAAGAAAGCGTCACGTAGTATCGTAGAATATTAATGCTTGCGTATCGAACGATTTCAATCCACAACAGTTAGGTGTTTTAGTGTCACATTCCACCTGGTGGTGTGCGCCGGCCGGTCAATTTTTTTCAATGCTTCAGGAAATTTTTCGAGAAAACTTGACCGGCGCACATCTCTAGGTGGAATGTGAAGGTAAAGTAACTAGTCGATTTGGATTGAAATCGTTGGTATACGCAAACATTAATATTTTACGGTATTACTGTGACACTTTCTTTATGACAAACCTCACTTGCTCGCAAGCAATGAGAGAATATGTACTAAAATCACAAAAAAAAAACATATGCAAGTGACCCGTACGTATCAGAATAGATGTCGCCTTAACTCTTAAGTGTATGAATTTACGTCCCCACTAAATTGCACTGGAAATTGCCGGAAATTGCCGATGCAAAAAACCTCTCCAAATCCCTAAAAAAGCCTTCAATTTAAAAAGAAATTACCAATAAAAGTTTGAAGAAAGAATTAGAAACAACTTTTTTCACGCAAAATTTTTTTTGTACTAGGGCCGATCTTACAACTGATCTAGAGCACTGAAGAGAAGCCTCTAACCCACACTTCTATACAAACTATACAACACTGCACAAAAAACCTCAACATTAAAGAAATATTCACGAAAAACGACCAAATATCGTGTAGGGTTGCGTGGTCCTTGGATAGTGAGTATGGCCCACACTGAGGACACTACAGCCCGAACGACTCAACAGATTTTCTACAATTTTATTTTCATGATTTTCTGATGTCCAAATCTATTATTTAAAACCTTTAATAGTGATTTCCGTTCCAATTTCGCAGAGATATAAGTGAAAAAAATCCACGCACCTTGAAAAAACAAGGTGTTTGACCACTTTTTCGACCGTAACTTCGAAAGTTTTTAACCGATTTTGCCCAAATTCAATCCCTTAATCAATTTTCGGATTATCTTTCAGGGAAAAAAATTTGAAAATCGGATAAGATTTCCCCGGTTTTATATAGAAGAAGCACGTAGGGCCCTAGTAGTGATTCAGTTTTAAGGCCTTGGCTGAGACTAAAAGCTCAAAATTCAAAAAGGTTTCTTCCATGAAATGTCCGGCATGCCCAGGCCTTTCAAACAAAAAAAATTTTTGAAGATCGGAATAGATTTACTCGAGTTATGTACAAAAGACCAAAAACCACTCAAACGGCCCTAGCTCATTGGCCCTTGGGCCTCAAGTTATCGCGGTGACGGACACACGGACATTTTTTTTATTGCTGATTCGTCATCTAAGGACAATGATCGATGCTCCACCCCTACTCCCGGGTCGAAATTCGTCTGGTTACAAACGTCTAGGTAGACGCATAACACCCCTTTTCGAAGAACTTCGTACGGGTCTAAAAATATATTTTCATATTTTTTATAACCTATTGTGCGAATGGACTTTGAAAACAACAAAGAATGCAAATCAAACAGTTTATGAGAGTTCTTGCAACTTTTCGGAACTTAGAGAAACTCTTCAAAAATCAGATGAATATTGTTGGTTGTTTCTCCGATGCCTTTCAACGATTAAAATCACATTTATATCACCTAATCGACATGATGTGAATCTTTGCTTCTAATACAATTTCGGTCATAATGCAGGATTTGTTTAGTCTGAAACTATTCCGGTTATTTCCGGTAAATTCATTCAAACTGTTACACCAAAGGCTTAAAATACAGTGTTATAACCACTGTTGAGTGTTCCTCTTTATTTTGTATAAAAATAAACTATTTCCCTTTCATATAATCTTCGAACAATTAACAGTAATCTGGCAGGTTTATAATATCTAAACAACGTTATAATATTTCACTAAAAGATAAGAAAAGAAATGATAATTAGACCCGTACGAAGGACGAAGTTCTTATGCGTTTACCACGACGTTTGTAACCAGTCGAATTTCGACCCGGGAGTAGGGGGGAAGCACCGTTCATGGTCCTTAGATGACGAATCAACAATAAAAAAAATGTCCGTCCGTCCGTCAGCACGATAACTCGAGTAAAACTCAACCGATTTTCAAAAACTTTTTTTCCCCAATTTTTGATCTTTTGTACATAGCCCGGGCCAATCTCTTCCGATTTTCATAAATTTTTTGTTTGAAAGATCTGGGCATAGCCGACAACTTATGAAAGAAACTTTTTTGAATTTGAGTCCTTGGACTTAGCTAGGGCACTAAAATCGAGTATCTGCTAAGGCTCTATGTGTTTTTTGTCCACTACTCGGGCAAATGTTTTTCGATTTTCATAAATTTTTTTTGTTTGAAAGACCTGAACATATAGCCGACAATTTATGGAAGAAACCTTTTTGAATTTGAGTCCTTGGACTTAGCTTGGGCACTTAAATCGAGTCTCTGCTAGGGCTCTATGTGTTTTTTGTCCACAACTCGGACAAATCTTTTCCGATTTTCATAATTTTGTTTTGTTTGAAAGACCTGAGCATAGCCGACAATTTATGAAAGCAACTTTTTTGAATTTGAGTCCTTGGACTTAGCTAGGGCAATAAAATCGAGTCTCTGCTAGGTCTCTATGTGTTTTTTGTCCATAACTCGAGTAAATTTTTTCCGATTTTCAAATTTTTTTTTGTTTGAAAGATCTAGGCATGACCGACAGTTTATAAAAGAAACTTTTCCCAGTGCTTGGGGCTCAAGTGGGCCATGTCGGTCCTAAGGTCGTCACTAACAAAAAAAAAATTTGTTTTGCTATGTTGCAGAGGAAATTGAGGGAAACATTTTTGGCGATAGAATTGTGTGTCCGAGGCCTCTACTTAGGGCCCTAGGTCAGTACTAAGGTCGACCCTAGCCCTAAAAATGGTTTCTTCTATGTTGTAGAGAAAATTGAGTGGAACATTTTTCTATATTTGGGGGTTAATTTTGTGCTTTCGGAAAGGTTTTTTACACCGTTTCTTCGGACGGGTTTTTCAATTGCCCTATTGGCAATTTCCAGTACAACTTAATGTGGACGCAATTTCATACACTTAAGAGTTGAGGCAATATCTACTTAAATACGTTCGAGTCTCTTCGTAACATCAACTCTGTTTGCCACGTACGGGTCCCTTCATATGTTTTTGTTTACATTTCGGTATTTTGCACTTACATTATACAAATGGAAAAAATCGTTTCATTTCATAATCAAGTGTAATTGTTGAACACAACTGTTAAACTGAAAATGTGCACTGTTAACTTTATTTTCATTGCCTCTGTTCCATCAAACAAATTAGCATAATCGACGAAAAATTTTTCAGTTCACTCGATGGCACAACAGTAACTAAATACATTTAAGACAGACAAATCACTGTGATATACAAACATTGTATTAATAAGCTAAAGCGAATAAAAATGAATAGCGGCGAGAAAAAAGTCTATCAGAAGGAAAATCCATTTGAAAGGGCCAATATATTTTCCAAATTTACGTTTTGGTAAGACATCATATAACTTGCAACAAATTGTTTTCAATAAATGTTGAATTTCGTGTGGTTAGGTGGCTGAAGGACATATTCAAACTTGGAATCAAAGGACCTATTCCACCCGATGAAGTATACAAACCAAAGTCAACTTTAGAAAGTAGAAAAATTACACAAAGATTTATGGAATTGTGGTCGGAAGAATCAAAACGAAAAAATCCCCAATTATTGAAAGTTATATTTAAAATGTATGGAGCTCCTGTATTAATTTGGGGACTTATGTTTTGTGTGCTGGAGACTGCAATGAGGTTAGTGTGCACAACTTATACATCGTTTTTTTATTGTCTTAACTGCACTATTGCATCTTTATCACAATGGTCGATATCCATATCAGACATGTCTGCCAGTAGGTTATTTCATGGAAAACAACTTAAAAGATAAAATTCACAGAAAGTCGGTCTCAAATTCTTAGTTCAACTCATTGCTACTACTTTACGTACGCTCTTGAATTATTTTGAACTTTTGAACATGACACTCAGGCATTAAATTACAGGAAGAGAATCATAAGATTGTGCAACGTTTCGTTTTAACTCTTTTCACCGAAAAACCGGTTTTACATGACAAAAATACAAGCGAATACGTGAAAAGAGCGATAAAAGAAAAATTAAAGAGGTGCACAAGCTTATGATTCGCTTCCTGTATGTAGAAATGTTTCGTTATGGAGGTTATTAGAAGAGATCAACATTTCGGCACATTGTGCTAATCATCAGGTGAGTTGATGGACATGGAGGACCAATTGTTGATGTATTTATTTGTCTCAGTAAGAGATACCTTCGAGTCTAACGAATCGTAGCGGAGATGTTATCAGTCGCCATCTAACAGTCCGACTATTTTTTACCATAACAACTCTCCAAAGTTGACTCTTGAGCCTATTATTCAGCCATTGTATTGAAATTGACTCTATTTACATGACATGTGGGATTAATGCGGATTGTGGGATATCTTAATATTAAGAAAGCATTATAGACCCATTAAGGGTGGGCGAATTTCAGAACAGTAAACACAATAGATATAACATTGCACAGTGTAGTAAGAAATTACTTTTTTTAGAATATATCTTACCTTGATGGATTGAAATAGACGATAGAAATAGATGGAAAGAGAAACTGTATTACAATAAATTGGCCATTGAGCGTTTACTAAATTGTTTTGGAAATTACAGAGTCATGCAACCGTTATGTCTGGGTGGCTTAGTTTCGTATTTTGCTTCAGACCAAACGCACATATCAAAGAGCGATGCCTATTGGTACGCGGGTGGCATAGTCTTTTCATCAGCCGTTTCAGTGTTGAATTTTCATCCATACGTTTTATACGTTTTTGAAACAGGCGCCAAAATCCGTCTTGGATGCATTGGCCTTATGTATCGAAAGGTATAACATCTGAGTTTCATTTGAGCTATTGACTTCTCATCCTGTTCATTACTTGCAGACGTTGAATCTTCCAAAATCCGCAGTTTACGATGGTTTAAATGGGAAATTGATAAATCTTATTTCCAACGATGTTAGTAGATTTGAACTTGCACTCCTCTTCCTACATGATGTTTGGAAGGGACCGATTGAAGCTCTGTTATTCGGTTACTTCATTTATGTACAAATTGGTGTGGCTGGTATTATTGGAATGGCATTTCTGTTGTCATTCATTCCAATTCAAGGTTTTTAAGAAGTGAAGCTTCAAACTAGGTTTAATGTTTAAACAAATGACTTCAATATTCTACAGCTTACTTAGGAAAAAAATCGGCACAGCTACGTCGTCGAACAGCTAAGCGAACAGACTTTCGTGTTAAGATTATGAATGAAATTATCTTAGGAATCCAAGTGATCAAAATGTACGCTTGGGAGAAATCATTTGCATCAATGGTGGACCAAATAAGGAAGTAAATAATTTCTATAAACGGATTCAATTCAATATTGAATGATTTTTACCTTGCAGAAAAGAAGTGAGCGCAATCCGTGGTACGGCGTACTTAAAAGCAACATTGTTTTCATTCGGAATGATATCCAGACTTTCAATATTTCTCAGTTTGGTTACCTACATTTTCTTGGGAAATGTGATCACAGCGCAGAAAATTTTCGTTGTTTTTTCGTTCTTCAACATTCTTAATTTATCAATGGTTTATTTTTGGCCTATTGCGTTGGCCTTTGCGGCTGAAGGATATGTTTCAGCTAAAAGAATTCAAGAGTTTCTGCTAGCTAGTGAAGAAAAAACTCGAGCGTTAGAACAAAAGCAAGACAACGATAAGAAAATGAGTAAAAAGTCAGCCGATAAAAATCTTGTATCTCAATTGAAAAATTCAAACTCAAAATGTGATATGGTAGTACAGAAAAGAATTGTAGACTTAAATGCAAACATAAAAGGCATTGTAATGAGGAATGTGACAGCGACGTGGGAAGGCGGAGAAAAGCAAACTGGTGGAATTTTCAACTTTGATTTAACGATAGCAGATGGCGAATTATGCGCCGTCGTTGGACCTGTCGGAGCAGGTAATTAAATGTCGTAATTTTTGGGGTCCAGGGTAAAATTTTACTTTAGGGGGTTGGTGGCGGAAGGGGTGGGGGAAGTGTGGATGTTAGGGGTCAACCCCCCAACAATAATGTGTTGTTAATAGGTGGCGCTCACATCAGGTTAAGTAGTGGGAGCCTTTTGAAGTTATGAATTAGTGGTATTAATGTATGACAAAAAATGCATTATTGGGGGGGTTGCAATTGGTTGAAAGCGGATTTTAGCGCTTTAACTGTGGAAATGTTAAGTAACAATGGAATTCGAAATTAAATTTTAGCGCTGTGATTGCAAAGTTATGATGGAAACTTGTAATTAGACATTGAATTTTAGCGCTCTAATTATGCAAATATGAAGTATGAATGAAATAATTTCGAATTTGAGTGCTTTAATTTTGTAAGCATCCGCTAAGTAAGAGGTCAAGGCTCTAGGTGTCGGGTGAATTCTATCCGATTCTTTACTCTATTTATTTTTGAGACTTAATCGAATGCTTTGCCACCTACCAAGGTTATGCTTCGATCATCTTCATCGAGACTCGCTATATTTTGAACATATATGCTAAGAAATCATTTGGGCCTATTTCCACACGTTCCAAACAGTTCTCCTAGTGCCAGTCTTTATGCAAAATTATTGGTTCAGTAGTTTTTTCTTTCAGGTAAATCAACATTGTTGCATGTCTTACTCGGTGAATTGGGTGTGGATGACGGCGAATGTGTGATAAACGGTTCGATAAGTTATGCCTCGCAAGAAACGTGGCTGTTCGAAAGTACCGTCAGAAGCAATATTATTTTCATCGAACAATTTGATCAAAAAAGATACAAAGAAGTCGTTCGCGTATGTGGTTTGGAAACGGATTTCAAGTCGATGCCAAATGGTGACATGACAATTGTAGGTGAACGAGGAATAAGTTTAAGTGGCGGGCAAAAAGCGCGAATCAGTTTAGCCAGAGCCGTTTACAAAGAAGCGGACATATATTTACTGGACGATCCATTATCAGCTGTAGATTCTCATGTGGGCAAACATCTTTTCCAGGAATGCATTCAACAATTTTTAAGAGATAAAATTTGTATATTGGTAACCCATCAACTACAATATTTGAAAGATGTTAATCATTTGGTATTGATGTACCATGGACGCATCGACAGTCAAGGTACATACGCTGAAGTGCAACAAAATTCAGCTGAAACTTTTCTAACCATTCAATCTCTGGACGAAACTGGAAACGATCAATCAAATACAAAGGTTTGTTAAATCATTAAATTTGCAACTGTTGGCCACAATTATATAAATTTGTTGAGTAGAGACAGCGCACATCGTCGTCAACATCTTTAGTAAGCGAGGATACGATAAATGAAGTAGATGATCGAGAGGAGTTGCAGGGAGTCGGGGCTGTTGAACTTAGTGTTTATAAACAATATTTCAAAGCCGTTGAAAGTTTTCCCTACATTATTTTTATTGTTTTTTTGTTCATTTGCGCACAAAGTCTTATTAGTTCCGTCGATTTCTACATTTCCTTATGGTATGTGTTTCGATAATAGCATAATATTGGCCTAACATTTACCAAAACATTTTCAGGTCAAATTGGGAAGAACAAGTAGCCAGTCGTAAGCTAAGTGCACCGGCTAATTCTTCGGAAATAAAACAAAGTGATGATGTCATTAATAATGATGACGAAACTCGAATGAATTACATAATAACGTACGCCATCTTAATGGGAATAGCGACGTACGTTTACATTCATCGGACATTTGCCTTTTTCCTGATGTGTATGAGAGCATCAATTAAATTGCACGACAAACTATTCCGAGGCATTACTAGGGCAACGATGTACTTTTATAACAACAATCCATCGGGCAGAATTTTGAATCGATTTTCGAGAGACATTAACAGCGTCGATACTATATTACCACCGGCATTAATTGAATGCTTTGCGGTAAGTGATTTTTTCACCAAGTAACGCTTTCGAAAACAACAATCTGTTTGTCTGTTTCTCATTTCTTTCCCTTGAAATATGAACAGCTGGGAAATATGGACGAATAATTTGGTCAATGTTTTTTGTCGTTTTTTCACTTCTCGTTGGTTTTAAAATTCAATCAAAACCGACCAAATGTCGTCCTTTCACTTTTGATGGATTTTCAACAATTCAATAAAACTGTGGTGGTTTAAGTTGCCTTAAGCACAGCCTCAAATCCCACTGCCTTTTTAAATTTTCGTCATACAAAAAAATCTGCAAACGAAGAGGGAAATAACAAGAAACATCAGCCATGTGAAGAAATGATAATCGAACAGATGTGATGTCTTATTTGTCCATTTTTAGACCCGTACGAAGAATGAAGCTCTTCGAAAAGAAGTCTGTTGCGTTAACCACGATGACGTTTGTAACGAGTTGGTTGCTTTTCCGTTTCAGGATCTAAATAAGAGAAAAATTAAAATAAATATTTTCTGTCGTCCGTCTGTCAACACGATGACTCTAGATAAACTCTACCGATTAAATAATCGAAAAATCTTTTATGTGATTCAATCTGGGCTCTGACGGACACCAGTGGCAGCCGAGCTAAGGCCGTTGAAGTACTTTTTTGGTATTTTGTACATAACTCGATTAAATTTTTTCCGACTTTCAAAAATGTTTTTTTTGGTTCGAAAGGTCTGGGCATGCCTTTCGAAAGAATTTTTTTTTGATTTTGAGCCTTTGGACTCAGTAAGGGCCCTAAAACTGAATCTCCACTAGCGCCCAACGTGTTTTTTCTACATAAATCCGATAAATCTTATCCGATTTTCAAAACTTTTTTTCCTGGAAGATAATCGAAAAATTGATTACGGGATTGAATTTGGACAAAATCAGTTGAAAATTTTCGAAGTTACTGTCGAAAATGGGGTCAAAAACGTAGCTTTTTGATGGTCGGTGAAACTTTTTCACTTATATCTCTACGAGATTATGACCGAGGCCTAGGGCCTTCAGAACTCTCTCCATTGTCCATATTCCCATTCCATTTTCCCTCCATTTTCTCAACAACATAGTTAAAAACAATTTTTTTGTCTAGGGCAGACCTTAGGACCGACCTAGGGCCATAAGGAAATGCCTCGGACACATGCTTCCATAGACAAAAATGTTTCTCTCAATTTGCTCTGCATAGAAAAAAACATTTTTTTGTTTAGGGCCGTCCTTAGGACAAACCTGAGGCCCACTTCACCCTAGGCACAGGCACCGGGTCCAAATTTGTTTTTGAATATAATTCGGTACTCGATTACCTCTCAAATAGAAAAAGAATCAACAAAATCAGTTAGAATTTATCCAACTTATGTAAGCGAACACGTTGGGCCTTAGTAGAAACTCAGTTTTAGGTTCCTGACTGAGTCCCAGTGTTTCTCATTAAAACCTTTTCTGTCATAAAACGGGAGACAGTCCTAGACCTTTCGATAAAAAAAATTGAAAATCGGAAGAAATTTACTCGAGTTATGTACAAAAAAATGCGTATGGCCCTAGCAGAGACTCGTTTTTGGTGCCCTAGCTAAAACCAACGGCTCAAAATCAAAAACGTTTCTTCCGTAAATTGTAGGTCATGCCCAGACCTTTCAAACCAAAAATTTTTTTTGAAAATTGGAAGAGATTTACTCGAGTTATGTACAAAAGACTAAAAACTACTTTAACGCTCATAGCTCGGCGGCCCTTGCGCCGCCGCCGACAGTGCCTAGATTCAATTCCATAAAAGATTTCAGGGAAAAAAGTTTTTGAAAATCGGTTGAGTTTTACTCGAGTTATCGTGTTGACGGCGGCCCTTTTTTTGCTGATTCGCCTTCCAAGGACCATGATCGATGCTCCCCCCCCACCCCCCCCCCTCCGCCCGGATCGAAATTCGACTGGTTACAAACGTCGTGGTAAACGCAATAGACCGTTTTCGAAGCACCACGTTCTTCGTACGGGTTTTAAAAGTTAGTGGAAATTGCTTTAGTGAACCGGGCTGCAGGGTCCTTAGTGTAGGCTACTACGCTACATGATATTTAGTGATTTTTCATGCATATTCCTCTAATGATGAAGTCTGCTGGGCAATGTTGTAGAGAAAAAAGATTGAAACTTGTTTGTCCATGAAAGTATGGGTCCGAGATTTCTCCTTAGGGACAACATAAGCATGACAACTCGCAATAGACCACTCCACTTCAAAATGTATTCGAAAAAGTTTACCGCAATATTTGAACATGTCGAAAAACTCACACCATACCCCCATGACCATATGAATTTGCAATTGGGTCACAGTTTGAAGTTCAACTTTAAAAGTTCGAACAGCCTCGAACATAGTGTGGGTATGAAACCTGAAGCTTAGGTTGGTCCTAAGGTCGATACCAACCCAAAAAATGTATTTTGCTATGTTGTGAGTAAATTTCGGACGGTCTATTTCCAATACAATGTAATGTCAATCTAATTTCATATACCCAAGAGACAAGGCAATATTTGTTTAGGTTTAGTCCGAGGCTTTATGTAACATTTGTTCTCTTTCCCACATCTATTCTGATGCGTACGGGTCTCTTGCATATGTTTTTTTCCTCCACATTTTGTCGTTTTTTCACTTTCGTCGATTTTAATGGCATTAAATTCCAAAAAATTCCTGAAGTTTCCTTCCAATTTTTTTATGTAAATTTCTAAAGCTAGGCTTTTCTAACGTTTTAGATTTTTCTTGAATTTGCTGCTATTACGGTCATTGTAGCGATCGCAAATTACTGGCTACTTCTTCCAACATTCGTTATGTCAATTTTGTTTTACATTCTTCGATTTGTATACATGGCCGCAGCTCGAAGCATCAAACGAGTGGAGTCATTGAGTAAATTGATACAAAAGCAATAAACAACGCAGAGAACTAATAGTCCTTTTCTTTTCAAATGCAGCTCAAAGTCCAATTTTCTCTCATACAAATGCCACATTGCAAGGACTTTCCACTGTACGTGCCTTCAACGCACAAAATATTCTTGAATCAGAGTTTTATGTTCATGAAGATTACAATACCGGAGCATTCTACTTAAGAATTACAACAACCCGAGCGTTCGGGCTCTGGTTGGATATTGTGTGCCTACTTTACATTGCCGTCGTTACGTTCAGTTTCTTAATCATGGAGGATGAAAATGGTGAGTAGAACTTAGAACTGAAGTGACAGCAAAGATAAAACGCTTCCAATGAAACGGTTTGTCCTCCGCTCGAGTTGAACCTTCTCTAAACTTTCTTTTTACTCAATTCTTCTGCAGCAAAAAGTGGCAACATTGGATTAGCCATACTACATTGTATCAACTTAATTGGAATGTGTCAATGGGGAATGCGCCAAGCTGCTGAAGTAGAAAACCAAATGACATCGGTAGAACGAGTGATGGAATACGCTGAATTACCCTCGGAACCGCCCTTGGAATCAGAACATAAATATCGACCACCCAGCAATTGGCCATCCAATGGTGAAATCACGTTCAACGATTTGAATTTCAAATATTCGGAAAATAGTGACTATGTACTGACGAATTTGAATTTGCGTATTCATGCTAAGGAAAAAGTTGGGATAGTTGGACGTACGGGTGCTGGAAAAAGTTCAATTATACAAGCGATTTTCCGATTAGCTGAGTTGAATGGCGAAATTTTAATTGATGGAATTTCAACAAACACCTTAGGGCTACATGATTTAAGAAAGAAAATTTCGATAATACCGCAGGATCCGGTCTTATTTTCCGGAACATTGAGACTGAACTTAGATCCATTTAATGAACACAATGATGCTACGTTGTGGGACGCGTTGGAACAGGTTCGTTACAAAAACAGAAAGAGTAACCAAATTTTTATCAAACAAATTGATAGGTGGAATTGAAGTCATTTGTATCATCTATGGTTAACGGTTTGGATTGCAAGATGATAGACGGTGGGTCAAATTTAAGTATGGGCCAACGTCAATTAGTCTGCCTGGGACGTGCAATTCTACGGAATAACAAAATTTTGATTTGTGATGAAGCGACAGCAAACGTCGATCCAGAAACTGACAAGCTTATTCAGAGAGCTATAAGAACGAAATTTTCTGATTGCACCGTTTTGACGATTGCACATCGTTTGCATACAGTAATGGATAATGATCGGATACTAGTTATTGATGCCGGACGTGCTGTCGAATTCGGTCATCCATATGAATTGTTAAAGAGATCCGATGGTCATCTAAGACGATTAGTGGAACAAACGGGAACAGCAACATCGGAAATTTTGATGGGGATTGCTGCCGAGGTAAGAGAAAATTAATTGAGTGGTTTGTTTTCACTGATATAACTTTTTCATTATCTTTTAGAGTTATTCAAAAAAATGAAGCTGCTTCACTCAACTACTGGTTACTTAAAACGCTACTTAAAAAATGACGCTTAAGTTAGCCCAAAAGTTTTCTCAAATTTAAGAAAAAACATTTCTAAGTTAGTTACTGATAAAAACTGTACGTAAAGTTCCTTGTAGTCGAGACATAAATTAGTGTTAAGCGACCGACGATACAAACTGACTCAAAGTCATCTTTAAACGATTTTGTTAGTTTCATTATCGTTGCCATCGCTCATGTCTGCCGTTGATCGATATGTTGACCATAATGGCGACTCGTACATGGGCGATGACAACGATTCGTAGTAATAATGAAACAGAAATTTGACGTAATTTTTTTTTTAATTTTTATTTTTCAATTCAGAAGTCTTGAGGAAAAACTAAATCAAAATTAAATTTGAGTCAGTTAAGGCTATGTCACTTGTCTACATGATTTGGCCAATATTTCATACATTTGTTCTTTTGGCAATATTTGTTTGACGTTTAATCTGTCGAATCGTAGGGAAATTGGCAATATTATGTAGACAGCTCGGAGGGGCACACAACTCCGGGGAATCATGTCACAAGCTAAAAAGGAATCACGAATTCATCCGAGAAATCACGGATCCATTCAGGGAATCATAAAATTTTTTTAGGTTTTCGTCTTTTAAATTTTGCATTTGATTAGAGAGTTTGGGCAAGGCCACTTATAGCCAAATCTATAACATTGTATAGCTATTTGTTTTGAGTAATATGTTTACTTTATAAGTTACAAGTTTAAGTTATAAGTTAACGTTTTAAGTTTATTGGCCAGGTCAGTATTGTAACTAATCAGTTCCAAAACTGATCCGCATCAGAACTGATCAGTTTCAAAACTGATCCGTATCAGAACTGATCAGTTTCAATTCTGATCCGGATCAGTTTTAAAAATGATCAATACTGACCCGAATCAATTTTAAAACTGATTAATACTGATCCGGATCAGTTTTAAAACTGATTAATACATATCCGGATCAGTTTCAAAACTGATCAATACTGATTCGGATTAGTTTTAAAACTAGTCAATACTGATCCGGGTCAGTTTCAAAACTGATCAATACTGATCCGGGTCAGTTTGGAAATTTAGGTTTAGTTTTAAAACTGATCAATACTGATCCGGATCAGTTTAGAAATTGATCAATACTGATCCGGATCAGTTTAAAAATTGATAAATACTGATCCGGATCAGTTTTAAAACTGATCAATACTGATCCGGATCAGTTTTAAAACTGATCAATACTGATCCGGATCAGTTTAGAAATTGATCAGTACTGATTCTAATCAGTTTGAAAACTGATCTGTGTTAACTACAATATTGATCTGGGCTGTAAACTTATAACTTGTACCGTAAACTTGCAACTTTTAACGCAAACATATAACTTATTACATATAGCTATATGTATATGTTATAAATTTGGCTATAAGTTGCTTTGCCCAAATTATTATTGATTATTGATTGACATATTATTGGGCTACTGCCTGTTTGTTGATCGTTAAACGAATAAAAATAAAATAAAAAATTACCGGAAAAAGAAAAGTCAAATAAATTCAATTCTGCACATGACGCGCTTTGAAGCGTTTCCCCATATGGAAGATTTCTCAAAATAACGAGTTGACAAAGAATTCCCAAAAGATTTCTCAAAATACCGTAAAACATAGAATTCTCAAAAGATTTCTCAAAGTTGAATATTTCTCAAAATAAATTAGCGCTTGCCTTTAGCGGAGCTAAAATAAGTTAATGGTGCAGCAGGAAGACCAAACTTTTGGGTTAACTTAACCTTCATCTTAAAAATACTTAATATTTATGAAAAGTATGAACTTTATTTTACACTATATTTATACGACCACATTCACGAATTCCTATAATAAATAATTTAAGCCCAAAATTTTCATTTCATACGAGTCATGTCAATGTTTTTTCCCTCAAGCCTAGACCTTAGCCATTTGTTGTAGTTAGGATTCAGTTAGCTCTTCATATTTAAGTAAAGTAAATGTAGAGCCGTGCGCCGGTCATTTTGGCTGACTGTCATACAACGTGTGAAGCAATGAAATAGTCTAACAAATCTGAATGTTCTAAAATTAATGTATTGAATACTCATGTCTCGAGTCGTTAAGTTCAAATTGACAATATTGGCATGACGACGTGTGTATTTTGTGGTCAAATAATGGTTGGACCGTAATATAATTGCGACCATAAGAAATACATTGCGTAAAAATCTGGCGAAATTATGTATACAGCGAATCGTCAATAACATAAAAATAGATGATATTTGCCAAGTGTGCAGATAGTCCACTTTTGAACAATATTTTCATATCCTGCTAATTTTACTGCGAAGAGCTTGCAAAAATTCAAAGAAATTCTATGTAATATTTAAAATTTAAAATACATTCTGATCGATTTTAGTTAGATTTCACTTTTTTTAGATTGTGTGTATGAAGTCAATAATCAGTGATTGTCCAACTTAACGGAACATTCGTTGCGAAACAAAGACACAAAACGTAAGCAGAACTCTAGGGCTTAAAATTCCTAAAGCTATGAAGTTTTAAGAAGTCAAATTCCCTGCACGTAACACGACAATCTTTCTATGTACATACGATCTGAATAATTTGAAATCGGAATAAATCGGAAATTAAAAACATTTTCAAAAATAAAAAATAAAATTCAAAGAAATTAAGAAACTTCTAAAAACGTAAATGCAATCTCAACATCTTAACAATAAATAAATTTAATCAACAAGATAGCGTATGCAGAGATCAGTAACCGAGAGAGACTCTTCACAGGATCTGCGAACAAACAAAATAAAATTGTGTACAAGTATAAATCATAAGTTTTGTAAAACTGTCTATTATGTTTTTTGACAAAAGACGATGCTTCAAATAAATATAAAAATATTTCCAGCAGAAAAATTAGTTTTCTTTTAAGTTAACAATTGCTCCTTATGTTCATGAAGCTACGTTCCAGACCCATCTTAGGGATATGTTCCTCTGACTCCACAAGAGTAAAACTCCGCCGTCTATACTGTTTTCTTTTTCGATTCGCATCATGGCTTGTTTGTTCAATGCAACTCTTGCTTTTCTCTAGCAAAGCAACAAATCTGAATTACTTTTCTCCAATATTATATGAGAAGAGAGCTTTAAAAAAGTAAGTAAATGTTGACATTTAGCTGTTTATGACAAACATGACAGCCGCCGATGGAGCCGCAGTCGACGCCTTTTTTCGAAATCAAGCCGCAGCCGGTCGATTTTGAGCTTCAAAAGCCTTTGTACGACAAGTGGTGTGGTAGCTAGCATTTTCGCGGTACAGGTCGTGTATTAATCAAAATTGACGACTTTACTATCCTCAAAAACTATTCAGGCCACTTGTACTTTAACATTGTTGAAAACTGCGTCCATTCCCTTCAAAGCGATTCTATTCTTAAGAACTTCAGCTGCGTTCAACTTTTGTCGGAGCACCTAAACATGAAGTATCTGCATTGTTTCATGCTTGTAAGCATAGATTCATGAAACGTCACTAAAGTAGATGTCATTCACATGCTTTGAAGGACTGTTGTAACATTTCTCCAGTGTTTCTTGGCACCGATCGACGCAGTCCTCCCATTGACCTAAACCCACATTAAGCGGTACCCAACAAGAACGAATCTAATTTTATATCCAAATGTCCATCAAAGTTTGTTTGTGTGCTAGTCATTTCAATGCCTGAGGCTGAATGAATGTCACAGTGTGTCAATTTGGAATCAGTTTCTATCATACCACGCACAGCTCTGTAGGTTTACTGGAGCAACGACTGGTTTTGAATAGCCTCTACAATACTTGTCACTTGACGAATCGGGACTAGGGAATTCAAAACCGCGCTAAACGCTAAATCGTCTCGGATCAGGTTACGCCCATATACAATCTTGATCAGGGATCAAAAACCTTTTGTTTTAAGGTTGGTGCCCCAAACTTTTCGATACTTTTATTTCCACATACATTTTTGAACCTCCCTAATAAGCACCAATTATCTTGTAGGGTCGCGTAGCGCGAGTTAGAGCCATACTAAAGGCCCTACATCCGGAACCACTCAACCGATTTTTTTTTTTTTGTGATTTCTTAGGGTCCATACCTTTCATTTAAAAGACAATTTCTGTGCGAAACTCACGTAGATATAAGCGAAAAAGTTTCACCGACCTCCAAAAAACAATGTGTTAAAAACATGATTTATTTCGTAGAAGACTAGAAAACCAAAAAAAAAAATATTTCCTTTCTTCCTTCCTTATTCGATTTCTTTGTTTAGACAATAAGAATTTTTCGGAATCGGAAATGAATTTTTCGCGTCTAAAAAATTAGGCTCGAGATAAAAAAAAATCGGCTCAAGCCGGCTCGAAATCGGCTTGAGCCGCCGATTTCGGAGCAGTCTGTTCATTTCTGATCGGCTAGCCGCCGCCGAAAATTTTTGATCGGCTGTCATGCCTATGACAATAACTATTAGAGTAGAATTGGATAAATTTTCACAGGACACACAGTGAATTGAGTGTGGCTATCAAATTACGTTAACGGAAAAAGAAGCAAAAGGAGAAGTGAGTCTGCCTTCGTTAAATTTTATATAAAGTCCGGGAAATTATGGTAATTGAAAAGGTAATGTCTTCACTACTTCACTACGCCGGCCCACTGCTCGTTTATAAACCTACTACCCTCAATACCCTTTCATAAGTCTTACTACACCTCCATCATTTGTTGTTCAGCACAATAGAAGTACATGTAGTTTTTGAAAGACTTCAATTGTGGTAAAAACTATTGGTCTAGATGATTAAAACCTATGAAATTCGCCCTTCAACAAGTTTACTTTTTGTCGCAATTGAGCACCACCTAAACTAACTCGGATCTGCCCGCGCCCATACAAACTTTTTTTCGGTGTGCTATAAAGATTCGTTTTATGCCTGAGGCGTCAACTTTTTGAACACTTTTCTATTCCAATTCGGTTTTGGACCACCCTAATGCATAAATATATTGCTTTAAAGATATAGATACTGTAAGCTGTTTTATGTTAAGGACGGCGCCACCAGAGGCGTAGTGAATTACGTAGTAAATTCCAAACTCAGGTGGCGCCACGATATTTTCATCACGAAAGTTGCATGCCAAACAAAATCTATTACACAGAGAGACTCTTCCTCTCAAATCTTCTTTCTCAGGTAACTAATGAATTTTTTACTTTCCTACTTTAGTCACTCGTGGTCCAAATAACTGTAAACATCTCTTAAAAAGAAATACGTGCTCAAAGTTATCAAAATTTATTAGTTCGATTTCATCAAAGTCTGTACTCATGTAATTTATATTTTTGTGATTACAAAATACCAGTCCCAATTAAGTCTTTGCAAACACAAAACAATATCTTTTGGAGCCAAATCATCATTTACGCTCATTAATTGAAAATTTCGATGATTAATTCATAGAAAATATAAAAAACAATCCAAAAAAACAAAACGAATGAATAAAAAAACATTAATAAATTCTTATGGTGTGCGTTCTTAAAGTATGTGAAATTGTTTTTGAATTAGTTTTGGTCTTATCTGATTCTATTTGTACAGCTTTTAAGGTTTCTCACGACAGTTCATAATTTCCAGTTTCAGTTAGTTATATTAGTCGAATATGATTTGTTAGAGGGGTAATAGTTAAAATTTGATGCATACATACAAAATCCAACGAAAATGTTGTTTGAATTAGTTTGTTTTTGATTTTGTAGTATTAGTGACATTATGAAAGTGAAAAAGCAAGTGAATTCAATCAGAAGACAGCTTCGAATTAGAAAAAGCAGCCACCAGTAAACTTTTGAATTTAAGCCTAAAAATTTATGCTGAAGATATTCGTCTACTCAACTAAGTACATTTTTAAGAGTCGGAGATAAATGTACATTTTTATGTATGTCTTTGCTATAAAAATGAGTTTAGTGTTTGCTGTCAAAATAAAATATATATTTGATCAGCTTGTGCTCAATGCTAAATTAATGTTCGTTTATTAAAACAAATAAACATTCAATTCATTAAATATTTTTTTATCTTCTATGATTTCATTGCTTACAAATAAATAATTAAAATAATTTTGTATTAAAATTGAGAGCATTTTTGTTCATAAAAATGTGTCGAAATAAGGTGTACTGACTTGTTCGACGATGTATGTTAAATACACAGTTTTTTGGAATTATATTTAGTGATCGGTGAAAGAATTTGACGGCTTACCGAGATTTGGTTGTATTACGGTAATATACGGCTCTATACTACATTGTGTCAGTTCCATAAAACTGTGCAACAGATTGATGTGTATGTATTCGCTCTAAACATTCCATAACGAAACATGTGCTTTTTTGCAGATTCTCTCCCCAAAATCTCTCACCGTGAGGCAAATATTAACAATGTGTTAGAGGTGTGCGGGCCGACCTTTTTTGGAAGCCCGACCCGAACCGAACGCAACCCAAAATTAAAACACGAAGCTCGACCGCCCGGAAACCGCTGGGAGCTCGGCCCGACCCGAACCGAACCCGATTCGAATTGAAACCCCTAGCCCTAGCTCGAACCGAACACAATTTGAAATTGAAACCAGACCGACCAAAAGTGATTCGGGTCGAATTTTCTTACCCGAAAAAATTCGGATCGAGTTCGTTGAGTTAAACTCAAGAATGAAAGGAGAAAATTCGGTGAAAAACCGATAAACTGTGTCTGCTGTTTCTCGCTTTCTCCACACTTTTTGCGTGCTTTGCGCAGGAGGTGTGTACTCGCTTCGAAAGTCATTCAATTAGATTCTCACTTGTTTTTTTTTGTTTTTTATTTGCCGTGAAACTAAAGATATTTTCCGAATTAGTTTTTGCCGCATTAACCCGAAAATCAAAACATTCAACTAGATTCGACTAGTAAATGATCACAAAAGAACATTATTTCATCTTACCTCACACTCTTTGTTGTGTATTATCACAAAGTGATCACTGGGTAAATTTTAATTACACCTTTTTCACAAAATAGCTCTACAAATGTTTACATTTGCTAGTCGTGCGGTTCACAAGCGTGTAAAGTTCTTTTATCTAAAAGCATTACCAAAATATAGGTACTTACAACAATGACATTGATAGCTGATATATTGCAATACATCATTGTTTCATAGTCGATGTGATTTGGATAGTTTAGGATGCATCATTTTCAAAATTGCTTTTTGTAGCAAAATTATCGAACCCGAATCGTAAACCCGATAAAAGGTCGAAAACCACCCAACCGGCAATTTTAAAGCTCAAAACCTGACCGACTGGGATAACCTGAAACCCAAACCCTTGAAAAGTAGTTTGGGATCGGGTCGGACTCGGGCTGGTTTTTTTTCGAATTTCGGGCAACCCGCTCACCTCTACAATGTGTCGAAAACTCAAGAATACGCAACATTTTTGACTCACTTTAATGGCGTTGGTTAAAGGTTACCCGAACGCCCAGAGTACTTCTTTTTCCCTTAGCAGTAACAAATTCTGACCCGTTGATATCACATACAGTCAAATACTACCCTATCTAACTAACCCTATGCAAAAGTCATATACCGACTCATTAAAATCAGTAGATTCGGAAATATGAATTTGACAAATTTCAGTTTGAAATTCATATTCTGATTGTTGGATTTCGTACTGCAGTTTTGAGAGTAGCTCAAACTCATTATCTTACTACCGACCCTCTTCGAAAGTTAATCCACAACATATCAATATGCCCCCGGTGAAAATAGCTCATTACGTGAGGGATATTTATTTCAATAGTTTTTTTATGTGACAGAATTTGTCGCGTAAAATTGACTGCACAGATCACCGATGACGTTTCATTTGCCTAATTGTATACGGAAATTCTTGAGTGCGGCATCCACCCATTACAAAATGAAAAAGTTACATTAGATAAAATTAGAAAAAATACTATGGGGAAAATACGAAAGTGAGATTACCTTCCATCCTTCTATGCGAAAGTTAAACAAATTTAACAGCACGTTTCGGAATGAGAAAAGTTTACTACATCGTAATGAATGAATAGGTGTTTTATCGGATGTAATGTAGTCTTGTTTATGTTCACAATATCGAAGTATGTTTTCTGTTTGTTGTAAAACATAGTTTTGTCCAAAACATTTTTCAATTGATTTTTCATCGTGATGGCAATTTTTTAGTTTTACACAAAAAAATGTGGACAATCTTGTTTTCTACATTTTTTTGCGTATGGCCAAAAAGTGCAAGGTTAAAATGTTATTCAGCTGTACGACTGACATGTTCATAATTTCGGTCAATTGATAATAATCCGATCATTCAATATAATCAATACTAAATACTAGTTGAAACTCCTGCCCCTACGCTGACGTAAGCATTCTCGATCGCTAGTTTGATGTAGATGAATAAGAAATAAAATTCAGTGATATTTTAAGGGTTAGTAGTTTATTATTGCTTTTGTTAGTTTTCACTTCCCCCGTATTCCACCTCTCCCGTATACCACTTACTCCGTATTCCACTTCCCTCGTATACCACTTCCCCCGTATTCCACTTCCCTCGTATACCACTTCCCCCGTATGCAACGTTCCCTGATTCAACTTTGCCCGTATTCCAAGTTCCACGTATTCCACTTCGCCCGTATTCCATTTCCCTCGTATTCCACTTCCCCCGTATTCAACGGTCACCGTATTCCACGTTTCCCGTATTCCACGTTTCCCGTATTCCAAGTTTCCCGTATTGCACGTTCCCCGTATTCAGCGTTGCACTTGCTACGTATTCTACGCTGACACTTCCCCGACCAAATCTCTAAGACGACATGTTGACTGACTTTTGAGCGATTTCAATTTTGACCCGTTTTTTACCCATAACTCCCTTATTTCAGAACAATATCCCACCCCGGAACATGTTTTCTCGACGTTTTGGACCATCCCCGACAACATATAAAATTTTTTTTTTCAGTAATTTTCGGGTAGCAGAGCTAATCTTCGTCCATTTTTCCCTCCTTTGATCGACCCTGGACACCGAACCACTAAATCGATTTTCTTCGCTAGCTTCACAGGACTGAATCCTTTCATTTGACACCTCACTGACCTCATTCCGGCAACTACCCGCCGAGATATACCAGAAGAAGTGCTCCCGTTCTGGGCAAAAACGCTGAAAAAAGGCCTATACTTCGGGAGTGGGAAACGTTTTCACCCAACATTGTTCAGCAATTTCGTTGCCCTAAGCCTCCACTAACGATTGGCTCTCAAAAATTATCTCTACTTTGTCCAACAGCAAAAGTTTCCTAACAACAAAGTGATGAAACCTCGAAATTTGAACAGTTTTCACTTCCTAGGTCCTCCGTATGAAGTCGGATCAAAAAATTTTTTTCTATAAAGTTGTAGGCCATCAAAAACTCTAAGACTTTTCTTCGCCGACCAAGTCTCTAGCACGACATCTTGACTGACTTTTGACCGATTTTCACTTTTGACCCGTTTTTTACCCGTAACTCCCTTATTTCGGAACAATATCCCACCCGGAACACGTTTTCTCGACGTTTTGGACCATCCCCGACAACACATCAAAAAGTATTTTTTTTTTTTACTTTTTTTCATTTTCATGCGAAATAAACACAAAAAGTAACGGGATCGTTAAGGACAGACAAATAATTAAATAAATAAATGGACACATAAATAAATAGACACATAAACAGACAAACTTTAGACGTTTATAATTTGTAATAAACGGTGGAATATGGCAGTGAACGATCGGAGCATTTTCCCGCTCAATCTAACCATAAAAAGAAACGTTCTTCGCGGAAATTTATTTGTTCGAAGACAAAAGACAATTTAATTGATATGTAATGATTAACTTTCTGATGAATAGGCAGTAAAATATCATACATTGGACCTTGCTATAATAATTCATTATTTCGGAAACAATTCTGTCAACTCACTAACTCACTCGTTTAGCAATTCGCTTTGGATACTGTTATGTTGACTCGTGAAGTTGAATACCTCGGCTTCGACTCTACTAGAGATGAGCTGGTCGACCATTTTTCGAAACCCGACCCGGACCGAACTCGACCCGATAAAATTTTTCGAGACCCGAAACCCGAGTTGTTTCAAAACCCGACCCGGACCGAACCCGACCCGATTAAAATTTTCGAAGCCCGAAACCTGAAATCCGAACTATTTCAAAACCGGACCCGGACCGAACCCGACCCGATACAATTTTTCGACACCCGAAACCCGAACTATTTCAAAACCCGACCCGGATCGAATCAGACACTCAAGTTTTTCGAAACTCACAACCCAAATTACTTCGAAACAAAAATTATTTCAAGGCCCGACGTCTGAGTTCTTCACGGACCTTAGACTAAAACAAAATTCGTCTAATGTAAGATGATAAAATTTAGACGAGTTTTGTAAAATATAAAAAGTCAATAAAGGATCGGGACCCGAATAAAATGGTACGACAACCCGACCCGGACCGTTCCCAATCCGATAAAATTTTCGAAACCCATGAACCATGAAAAAAACAATTCGGGTTCGGGTCGGGTTTTTCGAAGTTTCGGGCAACCCGCTCATCTCTAGACTCTACACTCGTCAAAATAACAGTTTTCAAAGCTTGTTGCTCAAAAAACACTCGTAAGTTTGGCTCTAATCACAAAATTGTATCGTCATGTAATGCATTATTTTCGCAGGTTCCAATGTAATGTCTTTACTGAAACATGTTTTCTAGAGTTTAAGGTAATTTTGTATGATGATGTAAACTATTTAAAGTTGATAGTTACATTTTTACATTCATTTGTAAGTGCTGATGCGTCTCTGGACGCATATACACTACTATAGCTCTAAGGCAAATAAGTCGTAACTTAGAAGTGCTAATGTGTACCTTGAGCTATGAAGTTGCATTCTCCCTCTCCCTCGAATGCAATATCCAGCTCTTCACAAACATTTGTACATGTGAGTAATGACTGACTTTCCTTGGGGCCATGTTAATCTACTATTACGCACAAGAAGCAAATTCACGTGTAGTTGAAATACCAAAAAATATTTGCATTTGTGACGTTATCATTTTAATTAGTTGTGTATACGTGGTGCTCTAATAGCATGTCTGAATATTTTTAAGTAAATTTGATCATAAAAAAGACATGTTTAAATAAATAAATGCCATTGTTTTAGAGGAATTAAATTTGTAATCCTGTCCATCAATCAACATAAAATTTAAACTAGTTTCACCTAGTACTTTATCAATTCCACTTTATTATAATCGAAGGTTGAATAAAATGTGTCAAGTTTTCCTCATTTCGAATTCATCAGTGTTACATATATTAAAACGACTATATCAAAATATTTTTTTGATTAAATTCTAAATTTATTCAAATTCTAAAATAAAATTTCATTTTTCGCCTCATACTTATACAGTTACAGATATTCACTTTTTACAACACACCAGCTTAAAACAAAATGTCATCGATATTTGTTTTGTGAATTTATGCTATGAATCTGTTTAACGATTTTTCATCATTTCGTCTCTTGTCTTATCAACAATAGCTCGAGAAAAAAACGGAATAAGAAGAAAAATCATAAAATACGAAATAATCGTTGCTAACAACCAGTTTGTGAGAATCTCTTCTACTAAAAAGTACTACGAATGTGCGTGTTACGACCGTTACGACACTACGAACATAATAAAATAATGAAACCTAAAACATTGAAAACTTTTTCGGTAAATTTTGTTCAGTTGCAATAATGGTGACCATAATCAAACGATTCGACAAATATTTTCAAATAGAACAGTTCTGGTTTTTTCATTAAAAAGTGGATGTCTGAAGTGTTAATTTTTTAAACCGAATTCAAAAATTTCCAAGACAACTTTTAATTCAAAATAACAGAAGAAAGTGTTTACAACTGAAAAATGAATCTGGCCGGTGCAAACAGCAACGAACGGCCTGATAACCCAGTGGAAGAGGCGTCTTTCATATCGAAATGTTCTTTCTGGTAAGTGTTTTATTATCAATACATCATTATTCTTCTAAAGTGCTCTCCTGACATGACGTCAAAGGATAATATCAATATACCCGAATAAATTGCAACTCATTTCAAAATTTAACTTTTAATTTAATCAGAAGTCGAAAGGAAAAGGATCTAAAGATGTGAGAAATACAAACATTAATCAGCTAAAATATGTATGTGATAATGGGAAAACTACAAGTCATGATAACGATTCGCACAGTTAGCTTTATTTATAGGGTGTCCTTCTCAATCTTAAACATGATCATGATTCTGTAAGGGGATGAATGTTACTTAACTAAATAAAAAACTTTTAAATTGAATTTTTACCAAAAGTCTAAAACATTAAAATGTTTAAAGTTTAAGACCAGAGGGTGCGAACGAGGTTGAAGTTCACACTGCCGATTTCAGTACAAATTTCAAACTCACTACGCACTCAAAACTTAATTTTTTATAAGTTCGATGCTTAGACTTTCGTTCAGAATCTAAGATAGAAACGAAAAAAGAATGAATTATCACAAAACGTTTCTGAGCCACCCTATGTTTTTAAAATAAAATCTGCAGTTTATCAGAGTTCAAACTCGAATTGTCGGTGAAAACAATGTTTTTGGCGTTCTTGTTCTTCCTCATATGGCTGAAATCGGAAACTATACAAAGAAACTTAGAGCATAACATAGCCGGAGTGGTGGCCCAGTCCCCAAACCAAAAATAAACAAAAAATCTTTGAAATGATAAAGTTTTGTCAGTGTCTAAGTTCGACTTAAAATTCAATTGTTTTTGCATTGGGTTCCCATTGGTCCTTTTTTTAGAACACATGTCTCCCTTTTTGAGCTGGTGGTGCCCTACTGAAAGAGGTTCGTAGAGATTTTTTTTCAAATATAACTTCAAGCTCCTCTTTTTCATTTTTTCAATCTGGTAGCCCTAATTTTACACCGGAGAACAGTAAATCGCTATGTTATACACCTGCGATAATATTTTTTATTGAAAGTTTTAGTCTATTTCCATTTTCCAGGCGTCTGCGAATAATCTATACGGTGAAAAATATATTTGTTGAGCATACTCAACGGTATCAAATAGTCTCAAAGTAAGCATACTCAACGGTCTCAAATAGTTTAAATGAGTTTGCTCATTGACCTCAGTCAGTCTAAACCTAAAAAATATTTTACTTGTCTCATTACTGATGATTTTATAAATAAAAATGAAATTGAGTACTTTTGCCAAAATTGAATTGAGACTGATTTACGGCTGTGAGATGTGAGTTCGTTCACTCACTTTTAGTACTCACTGAGACACATGATGGAACCATTATTTCTTCAACTTTTGTTTTGAACCAATTTCCAACCAACTTTCTTTTCTCCATCCCCAAATTGATGTGTTCCCACCATTGCGATAAAATTGAATTATTTAAATGTCCGAAATATTAAAGACATTTGGAATTCGCTTTAGTGATAAATACTGATTTGAAAGCGCGATAACGACTAGTTTTCATAATGGATTTCAAATTGTATCGACTACTTATCACATTACACACATTCATGTATGTGCATGGCTTTGCTGCTTGCTTGAACCTTGTTGTTGAAACTTTACTTTTCGCCAAATATTTTCCTTGCAAATAAGGTAGATATCCGATTGATATTTACGATTGACCTACGCCCCGAAGAATGTCAAATTGTCCGATTTTTTTTTCGTCGAGGATTGATTTGATGGGTCGGATCTTCTGGTCACCCAAAGCGATTCAGAGTACCTCACGGATGCGTCACTCTACAATTTTTCCTTACCAAAGATTGAACTACAATCAACCAAATCATAGAGGCATACGATTTTCAAATTTTGGAGGTTTTTGTGTTTCTCTTGATTTGATTTTGTTTGATGTTTGATTTTTAAAGAGGGGTCGTGAAAACGTCTATCATGCGCGCAGCGGTAGCGGAGGGCGTGACGCAGTCCCAATCCCCCAAAAAAAGTCCACAAACTCAAAAAACGCCATACAAAAACCTTTGGGACAAGGAGTCATTTACATGCAAGCTTTTGAGTTTTTCCCCCTCGCCCCCCTCCCCCTCCAAATTAAAAAAAAAAGTTAAGTCGCAGCAGGTTTTTAGCGAGCCCAGACTCATCAAATTTGGTTCAAAATTGGCCGAGATATCGAGGTTTGAAAATGACATTTTTCTATGGGCCTTCGATTTTTCTATTGTTTCCATCATTATGAAAACTTTTTTTTTGATCTTTCGGTTTCTGTCTATATTCTATCTATCTATCTGTCTATTAATAATTTTCGATCTCGAGAACTGGGCAGCCGATCTTCCTTCTCGGCCTAAAATGAAAAATTTCATATGCCGCTTTTCCTGGAAAACTCTGGAAAACTCGTGGCGTCTGGAAAAGTGGTCAATTTTGAGGGTTTTTCACGTAGTGCTCGGAGTTTTTGAATTTTAGCTCCGGAATGACAATACTTAGAGAGTTGTTTTCTTCTACAAAGTTATTGAGTTTCATCGGGCGAATTTTTTTGGATCTTCAGAAAGTGTCTGCTAGCTGTCATAGCGGCACCATCTTGGGTTTTCGAATTTTAGCTTCGGAATGACAATACTTAGAGAGTTGGTTTCTTCTCGAAAGTTATAGAGATTGGTGAGGAGAATTTTTTGCGACCTTAAGAAAATGACTGCCAGCTGTCTTGGATTTTTTACTATCTTCTGAATCTGAATCTGACTCTGAAATGGTTTCTTCAGGAAAGTTATAGAGATTGGTGAAATGAATTTTAAGCCTGAAGCAGGAAATTTTTTTTCTCCGTAAATTTTTTTTCGACGAAATTTTTTTTCGCTGGAAATTTTTTTCGCCGCAAATTTTTTTTCAATAGAAATTTTTTTCGCCAGAAATTTTTTTTTCGCCGAAAATTTTTTTTCTCCAAAATTTGTTTCCTTTTTCTTCCAAGATGGATTGACACTAATTAATTGTACATCACGAAATTTGGGGTCGCCGCCGCTAGCTATGGTAGCTGTGTGAAGTGCCGTAGCGCCAAGCATCCCTACTTCCAAAACTACTGATATCACAACAAAAACCTCTTAAAAAGACTGCGTCACACTTTACCTTTTAAGAGGTTTTTATTGTGATAATGTCTAGCTTAAATTTATGATTTTAGTTACACACCTAACTTTCATCGAGGAGTGATTCCGAAGTCACGTTAAGCCGGTGATCCAGACTGAATTTGTTATTAACAGTAATAAGCTGTTAAAAAATTCGACTCGTTCACCGTTTTCTTCGTAAAGAAAGATACAAATTGACATTTAGATAATGAAAACACATTGATTGATAGTAGTATCTATATTTTAAGCGGCATTCGAGAGATTTTAATTTAATTGGTAATTACTAACGTCAGCTAGTCTAGTCAACGTAAAAATTAAATATAATTTCGTCAGACAAAATGTACGGCGGGAGGTTAATAGTAAAACATATGTTTTATGTCGACTTATAATTATAAGTTACAATGGGTATTATTATTACTTCAAATGTTAAAAAATGGCTAGCTGTCAACATCGCAAGCTGTCAACAATAATTTTGAATGGAAATACTTTTAATAGTCGGAATAATCATTACATGTAAAACATCTAAAATTTAAATAGTAATTTTAATACAATTGCTGTAATTTGATATTTAGCATACAGGTGAGTAAAAGCGGCTAGTGAAAAATCTCACACTGTATTATCGTCCGGCGAACGTACGGTGAATTCATCATACAATATTATAGTCCGAGCAACGATGTTACTGTATTCTCATATGAAAATATCGTGTTCCGGACCATAATATAATTTTCAGGAACAATCGTCCGGTGAATGATATTATCGCCCAAACAACGATTTTATAGTTTTTCTTTGTCTGACAGCCCAAGAACAGAAAACTGAAAATTTTTGGTAAACGTTTATTAATTAACTTAGTCGAGACGAGAAAACGACTAGACCACAGTGACGCAAATTATCTAGTTTCGTGACAATTTGTAAAAGGAAAATCTATTTAGTTTTGTCAACCACACCGACGTTTCGTAGAAGGGAAAATTCCGTAGTTCTATTATACCCGTAGTTTTTCGTATCGAAACGATATTATTATAATTTGAGATGATATTATTGTTTCGTAGATGGTAATATCATCCGTTGCGATGATATTTTTGTATCGTACATGATAATATTCAGGGGTGCTGACTTTGGCTCAAGTCAATGGGTGGGGGCGCTCAACATCTTGATTTCTTGCAGCAAATTTAAAACGGAAGCCTAGCGCTGCATCATAGAGCTTTATGAAACTTACTTAAACTTACTTGAAAATGCGCTTTGTAGAAATTTGAAAGTCACCATAATCAATTTTTTTTATAGGAAGGCACTATCGAAAGTCATATTTATTAAATTTAAAAATTTTAAGTCCACGGAGACTGTAAATCTAGCCAGCGAGCTATATACTTTGGTTATATACATTTGTTTTATTCCTTTTATTTAGACGACGATGTGCAATCGCATAAACTCTCGGCACACGAGTTTGAGGTGAATTTATATGCATAATGTTGTTTGTAGGTCTTTGTTTTTCTTAAGTTGCCTTCAAAGTGAAATTGTATAGAAACGAAAGCATGCGCGGCAGCATTTTTGCATGGATTTTTGCACAGATGCCAATATAAAGCAGCTAATTCACCTCAAACTCGTGTGCCAAGAAAAGACCTGATACGCTCAGGGTATGCGTAACCTCACTGCGTGTATAACCTTATTGCAATCAGCGTGTGAAGATTAGGCATTTGAAAGTATAGAAAAATTCATTTTCAGGATTTTTGTTTCGTTTTTTGTGGGTGGGAAAATTCTAAAATTGTGTTTTGGGGTGTTTTCATGTGAGTAAATTTTGATTTGCAAAATTTACTAAAAAATCGGTCTGAAGTTGACATGTTAAAACCGTCATCGAAAATCCATTTTTTACTCAATCTTGACAAGTAGGGTGTCGTTGGAAAGATAATTGATTGATCTTACTAAAAAATGATTTTGGGTGTCTATTGTTGAGGGGTTGGGAAATGCAGGAAAAACACCCCAAAACACCATTTTCGAATTTTCCCGGCGACATGAAACGAAACAAAAATCCTGAAAATTAATTTTTTCCTTTCATATCATAACCATTTTTCTGGAACATAAGAACAAGAATTTAGAAGAAAATCCAAAAAAGAATATGCCTAGTGAAGGTAGTGAAGATACATTTAAACGCAGTTGGTAGATATAAAAGAACGGAAACGAATTTCGGAAGATCCACTTAACGCTGTTGTTAATATTCAGTATTTTTAAAAACGGAAAAGAATGGTAGTGGCAATTCGGTAGCGGTAGCTCGAAACTGCCCTGGCAACAAACCGGGTTCTTCGAATTCACGTATTTTGCACACTGATTGCAGAAAAGTTTCAACGAAATTTATTCCTCTGTTCTGTTATTATTGAGTATCGGACTGGTCGATGTGCACAGGCACCGACTCGGAAGTGTGACAAGTCAAGTCATTTAAGTGCTCTTTTTAGAATTCTTTCATTACTGTTTTATTTCTGTAGCCAAACTTCCAATGGGGCTAACCCCTCACTATTTCTCGTCAATGGGGCCCGGCATTTGTGACGCATTTTTTTACTCAGAAGTGAAAATATTTCAAAAGAATTTTGTGCGTTCCGAAGCTGCAAGCGTCACCCAAATTGATATCAGTTGTTTTGGAAGAAGGGACGAGGACTTGCGTCACGTTTCCCTTTTAAAAAGGGTTTTCGTTGTGATTGTAGTGTTTTGCATTATTTTGTGCCACCGCTGCCGCCGAACCGAAGCGCAGCGGCTAGTACTTACATTGGCGAAAATGATCCCCTCAACCTCCTCTACAACATATCAAAAGTTTTTTTTTTGAGTCCCCGCTTATTTTCCGCCATTTTGGCGGTAACCCTGATACACTACACACTCAACCCAACAACTTTCCCTTTGACACCAAACCTCTATCTCGAACACACAACCATTACCTCATACAAAATGTGCTATCATACACACTACACACATACATATGGGCTTTATATGGCGCCTTCTTAGAGCCCTGGCGCCCAAACGAGGCCGGTACCCCCCTTTTTTAAAATCTCATATGACGTAGAATGCCCACCCGAAGGTCCCTGCAAAATTTCAAGAAAAGTTATCGAGCCGTTTAACTAACTAACGTTAACTAACTAACTAACCCACTAACTAACGTAGGATGTTTGAATTAACTTTGGCTTCTATGAAACAGCCCTTTTTGTATAGGAAATGATCATTTTCTAAAGGTCGTATCTTCGGAACCACCGAACCGATTTTAATGAGTGAAAAGACACTTCGCCTTAGAATTGTCCGTAGAATCCAGGATTTCCGGGGGTAAGTCGCAAGGGGGGGAAGTCAAAACTTAGCTGTATGTATGGTTCCGAAGTCTACGAAAAAAATTTTTCCGAATTTTTTGTTCGTATGGGGACTTGCGTGACGGGCGCATCGCTACCGCGCGCCCATGATACTCTTGGCTTCCAAAAGAAAATGGGTTGGGTTTTCAGTAACAGAAATATATAGTAGTACACTTTGTCGTCAGGATATGAATTCAAAACTCAATTCGAATTTTCGTAATTCGCCATCTGCCAGTACAAATTGAACACTAAATATTGACGCATTTGTCTTTTTTGGCCGTGTGAATGCATTTATATTGTGTGAGTTTAGCGTCCTATCTAAGCGTTTAAGCCTTTTTCGTATACTTGTGTACTGAATTTGTAAATTATTGATTTTTTTTTCAAAGGAACGAATAAAATGTTTTCTTTGAAGCGAAACTAATTAGCTTTTATCACGTGGAATACCAAAATATAAAATTCAATGTAATACAAATATAAATATTGATATCCACTGACCTTTTTTCTATATAATCATTTTGTAATGACTCACGTCACTGCTTCGGAGAAACACATTATTTTATATCTAAAAGCAAAGAAACACATCATCCAAAAAATGAGAATGCTTAATGCAACTTCGCCGAAGAGTCTGTCATGGAAATCATTTATCGTTTCCAAATATTACAGCGATATTTTTTCAATTTTTGTTCAGAAGTTCATGACCTTATTATCACATGCGGAAAATATTATGAAATGCAGTATTAGGCCGTAGAATATTGTGTATGTAGAATATTCGCTTTCAACTGCTATGAGCTGAACAATAATATGATAAATGAACAGGATGGGGAATTTATTTTTTTCATACTTCACAAGTACAGATTAAAAGTGTATTCGTCACATTGGCGTTCGGTAAGCTGTGTGGTACACCGCTTGGCAAATACTACTGACTTCACTACCTAACATCAAACGCGTTATTACCTTCTCGCAAGCGACTCTGAACACATTTACCGAGCATCAGCTTATAAAATATTGTACGTAATTTTGTTTTGACTCGTAGGATTACAGCATAACAGTATTTCCCATCGGCTCATGCAGTAAATCTCCTCCAGTTCAAAACAAGCAATTTGGAAGAACATTCGTAATGTACTATTGCCGTCATTGCCGATAGTGATTTTAAAAAAGTACCCTGCTATCAACAGTGTTATTGCTTAAAACGAGACTGTAAATGTTTTTACAGAACTCAAATCGTTTCCATTTATACTTAAAACGAACAAATCACAAAACAAACATTTTCACGCGCGCTCATTTTACTCATAAATATCACAGTGCGATGTGCGTATGTACTAGTGTTATGTACGTTACGTAATATATGTAAGGATAGAGACGTACGTATAATAAATTGTTCGCAAGTATTATTATACCACTAGAGGTCTAACGCTTACTGCTGCTTATCTTGCTGGCACATGATATGAAAACATACAAGGGACTTATAACAAACTTGCGGAAATTTTGTATAGGAGATGTGAGTGACGTCATTCCCATCATTCTCTCCCGTGAGGCAAGAATATTGTGAAAGGAAACGGTGTAGTTGTGTTCGTGCATGGGTATGTCTGCCTCTTAAAATTGAATAATCGAGTCAAACAGGCTATTTTATAGGAAATTCTACCACAAATGTCAGCTTCGGCCGTTTCGGTACAATGTTTCATAAACAACAGAAACCCTCTACTGGAATTATCTACTACAACAGTGTTATCAGTCTTTAACATCATAGTGAATTTTGCAAACATTTTTTAGTTAAAATGGATTCGGTCACACGCTAAGAAAATACACTATTTTACACAAGATATAGAATCTTTAAAGATACAAAATCATGATCTGTAATTTTTATTTCAATTGAATGTTATTCAGAATTAAAAAAAAAAACTTCTTCTTGAAAACTTTATTTTCAGTTACTGAAATGTTGATATATTAAAGCTTACAGTGCAACGGCACATCGTTATTTGAAAACCAAATACATTATCTCCATTTCCACTGGATAATCTTATATCCGATCTTGGGAACCTTTAAGCTGTCTGTTATATTGCGAACGGAACGAGAAAAAAGGAAATGAGGCTAGTTTGTAGTTAAAGCAACACGAAGTATGCTTGGATTCGAGCGTATTTAATGCCACTGGAACACTTTAAAGTGACATTTTGGTAATACTTGAAGCATAAATACACTCGCCTTGTATGCTCTTATTAATCAATCAGTGACAGTCTTACTTAGCCAATGTTGTAACATATTTCCATTTATTGTTAGATGCAATCTTACAAACGTATGTACACTTTTGTTTTCAAGTAAATGCAGAAGAGTTCAAGGAAAAATAGGTTAAATGCGTGAACCATGGAGAGTAAGTTCAATGTGTAAAAAGCACAATAAGCTTTAACGGTTTATGTTCAGTGTGTATTGTTTATAAGCTGCATACACAAAAAGTTGTGCCATAAAAAGTGAATGCAATTCTTATTTTAAAATTGTGAAGAGAGCTTCAGAGATGTTTTATATAAAACAATGCGATATGAGTAAAAAGACAATTTCTGTTGGATATTGCATTCTGTATTCCCATTACTATTGCGTAACATCAACCTATTTTTCATGTAATTTTTCTCTATGATGACAAAAGAATATGTAGGTAGGTAAATAGCTCAGGGGCTAGATTGATCTTTTAGCTAGTGTCTTAACTCAACACAATCTAGGCGTTTATTTTGCAAATGGCCAACAATATATAAAAGAGACTATTTGCACAATGTGCAAATAGCCAACAATATATAGAAGAGACGTAACATTCAAGAAAAATTCTTACACACAACACACACTTTACCATTTACGAAATGTCACAAAAACTAGATGGCTAACGAAGCAAAGGGAAAACTTAAGTTTTCTGGTCAAGTCGGGAATTGTGGTGGGGGGAAGGGGGGTGGTAGTTGTTACGATAGGGCCCAATAATCACTAGTTACTTGGCGGCGATCCCTCCTCTGGAGAGAGGGGGTAAAACTAAAAAAATGTTAATTTTTGTTGTTGCATTTTTTGGGTATTATGAAGTGTGGGAAGTGCTGGGAAGGACTAGATGAGTGGTGAAACCGTGGTGAAAGAGTGACGGAAAGGCGGCGATTGCCAGGCAAATATATTGGGCGCTTTAAATAGCACACATTAAGAAAATTGGGCGCTATAAAATTCCCACATTCAGCAAATTGAGCGCTTTAAATAGAAAATGGCGGTGGTCTCTCCTCTAGAGAGAGGGGAAGGTCAAAACTAAAAAAAAATGTATTTTTTTTGCATTTTTTGGGTTCTAGTAAGTGTTGGAATGGGCTATATAGGGCTGGGAAGGGATGGGTGTGTGGTGAAAGGGTGGGAGAACAGTGACGAATGAGCGTAGATAACCATGAAAATATATTGGACACATTAAGTAAATTGAGCACTTTAAATAGAAATTTTATCGATACTGCAAGCAATCGCTGAGTGGACACGCCACATGGAGACTGCTTACGTATAACCCGTTGGTCCTGTAAAGGGCTTTTTAAAGCGCCCAATTTGCTTCTAGATTTTATCAGTTTGGGCGATCACTTTCGTGACTTGAAACACAGATCTTGTGATCCTTTGTTCCTTTTACCGTTCATCATTTCAAAAAAGACATGAAAGCCAAATAACTAGTGATTATTGGTGGCGGGTGGTCCCCTATCGTTACCACTACCCCCACTTCAATCCCCGACTTGACCAGAAAACTTAAATTCTTCATTTTGCTTCGTTAGCCATCTAGTTTTTGCGACATTTCGTAAAAGGAAAAGTGTGTTTAAGACTTTTTCTTGAATGTTACGTCTTTCCATGTGCAAATAGTCTCTTTTATATATTGTTGGCTATTTGCACATTGTGTTAATAGTCTCTTCTATATACCTTTGCACTGTGTGCAAATAGCCAACAATATATAAAAGAGACGCAGTTGCACTTTAATTACGAATAATTTATTTAAAAATCAAAATAAAAATTTTTTTAAACAACTAATATCAGAAAAGTCATAGATTTCACTCAGCTTTCGATTAAAAATAGGTTGCAAATTAGCGCACCCCATTATCAACCTCTGAACTTCATACGTTGTATTCTGCAACCAGACAAGAAACAACTTTTCCTCATCACCGCATTTTTGATACTATCGCCCGTTAATTAATTTTCTAATTAAAATATATTGTCAAACCAAAAGGAAATGAAATAACAGTTATGTAAATTTACAGGTGGTTGAAAGATCTTTTTAAACTTGGATTGTCACGACCAATTGAAGAAGGGGATATTTACAAAACATTGAAGGTACATGAAAGTAAAAAGTTATCAGAAAACTTTGCAGCATTATGGATAGAAGAGCAGAAGAAACAAAAGCCGAGTCTATTTCGGGTGATGCGAAAAATGTACGCAAAAAAGATTTTAGGAATTGGAATGTTTTTTACATTTGTCGATTCGCTATCCAGGTATAGAATAAATTGTTCATTTCTTACTTCACTTCTTTAGATTTGTAATTAACCAATAGAGTAATTCAACCGCAATGTTTAGGAGGCTTGGTAACATATTTTACACCATCCGAATCAGAACTAATCAGCAGAAATGATGCTTATTTATATGCAGCTGGCATCGTTCTATGTTCGTTGATATCTATAACCGTTTTTCATCCATTCATTTTGTATGCCTTTCAATTGGGTATGCGAATACGTTTGACTTGCTGTTCACTTATTTATAAAAAGGTAAGACACAGTAATTGATGCAACAAGTTGCTAAGTAACTTCCCAAAATTTTCAAAGAAAGAAAGCGAGTTTACTTACATCATATGACAAAAACACATAAATTTTCTTAACGCGCTTTTCTACAATTTCGTTCCGAAAATGTAACTTTCAAGCCAAAAACTTCGAAATATTGAGTATTCAGCAGGGCCTATTTTAAGGAATTTAAAATTACCAAAATTACTAAAGTTTACTGAAATTTACCAAAAATTGCTAAAAATTACCGAAAAGTTATTTGGCAAAAAAAAATTTTTTTGGTTAGAGCCGACATTAGGACAGACCTGAGGCCCACTTCAGCACCTAAGCACAGACACCGGGTACAAATTTGTTTTTGAATATAATTCGGTACTCGATTACCTCTCAAATAGAAAAAGAATCAACGAAATCACTTAGGATTTATCCAACTTATGTAAGAGAACACGTTGGGCCTTAGTAGAAACTCAGTTTTAGGGTCCTGAGTGAGTCCAAGAGTTTCTAATCAAAAAATTTTCTTCCATAAAACGGGAGACAGTCCTAGACCTTTCAATCGAAAAAAAAAATTGAAAATCGCAAGAGATTTACTCGAGTTATGTGCAAAAAATAGGTATGGCCCTAGCATAGACTCGTTCTTAGCGCCCTAGCCAAGTCCAAGGACTCAAATCCAAAAAAAAATTTCTTCCATAAATTATCGGCCATGCCCAGATCTTTCAAACAAAAATTTTTTATGAAAATCGGAAAAGATTTACTCGAGTTATGTACAAAATACCAAAAACTACTTAAACAGCCCTGGCTCGGCGGCCCTGGGGCCGACAGTGCCCAGATTCAATCCCAAAAAATATTTCGTTCTTAGTACGGGTCTAACTAGAAAATCAAAAAAGTTTCCATTAGTTTTGCACCGTAAAGTTGTCATTGAAAAAAATATTTAATTTTAGAAGTGAAAATACCGTTTTTCAATTATTGTCACTAACAAAGAGTGGCGAAAAAACCTGTTTTCCTCTACGAAAAACATCCCTTTTCGCCACAGAAAACTGGACGCATTAACATACCTTCAAACAAGCTCCTTTAAAAAAGTTTTGCGATTCATAAATAAACGGCACTTTTCGCAAAACACATAAAACCGTCGTAAAACGCGTGTGTGTGGAAGCGCTCGATACATAAAACGATTTAAAGTATAAGTGCTGATTGTGAGCAGGGATTTTATGTGCTCGAAATATTAAAATAAATTCGCAACTACGTCTCGAACATTATACCATTTATAGCCCTTACAGTATAAATATCTATTATGCAACAGAAATAAATGAAGGGAAAAAACATTATTTTCAAACTAAGCGATCAAAGTGGATATATTGTGTAATGTCGGAAAATGCAAACTGATGTTTCTTTTTTTCTATTTTATATTTTGAGATAGTATATTTTACATATATATTAGATTACCTTATACCTTCGTATATCCATCTCATAGAACGCTAATACGTGATTGAGACAATGTCTAATATAAAAAAATAATTATTTGCATGCGAGGTAAGATGTTAACTGGCGTGCAAACATACGATGCAAGTTTTTTTTCAAAATATTATGATGGTGATAATTCAGAAAATAAGGTGAAATATTGCTCTCCAGTAAAAAGTTTGAAAATTACTTTGATGGTATACCCTTCAAAAAACATTATCATTACTTGTGCGGTCAATGCACCAATGTACCAGTAACAGTCGATGAGCATTGTCATATAAAGTATGATATCGCCATCGACTGTTATATCGTAGCTAAAAGTACATTGGGATATTATGCAAAATATGTCCGACTGTTACCAGCAGAGAAACTGGGACTTCTGCGTACGTTAAGTATCGCCTTTGGAAGTTACATTTACACAATTACCCAGGCGCATGTCAATGTATTTTGTTTCGATAAATTAGATATGTTTAGGAGAACAAGGAAAATAATATTTATCTTTCTTTTAATCTATTTCAAGTTCTTCTTTGGACTTACATTTGAATTTACGAAAATTCGTAGCTTCAAGCTATCATGTTTCAATAATTTTGTCTGCAAATTGCTCTAATATCTGTCTAGACTATAAAAGACAATCAAATTGAGGAAATTCAATTCGATCAAAGTAAAGTTCTCAAAGGAAATTGTTTACAAACTTTTTCATCGTATGTACAATGTATGAGTCAGTGTGCTGTTGTAATTTATGTTTAATTATTACCGCTGATTTGTCAAGCAATGAAAAGAAAATGTTTCCAATATGTCATACACTATAATGAATTCCTTGCATATTAATCATCAAAAATTATTTGAAACAAGGTAGTTATGCATCCATTTCACAGGCTTTAAAATTAACGAAATCCGTTTCGATTGACGGCTTAAACGGTCAAGTGATAAATCTAATGTCCAATGATGTGGCTCGTTTCGATGTTACAATGGGTTTCGTGCATGACTTGTGGAAAGGTCCGATCGAGTTGGGACTTCTAGGATATTTCATATATCGTGAAATCGGTTTCTATGGTTGGATTGGAATTGGAGTCTTGCTCTGCTTTATACCGTTGCAAAGTGAGTAACAAATATAATGACATGGATGAAAGAAGGGCAAAGCTAGAGCAACTACACGGAAAGCAATTGGAAGTCTCGGAGAAATACTTCTATGAAAAGAATCTACTTCTAAGTACCGTCTGCAACCTTGCTTTAAATTAAAAGTTTTGCTGACGAAAAGACTCAGTTAAGCTCCGAACTTCTGGAACAAAATTCTTCAAATTTGCTTTTCATTTCCGGTTTCTAATTAAGGTGGGGTTGCACTGTTCGATTTCAGAAGGCGAAACGAGTACATTAATGTGCACTAGGTCCCGACTCGGCACCAGGCTGCGTACTTGAAAAGTATGAGTAGCCTTTAAGAAGGCAGCCTGGTGCCGAAAAGCAGTTAAACTCATTGTAACGGCAGTTACGAATACTATGCGTCACATAAATTTCAACTCGGCACCAGACTGCTGCTGCCCTCTACATTCACAGTAGAATATCTTAAGTAGACAGCCTGGTGCCGTGTTGAAATTTATATCACGTATAGTATTTGTTACTGCCGTTACGATGACATTAACAGATTTTCGGCACGAGGCTGCGTTCTTTATGGCTACTTAAACGTCCCAAGTAGGCAGCCTGGTGCCGAGTTGGAACATTGTGCATAGTAATGTCCTCGTTCCCCACTCCAACATTGCCATAGAAAACTTTTTGGCACCAGGCTGCCCACCTTGATATGCAGACCTCTACTTGTTGCAATTTTTCTCCATGAAAATGCTCTACACGACGGTGACATAAGAAGTTCATGCATTAGACAAAGGACCAGTCTACTGCGTGAACTCCTTATTTCATAGTCTCGTAGAACATTTTCATGGAGTAAATTTGCAACAAACAGAAGCCTTTTTTAACCACCACAGCCTTAATAAAACTTAAAATTATCGTGTGTTGTACGGTCTATAATTTTGTGCTAGTATCACCCGGTTCCCCTAGAACAGGTGCAAGTCGCTAGAAGCCTGGGTTTTTCTTCTGAAATGGTTTGGTTCAAGCTCACCGTGTATGCGATTTTTTTAAGACTATTCCCGACTCTTTCTAAAGGGGCTGATTAAGGGCTAATATTTGGAACCAACTTTGAGTTGATGGCTGATCTCTGACCAAAGTTACTCAACTTTTTGTCAAAAAAGAATGTCGAAATCATCGAATTCATAATAATATAATAATCTGCCTTAACAACCCATGAAGGGTTAGGGGCTAGATCATTATTTACTAGTTTCGCTACTTTTTTGTGGTTCTACTATTTGAGATCCTTTCATTACCGGAAAGTTTTTACTGTGCCAGTGGTAAGCTGTGCGACAAACCCAGTGCCATCCATCAGATGTACTAGGAACGAAACTAGTAGGAGTAGAATACCGGCACCTCCCAACAATGCCTTTCACCGGTAAGCCGTACGATGGCACTACACTCAACTTCACTTGACTTGAACGATTCAATCAGTTTGTTTTTGTTTACAAATCTAACAATCGGAACAAATCTGTCTGCGGCTGAGTTTCGAACCAACGCACTGGCAACTCGATCTCATAGTAGCAAGCAGACGTGTTAACCACTACGCTATCGAGTTGTTCGAATTCGCCGATGGAAAAATTCTTTCAACTCATAATACAGTCTACATTTAAGGAAGCGTCGTAATGGATGATTTCGATATACTATTTTAACAAAAAACTGAGTAGCTTCGGTCATAGACCAGCCTTTAACTCAAGGTTGGCCTCAATGACTTCGGATTAGTGTAAAAATAATTCTAATATAGTAGAAAACACGTTTGACATGACCAAATAAGGCATAAGGGCTTCAAACCCATTAGAACCCTTTATGTGAGATAAAGGTGAGCGGGTGACCTAATTTTTGGTTGCCCGCCCGGCCCGTGCCCGATATTATTTTTGGAAAAATGTCCACCCGCTCGACGCCCGCCTGAATTCTCTTATAGGTGTTTGTGCGCGTCCAAAATTTCTATAAGAATTTCTTTAAGGCTGCGACAATTCGGACGTGCGTCCTAATAGCCAGCTCCATTAGTATTGACTAATCGGACTCACGTCCTAATAGCCAAATTCGACTTAGGGGATATTTTCTCCTCGTCATCGCTTTTTTCGTTTGCCTTAAATGTTCACAGCATCAGGCAGTCCCCGCTCACCTCTAATATGGGACTTGCAAGCCAAGTTAAGCCCTTACCTAGCCTCCTTGTTTTTAGTTCCTTCGGCAAAAGAATTACAGGGTCGAGGATTCCAGCGACATGCACATTTTTGCTACAAACCTGTAACTTCAACCAAAAAAGTTGAGCTGCTCTAAGTTGCCAGTTACCACGACGCAGTTCAATGGGGTTGTAATCGCATTAGCCCCATACTTCCTACGGGTCTACAAATTATATGAACAAATTATACGCTATGAACAGATATGGACAAATTCTAATTTCAACATTCAGCACAACTTTCATAACATAACTTTTCTTCCATTAGCATGGATTGGGAAGCGAGCAGCCACGTATCGTTTAAAAACGGCTAAAAGAACTGACCGACGAGTTCGCATAATGAACGAAATAATCCAAGGTATTCAAGTAATAAAGATGTATACATGGGAGAAATCATTTGCGAAGATAGTCGATCAAATTCGAAAGTATAAAATAACGCTAACTTCGAATCTTTTTTCATTTTCTAAATATTCTTTTTCTCGATTTAGGAAGGAAATAAGTGGTATTCGTGGTACACTATTTATTCGAGGAACGTTGTTATCATTCAACATCGTCTCTCGCTTTTCGATATTTATTAGTCTCGTCGCTTTCGTTTATTTTGGCAATATGATCACGGCACGTAAAGTGTTCATCATAACTTCATATTTTAATTTCTTATATAGTTCAGTATTACATTTTTGGCCATTGGCCGTATCGTCTATGGCTGAAGTTTATGTATCGATCAAACGAGTGCAAGACTTTTTGCTGCTGCCAGAAGACAAGGACACAATGAGTAAACATTTTGAACATGATGACAACAATGAATTTGAAAGGCTATTGAAAGTTAAATTCGGTAATGATAAATTGGCAAATGTGAACCATATTGAGAATATGAAAAATGTTCGCATTATGAATGGTCACGGAAATGCGTGCAGAAGAATTGTTGTGGAAAGTTCAAATATTAAAGGCATAACATTTGTGAATGCCACAGCTCAATGGTTGCGTCAAAGTAGTGAGTCGAATACGGGTAAGGTTTTAATTAATTGGCTTTGATTGAATTCTGGCTGATTTTTTTCCTTTATATAAGGCATCGAAAATGTGACTCTTGATATTCGGCCTTCAAATCTTTGCTCTATCGTTGGTGTAGTAGGATCGGGTAAGTCAACTTTATTGCAAGTTATACTTGGCGAATTGGAACTTGACGAAGGTAGCCTCCTTGTTAACGGCTCAATAAGTTACGCGCCACAAGAGCCCTGGTTGTTTGAAGGAACAATTAGACAAAATATTATATTTATCTCCGACTACAACGAGAAAAGGTACACAATCCCGTGTGGATCTTACATTTACGGTTTTACATTTTTATTGCATTGCAGATACAAAGAAGTAATAAAGGTATGTGCATTGGAACGTGACTTGGAACTGTTCCCGCATGGAGATGCAACTATTGTAGGAGAAAGAGGTGTCAGTTTGAGTGGTGGTCAACGTGCTAGAGTGAATCTCGCTCGTGCTATTTATAGAACAGCCGATATATATTTACTTGATGATCCTCTATCAGCCGTTGACACGCACGTTGGTAAACAGATTTTCGAAAAGTGTATTTTGGAATTTCTGAAGGTACTGAAGTATTGCAAATAGAAGTAGAATTAAATGAGAAACTTTCCCTTAACCCAAAAACGTTCTTAATATGAGATCACAACAAAAACCCATTTTAAAAGGGAAAGGTGACGCAAGTCCTCGTCCCTCCTTCCAAAACATGGGTGACGCTTACAGCTTCGGAACGCAAAAAAATCTTTTGAAATATTTTTACTTTTGATTAAAAAAATGCGTCACAAATGCTGGACCCCCAATGTTATAGTTTATCTGTTCTTTCAGATTTGACATGAAAAAAAAATAAGTTTTGCGTGATGTGTGGAGTATGGATAGCCAAATTTTTGTCGTGCGAAATATGAAAGCGCAGAAAAATTATTACGTTGGGAGGGTGCGGCATTTGTGACGCATTTTTTTTAGTCAAAAGTGAAAATATTTTAAAGAAGTTTATGTGTTCCGAAGCTGTAAGCGTCACCAAATTCGATATCAGTTGTTTTGAAAGAAGGGACGAAGACTTGCGTCACGTTTTCCTTTTGAAAAGGGTTTTTGTTGTGATATCAGTAGTTTTGGAAGAAAGAAGAAAACAAATTTTAGAGAAAAATTTTCCGGCGAAAAAAAATTTCCGGCGAAAAAAAATTTCCGGCGAAAAATTTTCAGGGCGAAACAAAATTTTCGGCCCGTAAAAATTTCCAGGAAAAAAAAATTTCCGGCGACAAACATTTCAAGACGAAGAAAATTTTTGGCGGAAAAAAAAAAATTCCAGAAAAACAATCCAGACGAAAAAACAATTTCCCGGCTAAAAGAATTTCCGGTGAAAAACAAATTTTCGGAAGTGAAAAAAATTTCCAGAAAGAAAAAAAATTTTCGGCGAAAAAAATTTCCAGAAAAAAAAAATTTCGGCGAAAATTTTTACCTTTGACACGAAATATCTATCTCCTACCAAAAAAATTTAATTTTCCCCCTAAGTCCGTCCCATACCACCGTCGCGTCAGCCATTTTGTTGGTCACCCTGACACACTACACACCTAACGCATCAACTTTTCCTTTGACACCAAACATCTATCTACATCTTAACACAGTCCAAAAATTTTGCTCATATTTGACCCATACTTTGAATACACTCACACATGTGTGTATGTATACAAAACATTATTTTATATGGGCTTTATATGGCGAGGCCGGTACCACCCCCCTCCCTTTTTTTAAAATCTCATATGACGTAAAATGCTCACCGGAAGAAAAGTTATCGAGCCGTTTTCGAGCACGAGCCAAAAAAGTCGGTTTTCATACAAATGGTTCTGGAACTAACTAACCCACCCGCCCACTAACTAGCGCAGGATGTTTCCATTAACTTTGGCTTCTATGAAATAGCACATTAAGTATGGAAAATGAAGATTTTCGAATATCTTCGGATCCACTGGATGAGTAAAATGTCGATATCAATCAAAGTTTTACGTAGAATCCGAAAAACTGGGTATCAGGGGGTACGACGACGCAAGGGATAAGTTTCTAATTCGACACCTGGCTGCGTAGTTTGGTCCCTTACCTGGGAACATACAATACAGCCTGGTGCTAAGCATCTGTCTTCACCAAAGTGTACACATAAGTGCTATCTATACGTCATACTATATAAGTATCAACTCGGCACTAGGCTGCGTCCTCGAGTTAAGGCTTTTTGAATGCAGAGGGCAGCACCAGCCTGGTGCCGAATTGAAACTTATGTGACGTATACAACTCACTATTGCCTCTAATCCACACATTTAGTGCGACGCCGGCTTATGTCAAAGCATACCACATTTCATGATGCAGTTTATAAACTGACAAGCACGTCTTACATATAACTAATTTCACCATGAAATTTCGTATAGTTGGACGTAAGCCGATGCCACACTAAAAGCGTGAATTTGGCGCAGGGGCGTGACAGTCTTTTGTTTTGATGTTTGGAAGTAACACTCGACTTGAAGTTAGCTGCAGTTGTGACCGAAGCTAACTTCATTGCAAAAAATCATTTCTAAATTTACCATAATCAGCTGACTTCATTGAAAAGTTCAAAAATCAGCTGATTTTTTTGCAACTGCATCAAACTTCACATTGAATATTACTTGCAAAGATCAAGACAAAAGACTGTCACGCCCCTGATTTGGCGAAAACAGATTTTCAGCACCTGGCTGCCTTCTTTATTCCCAGCTGTAGTGTCCTACGTACGCAGCCTGGTGCCGACTTCGATCGTGTGACTAACTAATAACCTCGCTGCTTCTTAAAGACAGGCGTTGTCAGAATTTCAGCACCAGACTGCCTTGGTATGACAAGGTTTTACGTTTCGTCGGTAAAACCTTGTCAAACCAAGGCAGCCTGGTGCTGAAATTCTGACAACGCCTTTCTTTAAGAAGAAACGAGATTATTATTATTAGTTAATAACACGATCGAAGTCGGCACCAGGGTGCGTACTTGGGACCCTAAAGCTGGGAATAAAGAAGGTAGCCTGCAGCTGAAAATCTGTTTTCGCCAAATTGGAGGCAATAGTTAGTTGTATACGTCACATGTCCTCTGCATTAGAAAGTCTTAACTCAAGGACGCAGCCTAGTGCCGAGTTGAAACTGATATGACGTATAGATATAACTAAGACCAGGGGCGTGACAGTCTTTTGTTTTGACATTTGCAAGTAATACTCGACGTGAAGTTAGCTGCACTTGCAACCGAAACTAGCTTCATTGCAACAAAATCAGCTGATTCCATTCATAAATTTATCAAAATCAGCTGACTTCACTGAATAGTTAAAAAATCAGTTGATTTTTTTGCAACTGCATCTAACTTCACGTTGAATATTAGTTGCAAAGATTAAAACAAAAGACTGTCACGCACCTGGTGAAGACAGATGCTTAGCACCAGGCTGCCTTCTACATTCCTAGGTAAGGGACCAAAGTACGCAGCCAGGTGTCGAATTATAAAATTATACAACGTAATGTACTCGCTACTTCATGAATTTTGTCATTTTCAAATTTTCGGCACTAAGTGTCCTGGCTGAAAGTGCAGACTTATCTTCTAACGAGGAGTTTATTGAAAAAACTAAGAAATCTTAAAAAAGTAGCTCAACTACTAGATGAAAAAACAATGACTTTGGCATCGTGACCGTATGAATGAGACCCGCAAATCTTCGTTGTGAAATTTGTAAGACCTCTGAATAAATTACTGGATACTTTTTCCGATAAATGCCAATCGTCGTTACTTACAGAAAATAATATATCAGTGAAAATACATTGTTTCTACATGTAACAACGCCTCCACGTAAAAACTTTAAACAACAATTTTGATTTCACCTGATAGAAAAAATTATTTTACTTTTTAGTCGTTACATATAATTGCATTATATTTTAATTTACGTGACTAAAATTAAAGTTACTTTTTTTTGCTTAATTAAAGGATAAAGTTTGCGTGTTAGTGACACATCAACTGCAATATTTAAAGGACGTTCGGCATGCAGTTCTAATGAATATGGGACGAATAGAAGCTCAAGGCACGTATAATGATCTGAAACAATCTAGAAAACACTCATTACTATGGCTGGGTTCGGAGGAGGATAAAGAGGGGAATGACGAAAATTTAGCTGATGAGGTGATACAATTTTCTTCGTTGTATTATAACAACAAGACATTTCGTTTCAGATTGTCGAAAAAAATGTGAAAATAAATCCTCAAGAACAGGATGATAATAAAGAAACTCTAATAATTGGATCTGTTGGATTTCGCGTGTACAAATCGTATTTTAAGTCTGTCAATAGCGTAATTTTGTTGATTTTGGTGGCTGCTCTATTTATATGCGGCCAAACAGCTATCAGCAACGTAGATCTTTATGTATCGAAATGGTGAGACGATCACATTATTTTTTGTTACGGAACGGATAATGTTGTTAAATTGTTAAAGGGTCAACTGGGAAGATCAACTACGTTCTAATCATCAAAATCAATCAGTAAACTCTCGAAATTTTGCTTTCAACACGTCCACCATAGATGTGAGGTCGCAAGATAATGTGTCGATGTCGATTACCGAAAACATGGATTTAATTTGGGATGAACGACACGAATACATCTACTACTATTCATTTTCAATGCTAATTGTTCTATATTTGGTGTTTCAACGCTCGTTCGCATTCTTTCAAATGTGTTTGAAAGCGTCACGAAATTTGCATGACAAATTATTTCGCGGCATAACAAGAGCCACCATGTACTTTTTCAATACTAATCCATCAGGCCGAATATTGAATCGCTTTTCAAAGGACATTGGCAGTATTGATACTACATTGCCTGTTGCGCTGATGGATTGCTTATTGGTGAGTATGTTCACGTGTAATACAGACGAAATCTATATTCATTTTTATACTGTTGGCTCACTCCAACGGTATGCAAGTAAGGAACGGTATTTGCGTCTCTTTAGACCCGTATGAAGTACTGGTCTTGTGCGTTTACCACGACGTTTGTCACACGTCAAATGTCGACCCAGGAGTTGGTGGGTTTTTCGTTTTGAGGTATAAATAGAAGAAATATGCAAAAAAAAGTTGTCCGTCCGTCCCTCGCCAAGTTATCTCGAGTAAGGCTTCACCGATTTTCAAAATCTTTTTTTCCTGAAAGGTAATCGAAAAAGTGAGGTCGAGTTCTGAGCCGCCGAGCTAGGCCCGATTAATTGGTTTTTGGTCTTTCGTACATAACTCGAGTAAATCTTATCCGATTTCAATAAATGTTTTTCTGATCGGCAGGTCTATGAAAGCCCAACAGTTTATGCAAAATTTTTTTTTAGTTTGGGTCCTTGGGCTTATTTAGGGGTCTAAAACTGAGTCTCTACAAAGGCTCTACGAATTTTTTGTACATAACTCGAGTAAATCTCTTCAGATTTTCATAAATCTTTTTTTATTCGATAGCTCTATGAAAGCCCAACATTTTATGCAAAACATTTTTGAGGTCGGGCCATTGGATAGGGCCAAATGTCTTTTTACTATAAAAACCGAGTAAATTCCTTCCGATTCTTTTGATTCTTTTTCTATTTCAGAGGTAATAGAAGACCTAACAGTCCTCAAGAAAAAATTTTAGGCCGAGGCCTGCAATTAGGGCCCTCTGCCGGACCTAAAGGTCGGTCCAGCACAAAAAATTTTTTTTCCTATGTTGTAGAGAAAATTGAGTGGACCATTTTTCACCATGGAAATATGGGTCCGAGGCCTCTTCTTAAGGCCCTAGGTCGGTCCTAAAGGTCGGACCTAGCCCATGCTATGTTGTAGAGAAAGTTGAGTGGAACATTTTTATGCATGGAAATATGGGTCAGAGGATTCCCAAATATGGGCTCGAGGCAGGCCCAAAACGAATTTTCTGCAATGCTTCTTCGTACGGGTTTTTCAATATTGCCATTTCGGCAATTTCCATTAGATACGAATATGCATTATCAGCAGGGTTGTATTAGCGCCGCTAGTCATTTGAAATTGCTCGCTAATAGCGACTAGCGCTCGCTAAAACCCGATTAGCGAAGAAATTTCGCTAGTCGCTAATTCATTCGCTAATATAATAGTGCGTATTTTATGACTATTTTACTCGTAAAAATGGAAATTTATATTTTTTGTATGAATTCAAATCAGTCGTTGTAGCTTTACGCTAAAAGTTCCGAGTTGTACCGTTATCGTTTGATTTTTTTTTGTTTTTATTAGATTTCGTAAAAAGTTGCAGTCTCGTTGCCATCGTTGCTTTCAGCTCCATTTCAGTCCAGTAAAAGTAAAAGACGGGTTTATATCAAAACAAAGAGACTGAACAGCTAAGGAATTACATATCATAGTCTAATAAAGTACGTGTTTTCGTGACAGCTTATGTGGTAGGGAAACCCGGAAAGTCTACACATTCTTTACATTTAAGGTGGGGTCCTACCAACCAACTCTAGAACGCAGCGTAATGTCAAAAAGTGATGTAAATTAAATTTGAAATCAGTAGCGTGTACTCTGTGGCACAATACTTTTCAACTTGACACCTGGATGCGTACTTGTGCCCTCGGACCCTGTCATAAGAAGCCATCCTCGTGCCTAAAAATGGAGTATACCAGCGAGAAAGTATTAACAGTAGCTTTATACGGCGCAATAATTTTTATACTGGCGCCAGGCTGCTACTCCCATCTACGTTTCTGCAGCCCGGTCGGTGTCAAGATAAAAATTAGTGCGATGGAAATCCGTCGTCAATACCGTCACTGTGATATACTCCGATTTTCGGCAATAGGCTGCCTTCTTTATGACATTGAACCATGACAAAGTACACAGGCAGGTGTGGAATTAAAATGTATTCATAAAGTACTCGTTACAGCCTTCAACTTTCTTTTATATCAATCTTTGACACAAGGCTGCCCGGTTAAAATTTCTGTAGATCTTCAGAAAAATTGTAGCTCAGTAGGGCTTTGACTTATGGAAAACAAATATTACCGGGAAAAAGTGATGCGTTTAAAACGTATGCGAATTTTGTCAGCGTGAATATGAATAGAAAATTTGCAAAAAAAAGTTCTATTTAGCGAGCGTTAGCGACCGCTATTAGCGGTCGCTATTAGCGCGCTAATTTCTTTTCGATTAGCGAAAGACGTTAGCGACGCTAATATTTTCTAAAATTAGCGTTAGCGTTAGCGTCGCTAAAAAAAGTCATTAGCGAGCACAACCCTGATTATCAGCGGGAACAACGGGAATACATGCAACGGGAATCCTTGTACGGAAATCCTTCGTACAGGTCCGCAAAGCTTTTGTTTTACTCTTACTTTAAAAATACCGTTCCTAACATTACAACACATCTACTTTGTAAACGTTAGTAAATTGCTTGCGTTCACCATTGTTTTCAACGCAAAGTGGTAAGTTTTTTCATAGTAAAAGTGAACGAAAAAACATACACACTCAGTTTCTGTAGCGTTTATTAATTTACAAAGTAGAAATACCAGTAAAATGAGCTTGTTATACATTTTCAAAAAGGTTCTGAATTTTCTAAACAAAAATTGACAAAATTACGAATTTTTATCGTATTTAAAAATCTTAAAAATTTAAGAAAATATTAGGCAAGAATACTGTCTCAACTGTTATGAAGTATTCGAATATGGGTGTTTTCTACGCTTTACCATTCACAGAAACATAGAAAACTCGTAATTGGAAGTCAACCAATTTGGCAACTGTGAACACACACAGAAAGCTTAATAGGGCATAACTTATTGCAACTTATTGTTGCCATTTTTTTTTAAATACAATTAAGAATTTATCTACTTTTCTATGTATGAGTTCATCAGCTGGTGCAGAATTCACGCTTTTGGTGAGGCGTTGGCTTATGTCAAAGTATACACAATTTCATGACGAAATTCATGATACGTGAAGGGACGAAAAATGCGAATAAAATGTTCTTCAACGCTTATAGGCACTTAACCAATTTAATTATTTTCTACAATTTAAGGAGACAATATGTCTGGCTACAGTTTTTTTCATTAAGGAAGGGTAACATTGAGTTAATTGCTCCATACAGTTTTATAGTTTATAGGTTTTACATCTACAGTTCCTGAGAATTCTTTGATCCAAATAATTAAATTTTGGAACGTTTGACTCCTTTTCTGGTGTGATAACAACTTACTGACACGCATTTAACATACTTGGGACTGCAAGACTGGAAGAATACAAAACCACACGCCACAAAAACAAACAAAACTGTTTAGAAAATCAACAAATCGGTCATCATTTCTTAAAAATTGTTTCACTAATTCCCCATTTATATTATTTTGTTTGCATTTACTAAAAAGTCAAAATACTAGTCTTAAATGATATTTTACTGTATAGCTGAGCAGAGTGGGTATAGTCAATAGTGTGCATTGTATGCACACAATAATTTTCAACATTTTTTGTATGAGTAGCTTTTACATATATTTTAAATAGTACGCTAGTTCGGTTATATGAGTAATGTCAATGACATTGTTGGCGGCACAATGTCTAATGCCTATGTTGCGTGTACCTATGTACACACAGAAACAAGTACCATTGACTTTGAACTCCCCAAAAATGCGCAATTTCGATCAGCTTGTGTAACAATTAAAAAATGTGCACCATTGTTAGATTATAGGCGATTGAGTAATCAAGTACTCAAGAATGAAAACTTGCATGTGTTGTGATTTCTTATAAAAACTTTAGTTAGAGAGTGATATCGCAAAATCATAGTACGGGCTTGTGACATTAATTGATTGATTTATTTGAAATAGTAATTGTTCTTATACATGCTAGCTAAGAGGCGTTTTTAGCGAATGAGAGGTTTCCAGCAGGAGAAATACGCGACGAACACGCGAAAATTCGATACTATTAGGAAAAGTATTTTTCACAGTAGTTTAGTACAAATAGTGGAAAATGACACTGAGGCCCATTGTATCGCGCTCTTCGATTTGCTTTGGGTTTAGACCTGTGCACCAGCCGCGCCGATCGCCGCCGAAGAAAGTCTAAAAAAGCGCGTCGTCGCCGAAAATTAAAAAGCCGATTGCGCCGCCGCCGAAGTGAAACAAACACTTGCGCCGCCGTCGCCGCCGGTCGGCGCAAAAATTTTCGAAATCAGTTTTAAAATGAAGTCAAGAACTATGATGCACGATAGTAATTTTTTGATTTTTTTAGAAATAGATTTTTATTAAAATCGTTCGCTAAGCCCAGACTATAAAAGATTTCCTGGACTGAAATGTTTCATTTTCTCAAAGTTTATTGAATATCGAGAAGACAAACCATCAAAAATGCCGACGACGTCTAGGTCTAGCTGCCGGTAAAAAAGTCGGCTTGCGGCGACTGTAGTACATATTTTCGTTTTTTTTCGAAAATAAAAAGATTTAAATATTTAAATAATTCAAACCCATTACGATTCGATAGTTTGGTTTCAGGGTGAGTCGTCTAAGTAGCAAAAAAATATTAAGAAATATTTTAAAATGATAAACGGGCAAATTGCACCACCCACCGAAGCCAACCGGCCCGAAGCACTGGCGTGGGCTAACGGCGGTTAGGCGTAGTTAGCCGACCAGAAACATCGACGGCGGCGTTTTCGACCGGCTAAAAATCGACGGCTCTCGTCTCTGTGCACAATCCTTTGATTCTTCTCGTGTAATTCGACACGAGAGGCGTCTGAATGTCGCTTAGTTTGATAAATTATGCTTTCGACGTTTATTCGAAATTCCTGTGTCATCTCTTGCTTCGTCATAGCTATATGGATGATATACTCAAAATTCTTCAGTGGTAAAACATAGATGCAGACCGAGACATGAATACAGTATGATGTTTCAGAGTTTCACTTCTACAAACATTTAAATTTTTCTTTATGACTATTTTGTGGAAAAATGCAATGAATGATTTTGCATAATAAAAACCGTTTTGATAAATTTTTTTTCAGTTTTTTTTGGAACTATTTGCGATTATAATTTTGGTATTGCTTGTAAACTACTGGTTACTGTTGCCAACATTTATTATGTCAATCCTATTTTATGCGCTTCGACATGTATACGTGAACACTGCCAGATGCATAAAACGGGTGGAGGCATTAAGTAAGTGTTACAAAACAAAAATGTAGGTCATAATAAATTCAATGTCTAATTTCACGCTCCCACTTGACATTCCAAAAGCATAACTCATAAAAAATCGAAAGCAATAAATAAGCGAAAGATGATAATAAATCTATCAATTCCATTCAGCTCGAAGCCCAATATTTTCACATGCTAATGCAACTCTACAAGGACTTTCGACAATTAGAGCATTCAAAGCTCAACAAATCCTTTCCAATGAATTTGATTCACACCAGGACTTAAACACGAGTTCTTGGTATTTATTTCTGGCATCAACACGAGCATTTGCGCTATGGTTGGAACTTGTTTGTGTACTGTACATGGCAACTGTAATCCTAAGCTTTTTGTTATTGGGAAATGGTACGTTTTAGTCTATCTAATTAATGTCATATTTTCGTTAAAATGTTAAACTTCATTTGTGTATATTGTATTGTGTACTCATACCCAAAAGATATTAAATGGGAAATTTGCATTTTATCTCAATTTTCACAGATACATTAGGCGGAAACGTCGGCTTAGCTATAACACAAATTTTCAATTTGATTATCATGTGCCAATGGGGAATGCGACAAACAGCTGAATTGGAAAATCAAATGACCTCGGTCGAACGAGTCATCGAGTACGCTGACTTGAAATCAGAGCCACCTTTGGAATCTCTTGAAAAGTATCGACCTCCCGAAAATTGGCCGGAACGGGGTATCATTCAATTCAACGGGTTGTCTATGAAATATTCAGAGAACAGTAACAATGTTCTGAATGAAATTACAATAAGAATTGAATCAACGGAGAAAATTGGCGTTGTTGGCCGTACGGGTGCTGGAAAGAGTTCCATCATACAAGCTTTGTTCCGGTTGGCGTTGAATGATGGAGTTATAACAATTGATGGAGTCGATACTGCTTCAATGGGCTTACACGACTTAAGAAGCAAAATTTCGATTATTCCACAAGATCCGATATTATTTTCTGGCAATATGAGAAATAATTTGGATCCATTTGAAGACAAAACGGATGATGAGATCTGGAACGCTCTAGCCCAGGTAAATATGTTCCTTTCGTTTGGCACTATCCAAAAGAAAAATCTACTCATAACTTCGACAAATTTCTCAGTTAACATAAGTACGAAGCAAATTTTTTGTTCGTTGTGATCATGGCCCCAAGTAGTGACACAAGTCGAACATACCAAAAAATTACAAGAAATTTTTTTCGTAGACTAAGGAGCATATATACAGCAACTTTTTGACTCCCCCCTTCCCAAATATTTTTCCCGGATTCTACGGAAAATTTTATCCCGAAGTGCCTTTATACTCATTAAAATCGGTTCAGTCGATCCAGAGATATGAATTTTTGAAATTTACATTTTTGTATGGAAAAAAATTTCCGTAGAACATTTTTATCTGGTGATGTCGTCAAAGTTTGCGTTTCTTACTTTCTTACTTTGTTGGGATCTCAGAAACGGCTCGATCGAATTTGCTGAAATTTTGAGGGTAGCTACAGATCATAAAGTTAGTGGACACGTATTTTTTTGTTCCTTAAAAAACCTGTCGTTTGTTTTTTGGTTTTATGTGGCGTTCTGGGTCGAGAACTTTGGAAGATATAGTCGAAAACGTGTTTTTTTGAGGATCGCATGTATATTCCATGTATATGGACCTCAGAAAATCAAAGAAAAAAGTTTGTTGAAAATTGGTCGAGTGGTCTGTGCTATTTGGATAGGTTCATACAGTGGGCTACTCGTCTTTTCACTATAGGTCAGTGGTTTTCATGAATATTTCATTAATTATGAGATTTAGATAATAGTTTTCAATACTTGAAAAAATTTGTGAGTTTTGTACGATGGTTGGTAAAGATTTTTGCACATGAAAACTCATGCTCGGTTCTAAGGCTAGCCGAAGACTTGATATTTGCCTGATGCGAATATTTTTTGGGACTCGGAGGTAAGTCCAAAAATATTTTTGGTGGATTTGAATTTTTACACCACTGCTTTCAAAGGTGGATTTCCAAATTGTCTTTTCGGTTTCTGTGGTTTCAGTCTATAGACTTTATAGATAAAGGGGGAGAGTCGCCTCCGCTCAAAACACCATTGACATAATTTAGTTCAGCCGACGCGACAGAGGACTTACATCGGTTGGAAATTTTGCTATTTTAGACAGAAAACAATTATACAATGACCATATTGCACACTGGTAGGTATATAATAGGCATATTATGGTCGACTAGACTATAATTTTCATTATTGTCCAACTATAATTTTAGATTCGACTATAGTTTTCATTATAGTCCGACTATAATATCATGACGTCAAATCTCAACGAAAATTTAAAAAAATGTGTGTCAAATAGTTAATTATATTCCCAAATGATATAAACTATCATAGTGACCAAGGGGTAAATAGTCTCGGTACGTGAATATTCCTCGGGACAGGACTTCTCGGACATTCACTTTACTTCGACTATAATCGCACCAGCATATCCATAGACTGTTATAATAGTCTTGAAAAATGATTTACAGGTTGAACTGAAGCAGGTAGTAAGCCTACTGCCAGGCGGATTGAATTGTAAAATGTCTGATGGTGGATCGAATTTTAGTATGGGACAAAGACAGCTGGTTTGTTTGGCGCGAGCTATTTTGCGCAATAATAAAATTTTAGTACTTGACGAAGCAACATCCAACGTAGATGCTGAAACTGATAACTTCATTCAAAAAACGATTCGAACCAAGTTTTCGGACTGCACAGTTATAACGATTGCTCATCGTTTGCATACAGTCATGGATAGCGACAGAGTATTGGTAATGGATGCTGGCAAAGTGGTTGAATATGCCCATCCATTTGATCTACTCAAATCGTCAAATGGTTACTTAAGAAAGTTAGTTGATCAAACTGGTAACGCAACAGCATTACATTTAATGCAAATGGCTGAACAGAGCTACAAAAAGCTAACTGAATTATAGATTTAATAAAAACATCTGATTTTTCATGTATACGTCATTCTTGTTATAATCTTCCACTTGGGAACTAAAATCGAATATTTTAATTTTAAGTAACGGCGAATTTAAACTGACTGGTAGCTTACTTCCTAATATTAACTACAAAAACATACTTTAATACAAAAAATCAAACTCCAGACTCCAAACGTAAGAAGTAAAAAAAGAAATTTTTTTATTTTTATAAACAAAATACTCATAGAAAAAAAAAAACGTTTTATTTTTAATAAATAAATAAAAAATTGTATTTTTGTTTATTTTCTCACCTACTAAACAAACGCAGTACCACGCAAATGATGATAAACATGAGTGCCATGCCAGCTAAAATCCCAATCATTGCTGGATCGATATATCTCTCCGGTTCACGTGACTCCTGTTTTGCTGCAAAAAAGAAACAATGATTTACGCCGAAATAATAATTTTTGGAATAGTAGAGGACAAGGTCTCACACAGAGTCTATTTTCGTGAAATAATTTTACAAATTTCATGAAAATTTTACGAAAAAAAATTCGAATAAATAATACGGTAGCGGGCAGCCCGTAACGTGCACACTCGTCAAAATAAAAATTTGGAGCCCCGTACGGCAAACAACCGGCTTTTTTTAGATCTATTTGGTATGTAATCTTCTGTCTCTGTGGTAAGCAAGGCTCTACGAAAACGGATGTTTTAATGAACAATTGTGATTTCGTCCTTTTAAGTTACACTGGAAAATGTTCGAAAGGACCCTCAGATTTCTCTTCAGCATAGCACCTGTGGCCTGAAGGAAAGGCCTCGGAGCCAAATGTTTTCTTGAATTGTGGCCTTGTCAAATAAAAAGAAAGTAGAGGAGGACGGACAAAGTTTTTTTGTAGACTTCTGGGGTCTAAATTCGACTAAAATTCCCGTTTACTTCGTACGGGTCTAAATGCCATATTTAGGCTTATGTACAATCGTATGAAGAATAAAGTGGACAGAATGAGGAAGCTGGATTCCGAGAAAATCGGAGTTGTGTTGAGCAGATTTCGTGATTGACTATTCACATTGAGTCAGAATAGATGTGCCAAGCAGAATAGATGTTGCAAAAAGATTCGAACGTATCTAAGTAAATGTCGCCTTAACTCTTAAGTGTATGAAATTGCGTCGACATCAAATCGAATTGGAAATGCCGAAAGGGCAATATTGAAAAACCCGTCCGAAGAAACGGCGCAAAAAACATTTCCAATCCTTAAAAAAGCCCGAAATTAAAAAAAAAGGAAAAAAATTTGAAAAAAAAATTGCACCAGACCCGATCTTAGAACCGACCTAGACCACTTAGGAGAGGCCTCTGATCCATACTTCCACGAACTTAAAAGTTCGCCTCTCTTTTTTCTCTGCAACACTGCACAAAAAGCCTTTTCATTAAAGAAATATCCACAAAAAACCACCAAATAAATATCGTGTAGGATCGCATTGCGTGAGTTGGGCCCACACTGAGGACTCTATAGCCCAAATCACTCAACAGATTTTGAATAATTCAATTTCGTGACTTTCTGATGTCCATATCTTTAATTTAAAACCTTTCCGTTCTAATTTAGTGGAGATATAAGTCAAAAACATATGAAGGGACACGTACGTATCAGAATAGATGCGGCAAACAGAGTTGATATTACGAAAAGACTCGAACGTATTTAAGTAAATATTGCCCTACGTCCACATTAAATTGTATTGGAAATTGCCGATATTGAAAAACCCGTCCGAAGAAACGGTGTAAAAATATTTTCCGAAAGCACAAAATTGACCCCCAAAAATGTTCTCCTCAATTTTCTCTACAACATAGCAAAAAACTATTTTTTGTCTAGGGCCGACCTTAGTACTGACCTAGGGCCCTAAGTACAGTCCTCGGACACATACTTCCATAAACAAAAATGTTAGGACCTTAGGACCGACATGAGGCCCACTTGAGCCCTAAGCATAGGCAAAACTTTCTTTTATAAATTGTCGGTCATGCCTAGATCTTTCAAACAAAAAAAAAATTATGAAAATCAGAAAAGATTAACTCGAGTTATGTACGGAAAACACGTAGGGACTCGTTTGTAGTGCCCTAGCTAACTGCAAGGACTCAAATCCAAAAAAGCTTCTTCAACAAATTGTCGGTCATGCACAGATCTCTGAAACAAAAAAAAAATTATGAAAATCGGAAAAGATTTACTCGAGTTAGCTACAAAAAACACATAGAGCCCTAGCAGAGACTCGTTTTAAGTGCCCTAGCTAAGTTCACGGACTCAAATTCAAAAAATTTTCTTGCATAAATTGTCAACTATGCCCAGGCCTTTCAAACCAAAAAAAATTTTATGAAAATCAGAAAAGATTTACTTGAGTTATGTACAAAAGACTAAAAACCACTTAAACGGCCCTAGTTCGACGGCCCTTAGGCCTACAGTGGCCAGATTCAATCCCATAAAAGATATTTCAAATATCTTTCAGAGAAAAAAAGTTTTTGAAAGTCGATTGAGTTTTACTCGAGTTATCGTGTTGACGGACGGACATTTTTGTTATTGTTGATTCGTCATCTAAGGTCCATGATCGATGCTCCCCCCTACTCCTGGGTGCAAATTCGACTGGTTAAAAACGTCGTGTTAAACGCATAAGACCCCTTTTCGAAGAACGAATTCTTCGTAGGGATCTAAAAATAACCAAGAAAGGCAGCCGTAACCACACATCTGATCCTTAAACTTATAATTCGCCAAGTAATGTTTCTTTATGCCATTATTACTATTTGTTTTCCAAGGATTCAAAGCCTAGTTGTTGTTTTTCGTTAGTTACGAAAACTAGGCAGCATGAAACTGTCATTACCGTAACCTTTTTGTAACTTTGGAACTAGTTCATTGAGACAATAAATACCCTGTAATCTTAAATTCGTGTGTAAGAAAGTTAACATTAACCGAAATAAAAACAAAAGCATAAAGTAAAATACAAAGAGACCTCAATGTCATGGCAATTTATCATTAAGCGCGGCTTGCATGATTCGTAAAAATAAAATAACATAATAACTTACGTAATGCACATCATCAAAATTACTAAATGCAGCACTGATGCAAGTCAATGAAATAAATCATCCCCTCTTGTTGGATCGACCATCGGAAATTCACAGGTTACATTTTTACATTCAATGTGTTGAGTTATAGTCGAACTTTTTTATTCAATCTTATTACAATATAACCCACCAGTGTGATCGCTAAACCTTTTTATACAATTCTAAAAATGTATTTAATTCTCAAAGGAGCACTCTTTTGTACGTTTATATTGACCTTAAGCTATTTGTGGAAAAGACGAAAATTTTATTGCCTATCATGGAACATGAAAGGGCCAATTGCATTTCCGTTTGTTGGGAACGCATGGATGTTTTTTAATTCATCAAAAGGTAATTCAATTTCAATGCAGCAAATTGTAATTAAACCACCTTCTTAGCTGAAACGTTTATATTCATAGAAACTATTAACATAATTTCGATGCTTGGTAACAAATATGGATCATTGTCGCGTTTTTGGTTAGGAACAAAATTTCTGGTTTATATCAACTCACCAGAGCATATGGAAATTTTACTGAATTCAGATACTCAAGATAAAGGAAATGTATATGACAACATTTCGGATTTGCTGGGTGGACATGGACTTCTATCTCTTAACGGTAACACAGTTTTCTTAAAATTTCGAAAAACTATTTAGATTTCATTATATAACTAATTAAAGATTGGGGAACTTTTTTGCGATCAATTTTTTTCTCTCCGCTATTGTAGACATTTGCGTTTAACACAGCTTACTCTCTCTATACGCCCACTTGCGCGCACTAACTCCGAATATAAACTAATGTTATTTCACTTAAAATATAATGCGGTAATTTTTCGATCATTCTAACGAAAAAATGTTCTTATTTGATTCACAGTTTAGGGGCCATCCCGGTCATCCATAAAGTACGTACTCTAGAAGAGACGATTTTTAGACACCTCCTCCTCCAAAAATGTATGAAAGAAAGTTTAAATGTCCAACCCCCCTTCCCCTAAGAGCGTACGTACTTTATGGATGGCCCCTTAGTATAAAAAATTCCAAAACTTAACCTTATCGCTCTCCCAATCAACACCTAATCCTGACCCCATTGTGATGTTCTGTTTAACGTTCTGTTGAAACCTTTACTTGAAAAATGCAATTATCATGCCCGCAGCAGTAGCGGAGGGCGTGACGCAGACCCTAGACCTCAAAAAAGAAAACCACAAACTCAAAAAACGCCATACAAAAACTTTTGGGACAAGGACCCATATATACTCGATCTTTTTTAGTGAGTTTTTTCCCCTCGCCCCTTTTGATGAAATTTTCAGGGGACGTCAGTCTCGGCCGCAAATGAAAAATTTCGTATGTCGCTTTTCCTGGAAAACTCTGGAAAAGTCGTAGCATGTGGAAAAGTGGTCAATTATGACGGTTTTTCAGGTAATGCTTTGAGTTTTCGAATTTTTTCTCCGGAGTGACTATAGCTAGAGATTCGGTTTCTTCGGGAAAGTTTGGTCAGAAGAAGTTTTTTGGGGCAATCTTGAATTTTCCCAATCAATAAATTACCTTTTTTTTTTGGTTTTTAAATTTTAGCTTCGGAATGACACTACTTAGAGAAATGGTTTCTTCTAGAAAGTTATAGAGTTTCATCAGGAAAATTTCTTGGTATCACAAGAAGATGGCTGCCAGCTGTCATAGCGGCGCCATCTTGAATTTTCCTATATGCTTTTTCGGGTTTCGAAGTTAGTTATTGAGTTTCATCAGCAGAATTTTTTGGGAAAATAAAAAAATGGCTGCCAGCTGTCAAAGCAGCGCCATCTTGGATTTTGTGAATACTCAAAAATGCTATCTTCTGAATTAGAATACCTAGACAGTTAGTTGGTTTCTTCAGGATAGTTGTAGAGATTAGTGAGTAAAATGTTTTTGTGACCCTAAGAAAATTGCGGCCAGCGGTCAAAGTGACGCTATCTTTTGAATAAGAATAGCTAGGCAGTTGGTTTCTTCGGGAAAGTAATGGAGATTGGTACGAAAAAAATTTTCAGACAACTTTTTTTCGGAGAACTTTTTTTTGGAGAAAAATGTTTTACGGAGAAAAGTTTTTTTGAGGAAAATTTTTTCTGGAAAAAATGTTTTTTTCGGAGAAAATTTTTTTTCTGAGAAAATTTTTGCGTAGATTGTTAAAGGTAAATTTAAATGTTTGCGTGTAAAAACTGAATTCTTCAAATTATTCCGCTGGTGGGCCTGGCATTTGTGACGCAAATTTTTTTTTAACACAACATAATTTTGTTTTAAAAAAAGCGCTGTAATTTTATTCAGAAAATTAAAACTTTGAATACAAGAAGATTCCATTCAAACAAACTTTTGCGTTTATGTTAATTTGAAGTTACACTACTTTTTACGATTGTTTTACAATGCAAAATTCCTTACTGAGTATTCCATTAGTTTTAATTTGATTGCAACAGGTAATGCTTGGAAAACTCATCGAAAATTGTTAAATCATACCGTACAACACTACAGTATATTGAATAGTTACACTGCAATTTTTGACGAAAAAGTTAAAACTTTGATTGACATATTGAAAGAAAGAGATGGACAAACATTTAATATCTACAGTTATGTAGAAGCGGCGGCTGCAGAAATGGTTTGCAGTAAGTAACTGGTTAGAAGGGTGGGGGCCTTATGATTTGAGTTGTGTATTCGGTTTCACAGATACAACATTTGGCGTGAATATGAAATTGCAACACAATGAAAACAAAAAGTTTTTGGATGCAGTAAATAAGTAAGCCCATCGTATAGATTTTTATTCACGTTATTATAAATACTAAAAACAAATGTACTTCCAGCGCAACATTTGTGGTTGGGCTCAAGACATTAAAACCATGGTTTCAAAATAAACTTATCATGAGACTTTCAAAATACCACAAAATGTACTGTAAAAGCACGACTATAATCAAGGACTTTGTGACAAAGGTTCGTAATTTTGAACGCAATTAGTAAAAAATCTTAAGGTTGATTCTACAGTTTCGAAAGGGATGGTAATAAACGACCGATAAAACAATTCAACTTTAACGATAAAAAATAATAAATGACCGATAATTATTTACCGATAAATTTTTAAACGTCTATTCAAAGCATGATTAAAGCGCGAATATTTGAGGTAGTGTCCAAAACACCTGATAACATTTGTAAAAGGAAAAATTCCCAAGAGAAGTGACTAAAATGAAGGTATCGGTAAAAAGTTATCGATCATTTATTATTTTTTATCGGTAAAGTTGAATTATTTTATCGGTTGAATATAATATCCCTTTCGAAAGTATCCATTTGAAGTGTTTGCGTTGTAAAAAGAAATCGACAAGTTCAGTAATAAGAAAATCACATCGTTCGTCTGGGTGACCCGACAAATCTCCCAACTTTTTTCGTACACTGCCTCAAATATCGTTGTGTCATATTTTGTACACCTTTCAGTTCAATTTCACACACTACAATTTCGTACACTTCCTATTTCGCACAATTCAATTTCGGACACTCCGATTTCGTACACTTCCTATTTCGTACATTTCTTATTTTGAACACTTTGATTTCGTACACCCCAGTTTCGCACACTTCGATTTCGTACACTTTTCTATTTCGTACACTTCAATTTTGTACACTCCAATTTCGTACACTTTAATTTCGTATACTCCAATTTCGTACACTTCAATTTCGTACACTTTCTTATTTCGTACACTCCAATTTCGTACACTTTCATTTCGTACACTACAATTTCGTACACTTTAATTTCGCACACTTTTTGTACACTTTTCTATTACCGCAAGCATTGATTGTATTCTTTCGGGAAAATACTAAACAAATTATTCGGAAAAAGGTGGCTAACGAAGCTAAGTAATTTTTCCTTTTACGAATTGTCACAAAAACTAGCTGGCTGGCTAACGAAGCTAAGGGGTGTGTGAAATCGAAGTGTACGAAATAGGAAGTGTACGAAATAGGAAGTGTACGAAATAGGAAGTGTATGAAATCGAAGTGTACGAAATTAGAGTGTACGAAATTGAAGTGTACGAAAATAAAGTGTTGGGAGATTTGTCTTAGCACCGTCCGTCTGTCGACCCTGAAAGGTAGAGGAAAAGTGGGCTAGGGCCGCCTAAGTGGTTTTTGGCTTTGTATATGATTTGAGACAAAATGGATATGTAACAAGCATCTTTTCTTGTTTTTTTTTTTCATTTTAGATCTTTTTCGTTCCATCGTACACTAATCTTTGTTTTTTTTTTTTTTTTTTGCCGCAGATATACCAGCAAAAGTTGTTGGAATTTGACAACAAATATTCAAACAGTGGACTTTCAATTCGCTCTGACGAATTCGGAATAAAAGAGAGTAGAAACTTTGTTGATGAATGCATACGACTCTCAGTTACACAAAAAGGTTTCAATAATGAAGACTGCATTATTGAATCAATAACCATGTTACTAGCGGTAAGTGGACTAATTTTTCGTAAATAAATATAAATAAAAATTAACTCGTCTTCGACTCGTAACTCAAACCAATTTCAAAAAACAACTTTATTTTAGTTACCAGTATCGAAAGCTATTCTACATATTTTGAAAAACATATTTTAATTTTGTTCCATCTGTTAGGGATTCGAAACAACAGCTGGGACAGTATCGAACGCAATACTATTATTAGCTATGCATCCCGAGTATCAAGAAAAAGTATATGACGAAATTAAAAACTGTTTGCCTACAAATGAAAATACCGTAACTGCCGATTTAATCAATCAGCTGAACTACACGGATCGTTTAATTAAAGAAACCCTTCGTCTGTTTCCAATTATACCTTTGATTACACGGATCGCGACAACTGATGTGAAAATAGGTAACATTAGATTGCCTTGGACTTTGGCCAAGTAAGCTGTTGTTTAAATGGCACGCAGCTGCATGAAAACTCGTTAATTAAATCTCGTCGTGTCCATTTCACTGCGAAGACGCACGCTCATACAAGTAATTTATGACTTACTTGACCAGGGTCCAAGTAAAGCCGTTTCATTTATGAAAGTATTTCACTGTGGTTACAAGGAGTCATAACTCAAACTGGATATAAAGAGAACTTCTAGAAATTAGTTGTGTAGTTGGGGTACAACACTGAGGAAAATATATACAAGCAACATAGTAATTGTGTTTATAATATACGCCGCCGACGTATTTTATCCACCGTGCACGTATTACGAACGCCGTACACGTTCGTTACGTATGGCATACTACACAATACTTAAATAAGGTTGATAATACATTCGCCGCGTATATAATACGTCTCCAGCGTATATTATAGACACAATTCCAGAGCCGCTTGTAGATATTTTACTAAACTCGGCTGTCGTGTAGTGTTTCATAAAGATTTCTTTTATCGAAAATCTCTCCGAAGGGCAAAGGTCATTGAGGACAACAACTGCGGTCATGAGTTTCACAGTGTTCTAGGTCGGATTCAAAATCTGTATTTTGGAAGAGTTTTCTGTAATATAATCTAAAATCTCAAAATTTTAGATAAAAAGATTTAATTTTCTTTTCTTTTATGTGCTTTTTTATGTAATAGAACTTGATTGAAAGCCAGAATAGCTCAGAATTTCCAAGTCCAACTTTCAATAAAATTCTATTAGAAAGAGCAGCCTTTTTTCGCTTATTAAATACCTTAAAATATTTCAAAAGCTAGAGAAGGCAAAGTACAATAGAGAACTTTCTTGCTTGTTGATTTATAGCTTTGCTTTAACACACTCCACTTCATCAACAGGAGAATACAAGATTCCCACTGGTACGGAATTCATTCTGTCTATATTCGATCTACACCGCAAGAAGTCAATTTGGGGACCGAATGCAAATCAATTTGATCCGAATCATTTCTTAATTGAAAATGTAACAGAAAGACATTCCCACTCTTTCATACCGTTTGCATATGGAGCACGAAATTGTGTTGGTGAGAAAGATTGTCATTTCGATTGAACTATTTTATCATTGCTTTCTTATTGCAAGGTCTACGTTACGCTAACATTGTTGTGCGGTTGATCGTGGCATCGCTGGTTCGTAATTTCATTTTCACCACCGAAGAAAAATTTGACGAATTAAGATTGAAATGGGCGATAACCCTAAAATTAGATAATGGACATATTGTGAAACTCAGTAAAAGAAATTAATTTGAAAATATTGGTTTTTCCTGGACAAATAAATAAACTACCTTCATCTAGAGGCTAATCGTTAATTGATGGTAATCGTGGTTTATTATGGAGTATAACGACAAATCTACATTTAGATACCTTCATCCGACGCCGACGAGCACGTTGCGTCCCTTTCTTGCGCACAAATCTTATGTAATGTTATAGTATAGAGTAAGGGGGTCATTATACTGAGCGCGATGCGAATTGCATCGTGTAATATTTGTATGAAAGCTCAACTTGACGGAACAAAAATTTTTTTTGTTAAGTTGAACTTTCCAAATCTTACGTGATGCGATTCGAAATAAACCATCGACATGGGTATAAAAAGTAGTGATAGTGTATTGTTGAAGAATTAAACGAAACGTCATACTTTTTGGTTATATTTGTGATGTCATTTTTGTGACGTCGTATTTTGGATGCCATTTTTGTGACGTCGTATTTAGGACGTCATTTTCGTGACGTAATTTTTGTGTCGTCATTTCTGTCACGTCATTTTTTGTGACGTCGTATTTGTGACGTCGCACAGTAGGCGAATCCGTTATATTCATGTTCAAAAATCTATATCTCGTGAAATATTCACAATTTAAATGTAGGAATTCTTAAAACGTGATTTGAGAATGTTGAAAAATGTCGGGAAAAATATTTGTGCATGTAGGCCGCAGATTAATAGTCGTAAAGTTGTTAGACAAAGTGACAGGTTTGATTTCTCCCCATACATAACCTCAAAAAAATATATTTTCCATATTTTCGTCAGAATCTTGTCGAAATCAGTTGTAAACGTTAAAGTAATTCATAATAAGTCGAAACGAGCCTAGTCCGACGAAAAAGGGATGAATTTCCCAGTGGTTTTGAAGCGAATTGTTGTTCAGCGCTCTGAGACCCAAAGACAGTCAGTATCAAAATCAAAGAACCAACCAAGAAATTCATCTTCATCATCAGGCCCAGCGCTGTATTACTGAGGTAGACTAGCCAGTGCTCCCGAGCAAGCCGGAGATACCGAGGAATACATGACGAATAGGGCGTATCGAATTTTAGAAGTTTTAATAACTGTAATAGCCTGGGTCTGGAAAGTGAAAAGCATCAAAAACTGAGTCCGAATATGTGGTCAAGCAGGCTGATCGAAACTGGAAAAAAAGTCCCCTGGCAGGTTCAGTGGTTGAGTTAGTAATATCTCAGTAAAATAACATCCGTTATAAAAATGATGTTCTAACAAAATGTAGAGCATAAAAAATGCTACAAAAATGCCGAAGGTCTCGATCGTACAAGTAGCATAGTTAGTTAGTTGGTCTAATACCTAAGGTTGGCCCTTTTAGACTTTTGCCTATATATCTAGACAAATATATCGCTATGATTTGTGTTAACTATGGAATGATAGAGTGAACAAAGGCCTAATGTCCCCGGCTTGGCATTCTATCCCTTAAAGTTTTTGTCACAATACTCAGGATAGACTATGTGGGATCATCAACGTTATTTCGGAGCATCTATCATTCTATCATTCCATAGTTAACACAAATCATATCGATATATTTGTCTAGATATATGTAGGCAAAAGTCTAAAAGTGCCAATCTATGGTATTAGACCAACTACCTAACTGTACTACCTGGACGATCGGGACCTTCGGCATTTTTGTAACATTTTTTATGCTCTAAAGTTTGCTAGAACATTATTAACGGATATTATTGTACTGAGATATTACTAAGTGAACCACTGAAACTGCAACAACTGAACAAATGCGGCTTTAACATTATCGTGAAATATGAGTCAACTTTTAAGACACAGGAAACTTCAAGTTTGTGAATTGAACCCAAGTGTTATTTTTATATTATATAACATTTCTCTTAAATTAGTTTGCCACTACCTGATGTAGTCGTCGCGGTCTGGCGCTAGGAAAAGTTGGGTACACTTTGTTCTTTAATAGGCTCCCATGATTCCGACAGCGTGCGGAAACTCGAAGTAAGTCAAAAAACGTTCTCTGCGGACTATTCTGAACGGATTTCATTAAACTTGCCTGAACATGACTCCTACCGTTATACTAGTTTCATGCAATTTCGCAAAAGTCTACGTTTTTCACTGTTTTTGGGATTTTTTGACTATTTTGATTTTGCGGAACCCCTAGATCACTCCGGATTGAGTTGCGTCCATAGACAATTTTTATCATGGACCCAATCAGATTCGTTTTAACGCTGGTGCCCCAAACTTTTCGACACTTTACTTTTTTGGACCACCCTAATGTGCAGTGTTACACAGCCACATCAACTTTAATCAATGGTTATTTCAAAACACACAAGAAAGTCATTTCAACCTTTCTGAAGTTATTACACTCTTTTATAAAACCAATGGAAAATTTAAATTGTACTTGAGATGAAAGAAAATGAAAAATATGAAAAATTATTCATAGAGAAACTAGCTTTGGGCAAGTCTTTCTAAGAAGGATTCACTCTCACATGGAGTACTTTTTATATGTTCTTTAATCTTATTTATGGGCGCTAAAAATGCAGACTATTTATGCTGGCTGAAGAGTAAGCGAATGTAAAATCGCATATGACATTGCTGAAATCACGTAATGGCACATTACGTACTTACATCCAATTTTTTTTTTTTTTTTTGAGAGTGCAGTCCTTAATTTTGCATAAGAGTTAACTTTAAAAAAGTATGCCGAGAAACTTAAGGTAATAATAAAATGAAACAGTAGGCCTATGAAATATTCTTGAAAAACAATATACTGAAGGGTTTGTTACGTTTGCACAACGTGGTAGAAAACAGAAAACTTTTGATTTTTTTTGATAAATGTGTAAAAACAGTTGTAACGGAAAATCTCAAATATAGACTCATACTTTTGTCATATTTTTATCTCTTTCCTTTGAAATATTCATTTCTTTGTTTACTCACCATAGCATTCAATCCTACCATCCTTGTTAACAATCGGTGATAAGTCAAAACGACAAATGCAGCGGCCATCACGACATACTGTTTGAAAACTGAAGGCTTCACATTGTTCATTGAAGAAACATGAGTCATTTATTGCCGCCTCTGAAATTAAAGAAAAAAAAAATCATGCAGACAGATACCATATTATGATGTATGACGTAATTAAAACACATATATATCGAATAATTCAGATGTACATTACGTGCTTGTAGGTTATTTAGTAAGAGAAAAACAAAGCGTCAAAACAGCTGAAATGGTAGATTATGCCCTCTCTGTCCAAAATGTTTATTTTGACGATTTTCAAGTTATGCACCGAGCCGTGTATAATACAAATCGTCAAATTAAACATTTGGGAAATGGGTGCATGTGCTATTTTATCTGCCGAGAACAGATATATCGAGATAAGGCGTTTCGTGGTGAAATGCGAGATTATCGTTCTAGTCAGGTAAAAGGAGTTGTTGCAGATCGGCGCCCTATTTTTATGACACTTTTTAGCTCACCTACTTAACTCATCTATTACCCCACCCCCTTAGCCTGACGTAAAATTGTGATTAATTTAATTGCGTTAAAGTAAACAACATGAAAATACACCGGGTAAACCTCTAAATTGTCCACATTTCAGCGAAAAAAAAGTAAACAAGATAATTTATGTCAAATCAGGTTGGTTTAATTTGTTTGCGTAACGTTTGTGAAAAAGAAACGTAGAATATGAAATGCAGTTCTTGACAACTTTCTCAGACACACATTGAAATAGAAAAATTGTCCATTTTATAGATATACTCACCATTAATGTAAAATTAATTACTGGTATTAACATGGTCACCGACATTTTAAAACAAAAGCAAATACAATAAACGCACCTGTCCGATTTTCAAATGTTAATGAGAGTTTCCGCGCAAAATCGACGGCGACCTACTGACAGCGTGACCTATTTTTGGGGGCACACACGTCTACCCACACCGTTAATTGCATTAAATTTTTAGTAACAAACAAAAACTTTGAGCAAATCATTTATCAAGCAAAATTTTAAAACTGTGCCATGTGTATCCTTTCAAATTAATTGTTGTCGTTTTCACAGTTTTGTGTCCCGTACTAAGTCTACGGAGTCTACGAAATATACGGGAAAATCAATCGAAAAAAATGCATTTCTCCATCAAATTCATCGTGTGTGGTATCGTTGGAAAGGTAATAGATCAGCCAGGAAACACGGGACAAAATAGGTGGCACTGAACGTCGTCAGTAAAGTAACAAAAATTGAAAAAAAACAAAGTATTGGATTTTTCAAACCGACAGTTTTCTTTCCAAAAATTAAAAAAAAAATTTTGGCGTCTTTGAGACCAAAAAATATTTTTTTCATGCCTCGGGGCCAAAATCGAAGGAAATTTTATAGATTTCTCTCGATTTTGAACCTCTGCATGAAAAATGTTTTGTGTATCTGTTTTGGACGACTGATTTTAGGCACTTTCGCATGTAGACCTCGCTCTGCTCGGTCTACAACACGCGAAATTGCCTAAAATCAGTCGTCAAAAACAGACACACAAATAACTATATCAGGGACGAAAGGAAAAACGTAATCCCACGGGGCGAAAGCTGGCGTTCCTTGCGACGGAAATGGACTTTATAGAGAATCGTGCGAGTCCGCGTGTTGCATATCTCTTTTCCATGATTTAACTGTGTTTGTGTATCAAAATGTAATATTCTACAAGTAACTAGAGCATTTATACGACTTTATAGAGCTCTTTTCATGAATAAATTTCCATAAGATAAATATTAATAAATTATATACGAAAGAATGAACAATTCATTTTTTTATGTGTACGCTGCTCTTTAATGTACTGTATATTACCAAGCCTACCTACACGAAATTTACTCCAGATACGACTCGGCAATAAAATATTAACGAATTCCTTTGCAAATAAAAAGTTTTAGCATTACATGTTAGGGATTGTAACATTTTTCCCTTGTGTGACTGGAGTAATAAATGTGGAATGGTTGACAGACTTCGTTGGAATTGGTTAAACCACAAGAACCTTCTGAAGAAAACTACAAATTCTACACTTTTAAAATCGTTATTCAGTTTAATTCGTTCGAACTTAATTTAGCACCTAGCAGTCGACATTACATCAGGACATGTCGACACATGTGAGGAGAGAGAATACATGTGAGTGAGGAGCTTAGGAAAGTTAGTATAAGTTAACGCATACCAAGTGGCGATCCAGCGCTGATTTACATAATGCACTGTATATGGGATTATGTTCATCTTGGAGAGTAAAAAGGGGGATCCAAGTGGTTCCTCCACTATAAGTGACTCTACGTTCAAGCTCACTGGGAGTGTGCACAGGCACCAACTTGAATTTACAAGGTCAAGGTCAATTCAATGAATAGAAGAACAATTTCTACATTACTCGAAATTCACTAAAAATTAGAGATTCTAAAAATTTCAAGCTTCGTCCCCTTCGGTTATGTTTTTTATACAAATATTCCTATTTTTGTTCATATCTGGCTTTTATTTGTGCTCTAGTTTTTCTTGTAATAAATAACATAGATAGAAAAAAGATTTGAGTGCTTATTAAGAGCATTTTCCATTGGAAAAGAAAATTTGAAAAAGAAAATTCCCAAGGAAATTTTGTGCATGCATAACATGTTTGCAAAATAACGATCGTATGAAATAATTACTCCCTCGCTGGTATGTATCATTGGAAAGGCAGTGATGTATTCTTTGTAAATTAATTTACCTACGTGTACTTTAGGTTAAAGCTTAAAGATAATTCCACTTTTGCAAAAAACTGGAACTAAAAAAGTGGAACTATCTTCACGCTTTATAATACGAAACGTTACAATGTCACAAAGTAACATCTATTGTAAAGAAGATAAACGGAGTGCAAAGGGATGCAAAACGGCGTTGCTCAATGTCGGAAGGCATTTATATTTCGTAGTACCTACTTCTACATACTTAATTGTTTACTATATTGAAGCCCTTATGCAACACAGAAATCGTTCGTATTTGAACATATCTAGGTTATTCTACTAGAAGATTTTGTAAGAGACTCTAATATAAGAGAAAGGCAATAGTTTTGTGTTTTTGTGCATACATATTGCATGTTGCATTGCTGAAGAGAAAACATCTTTATTTGATCAAACAAAGTGTGCTGTTTACACGTATAAATTACAAAATATTTCGAGATTTGAACCATTTTTAGGCTAATAACTAAAATCTCCGTGATAGCACTAAGCTTCGAAACGTTTAAATCGAATGAAGCGCTTGGTAGCGAGCGCTAATCTTCGCTAATATACCGAAATTTTCGTAATGTATCGAAAATTGTAGATATGATGTTTTCAACTTAATGTAAAACTACGATGAATCTACCTGCTCAGACACAATTCAAAGACAAGCATGAACTCATAGACTTTGAACTCATAGGGATTGATATTGGTCGAAAATTTTCGAAGTCATGGTCGAAAAAGTGGTCGAAAACCTGGTTTTTTGAAGGTTTGTGGAACTTTTTCACTCATATCTTTGCGAAATTTGATCGGAAATCGCTATGGAATGCTTTAAGTAAAATATATGGACATCAGAAAATCACGAAAATTAAATTATAGAAAATCTGTTGAGTCGTTCTGTTGAGTAGCGTCCTTAGTGTGAGCCAAACTAACGTCTCGCGACGCTACTGGTCGTTTTTCGTGAATATTCTTTTAATAAGAAGGTTTTTTGTGCAGTATTTTAGAGTAAAAAGAGGCGAACTTTTTTGTATGGAAGTATGGGTCCTAGTACAAAAAAAAAAAATTGTGTGAAAAAATGTGTTTTTCTTTTTAAATTTTAGGCTTTTTCAGGGATTTGGAGAGTTTTTTTGCCATTTCGGCAATTTCCAATCCAATTTAATGTGAACGTAATTTCATACATTTAAGAGTAACATCTATTCTGTTTGCCACATCTATTCTGATACGTACAGGTCCCTTGCATATGTTTTAATAACGGATTATTATCATTAAAATTATATTATTTTCTCGCAAGTAAAGACCTCACACCGAAAGGTGCAAACGGTCTATAAAGTGTGATGATGATGATGATGATGATGATCTCGCACAAATGTAGGTTACATCGAAACACATTCAATTTTTTCCAGCTATCTGTCAATCGCTTCATTAATAATATTTGGGTCCAATGCTAATTTTAAGCTAAAAATTATCAAAAAAATAGGTTTTTCAATGGTTTTGACAGAGTTTTAACGTCATCGTCGTGAGTTTCCCCATTATTTTCTCGTACAAATGTAGGCTGCATCTTTGACACATTTTAATTTTTTACGCAGAAATGTAGGCTTGAGCTTCGAAATGTTCGTTAGTTATTGATATCTGTCTGAGCTAAGCTGAACAATCCGTCACATACTACACTGATACACAGTACTTTCCATGCTTGCTTAGAGAACCGAAAGTATTTGCGGCCCTCTTACGACAACCTCAAAGTTCTCTTAAGGCGGTTACACATTAGCAATTACTTTCATTCTATTCTCTGATTTTCACAATTTCTTTGACAAAAAAATATAACGACGAAACTTCCATGTGTGTACTACACAACAACCCATTTGTTGGTGGAAAAATAGCGTCGTGTAAGCATATGAAAATTTTTCTTAAAAAAAATAATTTTGCACAGAAAACAATCCAAAACATTTGATAGTAAATAATAGTTACTAATTAATCGCTAAAATAACGCTAACATCCCGTTTACGTTACGAAAATATTAATTTTACAAGCAAAACTCAATACATCACGCGAAAACGAGTAGGCCTTGTGACGTAATAGTTATTATCTGCCTAGAACGATAATCTCGCATTTTTCTCCCTAGGGCAAAACTGTTTTTCTCGATATATCTTTTCTCGGCAGATAAAATAGCATATGCACCGCTGTCCAGGATGGTTTATTTTGACGATTTGGATTATTTCCCACGCCTTCGGCTCGGGAAATAACCTCCAAATCGTCAAAATAGAGCATCCTGGACAGCGGTGCATAATCTACCATTATTACGTTGTTATTATTATTATATTATGTTTTCGAAAGTCAGTCAACGTTTTTGAAGGTTGATTAACTAGTGTATTTCGTAGTAACGAATTTCCACTCACGTCGCCGTCGTCGGTTTGAAAAGACGACACACTCATTTTGATAGTGTCACACATTTAGCCAACCTTAAATATCAGATTCAATGTTTGTTCTGTCGCTGCTAGCGAAGGAGATTGACAAAATACCGCTACCACCAGCGTCGCCGTCACTAACACAACCTTGTTTCGTACGTACCTTTACCACACTTGTCAATGTGATTAGTAATCGGAAGATTTTCTACACATTGACAAGATTTCTTTTTTGGATCACATATCGAACCAGGAAATCCGCATTCCAGTGTTGATTCACATTTGTCTCCGAACTTTTTGGTTCCCCGACTGGCGTAGTCTGTGGACAGAAAAAATATAGGGGTAAGTTGAAGTGGTAACAATGTTAAATCATGAAATAGTTATTTATGTATAAGAAAAAACGGTGTTGAATTCATCACTCTAGTCAAATCACTGACGTAATTATTCGTATATTTTCCACAAGAGAAATTCACTTTATTTTCCTTGTGTATAGGTAAGTAAGCTTAAGGACTCAGACAATTCGACGAAGGTACACTAAAAAACGATATTCGCTTAAAAACAATTTAAGAAAAGAAAAATATACCAAAATAACGGACATAAAAATCAAATTTCTGGCTCAATTAAAAATCTACCAATTAAAAGTACTTCTAAGAATTAAAATGCAATTTAAAATCGATTGCAAGACTCCAGAGGGTAATTCCACGCCGCAAATAAAGAAGCGACGCAAGTCGGTCTTTAGTTGGGTCCATTAGCTAAACTCTAATCGTAAACGTGCTCTTACGTAGCTTACCTGACTTAAATCATTAAACATATACTCAATGAAAAAACTCATTCGACTTACTAAACAACTAAGCAAAAATTAATTTGACACGCTATCACATGTTAATAAACTTTTAAAAACAAAATATTCCACCTATAAATATCGTTGAAGCAAGAAATTTTTACTAAAGCAATTTATATTTTGAACATCTCAGCAATTAACGCAATTAAATATCGGCATTAAAATCATCATTGCGGATGTCGAATTATTTTCCCACAACCTGCGTTTGGTGAAATTCGACAAATTCTTCAAAACGTCCTTTGTAGAGATTGAAAGTTATCAACTAGAACCAATTAAAATAAGGAATCGATAAAGTAATAAAACATTTAATGAGGAAGGCTCATATATCCTGTCTTCGAAGAAATTCAAAATAATTAAAAATTCAATGAATATAAACATCAAATTTCTGTTTTTTGATTCTTTGTTTCCCCTTCATTAATCTCTACTATGAGAGAGTTTGGGCGAAGTGACTTATAGCCAAATTTATAGCTTATATACACATAATTATAAGCTGAAAGTAATATGTTTACGTTTTATATTAAGTTATAATTTTACGTTAACAATTTGCATTATGAATAATCGATGATTGATGAGGATTTATCAATGATTTATCGATGACTCGAAATGACTAATGATGATTGATCATCATGATCATCAATTATCGATCATTAATTTTTAACGTTAATTTATAACTTATTAGAAGTTATATGTTTGGACCCGTACGAAGTACAAGAGGTCCTATACGTTTACTACAAACAATTTTATTGTAACATGGGGTAGATCGAGATGGGAGTGGGGGGATGCATCTATTATCGTCTAGAGATGACGAATCAGCAATAAAAAAAATGTCCGTCCGTCCGTC
>CM055406.1:10447039-10500940 GCA_029228625.1 Pseudolycoriella hygida | reverse complement strand
TTAAAAAAAAATTTCAAAAAAAAAATTTCAAAAAAAATTTTTACAAAATAAATTATTTCAAAAAATATTTTTCAAAAAAATTCTTTCGACATCATCCCGCACACTTCCCGCATAATCAGACACACTTCCTACTTCATTCTACACATTTTCCGCTTCATTCCACACATTTTCCACATCATCCCACACACTTTGCACATTATCCTACGCACTTTCCACATCATTACACATCATTTTCGGTCACTTCAAAAAACATTTGTACTCATAGTCGCTCTAAGGCAGCGTAGATCATTTCGGACCACTTTGACCGACTCCTGGTAACGAACACCCCAATCGATTTCCACAAGATCGGTTCCGTTGGCTTCGTGAGATCGATACCTTTCATTTGATACCCCATTCACCGCCGAGATATAGCGGAAGAAGTGCTCCCGTCGGTGGATTTTCATATATGGGGCTTGTATGGAAAGTTTGAAGGCCAATAACTTAGTTCCAAGATTTTTTCGGGGGTAGCCACCGGCTGAACTTTCCATTTGGGACCGAAACTGAACTTCCCTAAAAATGTTAAGGAAATCGCTCGGGCGGTTCTCAAGAAAAAAAAGTAGATAGATACATAGAGACATCGATACATCGTGGACACACAACACAGGAATAAAATTTTGATTATTTTCAAAGATATTTTTGCCATTAATATATGGAAATTGGTCATCTTTGATTGGCGATATCTCGGCTCGTTTTCAACCGATTTTGATGACCCAAAGTGCGTTGGAATCAGGATAAGAAGTTGTTTTTTTTTTAAATAATTTGGAGGGGGAGGGGGCAGGAGGGAAAAACATCGTGTCTTGTCCCAAAGGTTTTTGTTTGGAGTTTTTTGGGTTTGTGGACGTTTTTTTTTTGGGTTTGAGGACTGCGTCACGCTCTCCGCTACCGCTCCGAGCATGATCCAATTTAATGTCGACGTAAATTCATACACTTAATAGTTAAGGAAACATTTACTTTGATACGTTCTTTTTGCAATATCTATTCTGTTTGCCACATTTATTTTGATACGTACGGGTCCCCTGTATATGTTTTTGAGTGTTTTTGCTCTAGAATTGTTTTTCTTGACTTCTCTACCGGTGAATTTGAAAAAAATATTACTCATGGAAGAGCGATCGTATCGTTTCTTTGTTGTCGCATCTTCAGCTCATATTGGGCTCATAATCACTAAAGCCAAAGAAAAAGTCCATTTGACTATCCTATTTCTCATCTCGGATGACCTTAGTTCACCTTGAAGAGGAACGGGAGAAGTTGTCAAAAATGTATTTACACGCAGACAAAAAACGTCAGGTTTCCTAACAATATTGACCGTAAAGGCCGAGGTTTGCACCTGCAAACATCAGTTTTCCGTCCTAGGAATGAAAAAATATTATATGCTACTGTAAAGATACCCTCACATTACACTCTTGTAGATAAGAGACATACACGCGTTCACTTCGCTCACTTGTCATATGTACTCGAGTGTAATGTTTGGGATATCTCTACAGTAGCATAATTACTATATCCTACGATCAAAATACAAATTCTGTATTAAAGCTTGTTGAGTGTTTTGTTCGAAATCTGAATTTTGTCCGTCTGCGCATAAAATAGTAGAGAACTTCATATTAGCCAACAAAGACAGCAACAAAACGCTAACGATAAATTTGAATGTGACGAGTTTCAAAAGCCAGAGTGCCTTGCAAATTTAGTGTTAGAGCTTATATTGCCACCTTTGTTGCAAATCTGAAGTTCTCCAGTATATAACACACTAACCAAAAATTTTGGATTTCTAGCACACCATCTAGGTCGAAATTGACAACTTTTGCTCCTAGTGATATACTATACGAATTCGAGCAGTAGGAGTCCTGCGTTTTTCAACATACAGATTTGAAATCATCTGGAATTACTGTTAAAGAAAAGAGATTTTGCCGCATCTACTCAATTACATGTGCAAAAACAATTCTTCAGCGGTAACATTGTCCTTTTTACTTTTTGAGAGTTTTTTATATTGTTTTATTCTACGAAGCGTCGTCTTACAACATTTATTATATTCTGAAATGAATGCGAAATCCATCCTCAATATGAATGGAGTTGGAGCTTTGACTTGCTTTATTGACTTGATATTACCATCGAAATAAAAATACTTTTTTTATGATAGCTTTACGTTTTCACTTCTATTAAGCATTTTCAGCTATTATACAACGTTTGTTTTATTCCAGGCCAAATCAATACCCATATTTATCTGCATCGTACAACAACCAACATAAACGAAAGCATTATTCAGAAAGCGCTAGTCAGAACACTTTGGCACACTTAAACGCTTATTCATTGGAAGTATAGAACACGAGTACCTTCAGTTACAAAGTGAAGCATAATCATTCAAGAGTTCATTATTGCAGAACAACATTACATCGTCTCGTCACTCGATTGGACCACACAACATCAATTTTTCGATATTTCTGAAACCCATCTACAATCTATAAGATATAGAGAAATTGAAATGACACAAAAAGTGAGATAGAAAGTGAGAATAGTAGAAAATAGAACTGAAAGGCTTAGGCTACACCCGTACGATCCGTATCCCGAAAAGTACAACCGTCAACTTTTGGCAGCTGTCAGATTTGAATTTTGTCTCAAAGTTTTAAAAGAGCTTCCTCACACTGACATAAATACTAATTTTTAGGACTCAAATAATTATTGAAAAACTTGGTGCCGAAATTCAAATCTGACAGCTGTCAAAAGTTGACAGTTGTACTTACATCCTTTACGAATGGAAACGACGATATCGATTCTTTTAAATGGTCAAATGATTCAAATACTAGTAATGTACCTTCACTTTATCGTTTTCTTGGAATTGCCTGTATGTCAATTTCGCAGATCAGTTCGAGTTCCTAGTTCGTCAATTGTTTACACCAAATGTTATATTTCCATAGGAACAAATGATTTCCACAATTCCTGAAATAGTATATTAATCGAGAAAAAACTTAACGAAAAATTCACAATTTTTTCATGAAGTCTTCGTGAATTTATTTTGCAAAAATAGGCTCTGCGTGAAATTATGTAATATTTCCCATAGTTTGGCAACATTAGTAATTCACGATTCGGAGCAGTACATACTTTAAAAACGTAAGTCACTTGCACCCATAGTTCCATTGGCAATGGAGTGTCAAATTATTTTTTATTTCATCGGCGAGAGAATATCGTACGTTATTCACTCTTGCCTATAAAGGAAAAACCATACATTAAATCACTAGGAAAAATTCGTTTTCTCTTTGCCAATTCACTGAAAAAAACAGTGGCACCGCCGTGATTTGAACTCACGACCCACCGATCCGCAAGAGTCGACGCTAACCACTGCACAAATTCGCTCATTTGGTATGTACAAATTTTGTTGATACTGTTTGTTGACAAATAGAAGCATATAGTAACGTAGAATGTACAAATGTGTCTCTCACAAACACTAGCGTTGTTTTTCTCGATATACAACATACATACTTAAGCTTATGAGCTTTTGAGTGGTTTTGTTTACGTTTTGGCTCGTTTTGTATTTGAATCAGTTTTTATTTATGTCATAAATGTTTTCTCACAGAGCAAAATTCAAATGTCTATATGGAAATAGTAATTCCACGTGACGACCAAGACATAAATAAATAGAATTAGAAAAAATATTTGAAATAAAATTGAAAAAAAGACCTGCAGCCGCCGTGACTCGAACCCAGGACGCTGACACTTCGAAGCAGTGATAAATTTTCGCAGCTATCACATTCATGCGCTCGAATGAATAACGTACGATATTCTCTCGCCTAATGAAATAAAATATTGTATTGTTGGGTGTGAGAAATCTCGGATATCTTCTTATGCAAATATTGTACAATATTTAAATAAGAAGAAATCCTCGATTTTCTCTCGCCCACCAATAAAGTACTATTAATTGTTTCGACCTAATAACCAAGAGTCCTCACTTGACCTATGGTCAAGAAAAAAAATTCTCTTGAATCGTCCCTACAACACATTAATTTATAACTATAATAAAAGTTTATGCCCTCCACCGACCTAACACACCCAGCCAGACGACTTAGACTCAAGATTTGGACTCTCAACACTTAGACTTATCTTAAAAAAATTTTCTGATACCGTTAGATATACGTGAAAACATTTCACCGACCTTGGAAATAACATGAGTCGTTGAAAATAACACCACAGCTTGCACAAAAGATTTTAGGTCAAATGAAAGTAAAGAACGCTGTATACGCGTAGTTCGTACAAGTCTGATCCCCAGCTTTTTGATTTGGATTAGAGAATTTAATTAAGATATGGTTATTTATCGATCTAATGGTAAATGATTTTTTATTGAGTGAGCATTTTCTTCCATTTAACATTCAACATTGAATTTCGAAAAAAATTCTAAAACTGTAATTTTCTCTGTAATTCCCTTGGACGATCAAATAAAGCGCGGTACTAAATTGGTATTGGAATATTTTTATCGAACACGTTTGCTATATAATTCATTTTTTGGCACGAAAGGTTTCATGCCTTAAGTTTAATGGGAAAGCCAAAACAACCCACGTGTTGTTTCGCTGTTTCAACGTATGTAAATATTAAAAAAAATCATTACACTACATACCACAAATATGAGCCCTGTGAATTGGGTGTGAGGCGAAAGTGGATTATATTTTATAAAATTATATATGGATGGATAATAATATTTCCATTTTGTTCCTTTCCTTCTCTTACCTTTACGTACCCTCCTTCCATCTACTTTAACTTGTTAGAGCAAAACAAAAGGAAGAAAAACAATTATGGGAAAGAAAAATTGTTTTCATCATGTTTGTGTGCTTACGGAATGGGTGGCATTAATACCTGGGGTTTGAGTAGATGTGAGTGGTCGAATATATCAAATATTATGGTTAACAGATGGGGAATGAATTAATTACGAAAATGCGAGCGCTAATGTTCCAGCTAGATTGGATTAAGGATTAAGATATCCTTGCAGTCATTTTTCAAGAAAAAATCTGAGTGAAATAAAGAAAATGTAAAATCGGGAAATTTAAAAGTTTAAAAGTTTGTAAATCTTCAGGTATACATTTTCTGTCACGTGGAACATTGTGATGGTAAATACAAACTAGAAAAGTTTATAAGTAAATTGCAGCGACCGGCGCGGCGAGGACTCTCTTCAACGTATCTATAATAAAACTCATTGAGTCCCAGTAAGTCCAATAAATCATGGTTCGACTTGTATATTAACAGCTGAGCCGAAAACGGTATACACTTTCCTTTAATTCCAAAAATTTTTTTAAGCTTTATTAAACTTATAATTTACTTGAACGAGGTGACTATTTGTCTCTGAGGCGAATATTCTCGGTAAGGTAAGTACGAATTTTGAATAATTATAACTACAAATTTGCTAGTATTGGTCTGGAAATAGCATGTACCTTCACAGTGAGTCGAGGTAAAATTTTCCAAAACTTAACACTGTGGACAATTTGAAGCAACTAAAGTAATGCTCATTATTCTCCATCACCTTGATACTAGCGCTGGCTGAAATCCATTTAGTGAACGATTGAAATACACCCAATTTGAAAGTAGCGGTCAAACTCAGTCCAATCTGAACTCAATTTTACTCAAATTTTGCCAAATTTAACATTGATTTTGCCTAATTTAATTTCGTTTTACTCTAATTTGGCCTAATTTAAATCAAATTCGGTCTAATTTGACTTAAATTTGCCCTAATTTGACTCAAATTTGGCCAGATTAAACTCAAATTCGACCTAATTTGACTCAAATGTGACCTCATTTAACTCAAATTTGGCCTCATTTGACGCAAAAGTGACTTGATTTGACTCAAATTTGGCCTAAGTTGACTCAAATTTGGCCGAGTTTGACTCGGATTTTGCCATAGTTGGCCTAAGTTGAAAACGCGCACAGACAGACAGCTACCGCTACTTAATAAGGAAGTAATGTCAATTCCAGCTAACTCCGATACATAAAATGGATATAGACATTTCAGTCGATGTATCCGAAAGAGTTCAAACATTTTCGCGCAAAGCAGTTTGTTTTTGCATGGGAGCGCCGTGAAAAGTCAGGATGTTCGGCTACTAAAAAATACAGTTTTGAATTAAAAGTTGACCCAACATTTTATGAAATCGGAGTGTTAAGTATGACTAATTTACATCGCTTCTTTCTATTCAATGTAACCATGACTAACTATATTTGCAGTTTTTCATGAGTTTTTCAATCAGATTACTAATTATAGCATTTTTTGTATGAAAATTACTCTGGAACTTTACAGTCACGGTTTTTGATTAAAGTCGGCGGCCTCATTAACATGTAACATTATTAAAGTCGATAAAAATGAAGTTATTTCGTCGACCTATGCTAAATATATTCATGTTATAGCTCGTCGAAATTAATTAAGCCATTGCCTACGTTGGCTTTTGAAAATTACGTTTATGTTTACCCAAAACAAATGGTTAATGTTTTCACATTTGAAAGGCAAAAATTTATGTTTTCAGTCCTTATGACGCACGTTGACAGAGCATTGAAGGACCGGCCACAGACGCGTGGGTTTGGGGGGGGGGGGCGGAGCTACTATAACAGGAAATATCACTGCAGGTAGGTGGTGTGTTCTTTCACAGATGAATTTTGGAGTGAATCCGCAACATTTTTGTTGTTGATGTTATGGTATATGAATGCTTAGACATTTCGATGTAGAGTCGAAAAGCTCGCCAGCTCCGGGGTCCAAATTCGACAGGTTACAAACATCGAGGTAAACACATAAGCTTCGTCGCTTCGTACGGTTGGTTATTTTGGGGGCCCATCCTGTGGCCGAAAATAAATAAACGAACCAAAATGTTTATGTAGTATAGCAAATAAGACTTCTTCATCTTAGCACATCCAGCGTTATAACGTCACTTCGCAAGTAAAACAAAAAAGCTCAGATTCAGTATCAATGTTTTGATCGAATACCCCCTCCTGCGGGTCCAGAGTTTCTTTCTACAGCTCTGTGCCTCTCTCTAATTTTCTTTGCTTTTTCGTATTGTTTCGCTAGAGGTAATCCACACCCGGATGGATGTGCTAATTTTGTTAGCCTGAAATTTTGAGACTGAATTAATGGTTTGTTGGCTGCGCAGGTGTTTAGGTGGGAAAACCAGATATACGAAAAAGGTTTAATTATGAAACCTTCTCTCCCGAAAAAATTATCTCGATGAAAATAGAAAATTCTAAATCGAGCGAATTGAATCCCCAGCTTCTGGCAAAGTTCCGCTCTTGTTGGATAACAAATAAAATTGAAATTGTGACTTCATTATAGCAAATATGATGTAACGCTTTTAATACCACAGTAAGATCGTGCTGAAGGATAAATAAAAAGAAAAAGCTGTCTAGTACATTTCATGTGTTATTCATACCCTTTTTTTTATTCTTTCACAGTGCTGGGCACATTAGAAATATTTTTATTTTTATAACACTTAACGCCTTTATGCACTAACCAACTTTTACCATTGTTCTTCAATGAATTAAGGTGATTGCTGCATAATGTCAGCGTGAATAAAAAAATAATAAAAAGCTGAGCTTTATAGCCTAAACAAAATACATGCGTAAGACACTTTTCGATATTTTTTCAATTTAATTCAATGCATGGTCCCAGCAATACTGTTTTTTTTTGTCTGTCCCATGTGAAAATTATCGTTACCATCGAATGTAAGAAAAATTGATTTCCCTCAGTGATATTTGTATCTGTTACTTGAGGTAAAGTAATGACCATTACATATGGGGTAAAGTAATTACAATTGCTTCGAAGCTCATATATTGCCAGAATTATTATCACAAACATAAACACTCACTTGAATAAACGAAAATTAGTTGTTAATAAGGTACATGCACCAGTTATCGACCATGTAGTAGTCTCCGGTCAAACCATAGTTTTACTAGTGCCGCATTTCGTATTGAAATATGGCTTGTCACTGGTGCTGGCCGGAGACTACTACGTGTCCGGCTACTGGTGCACTTACCCTTTTTGCGCAAAAAAAAGGAATTTTTTGCTAAAAATTTTGTTTCAATTAGAGATGTGCAGGTCCCGACGCGGACCGAACCCGACCCAATAAAATTTTTCGAAAACCGAAACCCGAATTGTTTCAAAACCCGACGCGTACCGAACACGACCCGATTAAAATTTTCGAAACCCCAAACCCGAATTGTTTCAAAACCCGACCCTGGACCGAACCAGACACTCAAGTTTTTCGAAACTTAAAACCCAAATTACTTCGAAACAAAAATTATTTCAAGGCCCGACGTCTGCATTCTTCACGGACCTTAGACTAAAACGAAATTCGTGTAATGTAAGATGATAAAATTTAGACGAGTCTTGTAAAATATAAAAAGTCAATAAAGGATCGGGACCCGAATAAAATGATACAACAACCCGACCCAGACCGAGCCCGGCCCGATTTAAATTTTCGAAACTCGAAACCCATGAACCCGAAAAAAACAATTCGGGTCGGGTTTTTCGAAGTTTCGGGCAACCCACTCATCTCTAGTTTCAATTAAAAAAAAGCAAAACGATAGAAACAAAATCGAAAATTGACTTGACAAAATCAAACAAATGTTCCTAACGATAAATAAAAACATTAACAAATGCAACTAATGTCAAGTGTCAATACGAGTGAGACGAGAGACGAAATGATATAATTTTCAGGATATATTTTTTTAAGAAACATGAGCCGACGGCTTCCGCAATAAATCAGAATTGTTTTGCTATGTTCATATTAATTCGAATATAAAGAGGTAAATTTTCAGTAAAAGTTTCCAAATGCCTTAAGAAATTTTGTCCGCGGCTCAAAACGCCCCGCACTATGAGACCTAAAGCTAAGAAACAGCTTCAGGTTAATCGGTCTAATTCAGGTTTACCTGAACCTAATCTCGACCTAAATCCCTGAAATTTTAGAAATTATGTTGTTTGCTTACGACCCCTAACTTCGGACGGGATTTTCAACATTGTTTTGAGCAATTTTGATTAGAGATATTACAACAAGGAGAGTGGATGATAGATTTATTGAGGAAAAACAAAGTCAATTATGGATTGTCAATATCAACGATTTTGTTGTATTTGAAATTACTTAGTTTTGTTGACCTAAATCAATGAAATATTTTTTCAACTTGAATAATACTATCGAATTAGACTAGAGGACTACGAGTGGGTTGAACATAAAGCTACTCTTTCTAACTGTATTAAGGATGAAACGCATATGGAAAATTCAAAACAAAGCAGCTTCTTCAGTAGATGAGATGAACTCACGGCTTCCTATTTCACAAATACATTGATCTTATATAAAAATGTTTTATAGTAAAAGAAAATTGCATTTCAATTATAAGCAAAATTTTAATCAATTGTTTTGGAATTCAGCGAGAAGTTTTCCGCGCACGGCCTTCATGAGCTACTGGATAGAATGTTTACCAAACAATTTGTAATTAAAAAAACATCTAAGAAGGAGTACGTACCCCTCCTCGCCCATCGTACTTTTTCGTACGCTTTCTGACAACCCTTCCCCCCCCCCCCCCTCAGGAGCGTACGTACTTTGTGAATGGCCCACTTTAGTGTATAATTATTACGCATAAACATAAACATTCTTCATTGTATTCAGTGTATTTTTTCTCAAGTATTTGGAAGTACAAATTTAAATTGATTACTTTAATTTGACTGAAGTTTTCTTCGTGAAATCAAATTTTCTCACAGAGATTCCATAGTAGTAGTAGTAGTAGTAGTAGATTCCATAGTTCAGATGGGAAGGAAAAAAAAAATAAATCACATTGGATGCTGTAAAATTAATTCATTCACTCGAGATCAATTTTGTGAACTCGCAAACTTACGAGTGAGTTTTGAAGCAACTCGCTTTGGAAACTTTTTCTTGACTCGTGTAATACTGGGCTCGTGAAAAACAGTTTCCAAAGCTTGTTGCTTCAGAACTCGTAAATACCGCTCATATCACAAAATTCATCCCTCATGTAATGAATTATTTCCACAGCATCGAATGTAATCTACTATTACTCCTGTTGGACCAATTATTAGTCGGCGAATTTGGCCCCTGGTGTGTTACATGGAAATGAAATATAAAAGATTGAAAAGTTTCGAACAGAACCAAACCAAATTAATGATTTTTGTTTGTATATACACAAAAAAACCCCATTGAGTTAATAATAGAAAAATTTAATCAATACTATAAATTTGATTACTTAAAAACATTGGCATACACGAGTCAAGCCATAGGCATGTAATACATATGTTTATATGGACGAAATAATAAATTAGTAAATGCAGTTTTTTTACGCATTGTCCATATGGCGCGCCATGGCGTCCGAATTGATTTTTCTTAGATCCATTGTAAAATCTATTAAATTGTAAATTGTTTTAAAAGGTTCCAAATGAATTCAATCCGACTGTCTGTCTGACATACCACAGGGGTGGTCGCCAACGCTCTTTGCTTGCTTCGACCCGTTGGTCGACTGGTGAGTGGCGACACCATGGTTTCCTGAGCTGGCTCAGCGGTGCCTGCGATGAAGTGCACATCCCTACCGAAGTGGTCTGGTTAAGAGCCTTACCGCGGAAGCCCTCACCGAGGGTAAATTCGGTATCGCGGGGCTGGGGGACCCATGGGTGTAGTGTGCCATGCGAGACGGCCGCATCCGGCCCCAGCACTTTGTTGAGATGGCTAGTGGCACCGAAATGGGTGGCTGCACCCCTAGTCCTTCCTGGGCAACCAGGTTGGCGAAAATACAGTAGAAAGATGATAGTATTTCGGGCCCTACCTAGGTCACGGAGGCTGCACTTGCCTGCCGTTTATAGGTAGAGTCACTTCGGCGACTCGCGCTAATTGGGCGTATCTCAATTCCATGCCCATGGGGGATGAGCTGTTAAAGCTTTGCTCGAGCAAATCTTTAACGACTTTTTTGAAAGACCACTCCTGAAGCACAAAAAACTTCCAGGGCTTAAGCCGAAAACACATTAAACACTTACTGTTTCCTCTGAATTTGTGACAGTAAAATCCTTGGTTCTCAAAAATATTGCATCCACCTATTTTGTAATTTATGGGTCGTACAAAAAGGATGTCCTCACGGTAGGGGGAATATAAAGAAGCGTGACAAAACGTGACGTGGAGGGAAGGGGGTTGAATTTTTTTGTGATGTACGCTTTTTTATTTTTAATGTATTTTGGTCTGCCGAGGATCTTTGAATCGTATTCAAAACTATTAGTTAAATTAAACGAAATGCAGATTAGTATGGACCAAATAGCTAACAGCTGCAGATTCAAAATCGTTGAAACTCGTGAAACACACAGCTGGTTCTTCGTCAATAGCGTCGCAACAGCAAGACATGGAGCGAAGCAATGGATAAACGAGTTGTTTATTAAGAGACAGTGCACAAAAGGGTTTCAAAAAATCTAAGAAGGACCAGCTAATACCGAGGAAATTTTAGGTTCTATATGAAACAAAGGTAAAGATTCTCTGTTTTCTAATAAAACATTTGTTCAAGCACCAATTTTTAGACGACCAGCATGTTTTGCGAATTTCGCGAAAGAAATTTGCGAATGAAAAATTTGATATTGTAGCTGTTCAACTTGCAGTGTGTTGCTTGTATTGAGGCTGTTTGGTAGCTCCTAACTTCTGGTGGCAGTAAGTTCCTTTAATACAGTTTTTCCTTTTTGTTGGTAGTCTTTTCTTAAAAAATTTGTACACGACCCCTCAATCCTATTCTAATAAATTACATAGGACGAAAGTAAAGTCTAATGTGTGCTTAGTGAAGAATCGTACGTGTCCGCGTCGCTTAATGTTCTGATTTTCACAAAGAAATTTTCACAATACTATGAAGTACATAACTAGATGCATACGAACACAAGGGCTTAGCACACATCGAGCAAGCTTTCTTTTTTAATGTAAATAAATGTTTCTTTTTCTACAATGTTTTACTATTTACGCGAGAGTGTTTAATACAGACTTGTTCTCAATTATATATTGTTCCTTACTGGACACCAACACTCTCGCACACATAGTAAATTCATTATTTAACGCGTCTTGCCGCAAAACATAATGCCTAACGAGAAATGAATCTTCAACAAATCCGTTTGGGAACCTATTCTAAGCATCCAGGAAATAAACACGTTCCTCCTTTCAAATATTAAGAAATATTACCTCGAACGTGCTGGATTTGTAACTCGCAAATGATTTGACGATATTTAACTATGTGAAGCTCCTGCTGCAATCATACAAGTCAAGGGTATTACTCAAATACGTTTACTTATAGAAATATCCTTTGGATATCACAATTAAATAAATTAAACTGTCGAATTGTTTCTTTTATTTGTGAGCAATTAATTTGGCTCATATTTAAAGAGAATAAGCAGATGTTGATGCTTCCTTTGAATAATTTTATTCCCGGTTGGATCAATTGATTAAAGAAAATATTCCAACAATGCGAATAAAGAAAAAATGGTATAAAATAAAAGTGTTGGAAACAATCACATCACTATGTACAATCGGAAATCGAAAAATACGTTCACATCTGAACACACAAAGGCACTTGAGAAGTTCAACAAGCTGTGAGATGAATAAATTGTGCAAAGGCTATATTGATGAAGTACAAAAAGACGTATGTACGCAGGGCGAGAGCTAGTCAGAGAGGGCGCGTTTACTTTGATTTCAAAAGTCTAGTACTGTTGAAAGATATACAATAGTTCTATTCTACAACTGGACTGAAACGATTTCATGCTAAGTCAAAAAGCCTCTTCAACTTTATTAGTTTTATTTATATATATTGTGCATATTTTAGATATTATCAGTTTGGGACGATCGATTTCTCGATCTGGAGCACAGATCTCTTGACCTTTTGTACATATTTATTGAAGCTCAGTGCTTCCTTCAACTCTTCTTCTTCAGCTATCGCCCTCGGAATTACCTCATAAGCTGACAACAATGCGTCTCTGTTAGGCATTACCTTTCTAAACCGTTTAAAATAAAGTAGGGTATTCCACAGGGCTCCGTCATCGGTCCTCTTCTGTTTTCATTTTATATCAATGATCTCCTGAATCACATGTTTGCCAATGATGTCCAGCTGTTCTCATCACTCCCGCTCAAACGTCTTCATGAAGCAGTTCGATGTATGAACGAGGATCTGGTTGCAGTAAGTCGCTGGGCTCGTCGCTGGGAATGCAAGCAAGACGCAAGTGATTATTTTCTCCGAGAACAGGTGTACTCCCACTGCTCCCCATGTTTTGTTGGAAGGTGTCGTCATTCCCTACCAGGCGACGGTTCTGAATCTCGGCATCACTATAAGCCAGCATATGACGTTTAAGAAACATGTGACGGACTTATGCTCGAATGTGTTTTCGCGGAAATAGTTTTGACTTTGTACAGTAAATATTCGATTGGACCATCTAATTTATCAGACATTCGGAAGGCTTTTTGACTTTTCAAAACGTCAGTTCTTTTAACAAAACCACGTTTAGGGTGGGATGGCAAAGTCGCCTCAACCTAAAAGTTTGACAAAATTAACTTTAACGCATGTAGTTTATAGAACAACAATTTCAGAGTGAGGCTGACTTGCCATCCCACAGAAAAAAATAGAATCTGAAAAACCAAAAGACATGAACCTTTAAGGTACCAGCGAAGCATTATGGGATTCATAGGTTCCATAAGGTGGTTTTATGTTATTTTCAGTATGTCAAGTATAAGGAAGACACCCCGAGCTAGCCTGACATTAGTCAACGTCTTCTCAGGTCTAGAACTCGAGACATTGTGGGCCGAAATTTTAGTCCTATCCTATAGGGTCTTTTTCTTATAATCTTTCATCACCAGATTTATAAAAACAACTATGGCGTTTTCCACTACTGTGAGGTGTGAGGCGCCTAGAGAAGTGCATAATTTAATAGAACTTTAAATTTATAAGAACGTAGATATTGTTATTATCGAGAAAAATGTATCACAGGAGAAAGTAGCGAGCGACCTACAGATTGGGAAAACTCTTAGTATTTTGTTTCGTACTTTTCAATACTTTTTTCATCAACAAGTGCCGCGATATGTGTACGACTTTTGTATGGAGAGCCCTGATAGAGTTAAAGTCAAATTTCTCGTAGTTTTCTACACTAGACTTCGGAATCAGCACCAAATGTTTGACCTTTTTGTAATAGATTTTGCAGATAGGTAATGTTTCCATCACTGACAGCAGTGTCACTGCATAATGACAGGTGGTGTGGTCGAGAAGGGAGTTTGTCATACAACAATCCAGAAATGTATGCAGTAACATCATTTACTGATGATTGAAAAAAGACAATAAAACGTTGAAAATTTTGTTTGATGAAGACCACAACCTATACAAATTTACTTTTTTAAGTCAGCAGTAATAAAACTAGAGAGTACTCGCATTCGTCAGCATTATAAAACTTTGATTTCCTTGTTTTCTGAAAATAAACTTTGACGCAGTTTAATTTTCATATTCTAAAAATAGTGTTGCAAAAAATTTATCTCAGCGAGGATTGAAGATTACGGCAATAGCACAATATATTATGATACATATTTAAATGACAAAATATAAAATCTTATACAGATAGGAGCAAGGCACTACGGATTCTTTCATATTTTTAGTGCTGATAGCCTGACCAACTTTTTCTCTCACTCCACACTCACAGCACTCCAGAAAATGGTTATTAACTACCTCCAATGTCGTGATTGCTTTCCGTGTTACGCTAGTATCACATTACAATGAACTATGGAATCGATTTACAATAAACTATAAGTTCACTTCGTTACCTCTTCATTTCAAACTCCAGTGTGCATCAACAATAAAAAGAATAAACGAGTTATGTACTTACTGAGATGAGTGAGATTATCCGTTTCTCTTTATTCCAAAATTACTTCCAAAAAAGTCATTACGCACTTTCATTGTAAAATTGTATCTACACAATGAACGAGAACAAGAATTCACTAGATTGAATAGAGAGGTGAAATTCTACAAAGGAAAACCATCCCAACAGTCCATAAACTTCAACATCTCAAATATGCTATAAAAGCGTGCGAAAAATTTCGTGAATTCAATTGTTGACCATTTACATGTTCAACAACGTGAACAAATAATTTAAAACGAGAATAATAAAAATCTAAAACAGTCATGTCATTTATCATGGAAGTTTAATGAAAATTTGAGTGAGACAATTTTATGCATAAACTCACCCTTCTTAAAATATTTTCACAAAAACCGAAAATCAAAAAAAATCATTTAGGCAAGTTTTTACAGGCTTGATACACAAACACAAAAACACACAACACGATAAATGAACAACGTACGAATCAAAAAGACACAAATGACAACAATGTTTTTGGCTCAGGTGGTTCTATTGAAGTCAGCTGGAATGAAGAAAATTTAATTCTTAACGACACACATTACAACAGAAAAAAATTCGCGCACGTGAACGTGATTTTTATCAGATAATGTTCTGCAGTATACGAAAACTGAAGTGAAACTACTTGATTGCTAAAGAGGACTGTGTCACTACGCCGCCTATTATTCTGTGGTAAAATTACTGCAGAGAGTTATTTTCATTGCGTCGGCGCTTCGTTAAAATTTTCCAACATTCACCGAAAACCATACCAGATTTCCAATATACTGTATAACGGGCGATGCTCTGTGTTTGTGGTTTTTAGCTATTTTTTTCATTGTTCACATGAATAAAAATGTTGTATAATGTTAAGTCGTGCATGTATTTGGGGTAGTTGTGGATTTACAAAAAGTTCTTCTGGACAATAATCTAAAATATCTTTGAAATTTCAATTTGTATTGATGAACTTGCATTTAAGACAACAAAAAAGTTCTTACCATACAACAAAATTATTTATGCAAAGAGTACTTCGTTTTTGACAAATGAATCAAAGAATTGCAAGACTAACCTGCGTATGAAATGCTTATAATTCAAGAAAAATTCCAGTTGTCATCATTTTTCGTGTATTTTGAGCTGCATTTTTCCTGTTCATTTAATATCTTCAGATAGCATGCAGAAGATATAAGTATGTGCTGGTGATAGTAGCACCGATGGTACGTAGATAGCAAGCAGCCGAGCACGAAATTCCTGTGTCTATCAAAATCGAAAATAAGACTATAGTTTTAGCACTTGATTTCTCTCTCTGGCAAAGCGTATGGACGAGTCACGAAATGAAGCGGGAATTTGCTTTACATTAATTTCCGGATGAGCATCTACGGATTAGACGAAGAAATGGGAATGTGCAATTGCCCCGAGCTCAACTAACTCAAACGTGATAGTCTCGAGATGCTAAACTTGGACAGGTTCTCGGTTAGGGTGCTCCACGAAAAAAAAGGAAAGTCACAGGTTGATCTCGTTACCCCACACAAAAAATTGTATGAGTACGAAACGCACAAAAATGTTTTCAATTCGGTCAATGTTTCTTTGATCTTGCAATTTTTAAAATATTTCGGGCGACTTTATCTATGATCAAAATTTAGCGTTAATTTAGAAATGTGGCATAGATTCGTCGCTTTTATAGCTGAGCGAGTAATTTCGTTAGTCGATTGTCAGTTGTTGGTGAGTAAAATTGATTTTCAGCTATCAAATATTTTCATGGCTCATGCAGTTATGAAATTGTTTTCAGTCTTGCTGTAAGAGCACGTCGTTTGCATCTCGTATACATGTCAGTGGACCAGGGCCTATTTTTGAGAAAAATTTTTCAAATTTTCTCGAATTTTATTTTAATGAAAAATACGTTCAAGCAAGTCAAAATGAGTGTAGATTTAATGAGAATTAGAGGTCGTGCAGATGAAAAAAGCCACAAGAAACCAAGCATAAACGGGTGGCTGAAAAATCAGTCTTGAGTACTTATGTTAATAATTCTAATATTTGTTTTGTCTCTTATGAAAGAAGACTCGACGTAGCTCAGTTTGAATATATTATTTATTTAGCGCCAAATATTTCGCGTACCGGCATCGGGCAGCATTGTCAATGGCTGTAAAAAATATTTGTGTTTACATACAGTTACATAGAGAAACAGATACCAAACAGTATAATTGACTTAACAATAAGAAGAGTAAAGACAATTTAAAAACACTCTAAAGTTTGAGCAAAAGTTTCGTTGTCTTCAGAGCAAGATTTCAATCCAAGCACATTGTTATAAATCGTCGACAAAAATAATGTGTCGGTTTTTTTGTTAATGTTATTTTTGTTCCGTTTTATAGCAATCATTTCTTTGATCTGTCTGGCTCTGTGGTTGCGATCTTGAAAAATTATTTCCACTTCCTCCCATTCCGGTTTGTGTCTTGGATGGGAATCCAGCACATGGCTACATAATGCGCTGTGAGACTTATTTTTTGCGATAATATTGTATTTATGGCCGTCCTCTCGTGTCTCAATTCTGTTCTGTGTTTCGCCTAAATAGCAGTATTCACAACTACAAGGAATGTTATACACCACATGCGATTTCTGCATTTTGGGAACCTCGTCCTTGATTCTTGAGAATAATGTCATTTGAAGATTATTCCCGCCTCTTCCTACGATTCTTTTGTTGGTGTCCTTGAAGTTTGGAGCAATTTTTTCAAACAACCCTTTGACGTAAAGAATAGCAACATATCCTTTTGTGTCTTTCTCTGTTTCGGTTCCCGTGTTCACGTTTGTTACTGTGTTTCTGATAGTGTTCCAAATAAGGCTTTTGGGGTACTTATTTCTCATCAGGACTTCAGCTGAGAGGTTGAAATTTCTCTCATGGAACTCCAAGTCTGCAAGTTTAATTATTTTGTCTACTAGAATTTTAATTGTATTCCGTTTGTAGGTGAAGGGCAAATGTAATTCTAGGACGCCCTAAAACACCTAAAATAGGTCGTTTGAACAATTTTTTGAGTAAAAAACATCAATTATGCTTCAAGATTTTTTTAAATTTTCAGAACAATTTTTAGAAATTTGAAGCAAATTTGAGAAAATTTGAGAAATTTTTCTCAAAAATAAGCCCTTGAAGCGATACATGTCGGTCATCCAACGATGAATTAAATACGACTGTAGCTTGGAGCCGCATATGATATTGTATTGGTCACAAATGTGACTGGCAACAATGTCGGCTATTGTGTTCAGGATCTTCAATCTGAACTTGCAGAAATAAAACGAGCCAAAACCAATTAGATGAACTTTATTGCATGACGATTGATTTTGAACTGATTATGTACACAAATCTCTACGATAAATTGATAGGTTAACTATTCAAAGAATCTCCCGTGCCGATTATACATGGACAAAACAGTGTCCTAAACATATTGAACTGAGAAATTTTTTCATGGCTCATGTAGTCAAGCTATCAACTACAGACTAAATATGACCAGCTGCCAACTAACAATTATTTACGAGCGCTGCTACTATTATGCACTATGTGATTTTCCGCCTCATGAACTTATCCGTGTAGTGGTGAGTGAATTTTTAAACTATCAACTCAAAACTGGCTTTGCAATATTTTTGCCATAAATGGAACAGACATCGGACGGACGGATGAAGTGTCCACAATAGGATATTTTTTCTATAGAAAAATGACATAAAAATTCATGAAAAACGATAAATGCAAGAAGAATCTTGAAATTCATATTATCAAATAGTGCCAAGCAAAAAAAAATTTTTTTCATGTTCCACTACCGTACTTCTGCTTTATTGTAAGTTTCATCACTTTATTAAAATTAAACCAAAAACAAAAGCTTTCTTTTCTTCTTGCGATGAAAGCAAAGTTTATGATAATTTTCCGTGTTGTAGATTATAGCACATCGTGAGAAAATGAAGGATTACATGAAGGATCGATTGTGGATTGTGGTTTGTATTCTGAGCCGAAAAGGCTGTTCGTAATTACAAGCCAAAATAACAACTTGAAATGTGGTTTGCACCGAAAACGTATTTAGCGTTAAACTATTCGCAAAAACCCCGCTTAAAATGGAGCTGTGACGCAAGTCTTTTGATTGATTGATAGTAATTTTATTGTCTACTATTTTCTAGATGACATGGAAAAAGAGTGACTATGACTGCTGTCATAGCCCTCACTAAAAAACCATGAAAAACGTTACAATATGACACTGATAACATTAACACGGATACCAATAAATAAGTACAAAACTAAAAAACAAATTAAGCGAAGCAAAGTCAATTCTACAACAAGCAAAAGTACAATACATATTAAAGATCAAATAAGTCTAAGTCAAACAAAAATACAAAAATTAAAGTGATAAGTCAAAAAACAGTCAACAATTTAAACCTTTGCAAACATAAATCGGCTAAAGTAGCTTGACAATGCTCATAAAACTCATAAAAATTAACCAGAGAAAAAAAATTGAAGAATCATCGAATACGACGTCAAACAAATTAAAAAGTCAAGCACCATCAGAGGTGTCGTTAAACAAAATATAAAGCCAAAATGGAAGACCATATAGCATATAGCATCAATTCGTTGTCTAGCAAAAAAAGCCAGGCATCATCAGATGCGTTGTCAAATAAATTAAGAGACGGAAATGGAAGACAAGTGAGTACTTTCGATTTTAAAAACGAATGTGCCAAGAAAGCAACAAAACAAACACATTACCCAACCATGCCGAAGTTTGAGTAATTCTTTTTCTAAATTGGTGGGATTGAAGGGTTGGATCAACGTGGTTTGCAGCAATTTGAAATAGCAGACAAGCGAAATTGAATGGTGAGAATTGTGAATGTGCATGGACACTACCAGTTAAAGATGGCGCAAAGTTCGTGTACCATCATTCAATACAATCTTGTTTCGGATGAACTGACAGTTTAACCTCCCATCGAGGATATCATGAATGAAGAGTGCTGCTGCGTTTCGTCGACTTACGAAAGTTCTGATATCAGCGGGGATGGAGCATTCAACTTCGATACGAAAATGATTCCCTTTCAATTAAAAAAGTTCTGATATCAGAGATTTCGACGCTTTCAGTATCTAAATGCCAGGCTCGACTAATCAGTGCAAAAAAAACTGTCAGTCTGTCTGTCGATGAACTCGAGTAAATCTAAGCCGTTTTTCGAAAAGGAAATCAGGTGAGTGGTTCGGGATGCAGGGTAATACTAACTAGTGCTGCTCGACCGTTTCGTGAATTGCATGAACAGGTTTAAGTTACGTGAACGGTTAAGGGTACTTCCCTCTCCCTAGATCTTTAGGTCAGCCCGGATAGCCTTATTCCAAGACATTTTTTCTATGTTGTATTGCATAATCGTATTAAAGTTATATTTTGTCGGCAAGTTTAAATATTTCGAAAAATTCAATTAAACATCGGTGAAATCAATTGTGAGATTCCTGGAAATTTCAGTTTAAAAAAAATTGTGTAATAAATAAATAATTTTCGAATAAAATTTTCTGTACGTTATAAACAAGAATTAAAATATAAAATTTATTGATCTAACAAATCCATTGCTGCGTTTTACTTTTCTACAGGGGTATTTCAAACAGACTTATGACTGTAGTTGCAAATAAACGAGGTTGCAAATAATTAATTGTTTAAAATTCGAAATCCAAATAATACAATATAATTATTCTATTTTAATGTCAACTTATTCCATCAACTTTTCGTCTTACGTTCTCGTTTCACTCCACAATTCTAACCTCTTGATTTCCCATTTTTTTATTGCCTTTTGAGTTCCTAAAAACTCTATCCCACCAGTATAAACCGTAAGCTCCTTACATTTCAGACGGGTCTAAAATTGGAAATGGTGATATAGAGCTTTAACTTTGAAAATCAATATTTTCTACATAATAAAAGTTACTGAGTTGGCTTAATCGTTACCATTACAATAATTCCAAATAATTTTAAAAATTCTATTTTTTTTTTATTTTAAAATTCCAATGACATTAGCCCCTACATGTTACATTTTAATCGTTTGAATATAAAAAATCTATAAATCTGTTAATCCATAAGACTGAGATGTGAATACGTACTCCCAAAAAGCCCGCAATCAAATCTCCGTCACGGTAGTTTCATTATTACAGCGATGTCTGATGATATTCATAAGAAGTTGCGAATTGTTTTAATAATGATCCTTAAGTTGCATCTTAAAAGGAGCTAAGCTGGGAATACTTTGAAGCTCTGCTGAGAGCCCGTAAATAACCGATAGCCACGGAACGTAATCAAGTATTGCCCAAACAAAGAGCGGAAGAAAGATGTATGCAAAAGATTACTACTTCTAGTAAAATGCTCAAGAATGTCCGAGTTAACCTGAATGGGCAAATCGCTTTTTATTAAACCTCCCTTCAGTGAAAACATCATAGTTGCTGTCTGGTACATGTTAAAATAATTTAAAATAATTGATTGGCAATATCGAGGTGTTGAAATATGGCCGACTGGCTGTAACCGAGACCGTGCAGATTGCGAAACGCCGTTTTCTGAAGTAAAAGAAGGTCGTCTAAAAGATAATGTGGAGCACAGTTCCCTCGACAGTTCCACACCGGGCTCAAGTAAGTTAAATGTGAGTGTACGAACGAGAGGTAAATATTGAAGAAGGTTGCTTTCGGAACTAACCACCTCAAGCGCCTGATAACTTCAACAACCAGAGAGATTTTTCTGGTCAACCTGCCCACATGATTGTCCCATGTAAACTGATCATTAATTATTAGTCCTAGATAATTCACCACCTTCACTCGCTCAAAAGTCGTGCCATCCCACGTCAACACAAAGTCGCAGGCATTTCCGTTCTAAACACAATTGGTCTTCGCCTCATTCACAAACATTTTATTTTCACTTGACCACGCACTCAAAAGGGACAGATCTTTTTGCATCAATTGATGAAGCTCATCAATTGATGCTGCTTTGTATAGCAATGCCGTGTCATCAGCGTATAGATACAGGTTTTCTTTTTAAGCGCACCTTGAAGAGATCATACAAAAACACAACAAACAACAAATGCGGACAGGGTGGATCCTTGTGGAACACCACTTACTGCTACGATAATAGATACGTTTTTGTAATTCCGTTCGTTTTAAGGTTTTTCTTTAAAATCGAATCATTATTTTTATGGCAGGAGAAAAAAGTTCAGAGACAAAAAGATCCTGAACCCCTCGAAGTAATTAGGACCTACCTTTATTTTCAACTAACTAACCATTTTTATCTCAAATAAAACCTGCGCGCGTAATATCTGTGATCGTCGGGACTTAGTTGATCTCTTCCAATTCTTAATTCTTATTATCTCCCCAGTTTCTTTTATTTAAATTACGGCCGTCCTAATAACGGCGTTTCACCAACCTGAGGGAACGTACTATTGTGTTTATGTGATCGGTGTTCCACGGCATGACCATCATATTGTCAGACATATCAAAACAATGTGACGAAAGGCGTACACATGCAACGCTTAAATTGTTCGTTAAATTGCAATACTAGTGGCATGGCATTAGTATAACTAACAGTGAACTGAATAACCATATAATTGGGTAGTCCCCACTGAAATAAAAATGACTTCCCACTTCATACCAAGAGAAAGTTACTGAATAAAGAATTTAAATCTTTAATAACTTACCATATAGGATATAGTGTGTACATTGAATCGGTTTATAACATAAGACTGTGGTTTAAAACAGATTTCTTGTTCATCAATTTACTAGTAAAATTCAATTGACATAACAATTCCCTCGAAAATGTTTTGTGTTCTTTTAATCCTGCAAGGAATAGTATTTGTGACTGGCTTCCCTGATGGGGCTCCTAGTGACACATGTGTAAAAGCTCGAGCTAACCAGCCAAATCACGGTGCGTCTCGTAGTCAGGATCTTCATACATTACCGTACGAAGTTCGGGCTACGACGGATACTTATAATCCAGGACAACAAGTACAAGGTTGTTTAATATCAACTATGAATTGGTAAATGTTGGTAAATGAATGTGCGTTTCAGTGACTGTCGAAGGAAGTGATCTTTTCCGAGGCTTTTTCCTTCAAGCACGAGACGCAGATACGAATGAATGGATTGGAACTTTTAAAGAAAGTCCGAATACCAAGTTAATTCCAGAATGTTCAGCAATTACACATGCAGATCCGAAAGACAAACAAGCGGCGGTGTTTTTATGGAATGCACCACAACATAAAAAAGGGCGAGTTTATTTCACGTGAGTGCTCTATATCGATAAAATAATAACATTAAAATCAAAATCACTGTCAGTAACACCTTTCCTATGTTAAATGCATCACACCTGCAGCCCTAACAACCTTGTTCCTTTCACGTAGATTTAGAGTCACACTCACTTGATGTACATATTCCACCAATTCGTTATGAGTAGTTGAGACGCAAAATGCCGAAATGATTTGTGATTCATGGATTTAAAGACGTTTTATTCAAATTATTTCTGTAAAACAATCCACGTGTTTTACGACATTATTGAACTGAAATAACACCGAGCTTATGCAGTCGATAATTACTATTCTCTTATTAGGATTAGTATTACCTCATGATTAGAATTTATCCAACATTAGTAATGTGCGCAGGTAGACAGACGGAGGAACGAACACTCCAGAAAGGAGGTACCGCTATTTACGTAAAATCACATATTTATCAATAAAATGTTTGGAATCTGCATTCGAGGTGCAATGTTGCAGTTTAATCAAGTTTCAAATTAAATGTCTCAAAGGGCATGCTTCTATTCTTGTATTGAATGGGCCGTGGTGTTGTCACAGCTGAACACAATGGCCATAACCAGTTCCTAAGCGGTTTATTGTTATCCCAACGGTGTTCGAGTCGTCTTCATTGCTGATAATACGCTTTCTTTCAGATTTGTAAATACCGCAGAAGAGTTCACCGGGCTAGCTCAATTCCTTTAATATCAGCATGTCCTGGCACCCACAATATTTATTAATACAGGGTGGTGAAAATGTGTGGAAATGATTCGCTTTGAAAAAAAGTATATCTGCTTTTATTATTACTTTTTGTGCACAATTTTATTTACACGTAGTCTAAATTATGAGTGAGGTCCTTTCGGAGATATGGCCGGAAAAGTGTCCAAATATATTTCGAAGTTAAGGTGTCGAATGAAAGATATGGATATGAGGAGTCAATGGAAATAATTTATTGGTCTGAGCTATAGAATAAATGGATGAATGAAATTGGATGAATGCTTAGACGCAACATTGGGTGCTAGCTCGGTTACAAAATTCATACTTCTAGAATGCTTTTGCTTTTTTAAATGCAATATTTATCTCTTAAGAGTTTACACTACGTACTAAAGAGCCATCTGGCGGAAGTTTTTCAACTAATTAAACTTTGTATGTGAAATTTGACACTTTTGTGTAATGCTTTTCTCTTAAAGTTTTGAATGCAAACCAATGTTTATATAATCATTACATACTCTTCCCATTTCTAAAGAAAATTGCGGAAACACTTTTCAGAAAAACATTCTCATTTGCTGTCAGTCAGCTGCTCTGTCAGTTTTTTCAGCTTTTCAAGTTATCAAACACTTCCAAATGCATAACGTTTTCGACCAATGTGTTTGCTCACTTAATCTTTAACTGAGTAATCAATTTAAATGACAGAAAACATTTTCTACGAGTCAGAAACTGATAAAAAAATTTTAAGTTGATGATTTCAAATAAAACTGACCGCCATCTTTATTGTGATTTGATGTTTACAAATATTTGCAAATGTATCAACTCAAAAAGTTTTTATCTATGTCTAAATCGTAGAAAATATTTTCTGTGAGTTAAATGGATTACTCAGTTAAAAATTAAGTGAGCAAACACATTGGTCGAAAAAAATTATTCATTTCGAAATGTTTATTAACTAGAAAAGTTGAAAAAACTGACTTTTGAAGTGAAATATTGGAATTCACATTTCTAGCAAATGAGAATGTTTTTTTTTTTCAAAGCATTGGTCTGTATTCAAGACTTTAAGAGAAAAACGTTACACAGAAGTGTCATTTTTCCCATAAAAATTTTCATTAGTTGAAAAATTTTCGCCAGATGTCTCTTTAGTATGTAGTGTAAACTCTTAAAACATCGTATTAATTCAAAAGCGAAAGTGCTATAACACACATAAAAATCAACAACATTACTCAACATAAATTTTGCAAAATGTTGTGATGTCATTTATGGTAAAATGGTCTTAAGAGACAGTTGTAATTTTTTCTCGTATTGCCAATCATACAATACTTTTTTGAATCAAGAGTTGTACATAAAAATTTAAATCAAATTTCTATACATGTATGTACCTGTACCTGTATATCGACAATAAGGGGCCATATAGAACGCAAATTATATCTGACGTTTTGCCAGTGTTAACATATTGCAGCAATGCATATGAACTTAAATAGACACTTATGCAATCGCATCAGAATTAACATTAAATTGTTAATAATACGTCTGCAAATATAAGCGTTGAATTTATTAATTTCTCTTTTCATACGTTAAATCGCCCGTTCATTCAACTTTTCTTTTTATAATAAATAATTTACGTAATTTTATTTATACGTACCAGAATAAAATTGAGTAAGCCTTAAGTATGTATATTTAAATTTATAGACCCGTACAAAGGATATGGGGCTGATGCGCTTACAAAGACGTTAGTAATTGTAACAAGTCGAATTAGGAAACCTGAGGTCCAAATAAGAGAAGCTTGTCCGTCCGTATGCAATGTAAAAAGTACCTAATCAGTAATTTCAATAAATATCTACATTCCTCCATATTCGTTTCGATGTTGGTTGAGGCTTTATTATATAGGAAATCGTACGGCTCTGTGTAGCTTACGTTCATTAATTATAGTAGAAATAATTGTTTTTTTCATAATTTTTCACTTGTATCGTCGCGTCTATTACACCTTTGGTTTCATCAAAAATTTATTAGTTTTATTAGTATTAATCGACTGAAATTAAAAATCGCGATGGAAAAAATTATCTTGTTGCATATTTAATTCCGAAATACAACAATTAAGCGTCAGTTTTATTTGAAGTAAGGTAAATACACCAGCACTGGTGCTGGTCGGAGACTACTACATGGCCGATAACTGGTGCGCTTACCCTAATGCAAGGTTTTCCAGTATGGATTGGGTAAAGAGAATGGGTTGTGTTCGGTCTTAAGTCGTATTTTCACCAGTTGTCTTCATAGCTTCACTGTGCCTACATTATTGCCATACAAACAATTTATACTTTCCGATTCACAACCACTTTTTTTTGCAGAGGAACAGTTGTAAAGGATTATGGAACTTACTGGGCTGATATAATCGCCAAAATACCAGCAACAGAATGAGCATAGTGCCGTCTGCAGCAGTCAGTCTTGTAAGTACTTAACCTACATATGCGAGAGTGTGTTAAGTAATGAATAACACATAATTACTTAAAGCAAATGCAACACACTCTCGCGTACATAGTAATAGTATATTATAATACAAGGGGTATAATCAAGTAATTATAGTCGAGGTTGGTAAAAGTTCGAGGGGTGTCAGTCCCGAGAGTTTTTACCCACCGAGACTATAATTACGCGATTGTTCCCCTTGTATTATACGATAGTTTATCACTTTTAAGCCTATAATTGCCAATTATGCACAAAAAAAAAAATAAAAACAAAATTAACATAAATCAGAAATTTCGTATAAAAATACTCATCGAATTTGTTGCAAAAAATTTCGTTTAGATTGATTTTTCGATTTAGTATGCGGTTGTCATAACAACACACGTTTTATTCTCATTTGTTAAAGAACCGGGTTATAATAGCGTCATTACAACCCTACTTTTAACAAGAAAGTCGACTATAATGGACCGATTATAGCACTATTATTAGGATAATAATTGGCTTATTATAGGCTCGAATGTGATAAAATATTATAAGATAGCTTGAAGCAATCATTTGTATTTCGTACAGAAAGGAATCATAAGATTGGGCACCGTATCGTTTTTAATCTTTCTACAAAAACCGAGTTTTACGAATGAATGAAAGGAGAGATAAAAGAGAAATAAAAAAGGTGCACGTATACGCCAACACACACGCAACCCACGCTTATTTGTTCTTACTAAAAAAGTCGATAAGAACCTCTGACGTGTTCACATGTTGGTCCAAATAGGGGAAATCTGTAAAAAAGTCCGAAGTTCTTTTCGTTCTTGAAAAACAGTTGATAAAGTGATTTTGGGATTGGCTGGGATTTTACTTCGGAATGTCGGTCCAAAACCAAATAAAAATCTTTTGCTCTGTATTGCCACAACGTTCTTGGAGAGAAATCTTTTGTCCGTGGAAGTATGGGTGACTAGGAAATGTACCCGGGCTTTTCCCACATCATCAGCGTCGGTTAATCGGAATATTCGAGAACAATCATAAAGGTGGTGTGCCTCCCGTCCGAAGCACTGAGAATATGCAAAAGATACACTTGTATCTAAATTGACAACGTTTGATAATTTTGCGTTTCTTCACACCTGATTCGAGTTTGAAAGAAGTGAAAAATGCTAACAAATGTTTTAAAAAACTTTTTTTTATAATTTCTGAGGAAAAAATACGTTTTATCTGCTCTAAAAGTCATTCAAATTCCATTTTTTTCCATTTCCCGTACTTCGCGTTTCCCGGTTCCCAAAAATCGACGGGAAATGAATTTCCGAGGCTACTTCTAAGAGACGACCAGAGGTCGAGGAGTTTAATGGAGGCTGGAAAGATTTTCTATATTTCCGTCTGGTCAACATGATAACTCGAGTAAACAGTAGTGGGTTGGGGGAGGGGTAAGGTGGAAAATAAGCTGAAGGGGAACATTCTTTTCACAATTTTTAGGATTGGAATTAGGAGTGCTAGATGGAGGAGATGGATCTGGATTAGGGGTAGGAACCTTACAGATCTGATAAGCTTATAATCTTATGTTTTGTTTCTGCACATCTAATAGATATTGTTTTTCAGTTTTCAGGATTCGGCAGCCAATTCTGTTACAAGGCAGTGACGTATGTTAAATTATTTTTCGTTTCTTTTTATGAAGTGATATAAAGCCACAAATCCTTAAATATATAGCTTATAACTTATAAATTAATAATAAATAAAGAATTACATTTTAAATTACATTTTTGTGTATCTGTTTTTGTGTTATTTCGTTAAAAAACTGGAATAAAAAGTAAAAAAAAGGGAAAATACTATTTGAACGTCGTGCAAATAGTATCCCTTAGGTACTTTTTGTAAGTCGTGCAAATAGTCTCCTATGGACACAATTTGCACGAAAATATCACGTAAACAAAAAAAATTGTATTGAAAATTGTTCACGAAGATTAAGTTTAGTAACAAATTTTCAGGCAGAACATACACACACATGTAGGCGTTCGAACACAACATTTCCGGACTAAATAAAACAGGAAAAAATAACCCCGTGGAGATAATAGCCCCCCAGACTAAATAGTCGCATACATAATAACAAGATTTACACGGACAAAATAACCCCAAAAGTTTTGTAAAAATAATTACGAACTTTTTACTTCTGCGCATGTTATTAACACCGCAAAAACCTGAGCAGAAGTAAAAAGTTCGTAATTATTTTGACGAGAATTTAATGGGAGGTTGGTCAGCTATTCGATCATATAAGTAATAGTATATTATTAACCAAGGGATATAATGGCGCGATTATAGTCGAGGTGAAGTGAATGTCCGAGGGGCTATGCCCCGAGGAATATTCACGTACCGAGACTATAATCGAGCTATTTATCCCTTGGTTAATACGATAGTTTGTATCATTTGGGCATATAATTCGCCATTTGATTCGTGTCTTTCTTTTTATTTCCTTTGAGATTTGACGTCATGATATTATAGTCGGACTATAATGAAAATTATAGTCGAATCGAAAAGTATAGTCGAATTATAATGAAAATTATAGTTGAGTGCCATATATATGCCTATTATATACATTCCAGTTTGTATGAAAGTCGACTATAATATGGTGATTATACCCCTACTTTCAGGTATATAAATGGCTTATTATATGCCCGAATGAAAACAGTTATGTTGCAATACTTTGCGAACATTTCGTTACGTATATTGTAACATCTTCAGTGACTGTAAATACAAAATGTTCACAAATAGATTAGGTTACTAATTCAAACCAAGCACTAATTACATTAAAAGCTTATACTAAGAATTGCTCAATAGTGATTTGGATGACAAGGGATGAAAATAAGAAAATTCAAACCCGTGTGAAGTTTGCAGTCCGAAACGAAGGTGAGGTCGGCAATCACACGGTTTGAACTTTCTTACTTTTGTCCCGAGTTATCCATATTATTTTTTATCACAGAAACAGCGGAAGGTTTGTACTTTAGCCACGAAAAAACACTGATGCATTCTGAATATAGTATTTTTCACGAAAATGATTGGGGTTGAACGCACAAAAATGCAATAAATTCCCATTTACGAACAACATCACTGAATAACACTGTTGTCACTTGGCAGGGACTTAAATTATTTGAATTAAGTCAACACAACACAACATTATTCCCATCATTGTTTCCATTATTATAATATAAAAAAATATTTGCTTAACAGCCAATAAAATATATGAATCCGTCAATGAAAACACAGCAAACAATAACTTTACAAAATAACAACAAACTTACTTTGACGCCATATTTCATGGTTAACATTGATTCCCTTTACGACGTCGTGTTTAGTAAATCAGAAAAAATTTGTTAGGAAGTGATAAATGCTCTAAAATTATTAAACCAGAAACAACCGCTGGTTAATATGTAGCGCTCAAAATCAAAACCACTTCTCTGATGCCAACCTTCTTTCTGTCAAGTGAACAAATTTTAGTAGTTCATTGACGCAAAGAGGGACGAAAGTTGTTCATTTGTAATATGTTCGTTCTCTTGGCTTCCTTCTTTTACTTTCGCCCCGTGGGATGCATTTTTCTACTTTCGTCCCTGATTTGAGGGGCGAAAGAACAAACTTTCGCTGCCTCTGTGCCTCTGTGAATTAATTTTATCCCTAAAAATTTTTTGTCTTGTATGATGACTACTAAAGAATAACTATGTCTAACAGTACAGTGATATTGGAAAACAAAATTACAAGTCACGAATTTTTCGAAATCATTGGACTGTCGAAAAATCAAGTGGATCGTTTAACTTGGTTTAATAGGCTTCTGTATGATGCGTAAATGTTATCGGTATCTCTTCTCAAATTAATCGAAGAAGTATGCACTAAGATGTGTAACGACTCGATAGTTTTTCTTTTGATGTAGTTATGTTCCACCCCTAAAATGGATGTCTTTTCAAAATCTGGTGCATGTATCATAAAAATGGTGTACCAATGCTGTAGTATTCTCTAAATTTTGAGTTCAGCTAAATTTTCGTAGATCATTTTCATGTTGTTCAGTTCTAATGTGTAGTTTGTAACCAGTAGTACCTACTTAACAATTGTCATATGGTGGACCAGCACCTGTGCCATAACATGGGATGTGATATACAACACCTTAAATGTCACGAAGTTCTGTTTTTTGTTTTATTACAGAAAATAGTCTGCTATATTTTGTTAGATGCTACATGTGTTTGGTGTGTTTGGCTTGTTAATCAGTTTTAACGGGTAGTGGTTTTCAATGAGTAATGTTTTGATGTTGTTGATGTTTTGTTTGTGGAAGCGTCTTGAACTGTAGCTGAAAATTCTTTTAATTAAGTTGTCCATCACATTCAGATTCCGCGAAAGAGAATGGTTAGATAGATAGCTCAAATGACGTTGAGATGATATTGGTTTAGAATACCAATTGAATTCAATAGAACCTGCTTCGTTATGAATGATGAGGTAATACACCGTTTATTTCTGTTTTATATGTAAACTGTATCGAGTTGAAAATGTTCAAAACATCGATGATGTGATTTTGATGGATGGTGAGAATAAGATCGTCAACATATTTTAGGCATATGTTCAAATTGTAAGTCATTTTCTCCTTGGCTTTGTTAATGACATATTCCATCACATACATCGCATACCACGATACCAAAAATTGAATATTTCCAGTAACTCAATTTTGTTTTAAGAGATTGTAATCAATTTTCCTACAAAAACAAGGTTTACAAACAGCTGGAAGGCTTACCTATGGGCTCACCCTTAAGTCCATTACTAGTTGACATAATAGTTCATAGCATATTTTTTCGTAAACTGAAATGAAACATTATATGATACGTTTCTCTCGGAGGTATGTTCTTAAAAGTTCGCGATGTGCTCTAGAACAAAATCAAAGTCCGGCTCTATCGATAGATCCATCACTTTTCTCAGCATTGAAGATGCCCAGATACCCATGCGTTCGTAGACATTTTCGAAAAATTACAAAAAAAAGTAGCAAGTTTTATTAGGCCTTTTATCCCGGCACGCTACATCATCAAGGGATAACCCACAGCCGTTCGTTTTTTTTTCACGACTTTACAAAACAACAGATCCGGCCTGATCAGATTTGAAAAACAATTGATAAGAATGACCTCCGTGTACACATTAAAAACATTTTTCTTCAAGAACGACTTGTGAGCTATTTTGCAATTTAGAGTACATCGACCTCGACATCGACACATTTTGGCATTGTTGTGATAACGAAAACGTGTTTAATGTATACATGTTATACAATGTTAACATGCAATTTATTTCAAATATGTTTTTTAAACAAGTGCAAGAAGAGTGGTCATTCATCTCAAACAGTTTTTGTTAAACCAAGTTAACTTAAACTTCTTGAATCTTATGCTTTAAATTAAAATCGTATCAAAAAATGTTAAACAATAACCAGTTTGATCTTACCATTCTTATCACTTTTAGACAAAATAACAAACCTTTCCGATGAGAGTAGATAGTTCAGCCGACGCACGAGACGAGAAATCCAATTTCGATGTAAAAATTAAAATTAAAATTAAGCGCACAGTTAACACATAGTATAAATGCAGATTCACTTTGGAATGTTTTAAGGAAGTTATTTGACCCTGTCGTATGGTAAATGTACATCTACATACTACCGCACACGGAAGACTTAACATGTATTCTGGTGAAAAGACAATGCATTTTTACATTACAATTCAAAAGTAATTTACGTTCAACCTTCTGAAAGTGTTTCAGTCCGCCCCGATATCCAAGACTTTAGTCTCACACATTGAATTTAAAAACCCGTTCTAGCATATTGATACGCCTGAAACAATCCGTAAACGCATATTAGGAGCATTGTGGTAAAGAGAGACCGAGTCCAAAAAAAACTTTGTCCGTCTGTCAACATGATAAATTGAGTAAAACTTGACCGAACTTCAAAATTCTTTTATCAATCAGCGCCCGGTAAGTTGAGTTTTGTGTGTATGATACCTACTCTCGTAAGCTTCGCTTTATGTACTGGGATTGTAAAGTCTTTACCGCCACAGTACCAGGTATTGTAAAGTCCTTACGGTCACAGGTACCCCTCACCGTTAATTTTACTAACAATATTGTTTCTTGAATTAACAATATCGTTTGTTGAACTAACAATGTAGGAACAATATTGTTTGATTTGATGTAATGGTTGCGTGTGCTTATACAAAATTGTTAGTGTTTTCAACCAACCGAAGCTAATATGATAAAATGTACTACATAATTGGCGAAATAAATGCACTTGTTCGAATGTATTCGCTGGTATATATCCTCGTTTGAAAATCGTACAACTCGTTCCGGCTTCGCCTCCACTCGTTCAAACTCGGATATATACTCACGCACACATTCAAACTCGTGCTATAATGACTCACTTACTTGACCAAGTATGTAATAAATTATTAACGTGTACCCACTCGGTAAGTTGATATAAACGGTTTGCGATGCGATAGGTAAATTGCTCATAACGTACGTTTACAAGTGTGCGTTACGGTAAACATCGCACACCTGTAATGTTACTCATAACACTGTTCGGCTGAAATATACTATAACAATCAGTACAATTAATAGTAAGGATATCACTGTCTGTGACACATACAGTGCTGCGGTTGAAACTGCCAAGATGCGCTAAGACGATTGCTTTTGCCGGCGACTTGATCCTCACGGTATCCGGAACGTCGAAGATGGAGGTGAAGGTAGTTACGACTTAGACGCCAGAAACTGTCGAAAACTGGATGACAACGGCAAAACTGAAGCTGGCCCACCAGAAAGCCAAGATCATGTTAGTGAGTAACTGCAAATTGACGGGGAAGACATTACATCCACTCGCCAATACCTTAGAGTTATGCTGGACGACCGCAGAAATTTTAATAGTCATGTGGACTACACGTGCGAAAAGGCAATGAAAGCCACCGCAACACTGGTCAGAATAATGCCAAACGGCTTTGGAAGGCGCAGCAGCAAAAGAAGGCTCCTAGTAAGCGTCACCCTATCGATATTGCGCTACGGGACACCAGCGAGGATACAGGCGATAGACACGAAGAGGAAGCTCAAAGGCTGACAAGCATAAGAGTAGCAAGCGCATCCCTAGAAGCGATATGTGTCATAGCGGGGACGATGACCATATGCATAACGTTGACGGAAGACAGCGAATGTCAGAGAAAGAAGTGAAGTGAGGGTCAAGCTACCGAAAGTGGGACTCCTCTGACAAGGGAAGGTGGACCCATAGAATCATACCAAACATAAAGACATGGGTACACAGGAAACATGGAGAGTTTAACTTCCAACTGACACAGTTTGCTTCAGGAAATACCTGGATTCACATTGTCATTTTTCTGCACGACATGCGAAGGAGAGGAAGAGACTGCGGAGCACGTGTTATTTGTCTGTCCCCGCTTCGAACAGGAGCGAGGTGAGCTGATGACTAAGAGTAGGTCAGATGTAAATGCCGAAAACATAATATCGGAGATGTGCTGCGATGAGGAGGTGTGGAGAGTAGCGGGTAATGTAGTTGCGTAAAATGGGGGAGCTGCAAAGTGCGTGGAGAGACTATCAAAGAAGACTGCCTGAGAGAGTAGGTGCGAAAGCACAGCCCTCCCCGAATGTTGAGAGGCGGTTCCGGGGATAAGAGAGCATGAAGACTAAGGAAGTTGGTAGGTCATTGAAGAATGGAATCCAACACTACCTTGGTCCGGGAGGACCGGGTGTCTATGAAGATTTCCCCACCCTTAAAAAAAACACATACTGTTAAATGTGCGATATGCATTACGGGGAATATGGCTAATTCCATCGGTAACTCATATACTGTCGCTACCATGTCACCTGGGGAACGAATGTGTTTTGTCTCATGTTGATATAAATTATATTGTAAGAGTGAAAGAGATGAAATTCGTTACCCAGGTAATGGTACATGCCGATGGAATTAGCCATATGTGAGAAGCTTATCAGAATGCGAAATATTATATTACAAACAAACGAAGTGGTGTCAGAGCAAATGATGGCGTAGGATAAATTTTTTATTTGATCAAATTAATGTCAGCTGCTCTCCTTTTCAATGCACTTTTTCGCATGGTGGGTTGACACTATGACTTTTTTTCTCCATTTCAAAACGCATCAAAATTTTCGTCGTTTCGTTTTTGAAATTTGTGTATTACATAAAATTTCCGAACAAATTCATAACTTTGCAGAGTGTCATATCGTGCATTAAGTGCAACTGAAACAAAAATGCATTTTGAAAGGCCCTTATGTGAACGGCTGCATAATCTGCTGCACACATAAATGTGAGAGTTGCTGTATATGTAAGGATGCGACGAACATAATATGATTTTCATCTTTTTGTAAATTGTTTACTTTCTGATTGAACTTATGTATTCATCAGAGTGGTGCCGTTGAACGACAACGCATTCAATTTATACATACACAAATGCACCAGCCTGTGTATAGAACAAATAAAAACGAAAATATATATTTTTTAAATTTATTAAGAACAAGTTCATAGTAATACTGAAATTACTTTGTGCAAAGTCTGTTTGTTAAATTGAAATTTTGCATTAACGTGAAAGCATTTCAACAAGTTCGTGCATCAGCGTCTTTTGGTATTTTGTTGTTTTTTTTCAATTCAATTTTACAATGGTTATAAATTTTGGAGCTGGACCGGCGAAGTTGCCCGAAGAAGTGCTAATTGAAGTTCAACGTGATTTACTGAATCATGGCCAGTCTGGGATTAGTGTCATGGAAATGTCCCATAGGAGTAAGGAATACGCTGATATACATTCGAAAGCGTTACAAGCAGTTCGAGACATATTGTAAGAGCGTTCAACTCAAAATTATTCATTCAAAAAATATTATTTTTTTAGAAATGTGCCAGACAATTATAAAGTATTATTTATGCAAGGTGGTGGAACTGGAATTTTTTCTGCTATTTGTATGAACTTAATGAAAACTGGTACTGCCGATTATTGTGTTACCGGTAAGTTTTTTTTACAATCCTTTATATCGATAGAATTGAATGTTAATAGAAAAACAATAGAAAAGCCAAGGATGTGTCTGAGATTTTACACACAGACATTCTTATTATCTCGGCAAAATTCAATTCAGCTTCGTATTGTTTATGTGAAAGAACAGAATTTTTCCCATTCTTTCGTTGCTTATTTACTCTTTAATTTTGTTTTCAATCAAGTTTGATACTTTCAAAATAGGTGATAGTGATGGTGACGCAGTTATTAAAAGTTGTTTATGTTACCAACGAAAACAATGACACATTGTTTTTGAGAAAGTATTTTTAGAAAGATGTAGACTGTAGACTCGGTTGTAGGGTGTTTTTATATCGCGAACAAAATAAGAAATTGGTGAAGTTATAGCGGGCGATGAAGTTTTGTTACAGAAGATGGGTCTCTACCTCAAACCTCGGTCCTTCAGACCCTGCCAGAGGATTATTACTCCATGATTTTTTTTTTGAGCATGTGCATTTCAACAGCCTGTAGCGTATCTGTCTTAGTTGTTCTACGGCTTGTTTTGTACCTCCTTCACACTCCAGTCCTTGTGTTTCTCTCTTGTGGCTGCGGCTTAGGTTGGTTTTTTTTTCGGGATCGGGTTGGTTCCGTACCAGGTAGACACTGGAAGAACTGAATTCTCTATCCCGAACCTACTGCGGCTATGTTTTATACCCGCGGCTCAGTCTTATCGTCGAGGCTCAGTCTTGAGGTTCCCTTTATCAATCCATCATCTTTTCGTAGTTTTTCACAGTGAGTTTTATTTGTTCGGATTTATTTTGACCGCTTTATTTGGCCCGTTGCCTTTTTCAATTGTTTGCAGGAACATGGTCCACTTTAGCGGCGAAAGAAGCAGCAAAATACGGTAAAGTAAACATGGTCTTCCCAAAGCCTGAAAAATTTACCACAATTCCTGATCAAAGTTCATGGAAACTGGATCCGAATGCATCATACGTGTACTACTGCGACAACGAGACAGTTAATGGCGTCGAGTTTCCGTTTATCCCAGATACCAAAGGTGTACCGTTGGTTGTAGATATGTCGTCAAACATGTTGAGTCGACCATTTGACATAACGAAATTCGGTTTGATATTTGGTGGAGCACAAAAAAATATTGGCCCAGCCGGTATCACTGTTGTAATAGTTCGAGAAGATTTGATTGGAAATGCAATGCCTACAACTCCTACTATTTTGGATTTTAAAGTTACTTGCGCGAACAACTCGTTGTATAACACACCACCAACATTTATGTAAAATAAGTTAGTTTTCCAATTATTCTTTTAAATTAATTATTTGTTTGTAGCATTTATGTAATGGGACTGGTGTTTGAGTGGATTAAAAGAAAAGGTGGACTCGACGCTATGCACGAAAACGCAATAACAAAATCCAAGTTGATTTATCAATCGATCAAAAATTCCAATGGTTTTTACACTTGCCCTGTCGATGTGAGATACCGCAGTCGAATGAATGTACCATTCCGAGCTGGAAGTGCGTCTGGCGACGAATCTGTGGAAAGTGAATTTCTGAAGGGTGCTGAGAAACTGGGTATGGTTCAGTTGAAAGGTCATCGCTCAGTTGGTGGAATACGCGCATCGTTGTACAATGCAGTTTCAGTGGAGGACGCCATAGTATTGGCCAACTATATGAATGAGTTCTACAACAGTCACAAAAGCAAATAAGGTTTAAATATACAAACGCATTGTTCGCAGAATATTGAATAAAACTTTATTGCACCGGACATTCTTTTTGGAAAATAGCATCCAAAGATGCTTCTAGTTGATCGTTTGTACCTCGAAGGTTATCAACGACCTGCTTTGCCCATTTGAAATATTCTTGGCGTCGTTCCTATAATAGTCGAGAACATCATGTCTTCATGTCATTCGGATAAAAATATTCACCTCAGTCCAACCCTCCGGTACACATGTCTGCAGGTCCCTTAAGTTATACAATTTATCGGCCAATTTTACTAATTTTGCTTGGTGTGATGAATCTCTTGCATGGACAATTTGTAATCGTTTCCGTTCAGCTGCTGGCAAAGTTTTGTCGTCCGTAACTTCGTCGACAATATTCCTTACATTGACACCAAATTCATGTTCAATTTCGTTGAATGTCGTGTCTGTATCCTCTACAGTATCGTGTAATAAGGCAGCTTGAATCACTTCAGGATCAGTAATTTTCGCTTCATTAACCAAAATGTAGGCTACACCTGAAAATTATGTATTCATTCATAAATTTGTCTCTGGCAGACACGCAGTATGGGGCCGTCCATAAATGACGTCTGCTTTTAGGGGGGAGGGGGGAAGGTCTGAAGAAACAAACGAAGTATGACAAGGGAGCCCAAAACAGACGTCATATTTCAAAAAATTACAATATCACTTTTCATCATCATCATCTTAAAACATTATGGATTATTAGTGTACCTTTCGGCGTGGGGTGGGGGGGGGGGGAGGGCGCCAAAACCCTAGGTTGCGAAAATAGTTCCTATAACTTCACATCCCAAACACTCGCAATCATCTCCGTTCTGAAAAAAGTTTCTCTCGGAAAAAGAGACAGAAGATGACAAGGGAGAGACGGTCCCTATGTGCTTCGGTTAGACGTCAAAGTCCATAATCCGAAAAGTGCTCAAAATAAAATGATTGTTGTGGATGCCACCTTATCGTTTGGCATCCCGACACGCTCATTTTCACGTTTTTTTTCTTGCGGAATTGATCATAGTCTCTGAGCTTATAACCATCAGTCCATATTGAAACACACGGTGATGGTACAACGTTGTTGTCTTCGTATACAAGGCTTGTAAACGATGTTGTTTCGTACATGACTCATGTTGCTGAAATGGCTTGCAGTCAAGGTCAGCAAAAAATATAAAATTTTATTATTATGTGCGGCTTTAACAGGGTTTGAAAAAGTAAACATAAAGAGGATGCAATATTCCTAGTAAAAACATTTTCTGTGTTAATAATTAACTCACCAATTGGATGGTTAATGTATGGTGTTTTCTCCGGATCTTTTCTTCTCTGATTTTTATGCTTGATAGCCGCAAAATTTGTACACTTTATGATTATGTAAATCAAGTCAGTCATTGTGTAAAACCTATATAACTTAATAATGTTAGAATTTTTATAATGTAAACATTACATCTTAGTTTTGGCAAAGTGACGTGACCAACTTTTTGTCCATACAACAAGCTTGTGATAAACAACACTATGAGAATGTCCTTTAAAACCGTTTTTGCGTTTTAGTGCTTAATGAAAAAGTAATGACATTTTTAGTTGAGTAGTTAGTTGGTTTATTTAAATTATTCTGGATTTTATTCGTTTCCCGCTGCCAAACTCTCACATTTAAATAAATCATTTAAACGATGTAACACCAGCGCCATACCATAAAAATTTTACGAACTAAAATGCAGGGAATTTGATGTTTTTTTGCTGCGTTTTTTGCTTCAATCGTGTACCCTTGATGTTAATGTTAGCCGGGTATTGTAAATTTTTCTGTACACATGGTACGACTACACTTCTAATCGAAAATTTTATTTTATTTGACTCTCAGAATTGCTGGTGTATGTAGTGAACTTGTGTATTAATGTGATTTTCATTCTACTGGCAATTCTTAACGAAAATAAATGGCAGCACATTCTATACACTTGACATTTGAAGCAGAATTTTGAGAATTTTTACATTTGGAGCAGATATCGACATTACGAGAACAACAGATGTCGCACTTTTCGTTGAGAATGGCCTATCGTTGGAAGTAACATCTTATAAGTTTTCAATTATAATTTTGTTCTGAGAGAGATGCACAAGTTAATGATAGAAAGGCTCAGAAAGGCCGGAAAAAACTGTAACAGAGTGTTTCGATGCCCAATCGGAACTCCAACAGCAATAACGCACGCTTTTTTGAGGTCGGCCCGGCCTGACATTTCTATCTTTGACATGCGAAAAAGAAGGAATACAGTATTGTATGTCTTCTTCTTTTTTCTCACGTACACAAGATAGGAATGTCACGCCGGGCCGATACCTCGCTAAAAGCCTGTATTGCGGTGAAGCCTTTAACTATCGCACCTTTGATTTATTCTACTTCAATATGCCTAGGGTGTCAAATGGTGTGTTACCCATGGTGACACCTGTTATAATGAGCAACCCCATGAACGATCAGATAACCAACCCTGGTGTACTAGTGTGGGTCACTTAGCAGAAGGATGAGGAGGGCTGTCTTCGGGTACTATCCTAACGTTACGTATGGAAAGGATCGGAGACAGCTAGGCGTTATCAGGATGGGATAACGCCTTAGCATGGTGGAGGACGATTTCGACTATAGAAACAACGGCCAAGTCAGTTGGATTACCATCACTCACCAACCCGCACTGACCAGCGTAGTGTTTTTATAGCTAATCCCGAAATAGGGAGGCCTACATCCACCAGTGGATACAAATGGGCTGAAAAAGAAGAAAGAAGAAGAAGAAGTATGACTACCAAAAAGCCTGCGACTATTCGGCCTGCGCTCCAGTATTGACTCATCGGACGCTGAAAACAGACATTTTGTAACATTTTGTACAAGGAAAATGCACGTACGAATATTATAAATTGAAGAGTCCGTACTAAAAACGCGTAGATAGGACGACAGATGATCGTTGCTATGTACTTTGTTCATGCGTAAGGTATGTGGTAATAGGTAGAGGCAACTTATTTTCAATCAACACATTTTAACCTTGGAAAGCGATGACCTAACTGTCAAAATCGCAATCAAAATATTCTGTCTTTACTGAGTAGTCAAATCAGTAACTTCTACTTTCGAAGTAAATATTCAATTAAATTGATCGAAAAGCATTTCGTTGGTTGCATTTAAAATTTTTTGAGATTGAAAGGAAATCAAGGTAAGTGTTTTGGTGATGATTTTCGATTAACCTAATCGTTTTAATTGCGCAATTCGACGTTCTTTCCAGCGGGCAAACATTCTTGTTGCATTTTCACTTTCATTAGTAAACCGGTTTCAGGTTATAGAAAAGAAATTTTTTATTTTTGCAAGAATGTTGGGCACGATTAATTGTCTCCTCAATTGTATGAACGAAAAGCTTAACTCTAATTTATTTTGGGTGTAAGTTTTCCGCAAATAATCTATTCTACTATAAGACAGAACTGGAAAACATGACGTAATCATACGAATTCCATCAAATTATTCATTTAAATTCTAATGCTATTGTTCGTACGATGATATAGACAACTATAGCACAAAATGGCCAGCTCGTCTGTAACATACTTATGAACTGAAATGCGAGAAACTTTTGTTGATCAGGTGTAAAACATGCAATTATTGCCGCAAATGTTACACAAGATGCATTGAATAAACAAAATAATTTTATCAAAGAAATAATTTCTCGCTTCAAGAACATTATACGTTAATAGTTACGTCACTTCATTGACATTCAGCTAACCTCTAACAATCTGTTATGTTACATATAAAGTATAAACGTTAAAAAGGTAATATTTCGACGATCGTTTCGTATTTTTATGAGTCATTTTTGCCGTCACCTCTTTGATTCTTAATCGTAGGATTACTTGTGGTTTATGAAACAATAGTTTAATTGATTACTTATTTCGATTATCGCATTCGCGATTTTCAATAGCTCATAATATTAATTACTGTGAGAAAAAAAATAGGAACCGAAATTGCGCAGCGTTTTCGTAGCGTTTATGTTGACCCTTCAACAGTCATTTGTGATATGAGTCGGTGGCGTTCAGCCAAAAGAAAGACGGTGATGTATGGCGTCAGATCGGCCAAGGCGTGAAAAAATTGACGACATCCAGGACAACCCGGTGATAAATTTTGTTTTCGATGGCTAATAGTGCCACACATTGGTAAATCCAAACGTTGACTTTCTTCGAATTAAAACGCTTACTTGAACCTGAAAGAATCAAACAATATTCAGAATACGAGAACACAATTATTCTTGTTCAAGTTAACAACATTTCTTTTCGTTTTCCACGACTTCTTTTAAGAAAATGATCATCCTATGTCACAGCTATCGTTGAACTACTCACGAGAGCTTTTATTGTATTACTGAATAGTTAAGATCACAATAAACGGAATGGAAACAGTTGAATATATAACAGTACACTTTCACTTAATACAAAATGTTCCAGGAAGCTTCTTATAAAAATGTACAGGGGCCCTATTTTCAATATTAGCGAGATTTTAAGTCGAGAGAAATCTCCACACGAGACGTCGTGATTCGGAGAAATTCAATTTTCAATTCGTGACTTTCGACGTTTCTTGTGAGAATTTCTCGTAAATGTCAAATTTTATGTGACAATTTCTCATAACATTCCCAGATAACAATTGACTCCACGAAATGTACATAAAGTGCCATCGGAAAATGTGCTGATCCCATTTAATGTGCTCCATTTCCAGGACATTCAATGTATATAAAAAAGCGCCCTTACCGTTACATCTTTTCTTTGGAACGTGAAGTGCATTTAATGTACATTAAATGTGAATTACATGTACATCTAATGTACATTTAAAACACTTTGAATACACAACTAACGTAACTTTAATGTACTTTTGAGTGTGAATTACTAGCACATTTCATGTACATATAATGGATATAATGTTATGTAAGAAAAGAAAGGAAAATTTAATTTAGTTTTCCGACTTTTATATTTCGGTTTTTCTTATTCTGATGATCGCTACGTCCTCCCATCTACATTTTTTTATGCCAAGCTCTCATTTTTTTTATTAGAAAAATTTCCGCCATTTGCGGGGCTCGAACCCAAGACGCTCGGGATTATGAGTCGACTGCTTTACCAATTGTGCCACCGGATACTTATGTCCTTGTGTGTTAAATTTGTATAAAGTGTTAAATTATAGAAAGTACATCACAAGCACATTTTTGGTACATTAAATGTGATAGGAATAGTGTACACCTTATCACGCACATAAAATGTGCGAAAAATGTAGTTTTGATCTAGTGCAATAATTTCGAGTTTTAATAGCACAAAAAATGTGCTTTTTATGTACATCGAAAAATGTACTACATCAGAAGCACAGTTTTGGTACATTAAATGTGATAGGAATAGTGTACACCTTATCACGCACATAAAATGTGCGACAAATGTACTTGTTATTTAGTGCAATAATTTCGAGTTTTAATAGCACAAAAAATGTGCTTTTTATGTACATCGAAATTTGTACCACTTTACAGGCACATTTTTTGTACATATTCTCAACAACATTGAATTTCGCACATTTAATGTACATTCAGTGGGCAACCACATTAAAAAGTGTGATCTGTGTTATCTGGGGTTCTCTCGTGGTATTTCGTTAGGGAGAAATATTTCTCGTTGGGAAAAATCTCAATGTCCAAAATATTGAAAATAGGGCCACAGGGTGAACAATTTTAAATTGGTGTATAATTTCTGTAAACAAATTCCATGTTCCCAGAATTTCCATAAAAAGTGGCTCAGCCGAATCTGCAAAAAAAATTTGTCCGTCTATTTGTTGTTTATTTGTCAACACGATAACTCGAGTGTGGACGTCAGGAAAGAAGAAAAGTTGAAATCCACAGGGGCCATATAGTGAGCCTTTCTCGGGCTATTCAACCATGCACGATATTTTATGAAGACCTTGAATAGTTTGAAGTCAGATGTCGGGTTGAGAGAGGAATTTGGGAATAATCAGCTACAGGAACGGAAAGGGAAAACCGACAAGTTTCTGATTTGTATGGTAAATTCTTATGATAAATCAGAAACTTGTCGGTTTTCACTTTTCCGTTCCTGTAGTAATTTGAGAGAGGGATTAAATGGGAGTAAAGCTTCTAATCTTCGGGTAGTATCCTAATGTTACGTATGGAACAGCTAGGCGTTATCAGGATGGGATAACGCCTCAGCATGGTGGCATGGTGAAGAATAGATTTAGAATGACAGACAAATCGTTTATGTACTTCTACAGTCTGGCTGGTACATACCATTAAACTAAATGCAAAACTGACCTGATTGGAAGCCTTAAATGAGGGTGCAGAGAGGGTAGCAACAATGTAGAAAGTTGCTTCTTATGGGGCTTTCAATGCAATTTAATTGTGTAAAAATCTGCCCAAAAATCCTCAGGCAAAAATGTTACAAAGCGGAGTTGCACTAATTTATGAATATTATTCAAAAATTGCGCTTGCCATAGAAACACAAGTGTTTTGCGGATAAATTATCCGACAGAGAAAAATAATTATCTCGTTTTCTTTATTTCCAGTCAAAGTGACACATAAACTGATTAGCAAGCCTTTTCATCTTAATTTTTAGTTTCTTCAAAATGTTCATATTATAACACACAACATCTGTGAAAAAATTGAGGTTTCTCAATGACGTGCGACGTGTTTTAACATGCGATCATTGAATGATCTGCATGGATTTTTAATCAATAACAATTTTATGAACTCATTATCTAAACACTTCAATTTTTATTACACACATATATACATAATGTTTTATTCATTAACGTTATTGTTGTTTCAAAACACGAGGAAAATTCGTGCAGCAAATATGTAGGAAGAGAATTTATTTACCGGTTCAGATAACAAGCACATTGGTGCTCACTTCTTATGTATATTAATTTTTGATAAGGTGCCTATGTCTCTATGTGAGTACCGTAAAATCACTTAACGTTGATCTGGCGCGCCCACTTTGACCGGGTTGCGTTAAGTTTGACAAATTGGTGATTTTGCTGACATGATATGAACTGAACGAAAATAGTATATTTCAACATACCCCAATCCACACGAGATGTTTACGTAGGCGCGGGCGAAGCCCAAGTAAAAAGTACACATCGAGTTTGTATTAGGGTATTTTGAAAGATATTTTTCTGTAATAGTGAGAGTGTGTTGGTGCACATACCGCGGAAAGCAACTTTTCGTCTCAAGTGATGGGAAAATATTTTGCGGGATTCGGCTAGAGGTGAAAAAAGCTCATTGAATTTTTGTAAAAAGGCGAAATGGAACAAAGGAGGCGACATGCCCTCTGAAAAATTAACTCACAAGAACCATTACTTAGTTAAGCTGCGTATTTTTACGGACTCAGTTATTGACTTGAATTCCTGGTGTAAATCCAAGAAAATATAACCAACAGCAACTAGCTGTCGGTTTATAGGGCTCCTCAGTCAATTATTGAATTGGACAATTCAATTTAGACCAAATTTTGAGGTACCACCTCTTCACATCGCATAACTTTGCAACCATTTGGTAAATTCATTTAAAACTTTCTCAGTACGCTTCCGAAAGATGAGTTAAGATATCTGACGAATAAAATAAATCGAAAACTTCCTAACCTAAGAGAAACAAAAATTTTTCGACTCGTTCTCCTGTTTACAATTTTACTTTTCTGGAAACAGGAGAACGAGTTGAAAAAATTTTCGAGTAGAAAAAATTCGGAAAACAATTAAATTTTCCTTTCTTTTCTTGTATAACATTAGGTGTACATTAAATGTGCTAGTAATTTACACTAAAATGTACATTAAACGTACATTAAATGTGTATTCAAGGTGTTTTAAATGTACATTAGATGCACATACATGTACGACACTTCAGTGTACATTTAATGTACATTAAATGGGTTCACATTTAATGTACATTAAATCCACTTCTAGTTCCAAAGAAAATGTGTAACGGTAAGGGCGCTTGTTAATATACATTAAATGTCCTGGAACTTGAGCACATTAAATGGGATCAGCACATTTTCCGATGGCACTTTATGTACATTTCGTGGGGTCAATTGTTATCTGGATATCTTAAGCCATCTTTCAGAAGCGTACTGGGAAAGTTTTAAATGAATTTGCCAAATGGCTGCAAAGTTATGCAATGTGAAGGGATGGTACCTCAAAATTTGGTCTAAATGGAATTGCCCTGTTGTTAAATTTACATAATTGTAAATTTTGGACACTGGAATTCATCAAATTCTCAGACACAAATGTCATTACAATTCATTCCTTCTATTAACTGTACATTTTATAGTTCATAAATCATACAAAGAACTCGAATAGAGACTAGTAAGGGATATATAAGCTATTCGCTCGAGTCAAAGGCACTGTTTCGTCGATCAGGGATTTCCTCAGTTTCTACTCATCAGGCCACTTCGGATTTATACCGAAATTCCTAGAGAGCCCTAACAGTGATTTCGACTTGCGTCTCTCTTTACTGTATCGGTGGGACGATTAGTGGCCACATTTCCTTTAGTTTAGGCCATTGAATGACGAGTAGAAACTGAGGAAATCCCGACGAAACAGTGCCTTTGACTCAACCGAATCGCTTATAGCTCTTTCACGGAGTCCCTTACTAGGCTCTGTTCGAGTATATATTTTTGAATGTACAATTGATTGAAGGAATGGAGAGCAACGCAAGATCTATTAGTGAAGTCTTCTTCAAACTCACAATTGAAATGAGATTTGTGTCTGACAATTTGATGAATTCCAGTGTCCAACGTTTACAATTATGAAAATTTACCAATACAACAAATTTTTTAGAATTCGATCTGATAGGTAGCGAACACATTTTTAATATTCTGTCATTAGGACTTGCGTCACGGCACTTTCGCTTATATTTCGAAGGGCGCTAATATTTTATTCAAGAAGTCCGATTACCTATAGTTAATGAAATCAAATATTCTTGAATGACCTTGAAATAATTTAGCGTTCTCGGTCCATAACAGTATTTTCGAATGTTTCCGCATATCATTTGGATATGAAGAGAATCACGTTTGAAAGAATCCACCTATAATGCCAGCTCTCTAGTACTCGAAAGGTGAATTATTGAGAATGTCTTGTGACATTAAGTCAGAATTTTTCATCGCATGTTTGTTGCTTTAATTAGAAAATTGATCGGAAATAGACTAAAGAACAGCAAGAGGTCATCTAACATAGTTGAACTTTGTTAAACAAACGAATCTCTACCATACTTTGTATACGACTCTACGCACTCTCTGAATCGGTGATTGTAAGACTTCCAATCTATTTTTATTATGAATTGAATATTTCTTGGTTAGAACCGGCATTTTGTGGCAAATTACCAACGTATTATAAAATAATCTGGTAGGCGCCTGTGTCTAATGTGTCAGGTATAATTTTTGGTGTTAGTTCAGAAACCTTCAACTTGCTCTTCGAAACTTCAAAACCAACAAGTCTTGTTATAAATAATTACAATCAATCTTACGAACGTAACAGACCGAATAAAAATAAATCTTGTGTTTTGCCTTTACCTGCGAAAAAATAACAACAGAGAGAGAACAAAAAAAAAATGAAAACATTCAATATTATATCGCTATGGGATATACCAAATTTCGTTAGAATTCGTGCGCATGACGTAACGTATGCATACAGACGATTCTCAATAAGTTCACAGCAGCGACCAGTATCAAATCTACTCACCAATAACCAACAGAATTTATTTTTAATTAGAAAATTCTCAATTAGTTTTAAAACTACGGCTATTTATCCATTACAATTTAATAACAACGAGAAATCACTGCTGATAAACCGTACGTCTTCGAAATTTATTTTTAGTTATCATAAAGCAGCTGATGTTCATTTATTGTTCGGTCGGGCTATAAACAAAAACTTTGCTTGTGATAAATCGTACCGTATTGCTTCTCTCAATAAAATATTTAGTTTTCAATCGAAACCAATCTACAGTGTTGCGTTAACTATGGGCTGGCCATCCGAATACGATCGAAGTGAACAGGACAAGGTACAAAGATATATTTTCAAAGATTTCCTTGCTAAATATCTACTTAGACTTTTGATGATAATTACATAACTTGTAAGGAAAATTATCAAGTGTTTTCGCTTGCAGTAGACAGTTTTTCATACTTCTGCGCAGTGCCTTTTTCCGTTTATTAAATAACTACACGTCCTTCTGCAAGGTCATCTCAAATGTTATAAAATTATATTGGACAATTTAGTTATGGGTGGATAGAATTATTGAAACTATTTGAAAAACTGGTTTTTCTAGTGAGAGCAATTTGAAAAATCGTTCACTATTTATTGCGATAAAATATATTTTGTGCCATGCAAAAGGTTTATGTTCAAACTTGGATTTGACAAGTTCGGTCTTTCGATCCCTAAAATGCTTACAAAATTTGTAAATAATTGAAAGAAACTTCGAAATTCGCTTCACTTCTTCTGTATTCGTAAAAAAGATTTTGAAAGGATCTTTCAAAGTCGGTTATGATGGCACAATTTGGTGCAGTGCTGCAGATCTAGAAACACTTGTTTTCATACAGATTTCAAGGTCGTGATGTAAGGTTCTCTTGGTATTGTTTTGGATTCCCGAAAACATGTGTACCACTGACAGAAGGGCAAGGAGTACGTTCTTTAATCATGTAAATAACTAAAAGTATTATCACCTCATATGGATCATGATTGAGTGTTAATTTCAGTATGTGGTTTAACATTTAATCGATGGCATCATCTGATTTGCGGAAGTATTTAACACAACACGTTGAACTATTAATATGTAACTATTTCTGCAAATATTTAAGTACGTCGCGTCATTAATCCGTTGCTGCATTTAAGTTATCGAGAACTGATAAGAAATCACAAGAAAATTTGTTGAGCAATTTTTTTTTTGCAAAACTTTTTATCTAGTTCATTGACACACATTTTCATTGACTTTTCGTAAGTTCGTTAATGTTTTTATTTTTGTTTTTGTTTATTAATGTTGATAAAATTCAGTCAGTCGCCTCCTGTTCCTTTGTAAGACAACTGTCTGAGAAAATGATTTTGTGTAATTTTTTTTTAATCTTTTCAAATCAAAATCAGTAGTAAAAAACCAAAACATTCAATTTTTCACGTCACAGTTTTCTTATCAATTATTATCAACAACGAGTTACTTTTTAAGAGCTCACTAAACATTATTCTTCATTATCTGCGTCTATGGATGACCGCAATCTTGGCGTCAGGATACTTTAGTCAATAAAGTCAAATTTTCTTATGGAAAATGCCCTTACTTTCAAAGCCAATCAAGATTTACAGCAAAAAAGCGTGAAAATAATTTTATTCACAGACACTCAATTAATAAGAAAGCTCAACTCTCAAGATTTCTAAATAAGATTCAATTCGTCGTACACCGTATTGGCTGCTTATTTTGGTGTTTGACCTGCACACGGGACTTTATGCTTTTACGATTACGTTGGTTCGTCTCCAATGAAAATCATTCTTCTTTGATTTTAATTATCACTAGATGTGAAAAAAACACCGTCACTAGAAATTTTTTATGAAATTTCGTCGTGAAAATAGGACTTTTGCGTATTGTTTTTGGTTGCAAAATGGGGTACTTTTCGTAATTGAAAAAGCAGTTACGAAAACGCATGCTACGTTATGTAACGCATGGTTGAGAGTGACTCAAAAATATATCGTCGTTTCCATTCGTAAATGATGTAAGTACAACCGTCAACTTTTGACAGCTGTCAGATTTGTATTTTGGCCCGAACTTTTAAAAGCGATTTCTCACACTGGCATAAATACTAAGAATTTTAAGGACTCAAATAATTATTGACAAACTTGGTGCCGAAATTCAAATCTGACAGCTGTCAAAAGTTGACAGTTGTACTTACATCCATTACGAATGGAAACGACCATATGTGAAAACCCATTAACCAACTTAGTTATAATAAGGCAACTCACTTCAAACAAATATGCGTAAATATGCCAAGTATATTCCGCATAAACCGTATATTTCTTATATCTCGCATATATTTGTATACATTTGACAGAACTGTCAAATCGATGGATCTTGTATTTATTTCACGATTATTGATCCAAAAATGACGCTGGATGAAGATATTTGTAATGAAGTCCAAAGACCTGACGCTTCCGAAGCGAAAAATTGCTCTTGTTTCTTTGTTTCTGAGCCACGTGACGGAATCGGACGAGGGGAGGGGAGAGGGTGTCTGCATGGAACGTGACGTTACGTTTTGTTCCAATAAAAAGGAAAAATTTTTATTAGACATTCAAAACATAAACTTCGCGAAACCAGTTTAATCGATTCTGGTTGCAAGGATTCCCGTTCTTTTAAATTACTGAGTTATTTTGATCGAGGCAGGAAACCCAAAATTACTAAAATGACCCTCGCCGAACGGCTTCTGGACATATATTTCCAGGTAGGGGGGGGGTCGAAAATGTGACGTCATATTTTAGGGGGTGTAAGTCAAACGTGATGCAACGTGACATGGGGGAGGAGGGTCGAATAAAAAATCGAGAAAAAAGTATGACGTAATATGTGTACGACCCCTATGGAGATTTATTGCCAATTCAAAGTTGTAGAGAATAAACTTTTAGAGAATACAACTTGTTTCAGGGTTTTAGGGGAAAACGGACAGGATTCCAGGATTGGGATATTACCACTTCTAGAATTAGGCGGGATGACACATTTCTCTAGAGCTGTGAAAGTTAGAAAGTTGCTTACAAAGGCAAAGTTGTAGAAAATAAAATTTTAGAGAAAGTGTTTCTTAGGGTTTTCTCGAAAATTGTCCCAATCCTTGGAATTCTGTCACTCTTAGAATCAGGAGGGATGACTCATATCTCTAGAACCATGGCATTTAGAAATTTAGAAAATTTGTGTAAATAAATAACGATAAACTAAAACAATATCACAGTTAGGGGATGAGCCATGCTATTGTGTTAGTGTCACGTGTAGGAAATAATAAATTAGGACTAAGGACGTTTAAAGTATTAAAAATTAACTTATAAAACAGAAATTGCAATTAACTCTTATCACAGAAAATTTTATGTCGTAAAATTGTCATGTCATGACGTTTTATGTTCGTTTCGTCGTTAATGTACTAGAATTTCCTAAAGTGTTGCCATCATTATGTTGTCGGGAAATGTTATTTGTTGCATGCATTTTCATTAGATTGATATGATGATGATAGATGATGATATTAATAGATGATGATAGATGATAGATGATATTAATGAATATGATGAATAAAAATGGTCCGAGAATCGAACCCTGAGGTACTCCAGATGTTGGTACTATCCAGGGGCGTGACAGTCTTTTGTTTTGATGTTTGCAAGTAGTACTCGACATGAAGCTAACTTCATTGCAAAAAATCAGCTGATTTCATTCATAAATTTACCACAATCAGCTGACTTTATTGAAAAGTTAAAAAGTCAGCTGATTTTTTTGCAAATGCAGCTAACTTCATATTGAATATTACTTGCAAAGATCAAGACGAAAGACTGTCACGCCTCTGGTACTATCTTATCTGACCTCGATTCACCAATTACGTCGAACTTTGACTTGAACCATTCCAGCATATCTATGCTGACACCAAAAGATTTTAAATTTCCAATTAGTATTTTATTATCAACTTTGTCAAATGCCTTAGTGAAGTCGGTATGTATGGTATCTACCTGTCCACCATTAAGTATTTGTTGTGCTACTTTAGAGGTATAGTCCATCAAATTTGATTGAGTGGATCTACCAGCAAAGAATCCATGTTGTGTCTCTAACATAGTTGATGTTGTTCATCAAATTAAATAACTTGACAAATACCAGCCGTTCAAAGATTGTTGCTATTGCACACATTATCGATGCTGCCCTGTAATTTGTAATTTCGTCCTTATTACCATCTTTAAAAATCGGCGAGACAAAACTTACTTTCCATTCTGTTGAAAACTTTCTTTCGGCCAAAGATTTTTTGAAAAGAATGCTTAAAGGTAGACTCAAAGATGACGACAAATCTGTGATGTTGTCTGGTCTTAATGAAAGAATGGATCGTAGACTGATCCATCTTCAGCCGATTCGTCGTTCCGATCATCGTAAACTGATTTGAAAAAGTTTGCGAACAGGTTGCATATCGCATAGTTATCACTCCTATCCTCATCTCCATATCTCATGCTACTCGGAAGTGAATTCGTTTTTCTCACGTGTTTGCCACATCTATTCTGACACATACGGATCTTTAGTTTTGTTTTCCATTATAAATAGAATAACTTTGTCGAGGATTTTATCTAAGGGGTCATTCACATATTACGTACGCACTTGGGGGGGAGGGGGGGGGGGTGTGAAAAGCGTATGAAACTGTACGATTTTCACTGGGGGGAGGGGGGGTATTGAATGAAAAGCGTACGTACGTGGTCAACACAATTTTTTTTATTAAGAACATGAAAATTTCAAATTTTGAAATTACAAATTTGTTTTTCTTCGTACAAACTTTTCTGCACACTGGCGTATAACAAAGGATATCAATTACAGGAATCACAACTAAAAATCGGAATCCCTCAAAATGGTTTGTAAAACAGTTTAAACGTTATAGTGTACATTTTCTTTGTTTTCTGGCTCGACAAACTCCTCTTTTTCTTCTAAGTCGATGTTATACACCCATTCGACGTCTTTTTCGTCGTCGTACGATCAGTGGCGGATTAAGGTTCTCAGCGACACTGGCACCCATTCTTTTAGCGCCAACTTTCCTAGTTTGTTCTGAATAAAGTTTCCGACATCAAAAATACTTTTGTACTTTAGATTACGTTCCACACTTCCAAGGTCAGTTGCGGCTGCACAGAAAAATGAAATCCATAGATTTTGAGATACACAAAGTCGAGAAAGTAAAATCGATCGAACTGATCTGTCAGAAGTTTTATCTATCAAAATTTCATTTCGTATTCGCTTCGTAGTACATTCTCCTGTACAAAAATGTAAACTTTAAGTCGATCGAATCAGTCGAGTAGTTAAAAAATGAATAAAAAATTCACTAGGTTCTTAATAATGTAGTAAGCTCCCTGGTGCACAGACAAAAATCCGGTGATACATCGAAATTGAAATCGATCGAGCTGTTAACAACGGAAAAGATTACATTTAAAAACAGTCTCTTTCAGTTTCAACTTACGACTGGTTGCAGGCAAAAACGCTTAAAAAACCCATTGAAACAAATTATGTAATCTAAACAATTTTATCAATAAATGGGGTATAAGAATCAGTTTTAATCCTGACGTTTAGTCCAGAGACGTTTGTCAACAAAACTCACGATTCATTGAAGTTATATGAAATAGGACAAATCACGGTTCATTTAGGTCCACCTTGCATTTTAAAGTAACCCATTGATTTTAATACAGTAAACCAGAAATAATTAATGAAATTTATGTTTATCAAGTAAACAAAAGATAAATCTTTGAAATAAAAGTTGATTTTCATCTCATTGCATTGTTCCAAAACCGCTCTATTGCTAAGAAATATAGTTGGACATTTATCCACAATACACAATACTTTCCTCGAGGACGAAATTTTTTTTCGTAAACTCGAAATAATTCTATTTTTCCATGTGTAAAAACCCCATTTTAATAATGTGCCATGTTAAGCACAAGGTGCAAATAATGTTTCTACGTGAAATGACATTGAAGAGAATTTCGGAATTATAATACCTTCACTGTTCAGGATTAATTTTTTCAATTTTTATTTTGAAGTTTTTTTATCTAACGAGACGACACTAAAATGATACACGTACTGACCGAACTCAGCGCCAGATTTCTCCAGCATGTGCATGGTCCCGAATTGCCTATAGGTTAATCCGCCCCTACGTACAATAATAACGCCATTTTTTCGTTCGTATTTTCATTTGTGTTAAAAGTATGAATTTAGTACGTACTTAATGGGGGGGGTGGAAAACGTACGACGCGTACATGGGGGAGGGGGGGGTCTAAAATTGTCATTTTTGTGCGTACGTAATATGTGAATGGCCCCTAATTACTTTACAAAAGAAAAACTTTCTCCCCATCGTTTATGTTTTTTGGATAATGATTTATTATTTTTAAAAGTGAGTAAATGTGAAGAATTGATTGTCACTGGAACCGCATTCTAATCTTAAACTTTCGTTATAAATTCTTGATAAGAAGAGCGTATCAGTTATTTAGTTAACATTATTCTTTGTTTGTTGCATTCCGATCCTCTATTTAATTAGTCTCGCAACATGATTCCGATCTTAGTACAAAATCCTATTTTGACGTCTATTTGTTTCGTATGATGTGTTCACAAGATGCACTATGACCACCGTTTGCGACCAACTTTTTTTGGTTCGATTCCCACGGTAATTTCTGTCCGAGTTCTCGTTTTTCCTTCTCGTTATTTGCAATTCTTCATCCGAGGTTTTTTGTACATGTACCGTGGTACGTATATGTCTTATCCGCTTATGAGTCGAAATGTGATTCCTTGACCCTAAAAAAAGTCGAAAAAATTTCTTTCACATTACCCACATCATGTTTTTTCATTTAGATTCATTTGATGGTATATTTTTTTTGACTTTCTTGAGGTGATGAACATGAGAGTTTTGTCCGTATGTCTGTTAGCACCAGCGTTGCATTAGCGCCGCTAATGGCGACGTTAAAATCGGAAATGTCTCGCTAATAGCGACTAGCGCTCGCTAAAACTTAATTAGCGAAATATTTTCGCTAGTTGAATCGCTAACACTTTTCGTTAACTTGCTGAACATTTTTCCGAAAACCAATCACAGCCTAACAGTCTAATAATATAAAAATATATACGTTAGGAGCTTAAGGTTGAGCGCAAAGTTATAAACCTACTCTCAAAATTTTGTGAATGAAATATTATTCCCCCTGTCCCGCTTTGTCCGTTTAGCC
>CM055406.1:10422688-10435853 GCA_029228625.1 Pseudolycoriella hygida | reverse complement strand
AGTCAAGGGACCTGACCCAACCAGATGGTGGGGCCTAGTTATTTCTTTAATCGACAGGTCTATGAAAGGCCAACAATTTGTAGAAGACACCTTTTTGAGATTGAGCCTCTGGACTTAGGTAGGGCACTAAAAACGAGTCTCTGCTAGAGCCCAACATGTTTTTTGTACATAACATTTTTTAATCGAAAGGTCTAAGAATGTCTCACATTTTATGGAAGAAAATTGTTTGATTATTAGCCCTTGCACTCAGCCAGGATCTTAAAACTAGTGCCCAACGTGTTTGTTTACATAAATCGGATAAATCCTAACCGAGTACTGAATTATATTAAAAACAAATTTTGGTCCGGTGCCTGTGCATAAGGCTCAACTATGTTGCAGAGCAACTCGAGGGAAACATATTTGTCTATGGAAAAATGTGTCCGATGCCTCTACTAAGGTTGGCCTTACACAAAAAAATTGTTTTTTGCTAAATTGTTAAGAAAATTGAGGTAAACCTTTTTATGTATGAAAGTATTTGTCCGAGACCTCTCCTTTGTGCCCTAAAAATCCTGTTTTGCTATGTTGTCGAGTAAATTGAAATGTCCGAAATGTCTATTTGGGCGTCAATTTTGTGCTTTCGGAAGGGTTTTTTGGTTTTTTTTACACCGTTTCTTCGGACGAGTTTTTCAATATTGCCCTATGGGCAATTCTGATACGTACGGGTCCCTTGCATATGTCATATTGTAGAGGAAGTTGTAGGGATCATTTTCGACCATGAGTGCCGAATTTTTGCGTGTGAAATCTGAAAGCCCGGAAAAATTATTACGTTGGGAGGGTCTAACATTTGTAACGAATTTTTTTAATCAAATGCGAAAATGTTTCAAAGGAATTTTTTGCGTTCCGAAGTTTTTAATTAAAATATTACTTTATTGAAGAAAGAATGACTCTAAAATGACTAGTGTGTGAGACAGAGGCTACGTCCGGTTTAAGTAGCCGCCATAATGGATTTTAAATTATGATTCTAGTATGCCAGGTATATGAGATAAAAGCCACTTGAAATGCAATATATTTTTATTGTCTGTTAAAAAAATATTTTTACATTTATAGAAACAATAAAAACTGAAATGGTGGATCAAAGTAATGTATCATTCAGAAATTAAACATTTTCCGGCGAATCTCTGTCACCAGATGGATCAATATTTGGCACTAGAACCGATTTTCGATCATCACATTCGCTATTGTCTTCGCCCGTTCCGTAGTATTCATGCATTTCCACTTCTTTCTTACCGGCTAAAATATTTGCAGCCTTTCGACTGAGTTGATTGTCGGGAATTTCGTAACGAGATTTTCGCGATCTTTCAACATCGTCTGTGGACGCATCAGCCGATGACGATCTAACTGTTAAATTCTTAGACGACTGACTTTCATCAGAAACACGTTTTTCGGACATTTGAGAAAATACATGCGCAGTTGAAGAACGGTTCGGCTGGTCAATCGGTTTGCTAAGTTTTTGCTTCATAGCACCTTCGTTTGCTTCAAATGCTCGTTCCACTGGCAACGGCCTTATGTAAGGTGGCTTTGATTCTGTTTTCATAAAATTACACAACTGAAACAGAGCAAGACAATTTGTATTTGCTAAATTTAGCCTCAATATCAATCAACCTTACCTCCTCAATACCATCCATTGCATCATGAATTTCGTCAACTGAATTACTTGGTATGTGCTTTCGCAATATGTTTAAACATTTGAGCAATTTTGACCTACTGACTTCCATCACAGTTAGCGCTTTATCAAGTTGAATGCGTAGCACCTCTGGACTCTGCGGGATACAAAGAAATACATTTACAGCATTTGAATGGAACGATAAAGGACACTTACATCCTCCAGAAACCCGTCTACGATTCCCGGATCGTGTTCACCAAGACCGCCTTTAAGTAAAGATTGTTGCGAAACTCGCATCGCTGCCAATGCAGTTGTGTTTTGAATGTTCTTTGAATGAATTTGCGCCAGTTCATCGTTGATGGATTTCGGATTCACTGATTTTGTGTGACCCTCATCATGGCTCGATGTATATTTACGATAATTTGAAGTATCACTTTGACGCCGAGGAAGCGTTGTCGATTTTGTGATAAAAGAAAAAGGTTTTTGCGATTTTTGTGGAATCTCCACAGTTCCCTGTACATTTGGAGGTCGTTCGTATTTATCAGGTGATTTTATGTGCAAGGCATGTTGTATGATTAGCGATATATCAACATTGCTGGGATATTTCATCAAATAGGTTAAAGATGTTGTGTAGTCTCCTAACATTACTAGAAAAAATCATTTCAGCTAATTTTTCACAGAATAATTAACAACTGAAAATTTAATGCGATGGAGGGTCCGATTGATTAATTATTATTTTGTGGCAATCATTCAGAAATGACTTCGGGCTAAATTTCACAATCGACACGCTGCGAGTATAACATATTTCCCCTGAATATTATGTCACATTTAGGTGAACATTTAACACTGATCATTCTAAAACAAAATTTGATCGCTTTAAAAAACGAAATGACCGTTCTGATCGCACTTAAAAATAGAAAATGTTCGCGGGAAAAATAAAATTTGTCACGGTCGCTTCTATTTCTCCTTTTACAAAATATTATTTTTCTGCGATCATTTCTCCTTTCCCTGCGATCAGTTTAAACGCATGTTATTTGTCCATCCCAACACCCACGCTTGACGTCAAAGCGTGTTTTGCACGTAGTTATTCCCACATTAGAACATCGATGGTGTGCAGGGCAAGTAAAGAGGAGGATTTCCATCATCTCCAGTCTCTAACGACACCTTATTTGAGATTTTTGTTCTAGAATTGGAATTTTGACTGCAATTTCAGTTGGTTACTTTTCGTTCATTTCGACGGTTTTTAGCGTAACCCACATCTGGGTTACGCTGACATGCTCATTGCTCATATTTCCGTGTGTTGTCGTTCTGTTCCGGTCGCGCATATCTCCTAGACCACCTAGAGAGCGCTCAAACATGCTCCATTCGACAGCTCTTCGCCTCTTGATTTGCAGAAATGCCAATAGGGGGATGGGAAGTTACCGGAAGGGAAGGGTTCGTATTACTTATATCTCGGCATCTCGGCCATATACAAAGCTCGGACTTACGCCATTCGATGGCTAGTTTTCTCGAAATTTGCATGCTAGAAATTTCTCGGAATTTCTAGAAAATTCTACAAATTTTTTTTATATTCTAGCAACTGTTGCGAGCAGTATATGTGCAGCTATTTTCACTGTGACACTTCCCCAGCACCCTCCGTCGGAACTTCATTCCGACCACTTTACACTTATAAGCAAGTGTACGATGCAATTGCTTTTAACCAAACCGCCAAAACGGGCAAAAAAGAACTTTTTGCGAGACCTCTAGATAGTTTTGGAAAATTCCAAAAAAATTTTTTCTTAGTTTCTCAAGTATTAGGAACCCTTCAGTAAGTAAAATCTGAAGAAATCGAAAATATTGAAAAAAAAACTACGCTATATGGGTGAAAAAAATCGATCTCGAATAGGTACACGGGGAAGGATCTGATTGGAACCAAGTGTGACCTGTTTTGGATTATATATGAGACCCTTTATCCAAAACAAGAACAAATTTTTTGTTGCCTTTTTATAAACACTTTTTTCCCCTTCAGGGACACCGCGCTCAGAGAACCACTCCAAATAAATCATTTAGAGAAAGAAAGAAAAGTTCCTTTGAATGCTCTTAGCCTGACTAGCATGTCCAGGAGAATTCTAGTGGCACACAATCGAATCATTTATTAAGTTGCAACTGATAATGTTCACCTTTCCTGTCCGTTCGTCTGTGTACGTCCACCGGGAACTCACCGATGATTCATGTTGGAATCACCGATGATTCACCGTGGAATTACCGATGATTCACCGTGGAATCATTGATGATTCACCGATAATTCACTGTGGTATCACCGATTATTTACTGTGGAATCAACAATGATTCACCGTATAATCACAGATAATTCACTGTGGAATCACCGATGGGTCACCATGGAATCGTCGATAATTCACCATGAAATCACCAATGATTCACAGTTGAATCATCGATGATTCACCGTGGAATCACCGAAGATTCACCGATGATTCACAGTGTAATGACAGATAATTTACAGTGAAACCAGTAATGATTCACACTGGAATCACTGAGGATTCAAAGTGGAATTAAGGATGATTCACCGGTGGAATCATCGATGATTCACAGTGGAATCACCAATGATTCACAGTGAAATCATCAATGATTAGCAGTAACATGACAAATGATTCACAGTGAAATCAGTAATGATTCACGGTGGAATCACTTATGATTCTCAGTGGAATCACTTATGATTCACAGTGGAATCACCAATGATTCTTCGTGGAATCGTCGATGATTCACACTGGAATCACCAATGATACACATTGGAATCACCAATGATTCACGGTATTTGAGTACAATCTATCGCTACTTTCCTATGCTCATTTCAATGGCTTATTATCGTTATACTACCGTACAAAATCGTTATTCAGTGACAGTAACTTTGGCTAGCACCCTTATTTATCTTCAAAGACTCCTTTGGTCATTAATCGAAACTGTAGCTGTGCTTTCTACACAAAAATATACAAGTGGCACAAGAGGATGTTTCGATGTATAAAATACCCTTTCAGTTATGGAGTTTAAATGAGGTTGAGATGATTTGCCATTACAATCATGAATGAAACATTTGAACGTTGAAGTCACGTTTTCATTGCTACTGTCGCTTTAACTAATGTAGCTGGTATACGAAGAACATTGCAGAGCAAACACAGAGTTTATTTTGTTCGTTACTTACATTGATTTCTAATTTTGATAAGCATTGCAACAACTATGAAATTTGTCAATTCAAATTGTTGTCCAACAGCAAATATTGCATCCCAAAGCACCAATAAGTCTTGTAGTGGAAATTCTCGACCGAATAATAAACGTAACCAGCGGCTATTGACATTAGAAAAATTAATGTAAATCTGTAGTTTGTGTCTAAATTTGTTGTTTACATTCCGAAAATAGGCAAAGGAATATCCAGTTTAATCAGATGATTGTGTAATTTCAGGTCTTCTTTCGCCAGTATTTTATCTCTTATGAAATTCAGTTGGCCAACGACCTCAAGTTTAGATTTATTAATATCGTCTTGAGGAGTCTGCAAATGAATGGAATTTTGGCTTCTTTTACACAGTTTCGAAGCAGAAACACTCACCGTTAAAGTAGCTGGAAAGTATCCTGATGCCGTCGGAATCAAATCATTTATACGATAATACGATTCAATGCCGCACATGATTTTGGAAAACATGAAACTGAAAATTAATAAAGTCAATTCGATATTTTGTGGGATTTCAAAAATCACTGTACTAGGTGTCTTCTTCCAAAAATTCCGGATTCAACACTTCTGCTATATTCGACCTGCAAACATTAAAGAAAACAATAAAAATGCAATTTCATGCAATAAAGCCACAACCTACCCAATTTGTTCTGTGATATTCGAAATATCTCGGAAGTGTAAGAAAGCCTGATGATCCGAATGCATGACAAATAAAATAGGCGCTAAGATTTCATGCATTCCCTGCCTGTAGCACATGATCGGATTTTCACGGGCATAACAAAACAAAATGTTGATCATAATGTCCTGAATCAGGGGCTTTCGATAAAATTCTACTCCAGGAAAAGTTCGAATCACATCTTGTTTGATAACGGCGCACAACTCTTTATCACAAAAATGTTGGTTCCAAATGCTTTGCTGTGATTGCGACAGGGGATCGTCTTGGATGTTGTTGGTTTGTATCTGGTGAGGATTCAGGCTATGTGTTTCTTTTAGTTTTTTGTACCTAACCCAAAAACAGAGATAAATATAAACGATTCCCGGTCTCAATACCAACACAGTTTCTTACTTTGCTCGATCCATGCGTTTCTGAATAACCCAAGACTTGCTGTTACCGCTAAGCACATCCAAAAGTAACGCCCAACAAACACTTCGGAACTTCGATACTTTTAATTGTCCATTGATAGCTATTTCACGTAACCGTTTCAAAGTATGATCGTCGCTTATCGCAGAGAGATCATTCCATTCTATCCTAGTGAGGAAGAAATAGTATTTGTGCTGAATTTACAGATTATGCACTTGGGTGAATTATCAATTTTTAGAGTTGATTTTTGTTGTCAAGATTTTTTTGCTAACTAATTTTAAAATGTCTAAAAGGTATGTGGTGACTACTTTCCGATTGAGGTTAGACTAACTAAATGAAGTTGTTATGTTTCTTTAATAATAATAGTTACAAGTTGTTACAGGGACGGAAGTATATTGAACACCGACGATTGGTTGTGTCGGTGTTTAGGTTTCCGCCCCTGTATTTCCAAATTTTCAGCCAGTTCAACATTACTATTTGAAGTAAATACCGACAAATATTTTCTTCAGCCATTCATGCAAAAAAGAAATTTAAGTAAAAATGACAAATGGTTGTGAGATTCTCTCGTTTCGCCAAAATCTTTTAATTTATCCGAATATAATGGATCATCACTCTTCTTCTTACACATATTTTTGTACAGATAATAAAGACGGTTGTCCTTCCTTTCTTTGTTTACAACTTGACCTATCGTGTTCCATATCATTTCTTTGGTCTTGTGTATCTCCTTGGTTGTTTGGAATATTTTTTTTATTTAAAGCCATTCTGTTTGCTTCACAAACATCGCGCACGCATTTTGTTTAAATTATTCTATTTATTTAAAAGTCACTGAAATATTTGTGTTATCGAAAACAACAAACACCCTATTGACAAACATCAATGCGAGCTGCTGTCAACTTGTTACTATGAAGATGTGGCGCTCTCTATTTGTATGTAGAAAAATAATACATCAAACATGTTGTTGGACATCATCGTATACAAAGCACAAATAAAGGGGCCTAAAATGAGCTTCACTACGGTCAGAGACTTGATATGGCGGCTGGTTGTCAAATGCGAAGCGATCATTCCTTCACGGGGGTAAATTTTTAGATCCGCCGAAGAAAAATTTCTGAAAGCACAAAATTGACCCCAAATAGAGAAAAGTTTTCTCCTCAATTTTCTCCACAACATAGCAAAAAAACCAACCTTAGTACTGACCTAGGGCCCCTCGGACATACGGTTAAACGTTTTTATTTTGTTACACAATTACAAGATTTTAGTTTATTGTCAATTTAACAACTTTGACAGTAGAACCATAGACTTTTTTTGACTAGACGGGAATGTTAGCATGGCGCCAAATTTGAAATGAGAAATGCAGAAGCATAATAATTTGTCGTATTTTATGTTTTTCTAATGTTTTTTAAACTTAGGCAATTTTAGATTTTTAGCCAAATTTTTGAAAGTTCTCAAATTTCTCAATTTTTGTGAAATTTATTAAATTTACAGAAAATTCCAAATTTCTGAAAAGTTTTCAAATTCATGGAGATCGGAATTTTGAAAAATGATGAAAATTATCAAATTTGGATGAATTTTTATGGGCCATTCCATGTAAGGTTATGAGAGAACGACGTCTGCACACTGAAACTTTGATTTTTGAGATATATGTTGTATGGAAGAAAGTATTACAGACGTTTTATCTGCAATTTGTTCATCAAACGAAAATTTAGAAAAAACTTTCCTTTAGCCTGCAGTCATCATTGTCTCATAATCATGCATGGAATGGAAAATTTCTATGAATTTCAGATTTGACATTTTCTCAGAAATTTGGACTTTTGTAACTTTAACACTTTTTAAACATTTTAGAAATTGATGAAAATTCTTGAAATTTCAAAATGACTAATAGCAAATCATGAAATATTTTCAAATTTGAAATTTTAGTAATTTTAAAATTTCAAGAATTTACATAAATTTCTAAAATGTTTGAAAAGTGTAGGGAAATTACAAAACTCAAAATTTCTGAGAAAATGTTAAATCTGAAACTCATAGAAATTCTTTATTGTATGAAAATTCTTCGAAATTTGATAATTTTCATTATTTTTCAAAATTCCGATCTCCATGAATTTTAAAACTTTTCGGAAATTTGAAATTTTTTGTAAATTTAATAAAATTCACAAAAATTTAGAAATTTGAGAACAAACATTTGACAAATTATTATGCTTCTGCATTTCGCATTTCAAATTTTATTTTGTAAATTTAATCAATTTCAAAATATTGAGAAATTTGAGAATTTTCAAAAATGTGGCTAAAAAACTAAAACTGCTAAAGTTTAAGGAACATTAGAAGAACATAAAATAGGACAAATATTATGCTTCCGCATTTCTCATTTCAAATTTGGCGCCATGCTAACATTCCCATCTGGTCAAAAAAAGTCTATGGTTCTACTGTCAAAGTTGTGGAATTGACAAGATCCACAATAAACTAAAATCTTGTAATTGTGTAACAAAATAAAAACGTTTAATTGTATGCTTATATAGACAAAAATGTTTCCGTCAATTTGCTCGCTAAAGTAGCAAAAACAATTTTTTTGGCTTGGGCAGACCTTAGGACTGACATGAGGCCCGCTTGAGCCCTAAGCACAGGCAAAAGTTTATTTGTCGTCATGCCTAGATCTTTTAAACAAAAAAAAATTTTTGAAAATCGGAAAAAAAATTTACTCGAACTATGTACAAAAAACACGTAGGGCTCTAACAGAGACTCGTTTGTAGTGCCCTAGCTAAGTCCAAGGACTCAAATCCAAAAACGTTTCTTCCACAAATTGTCGGTCATGCCCAAATCTTTCAAACTAAAACAAATTATAAAAATCGGAAAAGATTTACTTGAATTATGTACAAAAGACCAAAAACAACTTAAACGGCTCTAATTGCGCCGACAGTGACCATAATCAATCACTTAAAAGATTTTTGGATTACCTTTCAGGGAAAAAAAAAAGTTTTTGAAAAGCAGGAATGCAAGCAGGAAGCAGGAATGAAAAATGTTTCCCTGAATTTGCTTTGCAATATAGCAAAAAAACTTTTTTTTACTTAGGGGCGCCCGTCCGTCAACACGGTAACTCGAGTAAAACTCAACCGATTATCAATAACTTTTTTTCACTAAAAGGTAATCGAAAAATCATCCGAACTTGTGTTGTTTTGCTTGGAATAGACACTTGGAATCGAAAAATCTTCTATGGAATTGAATCTGAGCACTTTCGGCCCAAGTGCCGCCGAGCTAGGGCCGTTTAAGTGTTTTTTGGTCTTTTGTACAAAACTCGAGTAAATCCTTTTTGATTTTCATAATTTTTTTTTGTTTGAAAGACCTGGGCATAGCCGACAATTTATGGAAGAAAATTTTTGAATTTGAGTCCCTGGACTTAGCTAGGGCGCTAAAAACGAATCTCTGCTAAGGCTCTGTGTGTTTTTTGTACAAAACTCGAGTTAATCTTTTCCGATTTTCATAATTTTTTTTTGTTTGAAAGATCTGGGCATGACCGACAATTTGTGGAAGAAACTTTTTTGGATTTGAGTCCTTGGAGTTATCTAGGGCACTACAAACGAGTCTCTGTTAGGGCTTTACGTGTATTTCGTACAAAACTCGAGTAAATCTTTTCGGATTTTCAAAATTTTTGTTTATTTGAAAGATCTAGGGTTTTTTGATATGTTGTAGAGGAAATTTAGGGAAATATTTTTGTCTATGGAAGTATTTGTCCGAGGCCTCTCCTGAGGGCCCTAGGTCGGTACTAACGTCGGCCCTAGCCCGAAAAATTGTTTTTTTGCTAAAGACTCGAAGTCAGGTCAGGTCAGGTTGACCTGAACCTGATTATAACCTGAACCTGAATTTCCAAATTTTAACCTGACCTGAAATTGGCCTGAAGCCTGAAATCCGAAAAACCTGATCCAACCTGAATGACCTGAATGACCTGAATAACCTTAAATCCAAATTGATCATATGAGTATCATAAAACCTGTAGTCGGATCAGATTTAGTTTTGTTATTTGAGGTTTATTCATTTTCATGCTTCCTGTTAGGGACGAAAAGAAAAATAAAACCTTTTCGCCACGTGAGCTTACATTTTTCATTTTTCGTCTCCAGTAGGAAGCACGAAAAACTTAATACGCCATTCTCCATACTACCACGTAACCTAAATAACTATTATTCATGGTAATGGACAAAGAATAGTCGGAAATGTTCCATATAACAAAATTGTCACGTCGCGTCGTGATACAAACAGTCGGGATGCGTATTTCACTTGCATCTTAAAAAGAGTTAAAGGGCTATCCAAATATGACCCATATTTCTATGGACCGTCATGTTTTGCTGGACCCCTCCCCCCTCCCAATAGAGCGTGATGTCATTTATGAACAGCTCCTAATTCCATTCTACATTTAATTTTTACGAAAATCTAAATATCCCGTTAGTAGGGCCCGGAACAGGTCAGAGTCGACCTGTTTTTGTTCAGGTAAACCCAGGGACTATTTTAGAGAAAAAAATTAGGAAAATCGGGAAAAATTTCCCAGTTTTTCCAAAAATCACTGATTTATTTAGATATTTTTTTCTGCTATTTACACAAAATTAGATCTAAAACAATCTACGTATTTGAATGTTTATACACTAATTTAGGCATGGGAGAAAAATTTTGAGTAACATTTCGAACGGATATTTCCAATACGTTCAATGTGCTATAATGTTCGCCACTGCTGTCAGTTTATAAGATTTTTTTATTGGTCTTGACTCAAAGTAACTAATGTTCAAGCAATTACAAATACTTTTCAGCTCATTTTACGTTCTGGGAAAATTGGAAAAACGTTTTCCGTAGAATAGTCCCTTTAACCTGAGCCTGATTTTGACCTGATCCCAATGATCGCATTTCAGGTCCGATCTGAATTGAACCTAAACCTGAACCAAACCTGAAATGTGATTTTATTTCAGGTTCAGGTGAGGTCAGGTTCAGCTTGACCTGAATTTTTTTCATACAAATTGTGAGGTCAACATGAGCCTGATTTCACCTGAAGCTGAAATAAATCAAATTTCAGGCTTCATTCAGGCTCAGGTCCTATTCAAGTCAGCCCTGAACCTTACCTGACTTTATGAGGTTTATAGTATATTACAGAGGAACACTGTTATGAGTAATATTACAGGTGTGTGATGTTTACGGTAACGAGCCCCGGAGGGGCGAGTTACCGTAACGCACACTTGTAATATTACTCATAAACAGTGTTCCTCTGTACTATGTTTTAACGTGTAACCCACAAGGTAAGTTGAAATCTACAAAACATCTTATTTCATAAAAATCAATTCAAGTTTCAAATTTTGTTATGTTCACTCTACGAACGAATCAAAGTTGCCGCGTGCCAATTCATTCATGTTTCTATGAAATGACTTTAGTTGTCGGTTAAATTTTTGTTGAGTATCGAGATTTAATTCAAGTTTTTCATCTTTATTGAGAACTTATAGGCGGCTTTAGGGAACACATGTTTTGCCGAGAATTGAGTACTGTCATAGGCAGGACAATCGTTTCCGTAAAATACCACAAATTTAAGAAATTTGAGAATCACAAACTTTTACTATATCAAAACAAACACGTCGCATAAGATTTACCGACTACTCTGACTACACGTACGTTATGAACCATTTACCCATCGCATCGCACACTGTGTAAATCAACTTACCGAGTAGGTACACGTTAAATGTATTTAACGTTCAGGTCAAGTCAAACATGACCTACTCGGAGCATTACCCGTGAGCGTAGCATCAAAAATAGAACAAAGTTCATTCATTTACTAAACTTTCGCCTGGGTCAAGAAACTTACAGTACGAAAAATTCGCCTTCGGCGCTTTAAAGTTAATTTTTCACTTTACCGCTACAACGTGAATCCCTCTATGAATTTTTTATTCATTCTCTTAAGTTTAGATTGATTACATAATGCAACGTCAACCCGTTGTTGATATAAGTATACTAAGGGTAAACACATCTCCTTCTTATTGTCTTTTTTAGCATACGAAACTCAAAATTACTGAAATGAAAAAAGTAACTAGGTCATTCAGGTAATTTCAGGCTTAACAAAAATCAGGTTCAGGTCAGGTCAGGTTTTTTTTTCAACTGAACTGATCTGACCTGACCTGAATGCAAATTGGGGATTTAAGATTCAGGTCAGGTAATGTCGACCTGTTTAGAGCCTTTGTATGAAGTGGAGAAAATTGCGGTTCACATTTTTGTCTACTTGAGCGACAATTTTGTGTTTTCGGAAGGTTTTTTTACACTGTTGCTTGGGATGGGTTTTTCAATATTACCCTTTCGGCAATTTCCAATACAATTTAATGTGTCGAGAGCCAAACGTCTCAGAGTGTTAATAAACCCGTTGAATTTATTGTGATGTTTAAATTCTGTAGATTTTTGATCTCCATCACAAAAGCCATCATTGAGGGATCTTATTTGACACAGGGAATAACGTCCACATTTTTCTAACATTTTTGACATGTCGATTTAAGCGTGGCATACTTTATGAACGGCCCCCTACTGTAGTTTATGAAATACAGCTACAGTGTTACATGAGTAATGCTGAAATGTTCCGAATGTGATTTCAAGTTTTTTCGCGTTTTGTGCGTGCATACATTTGAATATGCCTTTCATCGATCGTCCGAGTCAAACACTCACATAATTTTTCATAAAAGGGGCATCAGAAAACTATGTTTACCTGCAGCACCCCGCGAAAATGTGTTATTACCTGATGACAGTTGCGGTTATTTAGCGTATGGTATAACACTCTCAAATTCAATTACATTGCAGTGATATTAGACACATAGTTGAAACATAACCAAAGACCCGTACGTATCAGAATAGATGTGACAAACAGAATAGATGTGGCAAAGAGACTCGAACGTACCTAAATATACAAATAGGCAAACAAACCAACGTTTTCTGTTCTCTTATAACTGTACGAATTTCAAAGATCCATAGAAATTACCCAAGGTAATGTCAAAGGCCCTACCGAAGTACGTCTCAGACCATTCAAATCTAGGAAAGCTTATATCCAAGGACTAAGTCATTTTCCCCTAAAACCCTGAAACTCGTTTTCTCTAAAAATTTATTGTCTACAACTTTGTACTTGGAAGCAACTTTCTACCTCTCATAGTTCTGGAGATCTGGGTCATCCTGCCCAATTATTGAAGTGGCCACATACCAGGATTGGGCCATATTTCCCCAAAACCCT
>CM055406.1:10394969-10411385 GCA_029228625.1 Pseudolycoriella hygida | reverse complement strand
TGGGATTGAATCTGGGCACTGTCGGGACAAGGGCCGCCGAGCTAGGGCCGTTTAAGTGGTTTTTGGTCTTTTGTACATAACTCGAGTAAATCTTTTCCGGTTTTCAAAAACTTTTTTTGTTTGAAAGGTCTGGGCACGGTCGACCACTTATGAAAGAAACTTTTTTGATCTTGAGCCCTTGGACTTAGCTAGTGCACTAAAAACGAGTCTCTGCTAGGGCCAAACGTGTTTTTTGTACATAACTCGAATAAGTCTTTTCCGATTTTCAAAAAAATTTTTAATCAAAAGCAATTCCCTACAATTTATGGAAGAAACTTTTTTGAATCTGAGCGCCTGGACTCAGCCAGGGCTCTAAGACTGAGTCTCTACAAGGGCCCTACGTGCTTTTTCCGCATAGCTCGAGTAAATCTATTCGATTTAAAATTTTTCTTTTCAATTGAAAGGTCTGGAATGCCCAACAATTAATGGAAGAAATTTTTTTTACTTTGGGTCGCTGGAGGTGGACCGACTAGGGCCCTACTTGTTTTTTATACATAAATCGAGCAAATTCCATCCGATTTTCGTGATTCTTTTTCTATTCGATAGGTAATCAAAGCCTTAAGAGCATCCAAGCAAAAATTTGGGCCCGGCCTAGCCTAAGAATGCCGCTAATGTTAGGGCGAATCGATCTAGGCAATTTATTTCGGAAAAGTTCAAATATTTTGAAAACAATAAGAGATGGAAGATTGGTGTCAAAGGCAAAGTTGTGTGTTTAGGTGTGGCGCATGTCGTGATGCCTGCCAATACGACCGCTAATGTTAGGATGGATCGATCTAGGCAATTTATTTTCTGAAAATTCAATTATTTTGAAAACTAGAATAGATAGAAGATCATGGTCATAGGCAAAGTTGTTGGTTTCGGTGTGGTGCATGTCAAGATGTCTGCCAATGTGGCCGCTTATGTTAGGGTGAATCGATCTAGACAATATACTTTCGAAAAATTAAAACATTTTGAGAACTAGAAGTGATAGAAGATCGGTGTCAATGGCAAACTTTTTTGTCTATGGAAGTATGGGTCAGAGGCCTTTTCTAAGTACTCTTAGTTGGTTGTGCAAATAACATTTCTTGAAAATGTGTCTGAAAAAAAGTTTTCACTTCTTTTTTATTTTGGGGGTTTCTTGGATATTTGGAGAGACTTTTATCCTTTCGGCAATTTCTAATCCTATTTAATGTGGGCGTCACTTCATACACTTCAGAGTTATGCAATATTTACTTACGATAGATACGAAAGAATCTTTTTGCGACATTTATAATGTTTGCCACCTCTATTCTAATGCGTACGGGTCCCTTGTATATGTTTATATATATTATATGATTATTTAATAGATATTTGGGTGCTCTCGCGTATAACTTAATAATTTAAAAAAGACAAGCAGAAGTCGGTGCTATTTCAAGTGCATATTAACCAGCGGAAACAGAAACTGTTCGCTTAGTTAGAAAAATGGAATTAAAAATATGTGAATAAATTATACAAATTCAGATAGGTGTAACGAAGAACAAACGTTAAATCATATCAATATTTAATCATCTTCCGTTTTATTCATGAGTGCTCATTTGGCTAGTTCTGAATTTTTTTACAGATCTTTTCAACAGTGTGAGCATCTACATCATCTGTTATAAAGTTAGGGGACAAATTAATTTAAAAAAAAGTCAGATGTACCACTCAATTCCAATCAGCTATTTGGGCATAGGTGTACGAGTAAAATATCTGCGATTTGCATATTTAATACTTTATCTTATGAGAATCGTCGTTAAACACAACTTATTGACAAATATAACAGCCTATGCGACTGCTCTCTGTCGAAATATAAAAATGCATAAAACATCACATCTCATTAATTTGTTCATAAGAAAACATAAGCGAAGACCCGTACGTCGATATCGATAGGTTACGATATCGAACGCTGCTATTTTTTATGAAGGCGTTTAGGGATCATTCATAAAGGACGAGTGACGGTCATTTCCATCTCTTTATAACATATTCTAAACTATATCTTCCATCTCTTTCGCACGCATGACATCCTTTCTGAATAATACGAAGGGTGTAGCATTTAGCATGGATACAGAAGAATTAAGAGAAATCAAATGTTTACAAAATGTTACGTCCTGTGTATACAGGGAGTTTGAAGTCCTAGTTATGTTTTGTGCAATATTTATCTTAAAATAAATAAGAACTTTCGTCTGATGTTTCAGCATTCAATTGTTCGAACAACGAAAAATTCAAATGTCCAACGATGAGTACCCATTTTCAAGAGAAAAATTAGCAACTTGGGGTAGACCTTTTTTTGAAATCGTATCGTAGACCCAAATGTTAAAAACATATTAGCCCCTTGTGCCCCTTGGTCGAAAACCACGCGATGCTTTACAATTATAAATTCAAACGCTCTTCAATATTTAACTGATTTAAATCATTTCCCAGTGTTAATTTCGCATATCAAACTTTTTTTTTCCTAATTTAATGGGTTAAACAATTAAACGTGAATTATGAGTTTATAGCTTGTCATCTGTATGACTAACGAAAAGGAAACGGAACTTTTTGTTGCCTAATAAATTCTTTGATTTTTCTTCTTAGTGGAAAAATTAATTAGTTTTGAGATTTGAGTTGACATCTTCGAATAACATATCAGCGAGATGTTTTTATCAATGTTTTCCTATATAGTACGGAAATATTTTCTAACTTCTTGGACATTAACGCGCTACTCTTAGATGCTGTTTTCCTATATAATGATTCAGAAAAAAACCATTCGTACGTAAAGTGGCAGAATTTGCATATTTTTTACGAGTTGGCGCAACGAATGATTATGAAGAGAAGAATTTTTTAAATTCGAAACAATTTTATTGTTTCTAAATAAAATCAGCTGTAGTTACGAAAAAAGAAATTCAAAGAAGTGATTTCGGAACATATGGGAAGAAGTAACAGCAAAAACTCTCTTCATACTCATGGAAATCGTCTCGAGCGGCTAATTTCTCACTTCCCTATTTACTGTAAGCAAATAGTCATGTTTTTACGTATATTTTTATCAGTCTCTATGGTCTTTAGTCATTTTTAGTTAGCTGCATGTATTCATGTCCAGTGACGGACAAAATCTCGTTTTGAAACTGCTCGAAAGCTAGTGGAGTTTTTTAGAGCAACCTTCGTGGCCCTTTATCAACTAGTTCACCATATTTCAAAAATGAAACATGTTTTGAGAGAAATTTCGTTAATCTAGCGATATTTTGGTTCAAAGTTTTGTTCGTTACGAGACAGCTCATGGATTGCTTCATATGACTGTCGGCTCTTTAATATAAATACTTCCAACATCTGAAGCAATATGGGTCGTGTACAATTTGAAATTATCAAATTACCGCCTATCGATAGTGATATTTTGAAACCATTGTGTTTTTGTCATTAAGATTCCATCAAACTAGTTGTGTACGGATGTCATACACCTGTTTACCGAACATTGTCTAAATTATTCAAAATTTCACTTCCGCCGCCGCAATTTCTCACACCGACAGGTCAAGTTCAGGTAGAATTGTTTACTCTATATCAAATTTACTAACTTGCCATAATTTGAAAAATTAAAATACGTTTCTAAATACAATTTCAGTCATTGCAACAATCCTGTTACAAATTTTACTTGAACAAAGTTCAAAATAACAGTCATCCGATCCATCTTATTTCTGGTCTTTTATTAACTCTAAACGCATCTCGACGCTGGAGTCGTTCCTTACAAAATGCGAGAAAAGTGTGGATTCCTTGTAGGTATCTGAAACACACTGACATTCGCAAGTCTCTGAGGAAAGTTAAAACTTCTACGGGGGAAAGCACTGATGGAATTTCCCCTTTGTTGTTGAGGGGTTGCAGCGATGGTCTTGTTGCGCCGTTTTATTATATTTTTAATTTTTCGCTTAGAAAGTGTCACATATCACCCCTGTATTCAAGAGTAGCAAACGATCGAACAGGGGCAAAGCCATTTTGCCAACTTTTGGTTAACTAACTAATGTTCTGATGAAGATGTTTAATGGGGCTATATCTGCCAATCAACTTAGTTGATTTTGTTAATGAAGTGATTAACGTTATTGAATCTGGCTGCCAACTTGACACCATACATATTGATAAAGCTTTTGATAGGGTATATACTTATTCAAAAGTTATCTGAACTAGGAATTCATTCTACAGCCGGTTCATTCCTTATTTACCTAGTTTGAAGAAATAGATGACACTTTAAAATTAAACAATTTTTTACTGTACCCAGCAAATAAAGTTCTATCCAAATAAGCAAAATTTTGGGGAGCTGCGGGAAACATGGACTTCGCATAGAAAAATTTGATTTTACCAGCAACCATGATAATAGGACGAAAGTTAGTATTTTATTTAATTGATTCAAAAGTTGCAAATCTTTGTTTAGTCGGGAAATTTCAAAATAAGAGTTTTTGCAATACTACAGACAATGATATGAAATTTCAATTTTTAATGAAATTTTAATATTTCTCGATTAATGTACACTCACGGAGAAGTGAAAACCGACACATTTTTGGCTTTGCGTTTACTTGAATTTGTGAATTTTTGCATGTATTTTTATATGGACATATCAATAAAGTCAGTAAACCACAAAAAACAAAAATGTGTCGGTTTTCACTTTTCCATGTAACTAACTTTTTACCTCAAAAAAATTTTTCTAACTTTACTTGTGAGATTGAAATTTAAAGCATAGCTTTCAGTAAAAAAGGAAGCGGCAAAACTTAAGTTTTCTGGTCAAGCCGGTGATTGGGGTGGGGCCTAGTGCTAATGAGAGGGGACCACTCCACAACTAAGAATCACTAGTTATTCGGTCACCTCCCTACTAGGAAGTGTTGGCAAGTGCTGGGAAGGGCTGGATGAGTGGTAGGCCACGTGAAGGCTGCTTACTTGTAACCCATTGGCCCTGAGAAGTGCATTTTCTTCGGCTCGTCACTATTTAGTATTTACCGACTCCAAACCCCTCTCAGTATCATTATGTCGTTAATAAAATAACATTAATTGTCTGTAGTATTGCAAAATCACTTATTTTGAGATGCACAATAACTTTTGAGTCAATTAAATAAAATACCAACTTCCATCCTATTATCGTGGTTTTTGGTAAAATCAAGTTTTTCTATGCAATGTTCACGTTTCCCTCTACTCCCGGCAAAAAATTTGACATTTCTATCGCGCATTCAAATTTAGCGCAAAAAATCTATGATTTGGGAATTACTTAATATGCTGGGTACGCTGTCATCTATTTCTTCAAGCTAGGTAAAAAAGGAATGAACCGGAATGAACTTCTTTGGATTGAAACATACCTAATGGATCGTACCCAATTTGCTAAAATTTCGGGGTGGAATCGCGCTCGTTCCTTGTCACGTCAGGTGTCCCCCAAGGTAGCTTGGCCCTCTCTTGTTTATTTTATTTATAAATGACATTACTTCTGTTTTGATTGTGTTGCTCTTCAACGTGACTTCTACTTCGTAATCGAATGACTAACAGTATTCAAGAAAAAATTGGAGACGACCCTACCCCAACATTTTTTTTTGCTTTGAGGGGAACATTATTTCCATGAAAGCATGGGTCGGAGATCGCTTCTTATGGGCCTAAAGCCGGCCCAAAGGTCAGCACTAACCCAAATAAAATTTTCCCAATGTAGAAGAGAAACTTGAGGGCAACACTTCTGTCTGAGGCTTCTAGTCAACAATTTTTTTTCCTAAGGGGTCGAGAAAATATAGGGGAACATTTTTTCCACGTAAGTAAGGGTACGCTTTCCAGGGTCCAGTTCGGGAAAATTTAGTGGGGGTCGGAAAGGTTTTATACACCACTGCTTTGGAATATTGGGTTTTGGTCAATTTCCAATATAATTAAATGGGGACGTAGTGAGTAATTTGGCGTTTCATTATATCCATCATCATTCCTGATGACGGACGCAGGGGATTGATGAAGGAAAACTATCTAGCAAACTCCCTAAAAAATCACTGTTTCTAAATTCAGTGCGACAAATGGCCGTTTAAAGTTCGAAGTTGTCTAAGGACAATGAATTCATATTATCGTCAATCAAGCAGCTTTTATTAACGAGCTTGTACCCAAAGAATCAATAAAGTATGAATTTGATATGCATACCATCACTTTAATTATTTATTACTTTTTTTATTTACGATTTTGAATTAAATATTTTTATAGATAGGTTAATACACTTAGGTTCGTTTTACCATTCGGCTATAGTCAGCGAAAATTTGTTTTGTAATTATAGATGACCAAACACATGTGGCATTTGGTTATTATTTTCGTACTAAATGGAAGCAATTCGTAAGACAATGAAATGTGTAATTCGTAAAATAAATGAAATTATAATGAGAATATTGTGTTGTGAGTCAAGTTCAATCAACGAATTAAAAAAAGTAGACAATGAGTGACTAGAATCGTTTGAAAGTTAGCCAGCAAACACGTGTAATTATATTTCGGGGTATATCAAAAGTTATTAAACCAATATGGAATATTGAAGGTTTTGATACTATTATCATTATTTTTGTACCAAGTTTCTTAATGGAGGTTTTTCGAGCACTTAGATGTAAATGTTGTAATCGTGTGATTCTATGCAGTCTAAATTGGGCAAAATACTAATTATTTTATGCTATTTCTCATCCAAGGTTATGAATACGTAAGTGGAAAAGCCATTTACTTCGAAAACTTAAACTATTATGCTTAGTGTCGTGGTTTATATAAAAATTCGATTTAGCTGTTAAACATTAAACGACGATAATTTGACAGTCCGTTGTTACTGTATTATAAAAAACGATCAATTATTAAAAAGAATGCATAATTGCAAGACTTGCAGAATTATTTTGAGTTGATGGCGCACCGTAGCATGCAGGATGCGATGAATGTTAACTCCTTACTTTGACTGCTAGCAACCAAGAAGAAAAAAATCTAGATATTCGTCCCGACGGCGGGCGACGAAGTTATGGGACCTATTAGGTCTAAATAAGAGAAATCTGCGAAAAATTCGTTGCTTCGTGGTTTTTTGAGTGCAGAAAAAAATTGTTGAAATCGATTAAAAAGTTCAAGCAGTAGGATAAATCGAGTGACAAACGACTCCCTAGAATTGACACACACGACAAAATTTATATTTTAAAAAGATTTTTACGAATATTTTGTGATTTTTCAATTGTGATTTTCACTACATTTTACGTTAAATTTAACGTATTCACCGAAAATTTGCAAAAGAATGAATTTCTCTGCAAAAAATATTTTTTAAAGATTTTTTGAACTTGTGACAAGATTTTTAAGAGTCGTTCACCTCTCAGGATGAATAGCGTAAGCCCAGGGGCTATTTTGAGGAATTAAAAAAAAGTGAAAGAGTCAAAATAGAACCTCTGAAGATGATGGCAATAGCTGTCGAAACCGGTCGGTTACATTAAAATAAATTGACTCAGCATCCTTGTGATTGAGGTATTTAAAATTAATAATTATTATTAGATTTTGTTAATTACATAAATCAGGGGCGTGACAGTTTTTTGTTTTGATATTTGCAAGTAATACTCGACCGGACGCTAACTTCATTACAAAAAAATCAGCTGATTTCATTGATAAAGTTACCAAAATCAGCTGACTTCATTGAAAATTTCAAAAATCAGCTGATTTTTTTGCAACTGCAGCTAACTTCACGTTGAGTATTACTTGCAAAGATCAAAACAAAAGACTTTCACACCACTGACATTAATAGACCAGCGACTTTAGTCAGAAGGAGGATTATGTGTGTTGTTCAAATGGGGTTAATTGGGATCAGGTGATCATTTTATATCCAACTTTCTTGATTGTTTTTCTACTTGAGATAAAATAGATTTCTGGTCGAGGCGGCCAACTGACCTTGAAACACAGATACTATGATCCTTTGTTCTTTCCCCGACCCTCTTCTATCATTCCACCTAGTCGTGTATTCTGTCTTAGTTAGATTCCCACATTTCAGAACGCATAGTTGTAACCGGTACTCCGAATGTGCCTCGTCGTCTGAGCACACGCTCTACGATACATTCATCCTCTAGCCTGCGGCACGTGCCGTACACGCCAAATGAATCTCGCTGTATGGGCCCGGGACATTACAATACATCTTCTAGCCTCGGTCGAAACTGTGCTTATTCTAAACGAGCCCGTAAATGCAGTGTATCACACACAACTGAAATACCTTTTTCTAGGGCATTTGTGTGAGCAACCATTAATCTGTTTGTTGCACCATATGCTTAATGTGAATTCCGAACAACGCCTATATATTGTAGCTGCATATATAGGATTTCATCTGGTGTTCATTATATCTCCGCCTTAAGATAGACTCAGATATCTGTACACAAAATTCATCGTGTATGTTAGACGTCATGCATATCGTTCTTCTGTGTACGGTTCGTTGTGGACACCAACCACCACAACTACCCATTTTTAGAAGCTTGGATATGCTTAGGAACGTTGCTTTCATTCTACAAATTGAAGAAAAATCCTATACAGAATTTTATCCTCTGAGGGATTGAACCCTTGATGGAAAGCTAGCCCGTTACCACTGAGATCACCCGTTTCTTGAAAACTGTGAAACCTATATCTCTCTTTAGGGTCACATGTGATTCCGACGGTCGGCCTCAGCTCAAAAAAATCTGTTTCGATATGTTGTAGTACTTGAAAATTTGTGCTAATGGAAGTATTTCTTCTAAATTTCTCCTTAGGGTCGGTCCCAACCCAAAAAAGTTGTCTTCCTATATTCTATGCATTTAAGCAAAAAAAAAACGTTTTTGGATTTGACTGACCTATCCCGGCCTGGCCCTCAGATTAAGTCCCCTTTAAATGCACTCATTAAGCCACACATTTTTCGGCAAAAAGTCACTTTCGTGTTGATATGTAGATAACTATTTAGAGAGAGATAATTATAAGCTCTTGCATATTTTTTATTTCTCTTTTATCTTTTTTTTTCACGTTCGCCGCTATTTCGCGTTGAGTTGAAACCAAACGTTGCAGAATCTTACGATTCTTCTCTTGTACCTTTCAAAAATCTCAACTAATGCGTTGTTTTGTACTTGCTGATTTTATATTGTTGTGCACTTTGTATTACTATTGTCGCCCAATTTTTCTATCCTTTTCAGTAACTTTGTACAAACACGTCCCAATCACCTCATAGCAGTTACTTCAGTCGAATCAAATAGTTTTATTAAAATTATTTATGTTTTCCATTGATCAATGTATGCTACAAATTGAAAATCACAGTATTTGTCGATGTAAGCAACGAAAAATTGCTGGTGTGTCTTCGGTCTAGAGCCGTGCGCCGATCGAGTTTCTTCCGTTTCGGCGGCGCATTTCAAGTTTTTTGACCTAAGTGGCGGCTCGAATTTGTATGAAAATTAGATGATTTAAGACCGTCGGCGGCTCAAAATGACCAAAAAATTTGATCGGCTGGCGCCGGCGCACGACTCTACTTCGGCCTAAATATTTTGTCTACTGATCGACACAATATGTATTCAATCGGACGGTCGGAGTGTGGGATCTCTTTATAGGCGACTCAAAATACAAATAAATATTCGAATTCGGGGTCAAAATATTGTGAGTCTAGTGAAATTTCTGATGCAATGGGCTTTTTTTACACCGTTGCTTCGGATGGGTTTTTCAACATTGCCTTCTGGTCAATTTCTCATTTAATGTAACAAATGCATAATTTGGATGTGATTGTGACCATACATGTTACTCATGTTCAGAAAAAAAAACAAATCAAGCTCCGGCAAGTGGCGCCTCACAGCTTTCGACAATCTTGTTTTCCCACTCTTTTTCGAACACCCCTTCATTACGGGCATTTGCATGTTATTTTGATAAAGTCGCATGCATACCAAAAAATATATAAAATTGACGTGGCAGCCAATAAAATAAATTAATTTACATTAACAAATTTCAATGCGACTAATAAAATTTTGGGAAAACTAAATGTTTTATTAGGTTTGTCATAAAATATTCATCGTGTGGAGTGAGATAATCTCGAGTAATATACTGGCCTTTTACTATATGTGGCAAGCATATTAATCTTCCTAATAGGTAGTTCTGATTTAATGACTACAAAATAAAATCAAAGAAAAATATCGAATGTAAAAACCTGATTTATTTTTTTATATTTTTTTTTTATTGTTAAAGCCTACACTTGCAATGACTCCCAATATCATCGGAAATACGTTCATTTTAGCCGAAACAAGTATCGAACAAAATAATGCGAAATCTGCACATATTTTATCAGCATCAACGAAAGACACCAGTTTATACGAAATTCAAAAGGTGAAAATATAAAACACACTTATTTGATCAACTTACAATTTTTTTTCTTTTACAGACAAAAGACACGAAAAAGCGATTTTTTAATTTTAAGAAATCCGACATTGTTTGGAGAAATGTTATTGCATTTTTATATTTGCACATAGCTGCATTGTATGGAGCTTATTTGTTATTATCAGGATACGCACAGATTAAAACTTTCCTTATAGGTAGGTTGATAAGGTCTTAAAGTCTCCTCAAAATAAATAACAACACATTTACCTATTTCTATTTAAATGTTACGGGGTGAGAATGTTTTTGTGATTTTGTTCCTTCGCTTTGAATGCCTGGTCTTTCATGCGAAACTACACTTACACGGTCTTTCTGGAAAAGAGATGATTTCGAAAGCAAAATTGCTTGAAAACAACCGTCCAAAAGAGATACGTTTTTTACGGAGAATTTTATTTATCGATTCGTTTCACAAAAAGACTTGTCCGGACTGACCTCACCGCTACATGTTTTCTAAAGCTTTTACACCTCACACGTAGAGGTGTGCGGATCGACTTGTTTCCAAATGGGACCCGAACCGGGCCCGAACCAATATAAATATACAAACGCGATCTAAAATGAAAATTTCAAACCCGACCCGAACCGAACCCGATCCGAAATAAAAACTAAAACCCGATCACAACCGGAGCCGAAACTCTGACTCGAACCCCATCTTTTTAATAACATTTCATTTGAAATGTTTTTTAAACACAATTTTCAGGAAATAATTGAATGAATTTATTTTTTCGGGTCGGGCTTTGTTAGTGGAAGTCTTCAAAACCGAAAAAACCCGGCCTGACAAATTGATTTGGGTTCAAGTCGACTCGGGTTTTTATTCAATTTTCGGGCGGACCGCTTAAGCTGAGCGAGTTCTTGCAGATGTACTAGTGGCGCGCTGTTAGTGTACCGAAAATTTATCGCCATTGCAATGAACAGCACATGATCAGTACACCGTCATCTTAAAAATATTTCAAATTTGTAGGATTTACCAAATGACAGTTTCCGACCACCTAATATATAGCCACAACAAAATTTTGTTTATTTCTAGCATATATATACGGTGCACTTGGAGGTTTTGGAATAACTGCAGGTGCTCATCGATTGTGGGCACATAAAGCATACAAAGCGAAATGGCAACTTCGAGTAATTCTTATGATCTTTAATACAATATCATTTCAAAATAGTATTTACGAGTGGGTGAGAGATCACAGGTAAATATAAAGGGATTATGTTGTTAGTGCAAATAATTTATTTATTTATTTATTTACTTCCCTTAGTATTTAGTACCGATTATATAATTACCAGTCGAGTAAATGATTCCATAAGCGGGTTACGCACAAATACTTTCAGTTAAAATTTTCTAAGGCAACTCAAAATGGTGCCACTACTTCTGACACCCATATTTCACAGTGCAAAAATTTTCTACGCAACAGTTTGTTAAATTACCCCCCGAAAAAAATTTTCCACATAAAAAATTTTTCGGAAAACAAAATTTTCCCGAAAAAAAATTTCCGGAGAAAACATTTTTTCTCTAAAAAATTTTTTTCTGAAAAATTTTTTAAAATTGTCTGCGATAGAAAATGGGTCTCCGAAAACATTTTTCGCCAAAAAAAGTTCTCCTAGAAAAGTTATCTCATCTCCTCCGGAAAAAAGTTTTCCTTTTCTCCTAAAAATTTTTCTCCGAAAAAAAAAAAATTTCGGAAAAAAATTTTCTCCTGAAAAAATTTTTTTCGCACCAATCTCTATAACTTTCCCGAAGAAACCAAATGTCTTGCTATTCTAATCCAAAAGATAGCAAAAAATCCAAGATTTGACAGCTGGCCGGGTCCCAAAAAAATTCTACTCACCAATGTCTACAACTTTCCCGAAGAAACCAATTGTCTAGGTATTCTAATTCAGAAGATAGCATTTTTGAGTATTCACAAAATCCAAGATGGCGCCGCTTTGACAGCTGGCAGCCATTTTCTTATGACCCCAAAAAATTCTCCTGATGAAAACTATAACTTTCTAGAAGAAACCATTTCTTGAAGTACAAATTGAACACTTTTCCAGATGCCACGACTTTTCAAGAGTTTTCCCGGAAAAGCGGCATAGTGAATTTTTTCACTTGGGGCCGAGACGTTCCCTGAAAATTTCATCAAAATTGGCTATCTAGTTTTCGAGATCGAAAATTATTCATAGATAGAACATAGATAGAAACCGACAGATCAGAAAAAAAAAAGTTTTCATAATAATGAGAACAATAGAAAAATCGATGGCCCATAGAAAAATGTCATTTTCAAACCTGTTGCGACGAGGTTTTTTTTTTCAAATAATTTGGAGGGGGAGGGGGATTTGTCCGAAAGGTTTTTGAATGGCGTTTTTTGAGTTTGTGGACTTCTTTTTTGGGCTGCATATTTTGTTTAAATTTAATAAGCGGATACGAAGTTATGTTTCCCCAAAAATTATTCATTCTGAGAATATGTCTTTTCGTCATGAAATTGGCGGAAAAAGTGGAAAATTAATATTATTGATTATTATTGAAGGATGAAACTGTACAGTGTGTTAACATTACTTACTTACTTAACCGGCACTACAACCCATTAAGGATCTTGGCCTTCTGCAAGATGCTTCTACAACCGGACCTATGCGCACCTAACGTCTCCCAGCTGGATACTCAGACAGTTTTTAAGTCGGCAAAAGCTGCGTTATACCATCTGGATTTTGGACGGCCTTCACCCCTCTTGCCCTCCGGTCTGGTTTTAAGGATTTTTTTCGGAATACGATGATCTTCCATTCGTTGTACATTACGGAACAAGATAATACAGACAGTAGAAGAGCCTTTAAATAAGACGAAATTATATGCTCAAAGCATCACTTTGATAAGAACATTCCTTGGCCGGTTGTCCTGCCAAATTTCTTTTTATGTTTTCAATGGGTAGCCATGAAGGACTTTTTTAAAATTTTGACTTGGGAATCCGTCACAAGCAAAACTTTACTTCATCTTAATTGGGGGAAAAGTCTATCATGGAATCACAGTATTTAATACGAAAATTATGAACCTATTTTTTCATGAAAATGAAAGAATCGGAACTCGCTATTGAAATTGGAAGCTCCGAAGGCTCTTTCTATTGTATTATGGTGTAAACTAGTGATGTAAACGGTGTAGTAATGCAGTTTATGGCCCAATTGTTTAACAAACGTTGTACTCTTGTTTTTGCTATTTACTTCAATCAAAAATATCACCTCTTTGATCCTTCCGTGTTGCTCGGAATATAATTCGATGGTTTTTATTGTATCCTTCTATGGAAAATTGAGTAATGTTAGAAGGCATGTTCAATAATCCGCCATTACTTTCGTACATTGTATTGTCGCTGTACTATAAATTCCGAGTTGCGCATAAATAATTTTTGAGAGAGTATAACCGCGTATTTTTGCGCGGACCAATCGACACAAAGAAATTCTTTCTCTACTTTGCTTCAACATTAACATCATGTGTGTTATTCTCACTCTTTTCTAATTTCCAACTTACTGCGAACTCTCTTTTCTCTATCCGTAACAAGGAAATACTGTGAAAAATGACAGTGACGAGAGCGTTCGCAGTTTATCGCAATCTGAAAACTCGGAAATTTTAAACCGCGCGCACAATAACTTAACATAAATTTTATTTTCATTTAGAGTGCACCACAAATTCTGTGACAGTGACGCAGATCCACACAACGTTCAACGAGGATTCTTTTTTTCACATATGGGATGGTTGTTACTTAAGAAACATGCCGATGTTAAATCAAAAGGAGCTTCAATCGATATGACCGACCTAAAACAGGATGCAGTTGTAATGTTCCAAAGAAAGTACGTCCTTCTTCGAATGGGAAACAACGTCTATAGATTATAATAATTTCTAATATTTTCAGACATTACCTCAAAATAATGCCAATTTTTTGCTTTCTCATTCCAACATTGATTCCAATGTTTGTCCTCAATGAATCGTTGTCTTCATCGTTTTATGTGGGAGCGATATTACGCTACGTTTTAACTTTACATTCAACATGGTTCGTTAATAGTGCTGCTCACATGTGGGGAATGAGGCCATACGACAAGTTAAATTTTCATAAGCTTTATTAGAATAATTTTTTCAAAAATAATTTATTTTAATAGAAACATCAAATCTGCAAACAATATTTTTGTGTCAATTGTTTCCTATGGTGAGGGATGGCACAACTATCATCATGTATTCCCTTGGGACTATAAAACCGCAGAGCTTGGTGACTACATGTTGAATTTTTCAACCGCATTCATTGATTTTTTTGCAAAAATTGGTAAGTAAGCAATTTTCAAGCTGTTTTTGGAATCTGTTAACGTCACGTGGCCACCCTCTTTGCATTTTTTTTTTTCGAATTCAAATATTTCCACAAGTAATTTCTACTACTGTCCACAAGCCTTCCTTTGCTAGCTCGTCCACTTTCTCGGTTCTTAAAATATTTCACTACCTCGGGACATAAATAAAGGAGACGTTTTTGTTCTCTGATAGTTACTTCCTTGTCCTGAGAATCGATTTGTTAACAATTTGTGTGGAAATTGTTTTTACTAGAATTGTCGGTCCAATGTAGCGTGTAAAAAACACACGCTGTACACGCTACATTAGACCGACAAATCTAGTAAAAGCAATTTCCATACAAGTTTAAACTCCACGATCAAGTAAACAGTTCCAAAATTGATCATTTTGAAATAATAAGTTGTTAACAATCTATAATCTAACTGCGAGTTGCTATCAATAATTTACTTGTTAGTCGTTTTTCCTGTCAGCATGCAATTTGCGATCGACTCAATTTAAATTTTGGTGTTTTCAGGCTGGGCGTACGAATTGAAAACCGTTTCTGATGACATGATACGAAAACGAGCCGAACGAACTGGTGATGGATCGAACAAATATAGTCGATGCATTAAAAATGGCGCTGTGCGAAAGCATGACATAGAGCATCATACAGATGATAATGTAGTGTGGGGGTGGGATGATAAAGACATGGTCGATGAAGACAAAGATGATGCATTAATTATTAGAAAATTCGAATAAAATTGTAATAAATTGTAGTTAAGTCAACTTGAATTTTTTACTGGAATTTGTAGAAATCTGAGGCAGCTTGTCTTAAACGGTCTCGCAAAAAACCGACGTACTTTACCTACATGTCAACTGATAAAGATGATTTGAAAATTTCACTTTCTTGTCGGATTTAAAATTGCAGTCTTGCCCCTTCATTTTGAAATTAAACTTCGTTGGTTCTTGCCTGAAAAATTAACTGTACGTAAACCATTGACATGGATATACTAAAGTAGCGATAGAGTGAAGTCAAAGAAGTTGATTCCCAAGGTGCAGCTAGGTGAAGCAAGGTGCAGTGCACAGAGTAGCTATCACTACTTAATAAACCATTGAAATGTGTTTAGGAATGTAGCGATAGAGTGAAGTCAAAGAAGTTGATTCCTTTGGGGCAGCTAGGTGCAGTGAAGTGCGGATAATGTAGTTGCAAAAATAATGGGGAAGCTGCAAAGCGCAATGAGAAACGATCAAAGAATACTGCCAGTTGATCTTAGAGAGTAAGTGCGAAAGCACAGCTCCTCCCCGAAGTAATGCTGTACGGCGGTTCGGAGGAGACGAAAGCATGGGGAGTAAGGAAGGGGTTTTAGCCGGTAGGTCATTGAAGAATGGAATCCAACACTACCTTGGTTCAGGAGGACCGGATGTCTATGAAGATTTCCTCACCCTAAAAAAAAGGGCAGTAAAGTGTAGCTAGGTGCAGTAAAGTGTATCTTGATGCAGTAAAGTGCTGCTAGGCGCAGTAAAGTGTAGCTAGGCGCAGTAAAGTGCAACCAGGCGCAGTAAAGAACAGCTAGGTGAAGCAAAGTGAAGCTAGGTGCAGTAAAGTGCAGCTAGGTGAAGTAAAGTGCAGCTAGGTGCAGTAAAGTGCAGCTAGGTGCAGTAAAGTGCAGCTAGGTGCAGTAAAGTGCAGCTAGGTGCAGTAAAGTGCAGCTAGGTGCAGTAGAGTGCAGCTAGGTGCAGTAAAGTGCAGCTAGGTGCAGTAAAGTGCAGCTAGG
>CM055406.1:10381753-10394469 GCA_029228625.1 Pseudolycoriella hygida | reverse complement strand
CATTTATTCTATTCTATAGACGAATTCCAATATTTGCATACAAATGGAATTCGAAATGTGAAAGCCTAGATATACCCTGCACAGAAAGTTGCCATGAATGTCTTCCTCCAGGTTTTTTTTACTTATTATTTTTATCAATCTATTTTATTAGTGCAATGTGTGTTCTGAAATGCGAACATGTGATGTGCGAATCGAACTAAGCAAGAATACAAAACTAGGTGGAATGAAAGAAGAGTAAAAGGGGAGGAGCAAAGAGTCATAACCCCGGTGTGCCAGAGCCTGGACCAGTGAATCCATTTACGGGCCTTTTTTTGAAAACCGGTTTTTTTTCAAAAAAATAACCGGTAAAAAACCGACAGCAATACTGATTTATCTATAAATTTGGGACAAAGACACGAAAAACATTCCAAAAAAGCTCTTTCCGATTCAACATCACGCTAATACACGTCAAATGACGCACTCAGTTCCAACCCCTTCTAATGGTCGTATCTCATTATTTTAGATTATCTCAACAAAGAAGATTTTGATGTCGTTTGATCGGTTTCCATTTCCAGTTTCCCTGATGTAGTCATACTCTTTGCGATTGACGTATTATGTTTTTCAAGATTCATAGCAGGGCCACTATACTAGACTGTTACAAACAAGGATTGAGTTTCAAAGCTAACTGTTAGAAGTAACTAAAAAATTATATTATTCTGGGGAAAATGCGTACACATTCAAAGAAAATTCGGCCAAAAATTACATTTTCAAATTAGCGACAACTTTTACAGCAACTTAAGGTTCAGCATTTGACGTTACAGCAGAATTTGTGGTTTAATTGCAGAATTTGTAGAATAACTATATGGAAAATTTGGGATAATATTTCATTGCCAACTTAGCTAAGCTAAATTTTGAACGAATATTTTTTCCTTCCCAAGCTGAAGTTTCGCTCTGAAAGCCTGTATTTAAGGCTTCTTATGTTCTAGAACATTACAAGATCTGTTAAAGAACCATAGAACCAAGAAAATTAAAAGCTCGAAGCTATTTATTTCATTGGAATGTGGCCATTGAAAACTTAAAGGAAATTTATCCGAAAACTTCAACTTATAATGTTGATATCAAGAAGTAAAGCAGCGCTTTTTAGAACAAAAAATTTACCGAAAAAACCGGTATTATCCTAGCCTGGACACATCGAACTGTTTTATCTTATTTTGTCAGCTAGGAACAAGAAACAGCTAGTGGATTTATTGTGGTGATGGAAATGTTTTTGGTTCTAGGACTCAGGCAAATTATGTCAGCCAAAGTTTTAAGACAATCTCTGCGTCTGGTCCAAATGCTGCCATAATTCATTACTTTCCTACTGCTGAAACAAACAGGGCTTTGTCTATAAACGAAACATTTCTTTTGGATTCTGGATCTCATTACTTGTAAGTATGAAAATAGTTCCAAACGACGGCCAACTACTTGATTTGTTTTTAATGTTGAGTGAACACTGAACACATCAGTACACATCGGTACTTTTTAAGAGTTTCATAAAAGCAAACAGAAGCTCAGTATATAAAAATCTTAAAATTCGTTTATGAACGGCCTTTACTCCGTTGTCCATTATTTTAGTGCCATGATATTGCACTTTGAGAACTTAAACGTTATTTTTATCAATTTACTTTCGACTCATAGAGATGGAACAACAGACATAACTCGTACATTGCATTTTGGTGACCCAAACGATCGCCAAATGGAATGTTATACGAGGGTTCTTAAAGGACATATTGCAGTTGCTACAGCAAAGTTTCCTTATAAAACTAAGGGTCATGTATTGGATTCATTTGCAAGAGCACATTTGTGGAACGTTGGCCTGGACTATGGGCATGGCACTGGTCATGGAATTGGAGCTTATCTTAATGTTGGGGAAGGACCACACAGTGCGGCCGTTAAGCACAACGTAGACGATCCAGGCCTAAGGGCAAACATGTTTATGTCAAATGGTAAATAGCAAAGTTTTTTCTGTTTCACATGCTTCTATGTACATACGTGTTCTAAACATATACTAGAACCTGGCTATTACGAAAAGGATGAGTTTGGAATACGCCTCGAAAATATTGTGCGCGTAGTAGATTCACCAAAGTTTGCTGGGTTTCTCGAGCTCGACACCATCAGTTTTGTACCATTTCAACGGAAACTAATCGAAACCAACCTTCTCACGAAAACTGAGGTGCTTTTTAAACTAGATTTCATTATTTACATGTTAGCGGGTGCCAAGCCCTCTTTTTCAAATGGTGCATTTAATTTATTGCACTCTGAAACTTTTTTCAGGTCGAATGGCTGAACGACTACCATGCTAAATGTGCACTTTTGGTTGGGAACTATATTATGAACCCTGACAATAAATACGAAAACGTCGGCAAAGTCATGAATTGGTTAGAGGAGCAGACCACACCCATCACATTTACATGTGATACTTAGTTTAGATACGTCTCCAACGTTTATAATTTCTTACTAGGTTTTCCAAGTGTGTTGTTACATCTTCAATTTTGTCTAAAGGAAATATTACATCGTTGAGTTGCTTGCATACGACAACTCTTCTCAGGACCTAATTAACTGAAATCTAAAATATTACTTTCATTTCAAGCCCATGGCCCACCTGAAACTAAAAAGAATTAGCAGAAACTAGTCAGCTAGACTAGCTGATAAGAGTGAGAACTCAAGGTTCAGTATAAATAAAGATGAAATGATATTGCCATCGATTATGAAATTCTGGTCTTGCCATTCAGTTCATACGTAATTTTCAACTTCCTGATAGTCTGTATGTTTTGAAACCACAGCAGTGAAAAGCGGATATGCCATTGATTGGCTCATGACGACCATATTTTGTCCTGTGTTCGTCAACAGCGAGAAAGTCATCAGCACGAGTGGATCTAGTCAGTACCGATTCCCCTATGGTTTAACCTAAAAACAAAAGTTTGTTTTTGTGACGTGTCACGGTAACGTAAGCCAATTTACACCGGCCAAATGAGCTTTCGCTTTCAAGTGAGTCTATTTACTCCATTTAGTTTGATTTCGTGCTGGTTAGCTTTTACCTTTTTACGAAATATCGTATAATTCAGCAAACTTGTTGAATTGCAAACAGACGTTGTTGATAGGTTCATAGTATGGCAGTCCTGTGACTTTGAACCACAAAATGCTGAGACTTACGATTTACGGACTGCCTTGTAGGCTGATTGATTGTTAACTTTGAAAATAGTGCCGGAGCATTCAAGCGCGTACTCAATAGGTCAAAATCGAAGAAAGCACAAGCGTTTATCCGGCCGCAATTCACTCGAGTTGCAATTATTCTCTGCGAGGGCCACAAACTTTACTCAAGTTGCAATTTTCTCTGCGATGGCCGCAGACTTCAACCGAGTTAATAATTTTCTATTTTTACCCGAGTTATAAATTAAACTTTCCACATTTGTTAGGCGAAAATTCATATTTTCTTCCGAAAAAGATGCACTATTACAATTACTGTAGATAACTTAACACATTTAAGCATTTAAAAGACGAATTTCACAGGACGAGGACCTCAAAGTACTTTCGGGTCTCTTAGCAAGCATGAAAAACTCAATACATCAGGCGAAAACGAGCAGTCGTTGTGATGTAAATGACTATTTTTCATCGCAAAAAAAAAATTCATATGAACAGATCGGCCATGATACTTTATGTTATAGTATATTTCAACATACCCCAATACACACGATATGTGTACGTACGCGCGTAATAGTGAGAGTGTGTTGGTGCACATACCGCGGAAAGCAATTTTTCGTCCCAAGTCATGGGAAAATATTTTCCGTCACAACCAATACACTCTCACGTATTCATAAAAGTATTTATTTTCTCACCTCCTTTTATTTTCTCACCTCAAATGAGGTGCGAAAATTTACTTTATGCAACTAGCTGCGAAATGGAGTTGTTTTTGTCACTAGATGTGAAGTTATCAAACGAGCGAAGCGAGTTGGATAACCACATCGTGTGACAAAAACAACCAATTTCGCAACGTGTTTCATACAAGACTTTATGCAACAACTTGTGAAACGTGAACTTTTGAATGAGTGATAAAAAGTTACTTATCACTAGTGACAAAAAATTACTTTTTATCACGCAAGTCAATTATAAAAAGTTACTTTTTATAACTAGTGACAAAAAGTAACTTCTTATCACCCAAAACCAGTTATAAAACGGCCTCTCTAACGTCACCGAAACGATGCATGAAAAAGTTCACTTTTCACAACGGCGTTGCATAAATAACTATTTCATCCCGCTAAAAACTACCCATGCAAAATTCAATTTTTGCACCTCATTTGAGGTGAGAAAATATCAATTTTCGCCTAACAAATGTGAAAAAATATTATTATAATAAGTAGCTCGAAAAGCTTCCATTTAAAGAGTCGACTTAAAATGCGATAATTTGATCAACAAGGCCATTCTTTGAAAATGTGCCTTTTTTCAATTTGAAAAACGAACAAATAAAGGATGATCGTCATCATAGTTTCTTTTATGTTTAATCATTTCTTTGCAATTCCGTAGAAGTTTTCAATAGCAATTAAATGGTTCTGACATACGTGTTCGAGTTTTTCTGCTACTAATCATGAACATTTTGTGATCGTTTTACTTTCTATTTTGTTTACCCATTCTTCGTGAAAAAGTCATAGTTGCACGTAAGTCATATATTTACTTACACGTGACAAGAATGTTTAATGAATCCGGAAATTAAAAATAAAATCAAATTGTGGAATTGACTCACTTGAACGGGTATACGTGTGTCATAATTTTCTTCTAAATGAAATAATCTCATCATAAGATCGAATTTGACAAGAATGCTTTCACTGGAAAGTGATTCCGTGATCTATTTGTCAAATTATTCTTAATCAGGTACTAGAACCTGGCAACAAGTGAGTTGATAAAGAAATTTCGATGGAGGAAAAGGATTTTAGATGCAATCCAGACTGCCTTTTTTACTAATAACGGACCAGCTGGAATTCAACTGCTTTAATGGCTTATAAGTCTAATGAGTTATTGTGTTTCTGTGATATATATCTATGGACTGGCGCCTCGGTGTTATGGCTTTGATATAAAAGAAAAGCGAATGTTTAAATACGTCACTTTGCTGTATGCGGTGTGATGTCACGGTAAAAGACTAGTTGAGTTAGGTTCAATGTTTAGGTATCGATGAACCAAATGAAAACTACAATAGTAATCCGCCCAAAAACCCATTTAAAGTGGAGGTGTGACGAAAGTCTTTTTAGCCGATTGACAAAAGTTTTGCTGGGATGACAAAAAATCTGATATTCAGTTTCGATGCACAACATTTTTTTTTCAAGTAAAGTTGCGTTGTATAAAAAAACGTCTGGATTTTGAGGCTCCTCAGATTTTACTTTCATATTTTTTTTAGATTTTTTGTCCATATGCCGGCTTTTCGCTGTAAGATCAGGTGTGAATTCTATAATTTCGAATTATATATTTGGAGTTTTAAAGGATTTTTTGTCATAATAATGTCTGTAAAAAAACGAAGTGAAAGCAGACGTTTTCAGCTAAATTAGACTTTATTCAAATATACTTTATAAATTAAAATAAATTATTCCGTGCTTTCTGTAAAATCAAATTAGAGAATTAGCCTATCTCCATGCAGGTTTCTCGATCCACACTGGATCTTGACGCTGAGAATATACTACCGGATACGCTCCCTGATATTGTGTAGATGATGATAAAGGAAGTGCCGCAGGTAAAGCTCTTGAAAGAATTTGCCCAAAAGCAATTACTAAGAGAATTATCTGAAATTTTTGCTAAGCTAAATACAAACACAAAATGCCTACATGCCACACTGACTCACCCCAACTCCAAGTCCCTTAATTGATACTACTGTTAGTGCAGCCAGTAATGTTGTAATTACGCCAACTATGAATGAAGCGGGTATAAGAGCAAAACTAATTCTTTTTAAAAAATGATGTCCAAATGTTCGACTTTCTGTAAACAAAGAAGTCATTGAAATCTATTTTTCGGAATTATAAATTCATAGACTTATGCGGCTCATGTACTCGATTTGTACCACTTTTCTATCTTTCGAGCTTATTTAACAAAGCCTCCCTTTGTAATGTACACTTTACCTGAGTCGCTCTTGTTTCGTTGATTCATTTATTAATTTATTGCATTAGTGCCTATATTAGTCCAGTTATAGCACTCAAAACCACTGAAAATAGGACTGTAAAATGCCGATTATAGTCGTGTTCCGCACATTGACACATCACAAATTTTGTCGCTGATTTTCGTGAAGTATACAATAAACATCATTGATATGAAATTCTATGAAAACTTCAGTTAAAGTTCATTTTGAGAGATTTTGATCGAAAATGTACGAAGTTTGACGATTTGACAGCTATACTTTTTCGCAGTTGCGTTGCGTTTCGTATAAAAACCAGTTGTATCAACATTACAGTACACTTCACAATTCCTTTGTTGAATCTTATGAAGACGCTTCGTTTGTCATAAACGAATTGTGAAGGGTACTGGTACTGTAATGAACTACTTTGACTTGAAGGCTCAATCAATATCTATATACCCCGTTTGCCTTCGAGACTTTTGGTGCTATTGGTCCCGAAACTAGATTATTCAAAAAAAAAAACTAGGTAATCTTATGACGAGAAATTCAGGTGAACCCCGATCGCTTCACTTTGTATTGAAAAGGGTCTCTTTTGCCATTCAGCGAGGGAACGCTGCAAGTGTTCGTGATAGCTTCTGTGATATTGTTAAAACGATTGTAATGATCATGATGAAAAAAGATGCAAAGCATAGCACTTTTTACCTATTTTCTTTATCAGTTGATAAATTGTCAAGTATTTCTGCGTTGTTAAATCCACAGTTTCGTGCATAATTGGCCATTACAGGCACCAGCAATAAACTATCGTATAATAAAAGTACTAAATCACTTTATCATACTCTTGATACGTGAAGTGGCCCCGGGGCGAAGTGCAAGGTCTATTCACGGTACGTGAATAGACCTTGCACTAAAACCCTCCGATCGTTCACTAAAACTCGACTATAATCACGCAATCATAGTCCTTGTGTTATAATATACTATTAAAACAAATCATTAGGTTTAAGTACATCATTCATAAAAATGTATGACACTGTCCAAACAGATCAATTGATTAGATGCTAATGACTCAATGAAAATTTTCTGAAGGTGATGTTAACTTAATTATTACCACTGCACCAAAATGAAAACGTTTATTTCACTTTTTTCTTTGAGTTCTCGCACGCTCACACACCCACCTGTCATGTTGGTATCCTCATTACTCATAGTTTCCTGACACCATGAAGTATTTACAAGACACAACAATGCAGCCATCACACAAACAACGTATTCGATTTTCGACATTTTTTAATTAATTTTTTTTTCTCAATTTGTCGCTGCAAATTAATGATTAATGCTTAACTTAAGTTGACTGAATGAACAATTTCTTTTAAAGACAATGGCAATTTATTGAATCTCCCACCGACATTTTAAACATGAAAAGTTTAAATACGTTATTTATTCACTTTTTACGGCCTGATGTATAGAAAAGTGTCACATAATTTGAATATGCACACGCACATGAAGTGATTAAATTGTACTAATGGAACATACCATATAGGCATGATGTAGTTCATTTTCCGATTAATTTGGTAACAGCTCGAATATATTTCCAAATAAATACGCATTCGAAAGATGCGGGGTATTTCTCAGAACAAGAAAAGGAGAGATTTGAAGAAAATTATTGTCCTTGAATAGACTGTTTAACCTGACCAGTTAATGTGCAAGAAGCCTGTCAAATTAATTGGTCATTTGGAGGCAATGTCCAAATTTCTATTCAAAAATGTGCCTACACAAATTCTGTCGAAGAAAAAGTTACGATGGAAGTAGTCCTACAGGAGTTGTCTAACGATTTTCTACAGTCGATATCTGTGGACACGAGGACTTTGACTGAATTCGTATCGGGAATTGCTGTCAAAATGAGAGTAATGAAAAGATAAAATAAATGTAACTTACCGAAAATTTAGTGTAAAATACAACTTTCAGATTATTCAAATTTTAATTTTGCGTACTTTGTGTTAATAGTTTCTATATGGATGCGGATGTAGCCGCTCGGTACAAGAAAAAAGTATTTTATTAAAAGTCAGATGAGTTACATCATGATTTTGAATGCCAGCAACAAATTTCTCAAGTGGGGTGTCGTTTGAAAAGCAGTGATAAAGGCTTTCCACAAAAAATTATTTTAAGACATTAATTCCTTCCGACTGAAGTCTGGAGGTTGTAAAGCTTCAAAATTGGCGGTAAAGACGTGAAAAGTGCTCGAACACTTAACAGTTGCCAAAATTACAATTCATCACCTGTCTCATGTTGGGTGTCTTTGGAAAGGTTACAGACTATGCTTTCCAGGAAAAATAGTATCTTCAAGTTTCCACTTAACGCGTGAAGAGTGGAGCTCAAAACCCACCATGTGGCTGAAAAGTAGCAAAAATAAGCAAACTGTAATCGACGCCGAAAATCCAATTCTTTATCAAATGTCTCATGTGGGGCATCGTTGGAAAGGAAATTAATGTGGCTTTCCGTTAAAAATATCATAAAGCCGATTTGATTGATCTTGTGAGAGTTAGTGGCCGAAAACGCTCCAAAATGACCAAAAAAGCACATTTTGCGATTGCGCGATCTCTTTCTTAATCCTTTCCGAAAAATTCCAAAAAAATTTTTTTCTAAGTTTCTCAAATATTAAAAACTTTTCAGAAGGAAAAAACAGAAGAAATCGAAAAATTTTTTAAAAAATTTAAAAACTCATATTTCTAGAAAACGACCTTCATCCAGCGAACATCCAATCCAGTGAATTATTTGGCCTGGCCGATTCCCAGAGCAAATGGTGCTCCTTCCTCCACCGCCAAAATGGAATCTTCTTCTGTTGGCGATTCCTCTATAGGTTACTCAAATTTAGTAAAAAAAAATAGTCCGATCTAAGCTTAAAATAACCTTCAGGCTACCAAACTATCACCATACAAGGCTAGGGAAAACCCGATTAGTGCATAGTAGGCGCTCAAAAAATTACTCTTAGTCCAGATTCAATATCACTTCAAAATGTCTTGGCCAGATAATTTCTCCTTCTCCAGACAATTGTAAATATGTCGTTCAAGCACCTGTGCTCCATTGACCGGACAGGGCCAAAAATCCAATTAATGTTTCCAGGAACTGTTAGTGCAGCTTAATCGTGCTCGTAAGTGGTGTGAATTCTCAAACCAAACAAACCAGAGGATGATCCTGCAAGCTACCGACCAATCTCTCTCCTTAGTGTATACTACAAAATTCTGGAACGCATAATCTACAACCGAATCTACGACGCAATCGACAAACGCATTCCATCTGAGTATGCCGGCTTCAGAAGGGAACGTAGCTGCTGCGACCAAATCCTGGCATTAACAACGTTTATCGAAAACGGTTTTGAAAGGAAACTGAAAACTGAGCTGCTTTCGTGGATCTCTCATCCGCCTACGACACAGTCTGGAAAGACGGTTTGTTGCTAAAATTTGTCGACGCGATTCCATGTTCCGAATTGATTCAGCTGCTGCACGAAATGCTTTCGAACAGACAAATTAAAGTGTTCATGAATGGCCAAAGCAGTAGGACCAAAAAGTTGAAGAATGGTCTACCACAAGGTTCTGTCCTAGCACCTCTTCTCTTCAACTTATACATAAGCGACATGCCGGAGACAATTTCTCGGAAATTTGGCTACGCTGACGACAACGTACAAGCTGTTCAACACAAAGATCCGGAATTCATCGAGACCATATTAACCGTGGACCTAGCAATATTGGAAAGGTATTAGCGAGATTGGCGCTTGTGCCCGAATCCAGAAAAAACGGAAGTAGGGTACTTCCATTTAAACAACAGGGAAGCGCATTCGCAACTAAAGGTTACGCTTTGTGGGAAAAAGTCAAGTTCAACCCGAACCCAAAGCACCTCGGCTACACCATGGACAGCACCCTAACACATAAACCACATCTGGAAAAAGTTGCCCAAAAATTGAAATGCAGGAACAATATCGTTCAAAAGCTCGCTGGGTCAACATGGGGATGCGATGCAAACACACTCCGCACAGCCACGCTATCATTGGTATACCCAACTGCCGAATATTGCTGTCCGGTCTGGCTAAGAAGTTCACACACGAACAAAGTGGATACACAAATAAACGCCAGTCTCCGTGTTGTAACCGGAACGTTGAAATCGACCCCGCTGCCGTGGCTTTCTGTGCTAGCAAACATCACGCCACCTGATACTCGTCGCGAAGCCGCTCTAGCAAGAGAATGGACGAAAATTGTGGAAAATGAAACGCTCCCAATTCATCAAGACCTCATCTCCGCTCCTCTCGCTCCAAGGCTGAAGTCGAGAAAACCGATTTGGACAGAGCCCTTCTTCAGAAACGCACAACATGACGTTTTAGATGCAAAGGAGAAATGGAGAGAATCCTGGGAATCAGAAAACCTGCACAACCATCACCTAGTGAGCGACCCGACGGAGAAAGTGGGAGGTATGAATGGTGCGCGAAAAATCTGGTGTCAGCTAAATAGAATCAGAACTGGTCATGGTCGCTGTGCGTATATGCTGCACAAATGGAACCCAAACAACACACCAAACTATGACTGTTCCAATGTAGCACAGACTATCAATCACATTCTAAACGATTGTCCATCGAGGAAATTTGCTGGTGGGCTAACCGAGTTACATGAGGTCACACCAAACGCTGTGCAATGGCTACAACTAATGGACATAAATCTATAAGGAGAATCTGTGACAACAATACTGAATTGGCTTTTTGTGCAATTTCATTTATGTTTTATGTTTCTTATTTAATCTAATTGACGTAAAGTAACTAACTTCTTTGAAATTCAATCTTACGTGATGATGTTATATTGTAAACGATGTTCACTTAATGCCATACGAAATACAGGAGAAGAATCGTAAGATTGTGCAACGTTTCGTTTTAACTCGTTTAACCGAAAAACCAAGTTTTACATGCACAGAATGCAAGCGAATACGTGAAAAAAGAGATAAAAGAGAAATAAGAAAGATGCACAAGCTTGTGATTCTCTTCCTGTAATAATAATAATCGTGTTCCAGGCAGCAACTGATCATCAACTTGCGTTTAATGAACAATTGACGTTTAAGAACCCAATAAACTCAAACCATAGCTTAAGTTAGCTCAATCACCCATGTTTTATCGAGAGCCGGACAAGAAACTGGAAGGCAAAAGGGAGTTTCCAGGTGAAAGGCCTTAGCTGTAGATGTGTAATCATGTCTCTAGCATCTATCCAGCCCTTCTCGAATCACGCTACAGAAGTAGACTTCTAATCATTGATTAGTAATCAACTAGTGCATAAACTAGTTAGACAAAATTGATTCCGTATGTTGCATAATATACAATGGTATGTGCATAATTGTTGCCTTTGTGCGGTTCATATTTGAATAGCAAGTCTAAAAATACGTAGTGAAAATGCGGTCTGCGCTTCGTAGTCAATACCTAAAAATGTAGAGAAAATATAACTGCACCAAAGATCCATATTTGCTGGTTGTTTGGAGGAATCATACATCGTGTCAATAAGAAAGCATTTTGGATTTGCAATCAATAAAGTAATGAATTAATTAAAACACGAAAAGTAAGTAAAAGAATATAAGAAAACTTACTTTGCACAAAGGTACATCGCTGTTTAATATTGTGTTCACGTAACGCATTCAAAAAATAATTAATTAAATATTGGATTTATATGATACAAATAATTGAATTTATTTGGATTGGACTAGTACATGTATATAATGAATCCAAATAAAAGAAATTAGAATGTTTTATTGTTCATTTTTAGTTATAAGGTCATTATTTTTAAGAAAGTCGTTGACTCTGGCTTCGATTTTTGGTCATTGCGTGAAAAAATTATTTGAATGAAAAGTTACATCATACAATTATTTAGGTTCTGGAACTGACGTACGGAAGTATTTTGCTATTTCTGTGCTATAAAGCTATAGACATATATATACGCGAGCTTTTGTGTTTTTCCCCTCGCCCCCCTCCCCCTCTAAATTGTTTTAAAAAAAACTACACCGCAGCAGCTTTCCAACGAGCCCAGACTCATAAAAATCGCTTGGAAATTGGCTGAGGTTTGAAAATGACATAATGAAAACTTTTTTCTGATCTGTCGCTTCCGATCTATCTACTAATAATTTTTTATCTCGAGTACCAGTCAGCCGATCTTCCTGAAATTTTTATGAAAATGAAAAATTAAATAGGCCGCTCCGGGATGTGGAAAAGTGGTCAATCTTAACGGTTACAAAGTTATAGAGTTTCGTCAGGCAAATCTTTTTGGGATCTTAAGAAAACGAGAAAATGTCTGCGAGCTGTCAAAGCGGCGCCATCTTGGATTTTGTGAATACTCAAAAATGCTATCTTCTGAATTAGAATAGCTAGACAGTTGGTTTCTTCGGAAAAGTTATAGAGATTGGTGAGTAGAATTTTTTTTTGTGATCCTAAGAAAATGGCGGCCAACTGTCAAAGTGACGACACCTTGGATTTTTTGCTATCTTTTGAATTGGAAAAGCTAGAAAGTTGGTTTCTCCGGGAAAGTTTTAGAGATTTGCGCGAAAAAAATTTTTCGCAAAAAGTTTTTTCAGAGAAAATTTTATTCGGAAAAAA
>CM055406.1:10368860-10381253 GCA_029228625.1 Pseudolycoriella hygida | reverse complement strand
AATTTTTTTTTTTGAGAAAATTTTTTTTCGAAGTAAATTTTTTTCGAAGAAATATTTTTTCAAAAAAGAGAAATTTTTTTTTCGTGAAATTTAGTGGTAGGGCTGAAACACTTTAGCAATTTGAATTGTCGATATCAGCAATTATCATACCAGCATTCGTTTCGGCATTAATTATTTTCACAATAGAGCGAAATTTCATTGTAGGGAAATAAAAATTTTAGTATTGAAAACTAGTAAGGAAATTGCTGAGATCGACAATTCAAATTGCTAGTGTGTTTCACCCCTTAACAATTGGAAACTTCCAAATCGGCTGATATCGCATACAAAAACCTATTAAATGGCAAAGTGTGACCCAGTCGGTAAGTCCGCTTCCAAAATTAATGATATCGCTTGAGGTGACGCTATCGCTGATAATACGCAAAAGTTTGTTTAAATTTGACTTTTATTTAAATTTAAATTTTTGCGTGTGAAAACTTAGTGTTGAAAAATTATTCCGCTGATGGGCCCGGCATTTGTGACGTATTTTTTTAACACAACGTAATTTTGTTTTAAAAAAAAGCGCTGTAATTTTTTCAGAAAATGAAACTTTGAAAACAAGATTCCATTCAAACAAATTTTGTATTATCAGCGATAGCGTCACCTCATTAATTTTGGAAGCGGACTTACGGGCTTTGATTTTTAAGAGGTTTTTGTATGCTTTTCAATGTACAAGTTGTTGCGGGAATTAGCGATTTTAAGAATTTGAAGAAAAACAATTTTTTTTAGAAGTTCGGACGCAAAGAACAAATTGACGACAATTTATGTTAGCTAATGAAGATAAAATCCGAGTCTAACCCCTACGACTAGGGTCTAGTGATTGGTTTGACTGGTTTTGATTAAAATAAATTATTCAGACATAAAAAATGCAGTCTTGTAAAGTATCAAAATTGAAATGCTTTATTAATGAAACACAATGATCATAACATACATAAACTTGCATCAAAATAAATTCTGTAAACTCTTCTTAAAAACAGAAAAAAAGAATAAGTTGAAATCATAATACTGTAAAGGTGGGTAACTTTAACCGTTCTCACGAGAATAAAATTTTACTTAAAATCAAAGTGTCACGCTCTACGTCATCGAATCGAATGTATAGTTGTTTTGTCTGCCAGTCTTGAAATCAGTACTTAGAGAATCTCGTAAGACGTTTCATTATTGATCCAATGCGATTATGTTTGACGTATTTGACAAAAAACGGTTGAAGTTACCAACTCTAACGGTAACTAAAGTTGCTTTTGAAAAAAAATGGTAAAAAAAGAATAAATAATATGTTCGGCTGGACATTCGTGTCAGAAATATTATGGACATCTTTACAATAACTTGACTAAATTGTATTTATTTCGCTAAATATCTTTTCAATACGTTCGAAAACACGATTTTAAGTAGAGCTGTGCGCCGACTTGCGGTAGCTCACGCGCCGCCGAAAATTATTTCTCTACCATCTCTAATTTCGTTTCGCCCATCATAGTATTTCTGACACAAATGTATTCAACAATGAGAATTATTATTCAAGTGAAATGGTTCGCGAAAACTCCTTTCCAAATTTCTTAATCGTTCCTCCAAATCAGGAACTGACGTTCTATTCGCATTTACTCGTTGATGCTGCAACAAACTTGGTAATTCATGCACGAAATCGTCTCGAATGCCTATCAAATGACAGAAAGGGTAATGATTTTTGACGAAAAAAAAAAGCGATAGCAAAAGCGCAGACGAAAGGACTTGCGTCACAAAATTTTAGAGATATTTTCCCGATTCTAGAAGTTCAAAAATCTGGGAATTGATAGGGAAGGGATAATATTTTCGTCTGTTGCTAAAATGATTCTACTGTTAAAAAAGTACCGATAAAAAACGCGATTGTACCAAGTTTTAATTAATATATAATTATATATTATTATATATATTATTATATATTATTATTATATATTATATATATATATATATATAATTAATATATAATTAATATGTGAGTTAGGGTATTTCTCAAATTAAGATGTTAAGTGGTATTTTAAGTCCCATGTAATGGGCAAGTACAGTTAATGATGAGATCGCCCCCTCAAAAAATCGCGAATTCCAGAAAATGCGTTTTAGATATTTTGCAATCCCAAAAAATACTATTTAGATATCCCGCAAAATCGTTGAAGTCTAAAAATGCTTTAGAAACTGAGTATACACAAATGTATTTTCATGCTTCGGGGCCGAAATCGAAGGAAATTTTATAAATTTTCTCTCGATTTTGGACCTCTGCATGAAAATTTTTTTGTGTATCTGTTTTGGACGACTGATTTTAGGCACTTTCGCATGCAGACCTCGCTCTGTTCGGTCTACAACACACGAAATTGCTTAAAATCAATCGTCCAAAACAGACACACAAATAACTATTTCGTTCACTTATATACAGTACAAAATGTTTTTAAGACTTGCGTCACTGTAGGTGTAAGTGACACCTTCAGTTGATAGGACATTCTTGCGTGACGTAATGTAAGCGAAATCAATTTCTGTAGCAGAGGAAAGGGATATGGAAACCAGACGTATTAATCGAGGGAGCGAGGCGGCAGGTCTGCTGTCAATTCAAAGTATTTTTATGCTCGATATGTTTTGAAGAGAAAGTTACCTGAAAACGAGTGTCTGGCACCTCTCCCGCCAACTGTATTCACTTGCATACTTCGACGAAACAATGAATTTTTCGGGAGTGACGTTCTACGACAAATTTTTATATTCTTTAAAGAATCCTCATAGCTGTCACTAAAATTGATCAATTATTTGAACTATTTCATTATTCTCGTTTAAACATTGACAATGACCTGCTATCATCCCCACTGCATCTGTGGTGTTTCGCATAGTTACACGTACATTTCTGTTGTTTGCTACTAATTCGACCACGTACTTGCGAGTCTCTCATTATGCAAACAATTTGCTTAGACGGACTTTCACTACGATCACGGGACAAGTCTAGTCCCGAATCTAGTCCACTTGAATGTAACGATGGTACGGATGTATCCAAATTTCTGAAAAATTCAATCGAAATTTTAATCTCAATTTGAATGGAAAAGAGAAAAAATTTACTGCATAGCATGGATTTGATTATATCGTAGGCAACTGTTTTCGTGATCGGAGCTATAATTTATTACTGACTGAGGTAGTGGTACATCGATATACTCTCTGGCTCTTTCTGCATGTCTATCCCTGGAAAAGAAATTTTTTCATCGGATACAGCAAGCCGAATTCCAATTAAAATGATTTACTTAGTAATGTGCTTATTGCTGTCACGGTAAATTAGTTGTGAACTCATAGCTCGTATGGAAGGCAACATTTGTTTTGTGCTTCCCGATGATTTGCTCGTTGTGCGCACTGTACTTGGTGTACCTGATATTGAATATGCAAGTTGTTGTCTCGGTGTATGCAAACGACTTCGTCTAGAACAACAATTCATGAATTTAGTTTATTGGATTTAAAAGATAGTTCGGCGTTTGCATGTCAATCTTGGATTCCTGACGCTGAAACAATTACAAAAAATTTACTAGCGTTGTCAATGGATCAATGCTACCGACAAACGTAGCATCCCAAGAGGTTTCCGAAAGTAAGGGGAAAATATAACTACTTCGCCAGAGACTACGTAACCTAGAGAAGACTTTCGAGCATAATTCTTTTACTTGTTCCTTAAACAACATCCTACAGTCTATAGTAACACCAAGGTTCACCACAAAAGGGACATAGTGTATAATAACTCCATTTAGCTTTATAGAAGGAACATAGGTATCGACATTGTGTTCTGAAAAAATTATTGCTTGAGACTTCCCGTGTTTAGCATAAGTGAGTTTTCCGTTGCCCAGCGTTATCCCAGCTCCATTACAGCGTTATCTGCATTTTCTAAGGAAAAAGATTTATGAAGCTGGACGTCATCAGCAAACATATGATGCCTCATAGCTTTCAAGCAGTTTGGACAGTCATTTATATAAAGAGAAAAAATGACTGAACCGAACACAGAACCTTGGGGAATTCCCAGATTATTAGCTAAAGGTTTCGAAAGATACTCACCAATCAACACACGTTGAAACCTATCCGATAAATAGCTTCGAATAAGAGAAATTGCTGACGAGGAAAAACAAATTATACTTGAGAGCTTAAAGAGCAAAGTGTCATGTTCAAGCATGTCGAAGGCTTTTGAAAAATCGAGCAATAACAAAATAGTAACGAACTTCTTCTCGAACGCCTTTCTTATTTCATCAGACTGGTACTCATCAAGGAGAGTCCTTGCATTCAGATGGGACACGATTTGCTCTTTCGCAAGGATTTCAAATACCTTAGACAAACAGGGAAGGGTGCTGACCGGTCTGAAGTCTTCAAAACCTCGTAACTTAGATTTTTTGTGAACAGGCAACGCTCTTGATATCTTCCAAGCATGTGGGACAGTTGACGAAGTAAACATAAAATTCACAATGTGCGTAAGCACCGGCACAACAAATGGCACTGACAGCCAATCAACAGTTGTCGCTTAGGTTGACTTGTGAATAGCGATAACTTTGTTTCGCTACTTTTAAGTGCTTCTTGTAGAACATGTCCTTCTTTCCGCGCAAATTCCCTTAACTCCTCTGAAAAAATTGTTCCCAAATATTTAAACTCAGGAACCTGTTCCAAGTTACGAGCTACCTTCTTCCTATTTGATAAAGACAAACATTTAACAGACATTTGACAAAGAAAAAACTCCAACCAGCAAATATACCTTAAAGGAAATATGAATTGGCAGTTTATGCACAAGATGCGAAATGTGTTTTTTTTTTGCTCTTGGATGTGAAGGACGTTTTATGCGATTTCGTTACGAAAAAATGAACTTTTTCAATGTAAAACACAACCTCATACAGTTCACCGAACAAAAAGTATTTGAACCATAAAGATGTCACTAGTTGTATACGTATGAACATTGTGATCACTGCGATTACATGACTCCATAACCAAATAGTTAGATCCGATGATCGTTTGGTTTTGGTGTGGAGGATTCAAACTTTGGTTAGACCGAGATTTCTATCACGTCACTGAAAACTGAGATTTTCCATCATGTTTTTACTCACCTTTTCTTACGAACACAAGCTATGCAAAAGGCCGTAGCCAATCCGCCAGCAAAAACTACAACAGCCAAAATAATGCATACCAATTGGAGTGACTTGAGAGAGGAATGATGAATGGTTTCAACATTCTTCAAATTATGTCTTCCGATTTGAGACAATTCAAGAATATGGGCCGAAGTTGTAAGATTTTGCATTGCTACCGTAGACATCGTACTGAAATTTCAAAATTTGCTGAGTTTTTACATTATTCAAAGTTTCATATCTTAACAGACCTCTGCAAGTCATCCATATCAATAATAGAGTTGGACCTTGGGTCAACTGCATAGATGAAGACATCCGTTCTGCAACGAAACTTATGAAAATTTTTACTTTTATTGATCTCTTTAACTACTAACGCTGGATCTGAACTTCCAACATGCGGCTCTAGCATTCGCACTCTTATGTCTAATTCTGTAGCTTCACTCAGCATTCTCGTTAGGGTACCTATTTCTTTTTCCACATCAACCGGATCACCAGCGATTACTAGTCTGACTTGCCTATGTTCATCCAAAACATAAACCTAGCAAAGTAAAGTGATTACGAAAGCGCACCAGTAGTCTCAACAATATACTCACGAAAACGTTGACAATAGCGCTACGTCCATCATCAGCTCCTTGACGGTCTGTAGCCTTCACATCAAACCCGTAAACTCGCTGGTCACTTCGAATCGGTCCGAGAACTCTTATTCTACCACTGATTTCATCGATGCCAAACAATTTCGACGGTTCATTGAGCAAACTATATCGAACGTCTGCATTCAAACCAACATCTTGGTCAGTGGCATGCACTCTCGTTACAGGAAATCCAAAATTAGCGCTGTTCGGCATGACGGCTATAATTGGTTTTCCATTGCCAACGAATTTCGGTTCGTGATCATTGTCATCGAGTACTTTTATGATTATCTATAGATGAATGAGATGTGCATGTAAGTCTCACTTTTGTGTTTCGAGTTTCGAACATTTAAATGACATGGTTCTGCTGATAGGTGACAGGTTATTCAACTTTGATTACTCTTCACGTCAGTAGATACAAAATATGCCATTTAACTCAGGAAGTTTTAGACAGGAAGAAGAAACGCATGTAAATAGAACCGTGCGGAAAAATCCACTGGAAGGGCAGTGGTTTGTGACAATTGCATCAACACCACAACCAACTGCCGAAACTACCAACCAGAGCAGGAACCCAGAACAATCCATATTTATAAGGACTTTACGCCGTGTGGAAATTGAGCATTGCAGAGGCTTGTGTTGTTGTTCCTTCACTCGGCACGCTTGAAAAAAACATATGCAAGGGACCCACACGCATCAGAATAGATTTTGCAATCAGAATAGATTCTTCGTTCTCTGAGTACAACTCTTACGTAATGTACGACTTCCGTAAGGGGTAAATATATGTAATGTTCAACCTCAGGATAAGGAGGGGCTAATTTGGAAAAAAAAATTCTAACATTTCCGATCTCACTTGTGTTTTTGAACAATTTGCATTATAAATTATGATTTGAACGCGCACAGCTGCATACCTTACCTTCGGCTCATATATGCTAACTGTACACTTGATAAAATAACAGTTTCCAAAGCTTATTGTTGAAAAGCACACTCGTGAGTTCGGCTCATATCACATAATTGATTCCTTATTTCCTTACTTTCGCTGCATCCAACGTAACGTACTATTGACATCATCTCAACGGGCAAAAGATTTTTCGAGCCCAAAATTTTGAATTTTGATAGTAAAGGTAAAAAAAATGAGTTTGAATGACGCCAACAAGGGATAGAAGTGAAAAACTAATATTTTCACTTTCGTCCCTTATCACGCTAAATTTTATCACTTACCCGAACTTCATTTTCCATAAGGCCTTGAACCCTTTCACCGCTAACCGGATATGTAATAGTCGGAATTGCTTTTGCTTCGCGGGAAATTCTATCGACTCTAACTTTCAAATTGTAAGCATCTCTCCTTTCCCTATCAAGCGGCTTCGTCAGCCATAGAGTACCATTTTTAGAAATTTCAAATTCTTCATAGGCCAACATTTCTATTTCTGGAATAATTGACCATTTGTAATTTTGCTCGTTGGCTGTTGTATTCAGCTGAATTAATTCCAATGGAACGTCACTGTTTTCAACCACCTCTATCTCATAGTATTTTTCTGGGAAATCAAGATCCTCATAGAGCTCATCATCTAAATCTGTTCCTTGCAAATTAACCAAAAGCAAAGCAGAACTAGATCTCGATGGACTACCTAAGTCCGAAGCAATTATAGTGAGATTCAAATGTTGGTAGTCGTGTAACAGTCGTGTAAACTTTGATACTGTTGTTATAATGCCATCTCGTGAATCGATTTCGAAGAAATATGGCAATTGATTATGGTGAAGAGCAAACATCACTAGGCCATTACCATTCCCGGTAAAATCTTTGTCAGTGGCAGTAATTTGTTTAACAAATGTTCCAGGCTCAGCGCTTTTCTTCAGATATGCTTTGTACACCGGAATGTTTAACTGGTTGGAATATTCCTGCAGATTGTTACTGTCTTGTGTTATTCCAATGCTGTTTCGTTCCTCGTCGCCAGCGTTTGATGACTCGTAATAAAGTTCATCATAACCGGTAAACTCTGGTGAATTATCGTTAATATCCAAAACGTTCACTTCAATCTCAGCAAAAGATGAAAGTTTTACATCTTTTTCACTGTTGTCTGTGGCCATGATTTTAAATTCATATTTCGATATTTTTTCACGGTCCAATTCTCCATTTACTTTGAGAACACCCGAAAATGGTGTCACAAGAAATGGAATGGGTTTTTCCGTTTGAATCTTGTAAGAGACGTTGGCATTGCTTCCGTAGTCTTCGTCAGTGGCGGCAATTTTCCCTAGTACTTTTCCAGCATAGACACCTTCACCTACGTCAAAGGTGTACCAAGATTTTTCAAACACGGGTGCATGATCATTGACGTCAATCACTTCAAAGTTCAGTGTTGTGTAATCGACTAATCCGCCTATGTCCTTGGCCGATACATTAAGCATAATCTCTGATTCAGCTGGCAATGGTCGATTCGTCTTTATTTCCCCAGATAGACGATCGATTCCCAAATATTTCATCACATGGGCATTGCGCGTCGTCACGCGCTTAGGCGTAAATGTTTCTGACACAATTTCATAGAAGATTTGAGCGTTTTCATCGGAATCTTCATCGGTAGCTGAAATTTTTAAAATGACTGTACCAACAGGTATTTGTTCGGATAACGAAAATAGAGGATGCCGCAATTCGTATGGTTTAGATGTTTTAGTTCTGTCGTTTGACCGATTATTATTGATGCTGAACCCTCGCGGTGTTCCGATGGCTACACGTTCACCAATTTGCATAATTTCCCGGTTGGTTAAACTAATGCCGTAAGTGATTTTGTCAGTGTTATTACTTGAACCAACTGTGTCTTGCAGGTCAAACACTGAGTTTAAATCAGAACGATCGATATAGAATGTTCTCAAATGACTGGTAGTTATAACTTCGACGCCACTGTCTTTCAATACGGCAATTTTATCGAAAATTGGTGGGTTGTCATTAACATCGGCAACGTAAATGTTCAAAGGTACTTCTGAGCTTAGACCTCCCGTATCTTTGGCTAAAATTTTCAAATCGTAGAAACTTTCACGTTCTCTATCTAAAACTTTAGGTCCAGTGAATCGAACCGCATAGAATGCTTCATTCATAGGTTGTGTTCTTATGTCCATAAGCATAATTTGAAGCTTGGCAAAACTTTCGGCAATGTTCATATTTTTTGGATATTTGGCAAATGCTTGCAAAGTGTGGTTGTTAGGTGTTGAAAAGTTCATCAGTTCCACTGTGAATAAATGAGACCCGTCGCCACTCAATGTTACAGAGAAATTCGCGTTTATTCCTTCATCAGCGTCGTTAATGAAAATTTGTTTGTTTACAACGTAAACTTCGCTGCCTATTGGACTATTTTCTAATATAATACCCGAGTACGACTTCTGATTGAAAATCGGTGGATTGTCATTTACATCATCGACGTGAACAATCACTTGATAAATACCGGCACCTTTTACATATCCTTTCGAGTATTCTGCGATAACAGTCAATCGATACAAATCTCGTATTTCTCTGTCCAATGCCTTGACTGTCATCAATGTTCCATCATTGGTTATCGAAATCATGTCGGTAACATCTTGTTGATTGGCAATAAAAAATCTCAAATTTGAATTTTCATGCGAACGTTTGTCTATTTTTTGTGTAAAATTGATTGCGTTTGCTGGCTCAACGGAAAGATTTTGATTTCTTTTCGGAGTTCGAGGCTTGGGTGTGATAAAAACTTCGATTGGACCTGAGAGTACCGTGGTCTGAGATGATTGTAGCGGATTTTCACTAATTAAAGACTCATTTGGAATATCATCGTTTGCAATGGGATTCACAAATTTTGTTGAGGCAAATGATTCGTAGTGTAAAGGTTCTTGATGTCCGTTGATTCGGGTGTCATAGCTCGATTTTCGCGTGTATTCAATGTGCGCACCCGTCTCTAGTTCTTTAACTTTAGTATTTTTACTTTTTAATTGTGCTGGTTTATTGGCTGTTAGAGGTTTTGCAACGCTAATGATTGATTGAGCTTCTTCACCAAATAGCACATCGTCGAAATAAACGGTTGGCATAACCGCCACATAAAATGCATCCGCTACATCAGCTTCACGATTTTTCCGCTTATGATTTTTCTTTGCTTTCGAAGTTATGTTTGGAGCATATTTTTGGTAAAGTTGACGATCTTTCCGAACACTTTTGGAACTGTACATTTCTTTCGCTTCGCCTAGCGTGTTAGTGTTATCCCGTAGTAATTTACCTTCAGCTTTTGAGTTTTCTAAGGGTTTCACTGAGGTGTTCTGATACAAAAGTTGACCAATTAAAGTTCCAGCCAGGTTTTCTTTAACATGAAATTCAATTGGGTCGGCGAAAGAACCTCTGAAACATAAAAGAAAATTTAATTATGAATTTTCGCCCATCGAAGGAAAAACTGCTGCTTTTGTGGTCATAAATCTAGTACTGTTGAAACATTTTTGACAGAAGTTCTAACGTCTCGTCAAAATTTTTTTTATACCAACTAAAGATTATAGGAAAGTGTATGAAAAACTTTAAATTTTTGAAAAATCAAGATTCCCATTTCAGTTTCAACAAATGTCTATATACTAAGACGTCAAAATGTGAGAATTAGAAGTTGTACTAAATCACAGCTTTAAGTTTTTATACATTCTTCTCGCTCTTTAGCTCAAAAAGAAAGCTAAGGAGTTGACAATGACTCCAGAAAAAGGTAAAAAGCTGATCTAGTACAATTTGATAGGAATTTTATCCATAATTTTTTATATTTGCAAGTAATACTCATCGTGAAGCTAGCTGCAGTTGTGACCGTAGCTAACTTCATTGCAAACGAAAAAATCAGCTGACTTCATTAGGCGTGTTTGTTTACACTTCAGAATCAGTTTCTACTACATTTTTTTATTTCTTTTAGTACACTTTCTACATTTTCTGAATGAAAATCGAGAAAATGTTTATTTATTCAGAAAATGGAGAAAATGTACTTGATGAAATAAAAAAGTATAGTAGAAACTGATTCTGAAGTATAAACGAAAACGACTATTGAAAAGTTCAAATATCAACTGATTTTTTGCAATGAAGTTAGCTTCGGTCGCAACTGCAGCTAACTTCACATTGAGTATTACACTGAGAGAAGCCTAGGATTGCGCAACTTTTCATTAGGAATTGTTTCAGCTGGTAATACACGAATACACTTAATCTATATGAAGCTAACGGGCCTATTTAAGGGTAACAATTGAGGCTTGTCGAGATTTCCCCTCAAATGACAATATGATGCTTTATTGCTTTAGCGGAAAAGAGAAAACAAATATAGGAGAATGACAAATGTCATTGTCAGCCATTAGATTTAGATTTATCGGTTTGAGTCGGACCATTCCTGGTCCTTGAAACACAGATCTGATGATCTTTGTTTCGTAACCCCGACAAGGAACCTGTCTAGAGCGGCAGGTCCCATCTTGGATACTGTTGCAAGTTGGACCACATGACTTCCTAGAGTCCTAAGAATCAGTGAGGAGAACTTCGGACACTCGCATATAAAGTGAACGCCCGTTTCCTCACCTAGGCCGCATGTACAGTTGAGATCGTTAGAGATTCCCATTTTTGCCAGGTGCCTGTTCAATCCGCAGTACCCGGTAATCGCACCCACCACCCTCTTGATGCGTCCCCTGTCCAAGTTTAGCAGTTCTCTTGCCCACCTTCCGTCGGGCACCGGGAAGAAACGTTTCGTGTGCATTCTACCTTTATATGCGCTCCAATAGACAGCGAATTCCGACCTCACCCAATTCTTCATCGCTTTCACCGAGTGCGGGATGGGTATTAATGGTTCCCGCCAGTAACTTGATGTTGCCGAGCCCATCTTCCCCAGCTCATCCGCTTTCTCGTTTTCCTCCACGCCAGAGTGTTCAGGAACCCAGACCAGCGAGACCTGATTTCTCAGTCCCATCCGGTTCAGTGTTTCCTTCAATTCTTTCACTAGCTTGAATGTCAAGATAGGCGACATGAGCGCTTGAATCATCGCCTCACTGTCAGAACAGACTGTTATATTTATCCCACTTGCCTCTGCTGAGATTGTCTCCTGCACTCCCAACAGTGCCGCGAAAATTTCAGCCTGATGGAAGTCGGCGTACCAACCTAGGTGGTACCATCTCTCCACCAACGATTCCAGAGAAAATACGCCGGCTCCAGTGCCTTCTGAAGTTTTAGAGCCGCCAGTAAAGCTTACAATTCCTTCATCTGATGCGACCTAGCCAACCTTCCAGCCATTCAGACCTGCTGTAAACGACAGCCTCGAAACGCCTTACGAAGTCTGTCTTCGGTTAGCCATCGCAAAGACCTCGTCTTCTTGGTTTTCCCATGGGCCGAAATGGAGTCCAGAGGTCGTTCTGAGATAACCTATCCGCCGTGGCAGGTGGAAGGTTAATTAACGCTTCCATAGCCGCCGTAGCTGTCGATTACATAGCTCCGGTAACACAAAAGTATATCGGCCTTCGCATCTCGTTCATATCTTTCCTCGCACTCCTAATGACGAGCCTCGGCCACCATTCAACGCATCCGTTACTCATCATAAGTCTTAGCCTTGGACGGCAGGCCCCAGTTCCTTTCAAACGAGCTTCTTCATATCCAGAAAGCTACTAAACCCTTCTGTGTCTTGTCCTTGACATGCTCG
>CM055406.1:10334734-10362518 GCA_029228625.1 Pseudolycoriella hygida | reverse complement strand
GGGGCCCCACCTCTAAAAAGTTTCTAAATGTGTCACTGATAAAAAGTGTATATGGAGCCATCTGAATCCAAAGCCGTCCTGAGGGTTCCCCAGAGCAAAATAGGCAAAAAAACGTGGAAACCGCGTAAAACGTGGGTTTTAGGAAAAGTGCATGAAACTTGTCAAAGATGAGGAGTGGTGTTAGGGCAACTTTGGTTTATTCCGTTCAAAATAGTCCCGAGAAAATACTTTTTCATGTGCTGGACGCATCCGAAGTATTTCGGTGTCAAGAGAGTCCGTCAAGTGGCTTTCTTAGTTCACAACTTCTTTGTTCCAGGCCTCGGTGAGTTTCACAGTTTTTGGAAAACGGTCTTCTATGAAATTTTGAGTCTAGATAGGACTTCAAAATAACGCCTAAACAGCTTGACTTGGAAGTATAGAATTCATTAAGGCTGAACAAAAATTTATTTTTCGAGAACCTCCATGAAATTTCATGAACTTCCATGAGCCTGCCTCAGTGGCCGTCCGTGTGTTTCGTCATTATTTGGCTTTTTTGGGAAGGACTAATACTATAAGAGTAGAAAAATGCCGAAAGTCACTTTGATTTACAGGTAAATGCATGCTGGGGATGCCTAACACGTAGGCGTGTCACTCTACTTCATATGAATTTTCACAGATGTACGCAAAATTTCAATAAAAGTATTTTTCTAAAAATTTTTTGTGTCTACCGCACAATAATCGGCAAAAATCAAGAAATAATTAAAATTCGTTCAAAATTTTAATAATCTCCGTATGAGTTCGAGTAGAGTGACATGCCTACGTGTAAGGCATCACCAGCAAGCATTTAGCTGTCATTCAAAGTGACTTTTGGCATTTTTCTACTATTATTATAGTAGTATTATAGTAGTATAGTATTAGTCCTTCCTAAAATAGCCAAATAATGACGAAACACACGGACGGCCACTTAGGCAGGCTCATGGAAGTTCATGAAATTTCATGGAGGTTCTCGAAAAATAAATTTTTGTTCAGACTTAATGAATTTTATGTTTCCAAGACAAACTGTTTAGGCGTTATTTTGAAGTCCTATCTAGACTCAAAATTTCATAGAAGACCGTTTTCCAAAAACTATGAAACTCACCGAGGCCTAGAGCAAAGAAGTTGTGAGCTAAAAAAGCCACTTGACGGACTCTCTTGACATCGAAACACTTCGGATGCGCCCACCACATCAAAAAGTATTTTCTCGGGACTATTTTGAACGGAATAAACCAAAGTTGCCCTAAAACCGCTCCTCATTTTTCACAAGTTTCATGCACTTTTCTTAAAACCTACGTTTTACACGATTTTCACGCTTTTTTGACTATTTTGCTTCGGGGAACCCTCAGGACGGCTTTGGATTCAGATGGCTACATATACACTTTTTATCAGGGACACAATTAGAAACTTTTTAGGGGTGGGGCCCCAGACTTTTTAATAACTTGGTTTTTTGGACCACCCTATGTTCCAACTGTCGCAATTGTCGTTTTATCGCGTCTTTCAAAGTGTTATATTTCCAGCGCTTTTTCATTTTAGATTTTTATGATTCGGCAACATCGGCAAATTTGTTTGCGTGATGAAACGATATGATATTGTTCTTTAGTAATGAAATTTTCGAATTCGGAAAGAAATTTCCATAAAAATAATCAAAATTCTCAAAAAAAAATTAGAAAAATGTTCAAAATTCTCAAAAATAAAATCCCAAAATTAGTCCCCCAAATTCGGATCATTTTGTGATCGCAGTGACATGCCCATGGGGAATTTTTACAGCAAGTGACACGTCACTGGTGTTTGGTGTAGGTATACATTGATTATACAAAACATTTACTCATAAATTATGTAAAATGCAGAGAATTCCAAATAAATGGAGAAATTTTCAATGTGATAATATTTAAGCACCGAATTTCAAAAATCAATCATTTTCATGATTATCAAATCGAATCGAAATTTGTTTAGCTATTCATTCAAAAATGTTGATTTTGTTTTGACTGACACCAAATTGAGTCACACAAAATGCTTGTTATAAAAATGATTCGAGGTTTGTAGTTTCAGTTATTCTTTTTTAACAAAAAGTTTTACAAAGTCTAATTTATAGGTAGATAGTCTTTGTTATCACAAACCAAAAATTATTTGCAATCCCAGAAACTTACATAATGCAGCATATACAATGAATATGACAAAAATATCGACTCCACTCGTTTCTTTTATGTTTTAATTTTTGTGCCATCAATTGCCACACGCAAGTTTCGTTACAAGAAATAGTTTCAAAGATTTTTTTGTTAAAAATGTGTTTAAATTTTGGGACTATAAAAGGACCTCAGAGTTTGCTCTGTACCTGAAAATGGAAAAAATGCGCAAAAAAAAAACAAATTTTCAAAAGCTACAGTTCAGATATACATCACTACACCAACTTTGCTGAAGTGCACAAAGCTTCGAATGATATTGGAATCGAATATTGAAATGTTCCTGTCAAAATTAAAAGAAAATTTTCGTTCAAAACCTCAGATCAATATATGTACGTAAAGACAAAAAAGCTGTGATAAGCCCTTAGGGTAAGTGCACCAGTTACGAGACCCATGCTAGTTACGAGACTTTCTTTTGTTTTTTTTAGAACAAAGGAAAAGTCAATGGCGGCTCGTAACTGGCGTTTTTTCACCCTATTGGTTGCCAAATTTTAATAACACGAAAACAGGGTTTGTTTAAAATAAACTCTGCAAGCGTACCATGTTTGTATGTATTGCTATAAAATACCATAAAGCGGTTCTCCGTAGCTTATGGCCACTTGCACACTGCACTCCGCTTCGCACCCGGTCTATGCTGGCGAAAGCCTTGCTCATGCCGCATTTTAGCTATTGCTGCGAGGTATTCTCATGTGACCTTGATGGGATCTCTGTTAAGCTGTTGGAAAAGGCATTTAATGCTGTGGTTCGTTATGTTTATGGGAAGGGAAAGTACCAGAGCATAGCGGTTGTCGTGAACAGGTTTTTGGGTACAAGTTTACGAGATCATTATATACTGAGAGCGATGTTCTTCATATATATGATCAATTTGTCCCAGGTCGCTCTAATCGCACGCGGCAATTCAAGCTTCCTAGAGCTTAAAACAGAAATGATTTGTTTGCACGCGGAATTCCGGATTGGAATGCTTTACCGTTAACTGTTAGGAACTCAGGGTCTCCTGACTCGTTTTGTGAAAAATGCACTGCTTTTTTAGTCAGCTGAGCTGTTATGTATTGCGTTACGTCAGGAAGGGATGACATGCATGAGTTATTCTGGCAGGGCTTATGAGGTGAAAGTCCGCCATAGTCCTGCACTGCGTTTCACTCTATTTTGAAAATTGGGTGGACAGGTATTGAGAGATAGTGTGGTTTGGCGAGCGGTATTTACCATGATACTTCTTTTCTTTCTTTTTTTTTTCTCAAACTACAGTGAATTGAAGTAAGACACATGCTTACAGTTTGCAATGCAATATTTTCTTTCTTTCTTTCCTTTTTTCTCTTCTTCACTTAAGCTTTAACTTTTTACATATGCTTGTCGATAACTTATGATTTCTAGCTTATCTTTATATGTGAATTATTTAGTTCTAATGTTTAGTACAGTTGATTTTCTTTTCTGTAAACGTTCGAGATTGTGTCCAACGATGTTGCAAAAGGGCAACCTTGATGCAATTTAATATAAATAAATGAATTGAATTGAAATTAACATTGTTTATCGTTGTGTCATTTTTATCAATTCACATAGCCATGTGCGACAGCCATCTGTTGATGGTCTCAATAGAGTTCACAGTAATAAGCAACGTCATCTATGTTGACCACGAAACCATGTACTAAATGTACTACATTTATAAAATTATCAAAAAAAAAATCAAAAAAGAAATGTGTTATTGAAAGTAAAATAAAACCAAAATAAAAATAACTTTCAATACAGAGTTTAATTCGCTTTCTATCTATCATTTATCGCATATTGATCTACTTTCGATTTTAGAACATTTTAGCACATATTTCATGCCAGGGATGATCAAGCTTTCATTAAAAAATAAGAAGCAACAATTGCCTGTCACGTGGTAGAGGAAACAAAACAAAAAGAATAACGAAATAGTATTGTCCGTCTACTTAGTTACGTCCGATGACTGGATCACCTACTCTACTCTTCACAAAAAAAAAACTAAAATTAACTTGAGATATGTTTTAATGGAAATTAAAAGTTTATAAATTACACATTTTTCACCCAAACGTGAATATATTGATATCAAGGAAAAACATAAGCAAAGACCCGTACGTATCAGAATAGATGTGGCAAACAAAATAGATGTGGCAAGCAGAATAGATGTTGCAAAAAGACTCGAACGTATATAAATTAATGTAGAAATGAGCAAACAATTCAATTAAATGTTTTATGCTCTTTTACAACTGTAAGAATTTCAAAGATAATGACAAAGGCCCTACCGAAGTAGGTCTGAGACCTCTGATTTTGATTCTAGAAGTGGTCATATCCCAGGATTGGGCCCTGAAACACGTGTTCTCTAAAATTCTATTCTCTACAATTTTGCCTTCAACAGTAAATCTCCATTTTGCATAGTTGAGCAAATATAGACCAGAAACCATCTGCTATATGGCCGAGAAACTCAATTTCGTCCATTGCATTGAATTGGTCCCAGTGTTCAGACCACTGACCCAATTTTGTGAGATCAAATGCTTTCATTTGACACCAAAATGAACAATTTCCATGCTATACTTGCTGAGATATTAGCGAAAAAAATTCACCGATCCTCGATGTTTTTGGTCACTTTTTCGATCATATCTAACCACTTGACCGATTTTGCTCATCCTGAACTTGAATCATGGGACATAATGTACCTTACAAGAATAAAAATTCAGATTGATCGGGGCTGCCGTTTACAAAAAAAAAAGACGAAACGAACCGATGGACAAACGGATATTTTTTTTCCGCTGATTCGTCATCTCTAGACGATGTTATCCCCCCTCACACCCGCCTCGGTCTACCCCCTGTCACAATACAATCGTTTGTAGTAGACGTATAGAACCAATGTACTTCGTACGGGTCCAAAAATGTTTATATTTAATAAAAAAAACGATAAAAAAACACCTAACTGAACTAGCGGCTTCACTTTCAGTTTTATTGACTAATCGAAAGTAACCAAACTCAAAATGTGTACGAATTAATTCTTGCTTATAAACACATAGCTGTTTGCGATGTAAATGTGAAATTATAAAATGATGTTTTGATGATTTCGAATAAATTCTATCTATATGTGCTTCATAAGCACATGTTGTATGTAATAAGCCAAATTACCTGAATCTTACTTGAACTAACTGTACTCTCTCTTCAATTTACATTTTCCAAAAAACCTGCCAGCACACAAATAGTTGCGAAACGTATACGAAGCTCTCTTTTATGCGGCTGTTCTATGAATTTTGCAAGTTCAACCCGAGAGATCAGCTGTAAACATTACATGAGTCAAGTTCATTTTTTGAGTGAATATTGTATACGCACATTTTCATTAAAATATTCAACAGGAAATTTCACAAATGTTTTTCTAATATGCAATCATTTAACAAGTTTCTGGATTGTTTTTTTATCACGGATTCCAATTAATAACAATGAGTACGATATCTGCAATCATTAATATAAAACTCGATTCGATTGGAGAATCGGTTCGGTAGTAATTCGGTAGCAAACGTAAAGAGTATTATCTTTAAATTTCAAAAAAGCTTTCTCTGATTTAAATCTTCTTGAACAAATGCGTCACCGATTGCAAATGATTTTAAAATTGAACTGGTAGGTACGTTACATAGGAGATTTTAATTTCCGATATGTTCGTTGTACTTCAAATACATATTTGATTTCCTCTATTTTATTCGTGTTTTGCTCACTAAAATTTAATTTCATTATCAGAAAATCTTTCTTAGCGATCATTTATACTAAGATACAACAAGATAAAAATAAACTAATTTCAAGAACAAAAAGAGAATGGATAAAGCAAAAGGACTGACTGACTCGGTATTGGGTTCCACCTGATAATCGCAAGGAAATCCAACATTGAAGTCGAAAAGTTGTTCAATCTAGATGCGACCAAAAAATTGAAGTTCCCTAACGTCTAGGCCGTACGAAGTAACCGGGAGTTGGTGGGTAGAGATGAGCAAGTTGCCCGAAATTTCGAAAAACGCGATTCGAACCCGAACCCGAATTGTTTTTTTCGGGTTCATGGGTTTCGGGTTTCGAAAATTTTAATCGGGTTCGGCCCGGGCCGGGTTTGGAAACAGTTCAGATTTCGGGTTTCGAAAAATTTTATCGGTCCGGGTCGGATTGTTGTATCATTTTATTCGGGTCCCGATCCTTTATTGACTTTTTATATTTTACAAAATTCGTCTAAATTTTAACATCTTACATTACACGAATTTTGTTTTAGTCTAAGGTCCGTGAAGAATGCAGACGTCGGGCCTTGAAATTTTTTTGTTTCGAAGTAATTTCGGTTGTGAGTTTCGAAAAACTTGAGTGTCTGGTTCGGCCCGAGTCGGGTTTTGAAACAGTTCGGGTTTCGAAAAATTTTATCGGGTCGGGTTCCGTCCGGGTCGGGTTTTAAAACAGTTCGGGTTTCGAAAATTTTAATCGGGTCGGGTCTGGTCCGGGTCGGGTTTTGAAACAATTCGGGTTTCGGGTTTCGAAAAATTTTATTGGAGCGGGTTCGGTCCGGGTCGGGCTTCGAAAAATGGTCGACCCGCTCATCTCTATTTTGGAGTCTGAATAAGAGAAATCTGCTTAAGAAATTTTGTTCGTCTGTCAATAAGATTTGGTAAAGTTAGAGCGAGAATTGAATTTGGGCACATTTTCTCAAAAACTCTGGATGATGCGATTATGAGTTTTCATGAGGTTTGGTGAAACTTCTTCACCTATATCTCTGTGAGGATTAAAGCGGACCTCGAGTACGTTAAAAGAATGATCTTGCTGGGTATCACAGGAGTAATGAAATCAACACCCACAAAAGCGCTGGAAGTACTGATGTCAATTCCTCCTATGGATATCTATGCAGATCAGGAAGCTGTTCTAACAGCCATGATTGAAGATTGAAGAACATAAACTGCTGGCACGACTCTCAGACCGGTCATGCTACGATAATTGAATCATACAAAGACGAAATCCCAGAGTTGGTAATGCGATCAGGTAAATGTATACCACAATACAATTTTAACAAAAATTTCACGGTAACTCTACCTCAGAGAAACTTCTGGGATAATGGAAACCCTTTCCAACTAATGAAATTACAGTATTCACAGATGGATCTAAATCAAACTCATATTCGGGCATTGGCATATATTGTACCGACTCATGTATAAATATATCAAAATCTCTTGACAGATATACTACAATCACACAAGCGGAAACTTGGGCAATCATAGACTCATGTAATGTATTGAGTTCGAAGGAAACCCGCGGAGACAAAATAAACATATGCACTTATAGCCAAGCCGCATTAAAAACGCTTAACGGTCACTGCTTCACATCTAAATTAACGCTAGTGTTTAAACTCGATACGAACCTTAGCAGTCAATAACACAGTCAATCTGATCTGGGTACCAGGACATAGTAATATCGAAAAAAACGATAAAGCAGACACCCTAGCTCGGGCTGAGTGTAAAATCGTAACTGAAGGCCCTAGTCCAGCCATAGGACTAACATACCCCACCCAAAAGGAAATCATTAAAAACTTCTTCAAAGAAAAACATAAAATATTATGGGAAAACCTACCAAACTGCAACCATAGCAAGGACATAATAACAGGACCAAATAACACTAAATCCTACTGAACAAATCAAGAACTGAACTAAGATTCCTTATTGAAGCAATTACCGGACACGGGAAGCTGAATAAACATATGCACAAAATGAAGCTCAGCGACACAAACATATGTAGGAGATGCGACATCGACGAGGAAACTCCACTTCACCTTATTGCGAACTGTCGAGCACTAATAGGAACAAGAGCGACGATCCTCCACAGCTACATCCTAACACTAGGCGAGGTAAAATACCGAAGATTGGGGGAAATTCATTAAAGAAATACGGATGGAACAGTGAACAAACTTTCAGCAATGGTTTTTACAAAAGTGGTCCAAACATGAGACCTAATTGTAATCGATTTATATAAATGTATAAAATTGATGCCAATAAACGAAACTAACTATATCTCTGTGAAATTAGGAAACAAATCGCTCTTCTACGTTTTCAATGAAAGGTATGAACCTCAGAAGATCATCAACAAATTTGGTGAAAATCTGTTGATTGGTGCGGGCTGTTGGGTCCATAGTGTGGATAACGATAACATTACACGATAGTTGGTGGTTTTTCATAAATATTTATTTATATCATTTGGGCATATAATAAACCATTTATATACCTGAAAGTAGGGTTATAATTATCATATTACAGTCCAGTTTCATATAAACTGGGAGGTATATAATGGTCAAATTATGATCGACTCGACTATAATTTTCATTATAGTCCTACTGTAATATTATGACGTCAAATCTTAATGAAAATTTAAAAAAAACACGAGTCGCATGGCTAATCATATACCCAAATGATATAAACTGTCGTATTGTAGTCTCGTTACGTGAATATTCCTCGGGGCAGAGGCGCTTAGACATTCACTTTACTTCGACAATAGTTGGACCATTACATCCCTTGGTTAATAATACGCTATTAATGATGAGGTTTTTTTCTGTGTTGTAGAGAAAATTAAGTAAAATTGTTGTGTAACAACTACCAATATGCGAAATGTTACACATAACAAATTTGCACATAATGTGGCGAATAGCAGGGACAATAATATATGCGAATAGTAACTCTACCAAAGAAAAATTTGCTCTTTTCTCATTCACAAAGAACAAAAACCATAAAACCAAATATTTTACATGACCACCGGCCGTTAAATATTAACCTAAATATCATAAGTTTCAGCGACACTATGTGATAAATCTAGAGACATTGAACTGCAATAAATTTTTCCTCTCTTACTACCTCATATCAAAACAACTAAAAAATATGGAAACACAGTACGAAAACTGAAATGCTAAAATGTATCATCTTAATTTTTGTTATAAATAAAAACTTTCTCACGATAATCTTCTTTTTATCTCCAGAAAATAATTTTACATAAAAAAGCAATAAAGAGACAATGTTATGAAACTTCGTTAACAAAACATCGTTTATGCAATTGACTATAAATATTTTAGCTTAAAATGTTGGCATCTGATAAGTTGTGATTTTCTCCAGGAGTTTGGCTATTTTCTTAGGGAAATAATTGACCTCTTTCATCCTGAAATTAATAATCAAGCGATAAAAATACGACCAATTATTTTCTTCTCTCAAAAATCTATACAAAAATGAGAAAATTTCAACATTTGGTAACCATAGTGCGCGAAATTATTTTCTATTTGGTGCTTACGTCAAAGATTATCTATGTGTTATAATAACCATGTGCAAAATTCCAATAAAATTTTCTGTTGAATTTTCCCATCTCATAGACAATTTTTCTTATAATTATTGCAATAGACAATGGATGTTTTTACATACAAACCACACAAAAATTTCCCATCCTCCTAACATAATGAACTTTTCAGTCTATTGAACTAATTTTTTTGAAAATAAATTATTTGCATTTTTTAAATCAGACGCCAAAGCAAGTAAAAATCTACTTGATTAAGGCGAAGAAAATTTTGTAAGGCTTAACTTACTCCTAAAAACCTAGAAAATAGTAGGTGCCGGAGATGAGGTTAGGATACAAGTCTGCTACAACGTGTCGCTTCCGAAAAATCAAAAAATTAGAACAAATTCCTTGGTCATTCAATGTTAGTGTGAAAATGACAGACATAGTAGGTTGTCCAGTTTCATATGAATAGCGGTATATAGGACGTATTGAGGACAAACCAATCCAAATTTTTAAAGAAAGCTTCCTAAAGTCAGGTCATACCGGACGATTTCAGAAGATAGCCTGGTGCCTGGTTAAAATGACAATGTTGGATGCGTGAAAGGGTAAATTGATATACACTCGGTTCCGACTCGACACCAGGCTGCCGATTTGAGAAGTATTAATAGCCTCACAGGAAGCAGCCTGGTGCCGAAAATCTGTTAATGTCGTCGGAACGGCAGTAACGAATACTATAGATTACGTAAATTTTAGCTCGGCACCAGGCTGCTGCTGCCCTCTATATTTACAATAGAAAATCTCAAGTATGCAACCTGGTGCTGAGTTGAAATTAATATGACGTGTAGTATTCGTTATTGCCGTTATGATGACATAAACAGATTTTAGGCACCAGGCTGCCTTCTATAGGTAGCCCTATACTTCTCAAGTAGACAGCCTGGTGCCGGTGCCGAGTCGGAACCGAGTGCATAGTAATGTACATTTTTACCACTCTAACATTGTCACAGAAACGTTTTTGGCACCAGGCTGCCCACCTTAAAATGCAGACCTCTTTTAGTTGCAATTTTTCTCCGTGAAAATGTTCTAGACGACGATAAGATAAGGAGTTCAGGGACAAGACAAAGGATTAGTCTAGTACCTGAACTCCTTATTTCATCGTCACTTAGAACATTTTCATGGAGAAAAATTGTTAGAAACAGAGGCAACAAAACAAATTTATGGGATAAAAACATTCATTTCCATTTTATTGAAAATTGATAAAAAATACACGACTTGACTTGACTTGACTGGCTTGCCGAGACTTCCCCTAATGTTGATACGCTATTTTATCGCATGAGATAAAACGACACAATAGACAAAAGGGAATGAAAAATTAGTTTGACGTATGAAAATAATGTTTTACATTTTGTGTCCTGTGACTAACGGAATTTGGAATTTGAATTCAACGAAATGTGAAAAGCAAGAGCAGACCAAAGTTTTATCGATTTGGAGTAATTTAAAATTTCTGATATCTTGGCATTAGTCAACTTTTGTTTTAATATTTCGTTCAAGCGCAATATTTGAAACCTCACATTTAACAACTAAAATTGTTATTTTGACGTGCGGGCATGGCGGTTTGAGTCGAGATTCGTCATGCCCACAAGTCAAGATACCAATTTTAGCAAGAGGTGCATACAATACTTTACTCGTCAATGTATATGTATAATACATGTATATTTCCCCCCATGTCATGCGGTCTATTGCATATAGGGTTCTTTCGATATTTGTGTCCACATGCAATAGCATTTTGTCCACATATAATAACATTGTGTCCTATTCGCAAAACTCATTACATACAACTAATGTCATTATCACCGTTTTAGTACCAACATTATAGTCGAAACGGTTGAAACCGTCGAATGTTCGAATGATGTGAGCAGGTGTTCCAAAATATGACAGTCAACATGTGCACTTTCCTTATGATCTATTTTTCACACTAATTCGAGAAAAAATCAAATTTTAATTGTGTTGTTGTGGTTCTTTGTTTGATGGTAGGTAAATATACACGTATTGACAACTCCTTTCCATATGGAACACCGAATAAAGTAGCATACGTTCCATGCTGTGAAAATAATTCATTAATTCGAGATCACTTTTGTGAACTCGTTTAGGAAACTGTTTTTGACGCGTGTAGTTGCATACCTCGCCTTCGGCTCGGATATGCAAATTCTATGCAAAAACAGTTTCCAAAGCTTGTTGCTCGAAAACACACCCATGAGTTCCGCTCACATCACAAAATTGATCCCTCATGTAATGAATTATTTTCACTGCATAGAACGTAATCTACTATTATCTACCGAGAACAGATATATCGAGATAAATGAAAATGATCTAGACGGATAAATACGACCATTACTGTTAAAGGTAGATAAAGTTCAATATTAAAAAATTCAAAATGATCCACATGGATCAATAATAAACTCTCCCACCACCGTAATGATATCACTTTTTGGCTAAATTCATTTTGAATCTATACGATTTCATGTTAATGCTAAAATCAACTTTGCATCATTTGAAGCCGGGAAAGTTTTGTTTACGTTCACTCTATATGTTTTTTCATAGGTTGTTTGAGATTTCGTTAGTTACAAATTTTCTCAGCCTATGGTTCAAAATCAGTTGTTTCCATGTCGCTAGGTTTCACTCGTTGGTTTTAAAATCGAGGTTTTAACGAAAGCATGGAAACAATGCAAGCAATAATGACGTAACTTAAAAACAGTCTTCATTGCAACTGTGATTGTTTCAATTTTTCCATGCAATAAATTATTATTTTCGTTTGGCCTGTGATAGCACTCTTTATCACATTCATCTTAGTTAACTCGGATCTGTTTCTATCCACACATTCGTTTAATCACAACATCGAGAGCTTGCTCAATTTAGATGTGATTGTTTATGCCATTCACGACTGATTAATACCGGTTAAAGTTAGCAGTTTGTTGTACACTGAAGCTCGTTAGGATGTTTCTTTTAAATCCTTTACCATTCAATTTGATAACCTCCCTGACTAGTAAATGCTATGAGTTGCGGAGACTTATTAGTGTCTAACTGCGCTGTCGCCCACAGTGAATCTGGACCTTTTGTTCTTCTTCACAATTATTTATTCTACGATTCACACGTTCAATTTCATAGTTACCTACCATTTACGAAATTAATCGACAGTAAGATTGTCCACAATCTGTGAAAAGTAAATCTGAAATCCATTTTTGGTAAATTTTTTCATCCATTTGGGGATGTATTGCACAAAGTTATAACTATCAGTCTTAAAAAAAACACATATTCACTTGCATTTTAGGACAAATCTGGTGACTTATGCATATTATTGCACTCTCAATTCACAAATCCAAACGTTTTCGATTAATTAGTTTAACGAACAGATATTTTACATTATGATCTAAGAGAAAAAAATGTCTTAGATAGTACAATATTATCGTAGTTTCCACTAAAGTTCATAACTAATTAGGAAATGCACAATATTTTGTAATGGATCACAACAAAACCGACATTCAACTTTATTGCATGTACCGTACAGTCACTCACAGAGAATTTTATGCGGTATTCGATGCACAGTGTCTTAACGAATGAAAAGGTGAAAAGAAACTGAAATGAATTTTATCATGTAGCACACAGTTAACTTCAATATATCAAAATAAAAACAGTTGCATATTATTTTTTCTTTAGTTCAAATTTTCTCTCTGAACGGCAAAGAACCGATAAGTAGTGGAATTCCCGTCGGATATAATAGAGACACAAAGATTTACTCGGACAGTCTTTTGTCAGATTACGTATTTGTTTGCTCATTCAATTGCATACAGCTCTCTTCTTAATTTTAAACAATTTGATATTGGACATTCTGGATGTTCGATGAAACTAAAGCACGCTGATCACACCCTTTACCACCTGCGAAATTCCCCATGAAAACCTAAACAAAGATATTCAATGAAAAATAAAAAACAAATCACTCATAATTTCGTAGGGACTTTAGGGAATCGTAAATTGGTTTTTCGTCTCTCAGTCTGTAAGAAAAATAGCGAGAAAAAATTTCCACAAAACTTTCTCGCACTAGTGCGAAAATTTAAATGACGAAATCGCTTTGTCAAGAAAAACTTTGTTCGATACACGTGTAGTATGATGGTATTTTATCGCACTCGATGTCGTCAACCTTGGCCTAGTCTCGGATCGACCCTAACCTATATGATTGCGTCCTTATTACATTGTTTTAGAAATTGCCTAAAAGGTAATAAAAATTACCCTGAAAGCCCTCCCGAAGTACGTTTAAAATTTAATTCTCTACAACTTTGCCTTTGGAAGGAACTTTCTAAGTGCCATAGTTCTAGAGATAGGAGTCATCCCTCTGAACTCTAGAAGTGGCTGAATCCCAGGATTGGGACATTTCTCGGGGAAACCCTGAAAAACGTATTGGCTAAAATTTAATTCTCTACAACTTTGTCTTTGGAAGCAACTTTCTAACTGTCATAGTTCTAGACATATGAGTCATCCCTCTGAATTCTACATGTGGCTAAGTCCCAAGATTGGGACATTTTTCGAGAAAACCCTGAAACACGTGTTCGCTAAAATTTAATTCTCTACAACTTTGTCTTCGGGAGTAAGTCTCTATGTTTCATAATCATAATAAACCATAGTTGATGAAAACCCATCTCGTATTGTATATGGCTGAGAAATAAAATTTTCTCCATTCCGTGGGTTCCAGTGCCCAAACCACTCAACCGATTTCCACAAATATTTTTTCGCAGTTTTGTGACATCTAATTTTTTCATTTGACGCTAATTTGAACAATTTACGTGCTGTACTTGCTGAGATATGCGTGAAAAAGTTTCACCAACCTTTTGGACACTTTTTCGACCATATCTCCGGAGCTATTCGACCGATTGTGCTCATCTTCGAACTTGACCTCAGTTTTTCGACAATCTTTCAGGAAAAAAAAGTAGCTCCTTCGAACTGTTCTAGTAGCAGACTGGAGCTACGTAGCCTTATTTACATGATGTAATTTGAATGTGATGAAATAAATTGAAATTGAATTTTTCTCTATTAATTTGATTCTCTATAACATTGCCTTTGGAAGCAACTTTCTAACTGCCATAGTTCTAGTGATATGAGTCATCCCTCCTGATTCTAGAAGTGGCTAAATTCCAAGGATTTGGACGTTAAAGAATTACAACGTTTTCTTTGAACGTAAGTCTCTATATTTCATATTTAACCAAATATTAACGGCCGAGGAAAAGAAATTCGTTCATTCCATGGATCCATGGATTATTTTAGTATTCTAGTTTCCGAGATATTTGCGGAAAAGTTTCACCGAGCCTCGATTTTGCTCATCTTCGAAATTGAACTCTCTTTTTTGACCTCCTTTTAGGAAAAGAAATTTTTTAGAAAATTGGCGAAAATTTACTCAAATTATCGTGTCCACGGACAAACAGACAGACATTGTTTTTTCATGCTTGCGGATGGAAAATAAGTCATTATCTTCTCGTTCAAAACCGACTTTTTGGATTTTCCGGGCGCAAGCATGAAAAGTTTTGTTGTCTTCCTGGGAAATTTGTTGTTTCTACGTCTGGGATGCAATTTTTGCCTTTGGCTCGAAATACAAACTTCACACACGTCTCAACAATAAATTTCCCAGGAAGACAGTAAATAACTATTTCGCTGATATGGTATTTCTAGGCAACAAAAAAAGTTTTCCTCATACTTACGGATTCGGCTTCGCAATGCAACAGTGGTAGTAAACGCATAACACATGTACTTCGTGTGGGTGTGTGGGAAATTGGATTGGAAATTGCCGAAAAGGGCAATATTAAAAAATCCGTCCGGAGAAACGGCGCAAAAACCTCTCTAAATCCCTAAAGAAATCTCAAAATTAAAAAAAAAAATTGCACTAGGGCCGATCTTAGAACCGACCTAGAGCCCTTAGGAGAGGCCTCTGATCCATACTTCTATGAACAAAAATGTTCGCCTCTTTTTTGTCTGCAAAACCGCGCAAAAAACCTCATAATTAAAGAAATATTCACGAAAAATCACCAAATATTGTATGTGGTCGCGTAGCGTGAGTTGCGCCCACACTGAGGACTCTACAGCCCGAACCATTCAACAGATTTTCACTAATTTAATTTTCGTGATTTTTTAATGTCCACATCTTTCACTCAAAACTTCGAAGAGCGATTTCCGTTCTAATTTCGGAAAGATATGAATGAAAAAGTTCCACGAACCTGAAGGTTGCACGTTTTTGACCCCTTTTTCGATCGTTGCCAAATTCAATTCCGTAATCAATTGTTTGATTATCTTTCAGGAAAAAAAGTTCTTGAAAGTCCGATAAGATTTACCCGATTTATGTAGAAAAACCACGTTGGGCCCTAGTAGAGATTCAGTTTTAGGCCCGTGGCTGAGACCAAAAAATCAAAATTTAAAAAAGATTCTCCCAGGCATGCCCAGACCTTTCAAGCAAAAAAAATTTATGAAAATCGGAAAAGATTTGCTCGAGTTATGTACAAAAGACCAAAAACCACTTAAACGGCCCTAGCTCATTGGCCCGACAGGGCCCAGATTCAATCCCAAAAAAGATTTTTCAATTACCTTTCACGAGGACACGGACGGGTGGACATTTTTTATGTTGCTGATTCGTCGTCATCTAAGGACCATGATCGATGATCCCTCCCCCCCCCCCTACTCCCGGGTTAAAATTGGGGTGGTTACAAACGTCATGGTAAACGCATAAGACCCCTTTTCTCTATATAATCGGATCGAAAGAATAATGGGAGAGGAAAATCGTTCAAATTTTAAAATTCCATTATTTTTGATGGCAAAAATTAGTCATTGGAAATTTCGTGTTGGGGCTTTACTCGATGAAAAGGATCTAAAGATTTACATTGAGGAGCCGTTGGATCTAAGAAATGTATATCGATTTTAGTTCAAACCATACACGATGATCAGCTGGAAAATGTAAAATATAAGCCAACAGCGAAGGCGATGATAGATCTCTTTTTCGGTTGCTGCAGACTTGAAACAGCAGCGTTTCTTCATTTGTTAGGTTTAATTTTTGAACTCTCACGCTGACAGCAGAAAGCAGACGAGCAAAACATTGAACCATTGCGATTTGGGAGTAAATGTACATTCGTTAAAACTTTCCAGAAAAATTTTGAAAACGTCCTGACTGTGTGAATCACATCGACAAAGTGTGATTGTAGTGACTGGGGGTTGCTTAAGAATACAATACCGGCGGAGCGGCGCGACGTTTCAAAAATAGCTCCTACCTTTTAAGACCGCTACCGCATATCAGTATATGAAAAGTGGGTTCGCCTAAGATCTCCACTAACAGCATTATCTTTTTATAAGTTCAAAAGATCAACGAAAACAGCTGAATCACATTGCGTATGCTTATTCAAATGAATTTGGCTACAGAACCTTCGTCTCGAATGATCTCATTTTATTGTCTCTCAAATGGAATGTAAAACTTTTTAGTTTTAAGATTATCAATCTGCTGATAAAAAATGACCTACCAGCAATTTGATTATGTCAAAAATAAAATCATAAAATTTCGGTAATATAGTTGTTGATCATGATCAGTGTTTCAGTATTCAAAGAACTGCAGTGTTACCTTTTCACGAAACGTTTTTGCTGATGATCTGCGGCTGCCTTACAACAATAAAATGGATCAGACGAAAAATGAACACAGTGTAAAACAAAATCCAATCGTTCGGTTGTTTTTGCGACATTATGGCAACACAACGTGTACAATAAGTCAGGAGCAATACGACAGGGAAAAATTTTTGTTTTCGAAAGTAAAATTCAATCCATGGATCTTGATGCCGGCCGCGGTTATTGTGCAATTTTGTGTTGGTTCTGTTTATGCATGGAGTGTGTTTAACGCTCCAATTGACGATGCCATTTCGGGTGACATTAAAATATCTCAAGCACCCGTTACATTTTACATCGCCTTCGGTATGCTTGGATTTACAGCAGCTCTAATGGGGCCGTGGTTGGAGAGGAATGGACCAAAAAAGGCTCTCATTGTGTCCTCAACAGCATTCTACATAGGAAATCTGTTATCTGCTCTTGCCATTTACCTCAAATATATTTGGTTACTCTACTTCGGTTACGGCTTCATCGGTGGTTTTGGAATCGGATTGAGCTACATAACTCCAGTTGCAATTCTCCAGAAATGGTTTCCTCATAGACGCGGCCTAGCAGCGGGTGTTGGTGTGTGTGGCTTTGGAGCTGGGTCGATAGCTGTTGGGAAAATCATTCTTCCGATAATTCGCCTGGTTGGACTACCGTTAACGTTCGTTGTTCTTGGTTCATCTTTTTTCGTTGCAATGATTTGCTCGGCGCTCATATTCCGCGTCCCGGAACCAAACCATTTTACAAAATGTGTAACGGATGACAAAACCGACGAGTCAGAGACTAACGCAACTTATTCATCCCAAATCAAATTGACATTAAAGGAATCGCTTCAATCAGTTGACTATTTTTTGCTGTACATCACGTTCTTCAGTAACATTCTGTTTGGACTGTTGGTCATCTCTCGGTTCTCCGACATGATAACAAAATTATTCGGCATGGCGTCAAATGAGGCATCTAATTTGGTAGCAGTGAACGGTATCTTTAATTTATTTGGAAGACTGTTTTTTTCTACGCTGTCAGACAAAATTGGGAGAAAGCCTTGTTTCCTAATTTTGTTGATTACACAGATGGTAATCATTGGTACATTTCCCTATTATGTGGAACACAAAATTTACTGGGTGTTCGTGCTAAGCATGATAGTCCTGTCTACCTGCTATGGTGGCGGATTCGGGTAAAAAAAGGAAAAACGATACTCGAGTTAATGTTTAATTTTCTATAATTTCTTTTTTTTCCCGTAGAGTGTTACCGGCATTCCTAAACGATATGTTTGGATCACACAACATTTCTGTTTGTTATGGCTTAATTTTAACCGCTTGGTCGTTTGCTGCTATCGTGGGTGGTTTCGTATTTACAACCGTTTATAACTACTTAGTGGCAACTGGAAGTGGTGAACTATCTGATCCGCATCCGTACATTATCAATTCGTATTGGATTCTAGGATTTGTAACTATTGGCGTTATAGCAACTAGTTTAGTGAAAAGTGATTTAAAAGATCGACTGTTACCACCTTTTGCTGGACAATGGCTTCGATATCGTTTATTCAGAAATGTCATTGTTATTAAACGGTCAGGATGTTGTCCGCAAATTGAGATAATTAGCGCAAAAACTTACGATGAAATGTGGGAAGAATATTGTAAACATCGACATCATTCGCCCAGCACTAAATTAGATGCAGAATTAACCTGTGCCATTTAGAAAGGTTTCAAATGACTAATTCAAGGTAACTCAATAAAACGGTGTTATAACTTTAAAAAATCATGTTATTTCGTACTGAACCTGTACTGAAAAGTTAAAATGGTAAAGACACCTACACCCCCTCAAGCGGGAGGATTTGATACTATCGTGAAGATGAAAAGACCTACCAGTCATGAGAGCCGAGCAGAAAAACGTCGGCGGCGTCCGCCAAACTTAAAAAGACTGGCGGCGGCGGCTAGATCGGCTAAGTCGTGGGAAAAAGTTGGGCGGCGACTTAGCCTAGCCGCCAGTGAAAAAATCGGCTGACGGCGGCTGAATGACAAAATTAACATTTTTAAGTCTTCAAATTTCACTTTTTTAGACCAGTGCGAAGCAAACGGAAAAAACGCGTTTACCACTACGTTTGCAACTAGCCGAATTTCGACCCGGGAAATGGTGAGTTTTTTTGTCTTGAGGTCTGAACAGGAGAAAGAAATAACAAATTGTTTATCCCTACGTCTGTTCGTTCTTCCGTGAGCACGATAACTCGAGTAAATCTTAACCGACTTCCAAGATCTTTTTCCCCCTGAAATCGAAGAACTTGTTGGGTCTGGGAACCATATATCTCAATAGATCGAGAGCAAACAAAAACATTTGACTGTATACTTCAAACCTTTTCGTCTTTCTAGTTTTCTTCAAAAAAACAACGACCACGAGACGGTGTGATGTATGTGAATCAGGTAATCAGTGCGTTAGGCAGTCAGTCAGTCGTGGGTCCTTAAGCGAATGTTCAAACAAAACAGCTCAGGTGTTTTAGTATTGTTACTATTATTATGATTCGCGCTCTTGCAATGTGGGAAGAAGGTCGAGGGAAATGAGGCATGCTTGCACATTTCTGGTCATCGCCACATGCGAGAGGCAATATTGTTTGTACGTGACACAGAAAGAGCGAACCGCTTTTCGGAGTAACGGCAAATATAGATTGTCTTTAGATGACGGTTAAAAGGGAGCGCGTTTGGTGCAGAAAATATTTTTGTGACATGTTCCAAGCTGTCTTCAATTAATATTTGTGTAGATAAGATAACAAGCATAATTATGTCATTGAGTACAAATTTTGTGTCATAGCTAATTTAGAATGTTAGATTGGAAACAGATGGAGACCGGTCCAGATAAATAGAGAGAGATAGAGATGCCATGACGAAGAAGAATAAAGAAAAATTCAGAGCTATATTGTAACTGAACGAACGAAATCCGGAAGGCACAAAATTGGTATTTTGTCTAGTGGCGTCGACAGCAAATGTATTGTGTTAGAAAAGCAGCGTCCAAGGCAGCCAGTTGAAATGAGAAAGTGGGGCCTAGGGGTGACAGCCCCCTCAAAAGAAACCCATGCAAGGTGAAAGGGGCAGACACCTTAATGGAATTTGGAGCAGAGCCGGATGCACGTGAGGCCGATAGGGCGTATAAACGTAGCCGCAAGTGAGGGAACATTAGTAATAGTGGAAACGCTGCGAGTAGGGAAAAAGCGGGGGTTCAGGAAGCGAAATCCTCTTGATATTAAAAAATATTTTGCATTTCACACGCTGAAGCTGTGATCATGCGATATAGCTGCTTTGCCCAAGTGATAACGAGTAATTATATTAAAAAATCGATACGGCACAAAATCCGGACAAATATTGTATGAAAATTGCTCCGAGTTTTGGAATACGGATTTGGTGCCATCTGGCTTTGAAGCATTCGAGTTTTAACCAGAAGCACAAATTGGGCACATTAAGCTCAGTGGCGCTAGCTTTAGCCTTCAACCGCCGTTTTTGGCGGCTCTCATGACTGAGACCTACCCTCTTTCAAGTTTCGACATACAACCTGTCCGCTTGGTTTTGAACAGTGACAGCCAGACTCTGTGTTTCTTCTCTTTCACTCTCTGTGCAAAATTGATTAAAAAAATGTTGTTTATGTAAAGATTTTGCGTACTTTTTTGTGAAAGCAATCATAACGAGAAGCGAGCAATAGTACACAGGAATAATGTCTGCGAAGAGCTCGTCTTCTTTCCATTTTTCGATTGAACTTCCAGTGTGAGAGTGCAAAACTTAATTGCAACGCAACAGAAAAAAATCGATTAACGACTGTGTACAAAATACAGGTGATGGAATCTAGGACTGAATGGCTTATCGGTAAATCCTAGAATACATTACACAATGGTAAGGCGCTAGGCTTATCGCTCAGCTTACAACTATAAAAATATCTCGGTGTATTATTAATCGTATGGTTTCTATACATTTTTGTTAACAAATGCGGTACACTCGTACTACTCCATGCCATATCACAAAGCAAAATTGATTATTGAGTTTCCTAACGAAATCCATCAGGTCAGAAGGCAAGCATTCCAATGGTCCAATGATGGTGATATCTGATGATATCTGATTTTTATAATTTATATCATTTCGAAAATCACCAAAAATCATTAAAAGATTTCAAAAATCATCCTAAAATGCTTTCATAAGTCATCCGGAAATTAAATCATGGTACGCTCATTCTGTGATTCGTTTTCCCCTAGCTTCCAATCATCCCGAAAAACGTAAGTAAGCCTACTCAAAAGTCTATTCTGTTGTATGAGGATGAGTGAGTATACGGTTTTCGAACCTTTGAGACCTCAAAATTCTTCCGAAAATTCATGCGAATTCATTTAGACTGCTGAGTAGTCTCTTTTTAAACAGTTTTCTACATCGTTTGAGACCAAAATAGTACTCTCATTTCAGATATTTTTTGGACTTTTTGAGACTCAGTTGAGTTTAGATATTTTTTCTACTTTTTGATACCAAATTTCAGATATTTTTTTTACTTTTTGAGACCAAAGAGTAGTCTCATTTCAGAATATTTTTGAGTAGTTCATTTTACCCTTTTTTTTAAGACCACTTGAGTGGTCTCATTTTACAACTTTCTTTTGTATCTTTATGAGATCACCTCAAATCACCACGTATTTTGTTTTAGCATAATGTATTACTGTTTCGTTTTGTATTCACAGATGGCGCCACACTTTATTTTCTTATGATTCACTAGACCCACTTTAACCGTACGAATTGTCTGAAAGTATTTAGAAATGTTAGCTATTAGTACATTAATGTATTAGGGTATTAAATCGAACGTTAATACCGCGTGGATATTACACATACGAGTGCAACGAGTATGCGTAATATTCACAAGGAATTAATGTGAGAATTGAAACCCTAATACAATACTATACTTTATTCCATAAGCGAAAACGAGACAACAAAAGTTTGCGTACCACACAACGTTACATGTGAAAACTTCTTGGCAATGGATGTTCATTTTTTGTATGGAAATAAACATTCAACCCGCGATAATTTCGTTGCACGTAAGATGCAGATTATAAAGTTTTTGTGGATAAAAGTGTATATTTTCCAAAGCCATACTCCAATATGTGTGACAATATAGTGAAACAATGTAAAATATGAAAATGAAGTACGTGTTTTTATAGTGAGAGAAAGATGCATGGCGTCCATTTTAAATTTGTAAACACAAATGAAGTTCAACTTTCAGGATCATTTTTAACATAGTTTGAACACTTTTTGAACAATTTATGAACAAAAGTAGTTACATTGGACCATTGCGATCTTTCTCGACACTTTTGGTATGTATATCAGGTCGATAGTAATTAAAAATCACAACATCAACTTCATCAACAAACATGTATTTAATTTTCATATTTTAAATTGTTCACTACATTGTCACACATATTGGCGTATGTCTTTGGAAAATATACACTATTATCCACAAAATATCCAAAATTTGCACGAAAGATGTTGAAAACAACTAAATTATTGCGGGTTGAATGTTAATTTCGATACAAAAAATGAACATCCATTGCATAGAACATCACATTACAACCAGTTGTAAACAAAGAGTTTGACAGCAAATATTTAACTCCCGGCAAAAAATTTAAGTCCCTAGAGACTTAAATTCGAAAATTAACGTCACGTTTAACGACCTGCGAAAATGCGTTTAATGTTGGCATAAGACGCGTGTATGGAATAAATTATATTATGAAATTGATTTCTCTTTTTTATTTTGTGATGTACAATCGCTTACCCATCTAAGTACTAACCGCGACCATCGATTTGGATTGGACGGCCAACGACATTACGAATCCTGCTAAACTGGATATAAATATTTACGGTTCTAATTTGGAACCGTTGTTACAACTATGTTGAGACTAAGCGAGTAGTCCCATATTTAAAATTTTAAACTGATGAGACCAATGAGTATACATAATTCAAGAAGTTTTTTTTTTAATTTTTAAGAGCAATGTGTTTCCTCATATCAAGAAAAATATTTTGTCTTGTCGAGACCGATTGAGAAGTCTCTTTAGGAAAATATTTTTATGAGACCAATGAGTGCACTCATTTTAAAAAAATATTTTCATGAGTACAGTCATTTCGGGAAAATATTTTTATGAGACCAATTTGTATGTACACTATCAACCGGTCTCAAAAATCCAAAAAAATATTTTCTCAAAATGAGACCACTCACGAAGACACAAAAAGAAACTCGAAAAGAGGCTACTCGTTCAGTCTCAAATAGTCTCTTTATTCATCCAAAATTAAAGTTCTACAGAAAGAAAGAATCTGAGGCTAAAATGAGATTAACAACAATTTTAAGACTGAAATGAGACCTTTGAGAGTGCTAAGAACAGAATTTTATAGGATAGGTTATGTAGTAAATGTTGTACTTTCAGCAGCTACAGTTTAATATTCTCGGCAACAATCGACTGATCTTTAAAAGATCCAGTTGTGGGACGTCTTGTTTAACAGAAACATTTACTTTATAATCAAAACAATTTCCTCGTTTTCGTCCAATATTAAAAAATGTGTAGACGGAAACACACGTACTACAATTAGTTTTAACACTTGACACTCGACCGGTAATGGAAGAGTCTCAAAAACTAGAACCACAAGCAGCGAAACTAATGATCCTTAGCCGGCTCCAGATTTCATGATGTTACCCTAGTCATTGTATTGTCATGTGATCATTTTTCCGGACTCGGTATGAACAGATAAATAACACCATGCATTTTCGTAGAGTTACTGTAAACAATAAAAGAAATTGTGCGAGAGAATTATTATGATTCGTCAGACGTATTTAACTTTCATGAAAAAAATTAAACAAAAAACAACAGAATTCAAATTTAAAAGGTAACTTGTTATGCGAGTGTGGCCAATTGCTATTAAATTAAACAATTATTGACTTAGGCTATTATTTATTTTATGCATTTACATAAGAGTAGGAAATTTTGTAGACGTTTTGGATATTTTAGATTCAATTCAGAGAAAAAAATGTTTACACTTGCAAAAATTTAGCGGAAGCTGCACACATTACTCGTTGGTCATAACATCTGAAATCTGTTAATTAATCGTAAGGTACCATGGTACTTGAATGCGGAGCGAAACTGTGTTTTACGCAGTGGTAATTATAATACAAGATTTACCCATTTACGATAGCCGTGAAGTATTTTCAAATGGAATATGACAATCACAATTCTCAGTTGTCGAAAATATATTGGAATTACTTAAAAAAAAAATTACCGAAACGGTAAAGAAATCATTTTATACCGAATAAATATGTAAGTATTTTCATTCACCGTAGTGCTTCCCTAGGGCGTTAAATAATACATTAATTGTTGGTGTGAAACCATGTTTCGTTGATTTGTTGCTTTGGTGAGTAAAATAGCAAAAGCATCTGCGGGAAGATTTATTTATCTACTCGGGGGATAAAACGGCTCTTTTTAGACCCGTACGAAGAACGAAGTTCCTCGAAAAGGGGTCTTATGCATTTACTACGACGTTTGTAACCACCCCAATTTCGAGCCGGGAGTAGGGGGGAGCATAGATCATGGTCATTAGATGACGAATCAGCAATAAAAACGTTTTCGATTCCGCCCGTCTGTCGAAGCCTCGACCAAATTATAATTATTACCGCCGCAGAAAAAACAGCCGAACAAATTTGACCAGTACTTCCAAATGTTAACATAAACATTGGATCTACTAAGTCAATAAGTTTTCTTCGAATAATCGAGCAAACGATTTGTATAAAAGACGACATATTCGAGATGATGGCTCACTCAATATGTGCCGATGCTGATATACACATAGACTTGCGGCATAGGTGTACTGATGAGTTCTTGATAAGACGAAATCAGCATCTATATTCGTAGATTTTTAAAAGGTAGAATGGCAAAGAACATGTCTGCTGTGAAGCGACGAACTTTGCAACTTTTCTAAAAATCACGCTGAATTTTGACTTATTTCTGAGAAAATCACCCGAAATATATTTATAAGAACTGATACCACAAGAAAAACCCCTTTCATAAGGATCTCCCATATCAATTGGGGTGACACTTAAAAAATTTTCAGCTGAAGTGTTGTGATAATCTGCCTCCTGCAAATACACAGAGACTTCCAAAAATGGGTCGAGACATCACCACAATATTTCCAATCTACACAACTAGTTTAATTTCTGCAAATGCACAGAACACTCCAAGAATGGATCGACACAACACAATCTCCTAAATCTCAAAGACTACTGGCTGGCCTAGAGAACAAAGTACATTGCAGGTGTTTTGAATCAAAGAATTTCGTGATGAAAACTTATTTAAAATTACCTGTTTGTTTTAATAATCAATTAGCATATTATACTAATGAAATAACTCAAAACTTTAAACTTTGGATTCTGACCGGAAAAATTTGTCACACAATGAAGATATTTCTTACGACTGACCTGCTAAGACTTTATGGGAAATCGTACGGGTCTACGTAGCTTAAGTTTGATTTAAACTCATATTGCACGTGGCCCACACAAACTTTCGATATGAAATAATGTATAGATTGTGAATATAGTTTTTGCGACAACTTCGATGAGAAAGTCAAGAGATGGCTGTTGCGCATTGCTGTGACTGAATCATTTAATATAATCACGAAACCACTGACTATGAGGAAATCAGTCATACAAATCACATAGTCCAAAAAATTGCTCAGGGGTTCGTGATTTTGTATGAAAAAAAATTTTTTTTAGTCATTCTAGCCATGCGCGACAGCCATCTGTTGACTGCGTGAATTAAATTGACACGAAGGTAAATAAAAACTTGAAGAATTTTGTTCGCCGAAATGCACAATACAGGAACTCTAAAGTTAAAACAAAAACCTTCAAGATTCAAAAAGTTCATAAGCTTTCACAATTTACGCCATCTACTTGACATTAGCGTCATAATCTCAGCTTTTTTGCAAAAACTAAAAGATTTCTCAATCGTTTTGTTTACAAAGCATACATATAAGAATATCAAGTATTTTGAGAATCAAGAAAGGCCAGCTAATTTTGTCCAACAAAATATGCAGACACATCGCGGTATGGTTGGTTCTAGAGCTTAAGAATTCATTCATTTATTTGTATTTATTTAGGCCTGATTGGATCCGTACAAAGTACAAGAGGTCCTATACGTTTACTACAAACAATTTTATTGTAACATGGGGTAGATCGAGGTGGGAGTGGGGGGATGCATCTATTATCGTCTAGAGATGACGAATCAGCAATAAAAAAAATGTCCGTCTGTCCGTCCGTCCGTCTGTCCGTCCGTCCGTCCGTCCGTCTGTCCGTCTCCACTTTTTTTCTTCCAAACGGCTCAACCGATCAGACTAAACTTTTTTTCCCTGAATGGTATATGCCTCCCATGATTGAAGTTCGAAGATGAGCAAAATCGATGAAGTGGTTCCGGAGATTTGGTCGAGGAAGTGACCAAAAACATGGTTTTTCGAGGGTCGGTGAAACTTTTTCGCAAATATCTCAGCAAATAAAGCACGGAAATTGCTCAATTTGGTGTAAAATGAAAGCATTTGATGCCAAAACACTGGGGAATTTTTTTTTGTTGGAATCGGGTCAGGGGTCTGGGCACTGGGAGCCATGGAATGGGCGAAAATAAATTTCTCTGCCCAAAATGATAAGAGATAGTTTTTTTTCAGTATTTGCTTAAATACGCAATACAGAGATTTACTTTCAAAGGCAAAGTTGTAGAGAATCAAATTGTAGCGAACACGCGTCTCAGGGTTTTGGGGAAATATGGTCCAATCCTGGTATATGGCCACTTCCATAATTGGGCAGGATGACCCGGATCTTCAGAACTGTGAGAGTTCGAAAGTTGGTTCCAAAGACAAAGTTGTAGAGAATTAAATTTAAGCGAACACGTGTTTCAGGGTTTTGGGGAAATGTGACACAATCCTGGTATATGGCCGCTTCCATAATTAGGCAGGATGACCCAGATCTCCAGAACAATGAGAGTTAGAAAGTTGGTTCCAAAGGCGAAGTTGTAGAGAATTTGAATTAACCGAACACGTGTTTCAGAGTTTTGGTGAAATATGGCCCAATCCATGTATATGGCCACTTATATAATTGGGTAGGATGACCTGGATCTCCAGAACTGTGAAAGTTAGAAAATTGGTTCCAAAGACAAAGTTGTAGAGAATTAAATTTAGGCGAACACGTGTTTCAGGGTTTTGGGGAAATATGGCCCAATCCTGGTATATGGCCACTTCCATAATTGGGCAGTATGACCCGGATCTCCAGAACTGTGAGAGTTAGAAAGTTTGTTCCAAAGGCGAAGTTGTAGAAAATTGAATTTAAGCGAACACGTGTTTCAGAGTTTTGGGGAAATATGGCCCAATCCTGGTATATGGCCACTTCAATAATTGGGCAGGATGACCCAGATCTCCAGAACTATGAGAGGTAGAAAGTTGCTTCCAAGGACAAAGTTGTAGACAATAAAATTTTAGATAACACGCGTTTCTGGGTTTGAGGGAAAAACGACTTAGTCCTTGGATATAAGCTTTTCTAGATTTGAATTGTCTGAGACGTACTTCGGTAGGGCCTTTGACATTACCTTGGGTAATTTCTATGGATCTTTGACATTCTTATAGATAAAAAAGAGC
>CM055406.1:10315450-10334234 GCA_029228625.1 Pseudolycoriella hygida | reverse complement strand
TACGTTCGAGTCACTTTGCCACATCTATTCTGTTTGTCACATCTATTCTGATACGTACGGGTCTTTGGTTATGTTTTTTTTTAATTTTTATATTGTTACATACTCTATGCTCTGGAAACGACTAATTTTTTAATAGATTACACTTACGGAAATATATTTTTGCATCAAATAGAATTTTGTACTTCTGCGCAGCTTTTTAACACTGCAAAAACTTGCGCAGAAGTACAAAATTCTATTTCATGCAAAAATATATTTCCGTAAGTGTACTAAAGTTCAAATTTTTTTTCGATCGCATAACTTCTGGATTAATTTCGTTCAAAGAATTGACATTTTAAATACGATTTAAAACATATGAAGGGACCCGTACGTATCAGAATAGATGCGACAAACAGATTTGATGTTATGAAAAGACTCGAACGTATTTAAGTAAATATTGCCTTACGTCCACGTTACATTGTATTTGAAATTGCCGAGAGTGCAATATTGAAAAACCCGTCCGGAGCAACAGCGTAAAATTCATCCCCAGATAGACGAAAATGTTCACCTCAATTTTCTCTACAACATAGCAAAAACCATTTTTTGGGCTAGGCCCGACCTTATTCCGACCTAGGGCCCGAAGAATCTCTCTAATTTTTTTACTTTTCTATGGAGACCAAATCGCGCCCACACAAAGTTAAAAAAACGTTAGGGGTGCCAGAGCCAAACTGCATAGAAAAATTACTTTTTTTCGTCAAAAAAAGGCAAATTTTTTGTCGGTAGAGCAGCTACAAAAGCTTTGTTGGCTAGTGAATCTAACCGAATTTGAAATCGAACAAACATTACAGTAAGCGCTACGAATATCGTACGGTCTAAACACCATTGGAGATGGAGTCCGTAAACAAAATAGCTTTCAGCTATATTCAATGAATATTATTCATCCATCGTCCAATAAAAATTGCTAGTTTTTACATCAATCAAAAGTCTCCCAAATATATTTTTTGTATTGAAGTTATAATCCAAAAATTATTATGCATGTCTGCAAAGTAAAGTGCTCTCTGTGATTACATAAAATATTACTTGAAAATCATCTATTTTAAGAAGTTTTTAATTCATACTTCGTGTTTAAAAAAAATGCAAAATCATTATTTTTTGTACCTATTCATTCAAGATGGTAAAGGAAAAAATAACAAAAAAATGTGTCACACATTTTTATAAGAAAATAAAAAGCCAGGACAAAGCCATGTTGTAATATTTAATATTCGAGGCGCGTGCCGATAAATAAGTGGATTTGTTGTGAAAGGTATGTCTCATTATTACGTATCAATTGTTTATGGTTTTGTATAGTGTATATTTAAAGTTTTAATTTGAATGTTGTGTTGTGTATTGAGAAAAGAACGGCTGTCACATGCTACTATCACATTTTTCCTTTAAATAATCCCTTGAGGACAATATTCAATTTGAGTGTAACATTCTGTCGTAAATAACTTCCTTATGCTTCTGATGAATGACAATCAATATATTATCTTCTCTGCATGGAAAGCGAGTAATGACCGTCGAATTTACATTACACACAGAGATTTATCAGGCTGTGTGTGCAACACAATATCAGTACGATGTATTCCATTCAGAGACGATTTTTCAATTGCAATAGCGCTAATAAGTCGATGGTTAACAAAAAATGTTAACTAAAGCAAATTGGGAATGTAGGGGAATGACGATCACCTAAGCTCAAACTCATTTTTTCAGTTCTTATTTTTGAAAAATTATTAAACATTTTTTTAATTAAATTTAAATAAGAATTTTGTTAAATTTGTTGTATTGCTTGGTCTTAAATACTTCAATTTGATAGAATTTTGTATTGCTTGGAAAAAAAAATTTCTTGGATATACCAAATTTGTTGACAAGGCAACAGAAGAGAATGAAATCACGCAATACAACAAATTTAACAAAATTGAATTGGTGTTATTGGAATTGAACACCGCTACTGATACTTCAAGTATCAGTTAACTTTTCATCAGTCATTTGTAACGATATTTAATCGTTAGATGAAGCCTGACTGAATAGTACTTCACCAAGTCATCAGCGGTGAGAGATCTGATGAAATTCAAACCTAAATGTTAGATATGAGGAATCTAGCATTTTACCAAAATTGACCAGTGAGTGACGTGTATAAAGGCATTGGCATTTCAGATGTTTGTTTACTCCATTCTCTCTCCTTGCCAACGACAGATGTTTACTTACCCCATTCTCTGTTTTTTGCTGATATACACACAGCCACGCAGCATAAGTGTACTTGATAAGACGAAATCAGCTAAACTTATGGTTGTTGATGTAGAGAATTAATCGCGTAATTTTCTTTTCTCCTTGCCTTGTCAACAAATTTGGTCTATCCAAAAATAGCAATTCAACGCTTCGTCCTGATTAATTGAAGATTTATCGGAAAATGTGTCTTTAAAACTAATTTCAACTTCAGAACTACCAAATTGAATTTGGGGAACTTTGCGGGTAATTGCGACTTCGCGTGGGGTAATGGCGTCCATAGAAGAAAATCCAGAATTTTAACAATGAAAGGTTATTATTGAAGAAAAATACTAAGTTATTTATGTAAGGACAGTGTTTCGCAAAAACTGTTCAAAAAAATTATTATTTAAATGAACAAAAACAAACACCCGAAAAATGTATGACATTTTAACACATTACACACATTTCAACACGCATTTTGCATTCATGAGATCCCATGCAAATACCCCTCAGTACAGGTGCGGCAAAAAAGTCCTATTTAATAAACAGAAATAAATCAAATACACTACACTAAGCTTTGATGATGTTGAAAAACGTCCACTCAAACTGGTAAAATAATAAAAAGGAAATTATGTGCTAATATGCTGAGCCTTCTCTGGAAATATCGAAGCACAAATTCGAAAGCAAAATACTTCAATTTTTCAATTTGATGTGAGAGTTTTAAAACGAATGTAATAACGAACGGGTTCTAACAACAACAACAACAGGTTACAAGATCCACTAACATAAAATGCAATTTCTTTAAAAAAGCGCCAAATACGAAATATTGCCCTGGTCGGTATTGCCCGCTGATCGGTATTCCCCGTATTCCCCCTCATTCCCCTAATTACACTTCTTTGTAACTCATTCCCGCTACTTTAAACGCAATGAACGAATTCGTAAAGTGGGGTAAAATGTTGTGAAGTGGTGAATTCTTTTGACATGACACACAGACATTAACACATCTAGAACAGAAGCGTTATGTAGATTTTTAGAAGAGATCTATAACTCGGCACATCGTGCTAATCATCAGGTAAGTCATTCAACTATGTTGATGGGCATGAAGAACCAATTAACCTAGAGTATGGAAATATTTCTGTAGTTTTCATTTTATTTCGGATAAAATGAGTAATTTAAATTCTACGACACATCTTGAAAATGTATACTTTGTTTCTAAATTCAATTTCAGCTTTATGCATTCAAATAATTCGCGCGAATATTCACTTACAGCATGACCATTGGTACCAACCAAATTCGATACATTCCATACATTTCTCCAGACAATAAACTGACAAGGTGCGATCATGTGCGATTATACTGTTACAGCAAATCCCTAAAACACAATTTTTCTTTTATAAAATTAAATCAAATAGCCAAAATAGTTTTTTAAACTCCAATTACGGATTAATAAGCCATCTCCCATCCCTGGGCTCTAATAACAGAGCTCTGACGCATACTTCCATAGACAAAAGTCAGTGCCGTATTTTCGAACGGACCAAGTAAACCATGGTCCAGGGCGATGACAAAAAATGGGGCGCTGAAAAATCGAATCTTAAAAAATGATACAACTGCTACTGCACCATAAAATTCACTTTGCGTTATAAGTTCTCTTATATTGGCAAAACTTAATCCTCCCGTATTGTGTACAGTTTCAGAACTGGATGGCATTGAGGCAGTTGATAGTACCAATGCATATCAGAAAAACGTGGATGACACTTTTCTCGTAGTTGTTTCACTTTAGCTTCTACGACTTTTCAAAGTTGCCCTAAATTCGAAAACAATCAACTTCATAAGTTTCTATGAAAAACTTTCTTAACCTTAATTTAGCTACCAAGACCACCTGATTAGAGGGTCGTAGCTACATGGATGTAAAGGTGCCTAGGACACCCTGAAAATTGCAGAAGTCACCCTCTCAAAAGTTTAAAATTAGTTCCGAGAAAATATTTGTGAGAGGAACATGGTTCATAAAATTGAAATCCATCTAGAATTCTTGGTGATACTTAGCTTGACACTTTACTTGACGATATAGATTTGATGTTCACGAGGCGCTCCGTTTTATTGGTCCAGGGCGCTAAATATGCTAGATACGGCACTGACAAAAATGTTCAGTTCAATTTTTTTTGCTACTATAAAATTTCACTCACACATTTATACTTATGGTACTCACTTACACTATTATGCATAAACCCTGAGACACGTGTTCGCTTAAATTTAATTCTCTACAACTTCGCCTTTGGAAGCAACTTTCTACCTCTCATAGTTCTAGATATTCGGGTCATCCTGCCCAATTATGGAAGTGGCCATTTACCAGGATTGAGCCATTTTTCCTCAAAATCCCGAAACACGTGTTCTCTAAAATTTTATTCTCTACAACTTTGCTCTTGACGGTAAATCTCCATATTGCATAGTTAAGCAAATATAGACGAAAAACCATCATATATGGCCAAGAAACTCAATTTCGTCCTGTGCCCAGATCACTGACCCGATTTCTACTAAAATCATTTTTCCAGTTTTGTGAGATCAAATGCTTTCATTCGACACCAAAATGATCAATTTCTGTGCTATACTTGCTTAGATATTCGCGGAAAAGTTTCACCGAATCTCGTAAAATCCATGTCTGACCTCCACTTCTTCGACCACATTTCCGAAAATACTTCGAACTTGATTCTTGGGAGGCATATATCTTTCAGGGAAAAAAAGTTTCGGCTGATCGGTTGAGCCGCTTGGAAAAAAGGTGGAGACGGACATTTTTTCACGAAAAGACTCCTTGCACATTGTGCAAATAGTCTCTTCTATCTACCTGCGGCTACAATATATAGAAGAGACTATTTGCACAATGTGCAAATAGCCAACAATATATAGAAGAGACTATTTGCACATGGAAAGACGTAACATTCAACCAAAACTCTTGCAAAAAGAAGAAAGTTTTCAATGTAATTTTTCATCAATTTTATAATATGTACATGATATGTATTTGTACATGTATATATGGTGGCTAACGAAAGTAAGGAACTTTCTCTTTTACGAAATGCCACAAATCTAGGTGGCTAACGAAGCAAAGAAACTTTTACTTCTACGAAATGCCACGAAAACTAGGTGGCTAACGAAGCTAGGGAACTTTTCCTTTTGCGAAATACCACAAAAACGAGGTGGCTTACGAAGTTGGAAAACTTTTCCTTTTACGAAATGTCACAAAAACTAGTTGACTAACAAAACTATGAAATTTCGTAAAAGGAAAGGTTCCCTGGTTTTGTTAGCCTCCTTCAGTTAGAAGTACTTACCGATAAGTTCACGCTTTTCATTCATTGCAGAGTGTTATATTGAGAAACATTAACAAACGACTCTTCAATATGGAGAATATTTCCTTTTAAAAAATGTCACAAGAACGAGATGGCGAATAAAACTAGGAAGCTTTTCCTTTTAAAAAGTGCTACAAAAACTAGGTAGGTAACGATGCTAAGGAAGTAGACCTTTTACAAAATGTCACAAAAAGTTTTTGGGTAACGAAACTAGAATTAGTACGAATCAAGGGAACATAGTGCAAAATGTGCAAATAGCCAACAATATACGTATAGAAGAGACTATTTGCACAATAGTCTCTTTCTTTTTTTATTGCTAATTCGTCATCTCTAGACGATAATAGATGCATCTCCCAACTCCCACTTCGATCTACCCCATGTTACAATAAAATTGTTTGTTGTAAACGTATAGGACCTTTGTACTTCGTACGGGTCCAATAATTTTTCACCTCTACGTTTTGATGTGTTAATTTTCACAGAGCAAACGACCAGCTGAAGCAAAAACGAAAAAGTGATGCACCGATGACAGAACGATGAGGAGATCACTGAAGCTAGGTCACGTATAACTTCTTAAAGTTTTAAGTTTTTATCTATCTAGAGCAATAATCTCGTACTTAATTCCCTAGGGCAAAACTGTTTAACTCGATATATTGCTCTCGATAGATAAAACTATATATGCACCGCTGTCCAGGATGGTTTATTTTGACGATTTGGATTATTTCCCACGCCTTCGGCTCGGGAAATAACCTCCAAATCGTCAAAATAGAGCATCCTGGACAGCGGTGCATAATGTACTATTATGAGACGCAATGTACTGAATGTGACCTACTGCTGATATTGTTCTGATTTTTGAAACGAACCTCATAAGAAAGATGTCGATGAATAATTTTTTAATTCGTGTAATCGATAATTTTGTGTTCCAACTTCAATTCAAACAAAATCCGAAAATTCCAAACGAGCCACAAATTAACATTTTTTTCTTTGTTAATTTTATGCAATCAATTTTAACTCTTTTTTTATGATACACGGACCTAAATTACATATTAACGATCAAAGACACACCGCTTGAGGTTTTATTTGTTTAAAATTTGTATATGTAAACGATTTTTTTCGTTTTCTCATGCAGGTTTACGAATCAGTTTAAAAAAATCTATTAGTTAATAATTACCTTGTCTAGTTTGATTTAAGTGCCTTTATAATAGCGATCCACCATAAAACACATGTTTTCGAATCAGCAGATGAAAGCAATTAAGAATGACAATAAAGACAGTTAAAGACATAAATATTTTTGATAACGATAATGATTTGATGTAATGATATTCTTGATTATTTTTAAGTGAAAATAAATAAGGGGAAAAGATTGGAAGGGAGATAAGGTGGTGAATTCCGAAATATTTTTATTCATTTCTTTCCCTATCCAGTTTGGCTTACCAGATCGTCAAACTGTATATATATTTGGAGAAAATGATGTGAAAGGGTGTGTGGGTATTTCAGAGGTTTTGTTTTTGGCTCGAAACATTCATCGAAAATTTGAAGCACGTCATTTTATATATAATTTTCTAATGAATAAATACTTGTCTTGATCGCGGAATATTTGTAAACAAAATAACTATTGCCTTACACATATATGTCAAATAAAGCACCACATTTAGAAAATCGTAATTTTTGTTAATTTTAAGTGTGTAAAGAGGGACGAATGCCGTCTTTTTCGCTTTGCGATCTAACAACTGCAGAACTACGGGTATCTACGGGTTTGCGTTATAGTTATTGTGAAATATATCTTAAGTAAGTCAACATTTAAGATTAAAAACAAAAAACCAATAATTATATCGAAAGGTGCTAGTATGATGTATTTCACTTCCAACAGATATTGTAAATGTTCTGTTGAATGGGCTTGAATGGGTGCGGTGTATTATACAAAAAGGTGAAAGAAGATTAATACAAGGAACAAATGAGTTTATGTTTGATATTTATGAAAAAAAAAATTATTTAGTAGACCCGACCGATTTGCCGGTATTTCAACAAAGAATCCTTGCCTAGCGGGGTGCACACTAAATGACTGTAACCAATTTTCGAAATCAGGCTTCCATAACGAAATATTTGTTTATTCCTTTACACCATCAGACAAGATACATATTTAATTTCTTTATATTTGATTTATGTATCATTTTGTTAATATAGAAAAAGATGTTTGATTAGGTTCATCGGGTTCATCCAAATTATATTTCAGCGTATGCCAGTCCGTGATAGCTTTAAACGTCGTCGTAAAACACAAAACTTTTATTTAAAAAGAATTAAACGATTCAACGGGGCCGACTTTAAAGAACTTACTATACTGTTGTGCACTTGTGTAAAAAAACAAAAATTTTTGATGAAAGCAATGGAACTCTATTTCCATCCCTCTCAATAAATTTTTTAATTAATCAACAGCATATTACGGCCAATAATAGATTAATAAACGAAATGCAATGCCAACTGCTGTATATCGATACAGGATTACAAACAATAAACAAAGTAAATACGGAATAGACAAAATGAAATTAAGAAAATAACAAAATAAGAAGTGGACTTAACGAGTGACTAATTTCAAAAAGTCTCACATTACATAATGTAACATATTTTTCACTTTATACCTAAATGCACCAATTTTATTAGTAAACAAATTAATAGAGTTGAAGAACTGATCATGTTGTCTTTGCATACGATACGAACCAATGGCGCATTGATCTCAATGTTCGTGTTATGTTTGGGAATGTAGAAGCAGTTATTCTGCCTGGTGTGTTGATTGGAAAGAGCCATTGTAATATGCCGACTGAAGTCGAAATTAAAACGTTTACGTTTACGAACAATTTTATACAGGAACATTTCATCAGCGTATAATCGTCAAACGATGCACATTTAAACGAAGAAGACGATCAGAACATTGCTCATACGGCCAGTAAAATTTCCTATATGGCATCTTGGTGAATCGTCGCTGAACTCTTTCAACTTGGTTGATGTAACAGTCGTAATAAGGGAACCACGCAAAATTCCAGGTAGCCTGATACAACGTTAGCAAACTTTGCGGATTCTGAAATCGCCCGGAAAAAAAATCCCAGATATGCAGATCGAAGCAAACCTTTTCATCGAAGATGACACCAAGGCCCTTCTTGGATGTCACTCTGTTCAGTATAGTGTTACCCATAATGTAGTCGTAGAAAATCTTCACTTTTTTATGACTCGTAGTGAGAATTGCACATTTGCCGATGTTGAGTTTCAGCTTATTAAGGGAACACCATCGTTCTAATGTGAAAATATCTGCCTGCAGTGGTGGCAATCATCAACTGAATCAATCCGTAACGAGAATTTTAAGTCATCTGCAAACTGGGAACATTTGCTGTTCATTTGCTCTATCAGGTCGTTGACAAATACAAGGAACAATAGGGTTCCAAGAACGGAGCCTTGGGGCACTCCGGAACTAGGGTGCATTACGAATAATCAATGACCACCTGCTGCGACCGAGTAGAGATGTATGTATGGAACCACCGAAGTAATGTACCACTGATCCCGAAGTTGTGTAGTTTACTTAGAAGAATTCTATGATCAACCATATCGAAGGCCTTGGAAAAGTCAGTATTGTATCAACCTGTCCACTGTTGATAACACTGGCACAGAGGAACGTAACATGGTCCACCAAATTAGTCTGGACTGAACGACCCGTGAAAAAACCATGCTGACCTTCATTGATAAACGCCATGAATGCGAACACTGTTTGGTAAACTATCTTCTCGAAAATCTTGGCACCCGCACAAATGATGCTGACCGGTCTGTAATTTTTAACATCAGACTTCGAGCCACTCTTATATATTGAAGAGATGAAACTCAACTTCCATGCATCTGGAAACACGCCCTCCGATAGTGACCGATTAAAAACAATAGACAGAGGAAGTGATATGGTGTCTTTCAGTTTGATATAGAAAATCATGGGAACTTTATCCGGGCTGCTCGCTTTATTGCAATCGAAAGCAACTAGAACAGATTTGACCTCGTCTTCACTGATATCAAAATGACACAAACGATCCTCACTCCTTGAGTTGGTACCAACAAGTTCATTAATACCAATATGTAGATCCTCATTGTTCTGATACACGGAGTTGAAAAATTTAGCAAATAAATAACAAGCCGACGACTTATCACTAACTTCTTTATTATTCAAATGAATATTGAGCGGCAACGAGTTAGAGCTTCTTAACGATTTAGTATATGAAAAGAAACACTTAGCATTTGATTTCAAATCATCCTCAGTATTGTCAACATAATCGTTATGGCACACAAGTATCTGATCTTTCACTTTTTTCCTCAACATTTTATATTCGGCAATGTCACTAGGTTTACGAGTCTTTTTTTTCTTTTGTTTAGCTTTAAATTTTAAACGAATTAAGTCTATCAATTCCTTGGAATACCAACACGGAAATTCTCTATTTTTACCTCTGGTTATGAATATTTGGATTAGGTCATAGAATTTTTGCAAATAATCATTGGCATTTGTAGCATGCAATTCACTTACCCAATCGACCGTACTTATCTTAGCATTCAAGGCATCATAATCTGCCTGGAAGAAATTTGTTCTTGGAGGTTTTTTTTCGTTAATAAATCGCAATGGGGATGTCATTAGCTCTATTGATAAAGTGGGGTGATAATCATCTTCTTTGACCAATGGCGCACTACAACATTTGACTATAATTCTAGCAGGGTCCATTATCGATAGCACAAGGTCCAAATTTCTTCCTAAACTGTTTTTTGAGCTAACTATGACAGCATATCGCCTCAACAACACTCCATCACTGGATTATTGGTATCACGTAGACGTCGCTGTCAAACAGCTTAAACGACATGTTCGTTAGAGCGCAAGTTGGGTCCCTGATGGGCCCTAAACTCAGGACCGGTTATAATCGTCAGCCCCAAATTTCAGATCAATCTTTGGAATAATAAAACTTCTACAAGCGCTGAAGCAGCTAAAACGACATGCTTTTTTAAGAAAAGTTAAAAATCTTGGGCCCTGATAAGTCCTAAACTCGGGACCGGTCTTAATCTCAGGCCTTAACTAGCCTCAAATTTAGCCCAAAAAAAACTAGCCCAAAAATATTCGGTTTAATGGCGAAACTATGAAATGACATGTGTGACATTTTGACTCGTTTAGGGCTTGCGTTGTGAAGCAGCCCTAAGCCTAATTCTTGCAGCCCTAATTCGACCAGCAACATGTACCTCGTGATATAAGCACACAAACAATAGATCTTGTTTCAAATTATTCAAATTTCAATTAAAATTCAAATGTTGAGCGGGCTATAAGGGTCTATTTGCTATCGGTTTTCATAATCTAAATTAGAAAATAACCGAAAAAAACTCACATTTCTTTTACTTCCAAATTGTTCAAACGAAATGACATGCATTCAATCGTAGGATCATGATTGTATAAAAGGCGAGTTGACATAGTTTGAGTATCATTCTATGGCCATCGTTGCTGATATACGCATGGTGTTAAGACAAGGTGTACTGATGAGTCGTAAACGACGAAATCAGCACTTTTAGTTTTTCGATTTTTGTTAAACAATTGGAAGTAGGATGAAGAATTGTGAGTGGCTTTTAAATGTTAATTAGTAGATTTTATTGAGTTAATAACATAACATTCCTAAACAAATTCTGGCGGACATTGACTTATTAAGAAAGTTTTATCAATTCCAGACAAAATCAATAAAAATTATAACAAAAACATTACTTAACGAAGTCTCTTCATTCATCTTTATGATTCACGAGTACCCACAAAGCAATAAAATTAAAATATTATAACCTTCAAGTAAGGATTCCAAACATCCAAATCATGTTAAATTTTTCGTAAAAATTTCGCGTTGAAAATAGTTTTTTGTTCGAAATTTATAATCTCTGCAATAATAAAAGATGCAACTTTGTTTTGAATAAAGGAAATGTCAGATGAATGTGTGGAGGCAATGATACGTTGCTAAACTCCATATTTATACAATTTATTTTATTATCTACTTTCGAAAAGATTTTATTTTTTCTCATAAATCAGAGATAACTGCAAATAAATCATTGAAAATGAATCGACATTATTATTACGATTATTGTGCACTAGGTAAATTTAACAACCCTAATTTTACTAACGCCCCTCTGTTTATACCGCACCCAATATTTTATGTTTTCTCGCACACAAAATTTTATTACGGAGGTTAGTAACCATAACCAATTGAACATCATTTTTACATTCAAATTTATATTTGCACAACGAATTGATGATATTAATAATACAATGTTATGGGAATTTAAAGAAATGCTTTTATTTAGATCTAAATAAATCATTTGATGTATATATTAGACAGAAGCTGAAATATGTTGGGGGTTTTAAAACATCCATTCGATTACATTTAATTATAAAGAATGGATAACCTTCCAAAACTTAGTTTTCTTTTTAGATTTTGAAAAGGAATGATATACACTGTGGCGCCACTGCATTTTTGTCACCTAGAAACTGTCACCCTTTTGGAAGAAATTTCATAACAAATGTTGGTAGGGCCTATTTGCAACTTTCTGTAGTTTTTTGCAAAAAGTTCTGTAAAATAGGCCCTGAATATTAATATTCTTTTACATTTCAACTTTTTTTGGCAAATGCTACTTGCAGTAACTGTAGTTTTTGCACCCTAGCTGAGTGCAAAAGCTCAATTAAAAACAAATTTATTTCATAAATTGTCAGGCATGCTCAGCTCTTTCAAACAAAAAGATATTTATGAAAATCAGAAAAGATTTCCTTGAGTTATGTACAAAAAACTGGTAGGGCCCTAGCAGAGACTCGTTTTTAGTGCCCTAGCTAAGTCCAAGGACTCAATTTCAAGAAAATTTCTTCCATAAATTGTCGGCTGTGCCCAGATCTTTGAAACAAAAAAATATTTTTGAAAATCGGAAAAGATTTACTCGAGTTATGTACAAAAAACACTTATGGCCCTAGCAGATATTCGTTTCTAGTGCCCTAGAAGGACTCAAATTTAGAAAAGTTTCTTCCATGAGTTGTCGGCCATACCCAAATCTTTCAAAACAAAATTTATGAAAATCGAAAAAGATTTACTCGAGTTATTTACAAAAGACCAAAAACCACTTAAACAGCCCTAGCTCATTGGCCCTTGGGTCGAAAGTGCCCAGATTGTATCCCAAAAAAGATTTTTCAATTACCTTTCAGTAAAACCCAACCGATTTTCAAAAACTTTTTTTCACTGAAAGGTAATTAAAAAATCTTTTTTTGGATTGAATCTGGGCACTGTCAGCCCAAGGGCCAATGAGATAGGGCCATTTAAGTGGTTTTTGGTCTTTTATACATAACTCGATCTTGTCCGATTTTCATAATTTTTTTTGTTTGAAAGATCTGAGCACGGCCAACAATTTATGGAAGAACTTTTTTTGAATTTGAGTCCTTAGACTTAGCTAGGGCACTAAAAACGAGTCTATGCTAGGGCCCTACGTGTTTTTTGTACATAACTCGAACAAATCTTTTCTGATTTTCCAAAAAAAAATTTTGTTTGAAAGATCTGGGCATGCCTGGCAATTTATGGAAGAAATTTTTTTAATTGAGCTTTTGCACTCAGCTAGGGCCCAAAAACTGAATCCAATGTGTTTTTTCTACATAAATCGGGTAAAACTTATCCGATTTTCAAGAACTTTTTTTCCCTTAGTGGTCATTCATATGTCACGCCGAGGGGGGAAGAGGAGTTCGGACTTGCGTGACAGGTTGTGACAGAGGGGTGGCAGGGTCTAGGTCAGTGTGACGTCACATTGAAAAGTCGTATACTTTTGTGCAGTACATATCGCAAGAAGAAAGCGAAATCGATGAAATCGAACCAATGTCAGCTGTTTGGATGACAAAACATGTTACAGAAATTCATTACTTTCTGCAAGTTGTGAAGTGCTCAGACCGAAGCTCCTGTAGTGAACCGAGAAGCAGCTACTTTCAAACAATGAAACAATTTGTTCCTGCGCCGATGTGTATCGGAGAGGTTGCATCGCTGACCGACGAAACTGAAAAAAATTTTCCTCTCTATTCTTGCGAGTTTGAACGGTGCGAGAGGTACCTTTCGACCAGCGCTGTCCGTCCTTGGGGTACATTGTAAAAGAGATAACTTGCGAAGCCTGTGGAGTTTATCATGGTATAAAAAAAAGCCTTAAGGGACATATAGTCAACTGCGCTGGCAAGAGAACGAATAAAAAAAAAACAAGCAAACAACAAAAAACAGGCCGAAGCGAATAGCAGCTCTCCGACAGAGAGAAAAAATGGTGATATGGAAATCGGGGTCGGAGCTCATGCGACACAAGTGTGACATGGGGGGGGGGGTTCATAAACGTCGATTTTTGCGTGACATACTTTATGAGCGACCCGAAAATTGATAACGGGATTGAATTTGAGCAAAATCGGTCTAAAACTTTCAAAGTTATGGTCGAAAAAGTGGTGAAAAACGTGGTTTTTCGAGGGTTGGTGGAACTTTTCCACTTATTTCACTGCGAAATTAGAACGGAAAGTATGCATAATCAGTAATTTAATACAACGGGAATCCTTGAACGGGATTCGTACGGGTCCGCGAAGCTTATGATTACCCATTAGTTTAGAGATCCCTAATTTGAACCGGCCAGTGGGCATGAGACAACTTTAACTTTGTATTTTGAGAATTTCGTGAGTACTCAAAGAGAGGTGGTTTCCGAGAGCATGCGGGGATAGTCTTTTTAAGCGTGCTTACCGGAATGGCCGGAAACTTTTAGCAATTTGAAAAATGTGGTTTTCGTAAAATTGGCCATGCTCAGATAAATAATAAAATCTTAAAATTAAAAAAATTGCACCACGCGTATTTCTCAACTTGAGCCCACAACTGTTGGAAGGTATCACTAGCCTTGGTCGGCGATAGCTTGTAAAACCACTTGTCGAAGTTTTCGCGATATCACTCTTCAAGTGATTAACGTATACTTTTATATGGAAAATGTCGAGGCTACACACACAACAATTTCAATGATACACCCCTGTAATACGTAACTATAACGCACAATATGCGAAGGAAATAACGTTGGAATTCACATTACAAATGTAAATATTTTTATGCAATGAGATGCAATAACTGCTATTAATAAGGTGATTGGTTCTAATCACGCAATCCATATGATACTATTTACTTAACTTAAATTGAGTCAATTATTCACTTTGCATTAATGGCTTCGATTTATTTATTTAAGTTATGGTTGCCCCTGTGCACCAACCAATTTTGAAATTATGATGCTATAATATTGTAGTGACTTCCGTTCATAGCAACAAAGTTCATTAATTTTTGTGGAAGCTTTTCGAAATTTGTTGAGTTTGAAAAGAGATATTTTTTAACTTTCAATAGTGCAAAGATTCAAACATGCTCTTCGGTCAAATGTTTAGGTTTGTCAAGTAAATTGGGCACACGATTTGCCGGCAAGCTCTTTCGAAGCCACCTGGCAGTGCATTTGGTCCATTTGAACATCCACCTATGACGATACAACTTCTGTGATATTTTAATTTATTAACTTTTGACTATGATAATCAACCCATCTGTGATTTCATACTTAATTTGTTACTTTAGGTTTTGATTCTATTTTTTGATGTTTCCAAATATTTTACTAAAATGTCTACTTGTGATAAGTGGACTATAAATAATGTTATGAATGAATGAAAATCACGTAAGGCGTCCGCGTCGGTTCGTTTTTCCACTGAGCATCTCTTCACACTTCACCGCTGAGTTTTTTTCTTGTATTTTATTGGGTGAAGTACCCTTATGCTCCATACAACTTCACTATTTGATCTTTCTCTGTAGCTTTCCACTCACTAAACCTCATACTTCCCAAAATATTTAAGAAAAGGCGTCGCCTACAATATGCGCGACCAATACACCGAACCAATTCACCGACCTTCAATAACTTTTCTTTACTATTTTTATGGGACTCATATCTTTCGTTGGACACCTGATTTACATTTTCCCTCCTTATCCTGCAAAGATATGAGTGAAACAGATTCAGCGGCATTTGAAAATTGTCAGTCTGATCACTTTTTCGGACATACATGAGGGTGAATGGGACCAGACATGAGAGCCGAAAGAAAATGTCGGAGGCGGTTAGCCGAGAAAAAACTGTACTCAACGTCGGCTTAAGCCAACTTCAAACGGGGCCTGGAAAAACTTATCTTTGAGTTGCAATTCGAAAATAGCAAAATTTCCTGTCATTTTCAATTCATTTGTTGAATTTGGGTGATTGCACCCCTAGACCTTCGAGGACGAGTTAGGAGAAAATACAGTAGAAAGATGATAGTATTTCGGGTTCTACCTAGGCCACGGAGGTTCTGCACTAACCTGCCGTTTTTAGGAAGAGTCGTCTTGGTGACTCGCGCTAATTGGGCGTATCCCAATTTCTCGCCCATGGGAGCCGCACGGTTAAAGTATAGCAAGGTACGCACGTTAGTCTGCAACTTCATTGTTGAGACCTCAAATATTTTTTATGTCACCGAATGTCAAAATATTCATAATTGGCAATACTAATCGAGTATCGAGTATTTGCGCATGTGATTTTTAAGTATCAATTCTCGCACTAGAATTTTCGACCTCGACTTATTCTCGTACTGTAAATTACTGGGACAAATACTTCGTACTCTCCGATTTTCAAGCCTAAAAGAATAAATATTGAAATGTCCAGTTTACTTTGATTTATTTATTTTCCGTAAAAATTAAAATTCAACGTGCATTTGAACATGTTGCATCCTTGCAAGTTCCGGTTCGCAATTTCGATGAAGTTGAAGATGTTCTTAGTTTTGAGCCAATCCTCCAATGATTTGTACGTCAGGTCGTATGCAGTTCTTGATTTCAACGGAACTATTGCTAAAATCGCTGCATTGGCCAAATTTTCAATTTTGGAATCGCCTAAGTCCTCAGAATCACTCATTTTCATTTGTTTTTTCACTGAGATCCTTCACAAGGCCAAACTAAATATGGCTGTCATCGAAATATTGTTTGGTCTTGCTTGTGTTGACGAAAGAAAAAAAAAACCAGTCGAAATATTTATCATGTTATGGCGGAGGTAAATCAAAATCTTTATTCATACATTAAATTTGTTTTAAATTTTTATTTTGACATTCGGAGACATAAAACCTTGTTTACGTTACGTGTCGATATGACGCTTTTGCGCACACGATGTGTTGTGTAACTCGCTTCGCTCGTTTCACAATTTCACATCTAGTGCGCAAAAGCACCCCATATCGACACTTAACATAAAAATAGCTATTCTAATTTTAATAAAAAAATAATTCTACTGAGAGACTTCGGAACCTTCTAAATGCTACATTAGACATTCTACCCACTTACAATGTTCTACATAATTTTTCCTGGATATTGTGAGCCAATTGCATCCATGAGACAGCAATTTTATCCTTTCCAAATTAATATCCTGCGCCGAAATCTTCAGAGCAACTCGACTGACGTGTATGCGATGGGTAAGATGTTACTGTCAGGAATACATCGCAAACACTTCTAGACCCAACCCCTAAATTTGAGGTTCAATAAGCCGTAAGAAACGTCACCAGCTACTTAACTTCTCTTTTATTCGTCATTATTTCAGCTACTCTGGTAAAATGAATTGGAATATGAAAGGAAAATACACAACTAACACTTGCGTTAACATTGTATCGTCTAAAGCGTTTATGACTTCTGTAATTTACCTAATTTACTCAGAGATAGAATCGTACAAATATTTCCATTATCGTACAACTTCATCACGTTTTTTGTATGCGGCTATGAAATGTATAATTATTTTTTATATGGTGTGTAAACGCGAGTTCCAATTGGGCAAATAGAAAACTATGAACATTCATTTTGTTTTTCCATTTTAATTGTCAAACATCACGATTGCTTTAGCATGCATCATGTACTTTTGTGACAAAAACACGGAATGTGTCTTTCTCAATGTACATTTTTTTCCTTGTTTTCAGCTCTACAAACATGAAATTTACTTTTATTTTAATTTTATGGTTGGAAAAAGAGTTTTGTTTTTATGGAATAAAAAACATTTACGATTTTAATGACAATACGCGATATTTATAGTGTTCACACAAATTGAACAAAAAACATTTAATTAACTTAATATTACAAAGAAAATCATAAGCACAGGGCGCTCCGTGGTGACAATTTGCATAATTCTTGAATTTTTGAACAGTTCGACTGCTGTGTGGAGTGGTAAGTACGAAAGTTTAAGCATGTCACCCAAAAAACATATAATACGCAGACCCGTACGAATCACCAAACGAATTCTGATTACGTCCTTATTAAATTAAATTGTTTTTTATTGTAATTTTAAAGGTTCCAATCTTTCACTTAAAACACTTGAGAGTGATTTCCGTTGTTATTTGCTTCTATGACAATGTGCGTGGGTTTCGAGGTGGGTTCGGAAGTCAACGGTAGTTAGTAACCTTCAAGATAATTTTTTATCCAACTTTGAAACTTAAGTAAATGGCAATAATTTACAGTAAAAATTCTTCAAACCAGACTGTGCGTAACTAATATTAGTCTAAATTATTTCTGGCGAGGGAAAAGAAACAGCTTGTTAGCAGATAAGTTAAATACGTATATTATAAGATTGAGCAAGCTTTTAAGCATTTCACCATCCACTCGAAAGTTCTCTATCAATAAGGTGAGCGCATACTATTTGAATAAACTTTCACTGAAAATTCTTGGAATTCCACGTTAGTTGTATGTTGCATATAGTAGTTGCAAGTTGTATAATATACCAACATGCAGCATACGAAATGCTACAAGTGGGTATATTATACAACTTGCAACTAATAAACAGCATATCACTATATACTACATGGGGTGAAAAGTCCGCGACCTCACATATAGATGGCGTCATTACTTCAGAATTTTTGTTAACATTCAGTAGTACCACCCTTTACTTGTCTACAGCCAAAATTTCCTGACATTTGGTGTCATAGTTTTCGAATTACTGTCAATAGAGTGACGCACGTTTTTGTTGTTCGTAAAAAATGGAAAATAATGAATTCCATGTGTTGATTAAACATTGTTTCTTAATGGGAAAAAATACGGTGCAAAGCAAAGAATGGCTGGATAAGTGTTATGGCACATCTTCTCCGTCGTATACAACGGTCAAGAAGTGGCATGCTGAATTTAAACGAGGTAATA
>CM055406.1:10286996-10309338 GCA_029228625.1 Pseudolycoriella hygida | reverse complement strand
CCCCCCCCCCCCCCACCCCCTTCCACATGTTACAATAAAATTGTTGGTAATAAACGTATAGGACCTTTGTACTTCGAGCTAGCAAAATGTTTTTTTTTGCAATTTTTAGTTATTCTTTGTTTTTGAACTATTTCAAGCTTTTTAGGTATTTCCCGTTTTTAAGTAATTTCCTGATTTTAGTTCATTTCCCGTTTTTCAGTCATTTTCAGTTTTTTTGTCATTTCCCGATATTTAGTTATTTCCCGATCTTTGTTCATTGCGCTTCTTTTAGTCATTTCGATTTTTTGTAATTTCCCGATTTTCGTTCATTTCTCGTTTTTCAGTCATTTCCCGATTTTTTCATTTCCCGTTATTCAGTCATTTCCCGATTTTCGACGCGTCGTACCTCTTTTCTCTTCTAATTTTACTCCCGGTATCCAGTTGTTCGGCTCCCAAATTTCCCGGTATCTAGAATACCAGGATACCACACTTTTTCCACACGCGATCGAGCCGTTTTTGAGAAAATTCTAAAAAAGTTGTTTTCCATACAAATGGCACTAGAAGGAACTAACTAGGAAGTTTTCATTAACTTTGGCTTCTATAAAAGAGCACATTATTTACAAAATTACAATTTTCTAAAGTTCATATCTGCGGATCCACATGACCGATTTTTGCTGCAGAATCCGAGAAAAATATTTTCCGGGGGTACGTCGCAAGGGGGGAAGTCAAAAAGTTCCCATATTCTCCTTAGTCTACGAAAAAAATTTCTTGTAAATTTTTAGTGTATATAAAACTTACGTGCACAGAGCCTTCTATAAGGATTTAAAACTAGGGTGAGTATTTTCTTTAGAAAATTGCGTATTTTTCTCCGTTTTCAAAAAATTTCACAAAGCAAATGAACTCGAGAGGTGGCATGATGCTAATAGTTCGAAGTTTCCAGTACCAGTTTCCACTCCACCAACTGTAGTCAAATTCGTGTGTCGTGTTACTCTAACTATGACAGAAATTCAAGAATTGAAAGCAAGCTACAAAGGAATGGAAATAGCGGAAAATGCAATAAGTCACCTCACTTAAATATTAAAACTTAAAGTCCTGTTTTCTGTTCTTTAACGTCTAACGTCGCATAGTTAAATTAATGAGATACCGACTTTATAACAAAGTTTTCATTCGAAGTATTTGAATTTTTGCGGTTTTATTTACTAGGGTGCACCGCATCGCACTTTCAAAAAAAGGGTCGCACCAACAGGGGCGTGGAGTGCATCTTCCCCCCGAGCTTATATGTTATAAAAGGCCCTGTACGTGTATGATTTGAAAGAAAAAAATTTTAATTTGAAAAATAGTTCTTAGATGCAGAAACGCCTCACGAAAAATGTAACTTATTGACGTATAATTCAGCTAGTCTACGTAAATAGAGCAACGAGAAATCAAGAAATATCATGAATCAATAAATCAAAAGCGTTCAAGACTCGAAAATATAAAACAAATTGTAAATATATTTTTTAAATTTTGGAATTAACTAATCATTTGACTAAAATGAAGAATGTTTTTTGCGGTATAAGTTCCAAAGTCTGCTCTCTAAGCATATCTAATGGATTTTGATCAAGATATCACAAATGAGTCTATTATTTGAAATACCCATAAGTATTGCACCACATAAGCAATGGAGATGTTGATTTATTCCTTCAGCAATTTAACCGACACGTTTCAACTTTATTGTCCGAAACGAAATTCAACTAAAATAAAGGTAAAAAGTATGTAGGCTCATAAAAGAAAATGATTGGTGCTATTTGTTCAGTTGTAAGTAATATTTGCACTTTACGAAATCTAATAAGGGTATAAATCAAACTCACCCCAAATAGAAGAAATAAACCAACGAAAAAGTATATTCTTAGCTATGTAATGAACATAATAAGTCATACATGGGTATGTTATTTTACATTCATTTTATAAGGAATGATTTGTGTCGTACACAATACTATTTTCTTATGAATATCTTACAGAAACTTTTAGATAATGAAATCGTGACGCAAGTTCTACTTTCTGCGACTAGCTTTCTAAAATATTGCTGTATTCAATTCTTCAGCGCCCATTCCAAATCATTTCTGCGGCAGTAACCATAAGTTCTTAGACCTGTACGTGTCTCATACGTATGCCCCGACATTTGTAACTGTCGAATTTGGACCATCGAATACGAGAGTTTTTCGTTTTCGGGTCTATGATATTATTGACGAACTATTTATTTTTGGTGATTGCCTTTTCCTTTTTATTTTATGTTCTTTTTATGATGTTTTTAATCCTAACGGAATCAACAGATTGTCCGCTTTAAAACGTTAGAATAATGAAATCGTAGTGGCCACCAGAGATCTTGACAAAGACACTCGATTATTAAGGAAAAAAGTAGCATAGATCGTAAGGAAAGAATTGAGAGAAATGGCGTTCGAAGAATGGAAGAAATTGAAAAGCAAAGGCAAAGGAGTGGAATTGTTTGAAGATTTTCCTAAGGTGAAACGTCAATTGTACAATAAGAATGGACTTACCATTTCCGAATGGATAACTTACATGAAAATGGTTGGTTCTGTGACAGCCGTTCGAGTTAGCCACGGTAGCAACACCGGGACATATCGAATCGTGCAACGAGATCGAAACTATTGCTCACGTTCTGGAGTTTTGTCGGAGAACTTCTTCGGCACAACAGACACAATCGAATTGTTCGAATCCTAGCAAATGCCTTGAAAGACAAAAGGTTGACATCATTGTCTACGATGAACGAAATAGAAACGGATACATAATCGATCCAACCGTCCGATATGAAAATCAGGCCAAAGAAGTTACTCGAGTTATGTACAAAAAATATGTAAGCCGCTAGCAGACTCGTTTTTAGTGCCCAATCTCAAAAAATTTCTTTTACAAATAGTAGGGCTTTCAAAGACCTGTCGATTAAAAAAAAATTATGAAAATGAGAAAAGATTTACCCGACTTATGTTCAAAAAACATGTATCCAAATCCAAAAAAAAAATCCTCCATAAATTGTCGGCCATGCTCAGAAAAAATTATGAAAATCGGAAAGGATTTACTCGATTTATGTACAAAAAAACGTATGGCCCTAGCAGAGACTCGGTTTTAGTGCCCTAGCTAAGTCCAGGGGCACAAACTTAAAAATGTTTCTTCCATGAATTGTTGGCCATGCTTAGATGTTTCAAACAAAAAAAAATTTTGAAAGTTGGAAAAGATTTACTCGAGTTATGTACAAAAGACCAAAAACCACTTAAACGGCCCTAGCTCGGCCGCCCTTGGGCCGAGAGTGCCCAGATTCAATCCCATAGAAGATTTTTTGAGAATAAAAAGTTTTTGAAAATCGATTGAGTATTACTCAAGTTATCGCGGTGACAGACGGACGGACGGAAGGACAGCGTTTTTATTGTTGATTCATCATCTAGGATCGATGCTCCCCACCTACTCCCAGGTCGAAATTGGGGTGGTTACAAACGTAGTGGTAAACGCAACAGACTCCCTTTTCGAAGCACTACGTTCTTCGTACGGGTCTAAACATTACAAATTTGTACAGTATACTGTGTCAGTGTTGGCAACCATTGATGTAATGGCAGTGGCTTATTGGAAAATAAATTCTATACAATAACTATGATTGCTGCAGGAAGAAACGTATATGCAATTAGAAGTGTGTAAAATCGTCGTGCAGTTGTTTTCATTTTTTTGTGTTATAGTTTTCGTGGGTTTAGGGATTTCGAAGTTACACATAACACAACATCATTTACAATCGCGAAATCACACGTATGTCTTTTATGTCTATTATTTGACGCGTCTAGTCGAATACTTCGCCATCGACTCCGCTCTACACTTGTCAACAATTTCGAAACTACAGCAGCTACAAACACACTCATGAGATCGGCTCGAATCACAAAATCTCTAAAGTATTGGGACCAGGGGCATTAAATACCGCCCTGAAAATTAGGAATATATCTTCCTTATGGAATTATCTCGGCTTCTGAACTGCAAACTATTCTAAAACTCAGTACGAGAATACGTTCGGTTACGCGACTGAGTTTTTGTTTGTTTCGAATGGTAGACCATGTCCATTACTTCAATTGCTTTTATAAAGATGTAGTGGAACAATCCACTTCGATAAAAAGCATAATAACATATTGATTATGATCGCACACACATATCGATATTTGACAGGATGTTTTAAACATTGTTCAATTAATCATGTATGTCCGTTTAACTTCGACATGCAACCACACTTTCATTATTATTTTTCTTGTTGATGACACGTTTATTAATAATATTTTTGTTGTTGTAAAAGACAATATTTATGTCTTATTGATGTAGCAGCTTACAACTATATAATTTTCCTATTAATTGACCCATTAAATGTCTTTAATTTGGTCAAAGAAACAGATTGCAGTCGATCAACGTTTAAACTATGCGACTAAACGTTTTTCAAATTAAGCAGTTACGTAGCATAAACATATGCTAGGTTGACCCGTACGAATAATCCCAAACTAACGTTGCAAACGAAAACATTATTACATTGCACTGGAAATTACCCAAAAGGCAATATTGAAACATATGCAAGGGAGCCATACGCATTAGAATAGATGTGCAAACAGAAAAGTTGTTACAAAATGACTCGAACGTAAATATTTCCTTAATTCTTAAGTATATACAATTACGTCCACATTAAATTGGACTGGAAATTCTCGAAAGGGCCCCTCTTCAAACCCTTCACATCAGCCCAGACTTTAGAACCGACCTAGAGCACTTAGGAGATGCCTCTGACCAATACTTCCGTAGACACAAAAGTTCGCTTATTTTTTCTCTACATCACTGCACAAAAAACCTAATCATTAAAGGAATATTAACGAAAAACCACCAAACATCGTGTAGGATAGGGCGTAGCGTGAGTTTGGTCCACACTAAGGACACTACAGTCCGAATCACTCAATATATTTTCACTAATTTAATTTTCTTGATTTGCTGATGTCCACATCTGTCATTCAAAACCTTGAAGAGCGATTTCCGTTCGTGAACTTTCACGAACCTTCAAAAAACAACGTTTTTGACCACTTTTACAACCGTAACTTTGATTGTTTTTCAAGAAAAAAAAAGTTTTTGGACCCGTACGAAGTACGAAATTCCTATACGTTTACTACAAACAATTTAGTGTAAAATGGGATAGATCGAGGTGGGGAGTGGGGGGGATGCCATTCTATTAGCGTCTAGAGATGACGAATCAGCAATAAAAAAATGCCGGCTGCTCGGACCGTCCGTCCGTCTCCCTTTTTTTCAAAACGGCTCAACGATCAGCCTAATCTTTTTTCCCTGAAGGGTACATGCCTCCTGATTCAAGTTCGAAGATGAGCAAAATCGATCAAGTGGTTCCGGAGATATGGTCGTGGAAGTGACCAAAAACATGGTTTTTCGAGGGTCGGTGAAACTTTTTCGCAAATATCTCAGCAAGTAAAGCACGGAAATTGCTCAATTTGGTGTAAAATGAAAACATTTGATGCCAAAAAACAGGGGAATTTTTTTTTGTTGGAATCAGGTCAGGGGTCTGAGCACTGGGAGCCATGAAATGGGCGAAATCAAATTTCTCTGCCCAAAATGATAAGAGATAGTTTTTTTTCAGTATTTGCGTAAATACGCAATACAGAGATTTACTTTTAAAGGCAAAGTTGTAGAGAATTAAATTTAAGCGAACACGTGTTTCAGGGTTTTGGGGAAATATGGCCTAATCCTGGTATATGGCCACTTCCATAATTGGGCAGGATGACCTGGATCTCCAGAACTGTGAGAGTTAGAAAGTTGGTTCCAAAGACAAAGTTGTAGAGAATTAAATTTAAGCGAACACGTGTTTCAGGGTCTTGGGGAAATATGGCCCAATCCTGGTATATGGCCACTTCCATTATTGGGCAGGATGACCCAGATCTCCAGAACTATGAGGGGTAGAAAGTTGCTTCCAAGGACAAAGTTGTAGACAATAAAATTTTAGATAACACGTGTTTCTGGGTTTTAGGGAAAAACGACTTAGTCCGTGGATATAAGCTTTTCTAGATTTGAATGGGCTGAGACTTACTTCGGTAGGGCCTTTGACATTACCTTGGGTAATTTCTATGGATCTTTGAAATTCTTACAGTTATAAAAGAACAGAAAACATTGGATTGTTTGCTTATTTGTATATTTAGGTACGTTCGAGTCACTTTGTCACATCTATTCTGTTTGTCACATCTATTCTGATATGTACGGGTCTTTGGTTATGTTTGAAAATAGGATGACATTTACCCCATTTATGTACAAAAAACACGCTGGTCCCTAGTAGAGATCCACAGATTGTCGGGCATGCCCAGGCCTCTCAAACAAAATAAAATTATGAAAATCAGATTTGCTTGAGTTATGTACAAAAGACCAAAAACCACTTAAATGGGCCTAGCTCATTGGCCCTTGGGCCGACAGTGCCCAGATTCAATCCCAAAAAAGATTTTTCAATTACCTTTTATGAAAAAAAAATTTTGAAAATCAGTTGAGTTTTACTCAAGTTATCGGGTAACCAAACTTTTGGTAAATCAGCCAGTTTCAATGCATCAGGACACGCGCAACGGTGGCAAGAACCGATTAGCAACACCACTCATGAAGGATGGTCTGCAGATTTTTAGAAATTTGCGAAAGATTTGCTCCATACAACACCAACCTAAAACCAACAGAACAACAAAAAGCTCATTCAATTCATTGAGTATTCTACCATGTCAGTACCTAGAATCCTACCTTAATGGGAGTAAGTTTTGAGATTTTGTGCCTTTGTACCAGGGACTATTATGTTTAATTTATTGGTGAATTTTGCGAGTTTTGTGAATTCTGTGAATTTTGTGAATTTTTGCGAACTTTTGTGAATTTATGCGAATTTTTGTAAAATTTTGTGAATCTTTGCAAATGTTTCTGAATTTATTTTAGATTGAGTCTTATTCTCAGTAACATATTTCATTCCTGCGTTCATCAGCACTCCCTTAACTCTCTTCTTAACTTTTTGTTTTTGATTGTGGTTGCCTTCGCTTTTTTGCCAACCAAAACTCAGATGCAGGTCGAGGATCGAACTCGTCTACAAAATGCATGTTAATGTTTACGAACAAGTAAATGAAGAGCGATTTTTGTGTGAGGGACCGATCGTCTCTCTGTCTCTCTTTGAATTTGTTGTAGGCATCTAAGCCCGAATAATAAAATGACGCGGCTTCAGGCTGAAAAGGTCGCCATGCCAGATGATCATTGCCGGACTCTCACGGTTGGTAAAATGTCTAGATACACTTATAGACCCAAAAACGTCTTCTTAGGATCATACTGAAGGGATTTAATCAAACTTGCCCTGACATGACTCTTCATCATACCTTCACCATACCAACTTAATGAGATCTTACATTTTCATCGATTTTTGTGATTTTTTGCATATTTCGTCGTTGAGCTACCCCTAAATCACCTCGGATTCAGTTGTGTCCATGGACCCTTTTCTTCAGGTATACATGTAGAGTAATATTCCGATTGGTGCCCCAAAGTTTTTGCAACTTCAATTTTTTGGACACTCCTACTCTACACTGAAAACTTTAAGGAGGGGTGATGGGCAAAAGAATGGGGTTTCCAAAAGAGCGCTTTAGACACTCCTTTTCAAAGTTAACTCGCTGTTAAAAATTCCTGTTTTTGTAATAAGTGCAGTATAAATCGCATTTTGAGACACTAATGAGTCCAACTATACTAAAACTGAAGATACGAAATAGAATGAAGCAAAATTATCCATAGAAACGAAACGTTTCTATTTGTTTTATTTTTTGGTGAACATAAACAGCAAAAATGGTAAAACATATCAATTTATACAAATTAGGAAAACAGCTGAAATAAGCAGAACGTCAAAAGTGATACATTTCATTATTTGATACCAACATTTCATGTGTAAATTTTGCGATTTCTTGTGAATTCAGCGATTTTTTGTGAATTTTGCAAATTTTTGTGAATTTTGCAAATTTTTGTGAATTTTGCAAATTTTTGTGAATTTTGCGAATTTTTGTGAATTTTGCGAATTAATTCAACATAATACTGGCTTTTGAGACTGTTGAGCCTACTCAATTGTGAAAAATATTTTTTTTAGCCTCTCATTGGCTAAAAAAAAAATTCACAATTGAGCATGCTCAACAGTCTCAAAAGCCTCAATAAGATTGTGAAAAATATTTTTGTCGAAAATGAGTACACTCAACAGTCTCATTGGCTAAAAATGTATTTTTCACAATTGAGTATGCTCAACAGTCTCAAAAGCCTCAATGAAATTGTGAAAAATATTTTTGTCGAAAATGAGTACACTCGACAGTGTCATATCCTTTCGTAACAACCGTTCAAAGTAAGTCTACAAATTTAGCAACATGATTTACGTCGTTAGCGGTCCACAAGCAAAGTTACGAACAAAATGAAAAAGTTTCAGTATCATTGGCGGTAAGAAAGCGTCTCAAACTACAATTCAAAATTAGCATACTCAAGAATCTCAAATAGCATCAAAATGAACATACTCAACAGTCTGAAGTAGTCTCGAAATGGGTATACTCAACAGTCTCAAATAGTCTAAAAATGAACATAATCAACAGTCCGAAATAGTCTCAAAATGAGTATACTCGACAGTCTCAAATAGTCTCAAAATGAGCATACTCAACAGTCCGAAATAGTCTCAAAATGAGTATACTCGACAGTCTTTTTTTGTTTACTTAGTATAGTCGCAGAAGCTTCAATAAATATCATTTAATTTGAGCATACTCAACAGTCTCAAATAGTCTCAAAATGAGCATACTCAGCAGTCTCAGATAGTCTCAAAATGAGTATACTCGACAGTCTCAAACAGTCTCAGAATGAGTATACTCAACAGTCTGCAATAGTCTCAAAATGAGTATACTCAACAGTCTTAAATAGTCTAAAAATCAGTATACTGAATAGTCTCAAAATTAGTATACTCAACAGTCTCAAATAGTCTTAAAATGAAAATACTCAACAGTCTCAAATAGTCTCAAAGTAGCATACTCTACAGTCTTAAATAGTCTCAAAATGAGTATACTTAACAGTCTCAAATAGTCTCAAAATGAACATACTCATCAGTCTCAACAGTCTCAAACACCAGAAAAATAACTACTAATTGAGGCAAAAATGAGCATACTCATCATTGTTAATGATGATGACGGTCTCAAAACAGTCTAAAACGTTTGAAAATACAGTACTCAGTGCCATACACAAAAACAGTCTCAATTTCAGTCTCAAATCGTATGGTTGTTTTACTCGGGACAACTGTTGGAATTGTCTCCCACAATGATAAATAATTTTCGACTCATGTAAATGTGTTCATTCAACGATAGTTTTTCATTAACTAACCCCTAGATCGATTTTGACTAGGACCCTTTTTAGCAATTCAAATTTAACAGTATTGGGGTATAAGATTTCGTCTCTCCGTTCAACTATTGTTGTAGTTCTTTGCAATTATTTTCGTTGGAGGTATTTTGTCACGAGGTCCAAAGATATTTTGTCTTATAGCCACCACATCAAGGTCGAGGTACACACCTCTACGCTAGATGCCATTCATTATTCAAATCAACGAATCAGATAAATAAATGTATAACTCATAATAAATTAAAATGACGAAGACACTGATGACATTTGTATCACATTAAAAACGAGCAGAAAAAACCAATGAATCAAACCACATATTACGGTAAAAAAGTGCAACAAAATGATAAAGTTTTATTTACCTTTTTATCAATAAATTATTATTTCAGTTCATACAAGATATAACCTACCATTATATTAGGTTGATATTACCAACCTGTTCAAGAAATAAAGCATGAAACCTGCTAAGTATATAACGATTTGTGTTTATATGCAGCGAAGAAGTAATTCAATAATAATAAATAACAAACAAAAATGCACCAATAACAATTTGTGGAAAAAGGAACTCCTCCCCGAAAGTTAAATAGACACCATTATTAGGTATACGCCAATGGGAAAGGGAACTTGTTTTAATGCATGAACACCATCATTCATGCAAATGTGTGTGTGCGTGTGTGTATATGGTGTGAAAAGCGAGTTATTTATTCATCTCGTCTGGTTTTCATATTAAATGTTGATTGTAAATCAGTCGTGAGGAATTGTCCGAGTTGAGAGAACGTGCTCTTGAGAAAAATATTGTGTGTTAATAAAGGAATTTTATATTTCTCATATATTGTTGTTTCGTGATTCAAGTTGTTAATTCATCTATTTGACGTTTGAGTTGAAAAAGACATTAAGAGTTTACAAACATATTTAATAACAATAAAGCAAACAAAAGTTAAACAGAAATAAAATTGTTCAAAATGCCACGACCGTCGAGGAAATCTTATGGTGAACATAAGCCGCCGTATTCATATATTTCATTAACCGCAATGGCTATATGGAGTTCACCAGAAAAAATGCTACCGTTAAGTGAAATTTATAAATTCATAACTGATCGCTTTCCTTATTATCGGATAAATACGCAACGTTGGCAAAATTCATTGAGACATAATCTCAGTTTCAATGATTGTTTCATTAAAATTCCGCGACATCCAAACAAAACTGGAAAAGGTGCTTACTGGACATTGCATCCTCAAGCATTCGGTATGTTTGAAAATGGAAGCTTTTTGCGACGGCGAAAACGTTTCCGTTCATTATCGTCGAAAAATGCGTTCAACACAATCAACGATGAATTAAACGCATTGGCTAACCACAGTGGTATCAATTTTGATATGGACCCATCGAATATGTCATCAGTTCCAAGCCAATCGTCATCATCATCATCACCAATAATGCCGCATGTTGACACTACCAGCCATACATCAATACATCCAGCAACATGTGTCACATCTAAAAAGCCAAAAAGTCTTTTCACTATTGAGAGTATTATCGCATCAAATAATGAATCACATCAAGCGATTAACGAATGGAGGGGAGACGTTATAACTCAATTACCAACAGATGAAAATCGTATAGAAAATCCATTACAGTTTTTTCCCTCGTATTATCCACACCCCGCATACAGTATGATGAGTCGAATGGGTTTCCATTTCCCGATGCTCGGATTGTTACCTGTGGATCCACAGGCGTATATCAATTCGATCAAAATGTGCTCAATGATCAGTTAGCTTCATCAAAAGTAAGAATAATATTTTTATTGGAGAGCCCCACTATACAATACACATTTTAAAAGACTTTATATTGTAATTAAAAAAAGATGATTTTTTTTAATAACGTACGCTTTGTGATTCTCAAACATTTTAACAAATTGTAATTGAAGTAAGTGATAGTGCTAAATAATTGTACATTCGCATAATAAATATCTATATAAATATCTTTACCATGCAAATAATTAGTCAAAACCATTTATTCAAAATGAACGTAAATTCAAAATACACATTAATTGATCGTATCACCGATGACGGCGATTCCATAGAAGGTGAGATAAAAGTCAAACCTATGAATAACTTCTCACATTGTCATTGATCTTTAAGGAAATGACTGTGTGAACTTTATTATCCGTTTGAACTCCGTTCTCAAAAACTAGAATTTCGACGAGTGGTCTTTTACTCACTTTTACCACTTTTACTCAAGGAAGTGTCAAGTTACCGGTTCGTATAATAATGACAGTGATAAAAATCAATGCCCTGAAACAATTTTTCGTGAATTAGCGTTGAAATGGTTGTCGTTTTTCTTCATTTTTATTTCTTTGCTAAGAATTGGTTTTCCTACTTTTTGGAAATTGGCTTTCAAGTTTTGTGTCTTTAGCTTTTTTACAAAATGAAATAAGTAAATCCTTCCTGGGATCAGTTGACAACCGTTCCTCAATACTTTCAAGTAACAAATGAACAATAGGCATTTACACCGATTACGAACGCTATGCAAGTTACAAGCCCCCTATTGTTCTTTCTTTTGTTCACTTTTGACAACAATGTAAACGACAATAGTGGGCTCGTTACAAAAGCATTTTTAAATAGGCTCGAAACCGGTGTTTTCACCGCATATTTTGGTTTTAAAATTGGCTCAAATTGCTCACAATAATTGAAATTGCATCAATGTCACCGAAGCATGATTTTGAGATAGAAATTGCTTTTTCAAAAAAGCCGCTACGATGAAAGTTGCGGTCAATGTAACCTAAAACGCAAATTAGTCAATTTTTCTGCAACTCTTTCACCTTAGGATTAAAGGGTTTCGTTGGATGCTCATCTGGTGTTATGTATAACAGCTGCTAGGTTTCGTGCAAGATGAAGTAAATAAGTCTTTTGACTCAATTTTAATAACTGCATTGATACCATTGTCTGAAACTTTAAGGAAGCTGAAACGGTGAAAAGTTTCAAAATATTTGTTTTGCGAAAATCTAGAATATCAAAATGATCTCAAAAAGGAAAAACGTCATATTGTGCAGATTGCAGATAAGTAAAGACTTTTCTTTTTTACACAAGAAATTTCATGACTTTATTTTAACATTTTCCTTAATTCGAAGTTTTTTAAATTCTTATAAGCTAACGAAAAGTCGTTGAAGTTCAGTCGATTTATGTGTTGTTTTGACTCAAAAGTGACAGAGTTAATGGGCTTATGTTGCTCTTTTATTTAAACTGACAGAGTTACTGAAAAACACATCGACTGAAAGATTTCATTTCAAGGGCATTAATCGCTCAACCGCATTTATTGCATGAGTGTAAATGAGACAATCGCGTTTTGCTTTATAGCAACAATAGTCTTATGATACTGTTTCATCTAATGCGACAGTACTTTACGAATAGATTGTTATCTTGTCTTTGCTCAACAAGTTGGTTTTTTTCGGAGTCGGGTCTAGAATTCAGTTCTTACAGTGTCTACGTGGTACGGAAGGCAACAATACAAGACACGTATTTTTTATAGACCTTTTGGGGTTGATGATGTAGTCTGTCACGCTCTAATCAACGTGTTTGTATATTTGAATGAACTTATGTTTCTCTGCCCTAAAATAACTATTTCATGCTTGCTACGAGGGCCTCAATGTACTTTCGGTTCTCTTATCAAGCATGAAATAGTTATTTGTGTGTCTGTTTTTGACGACTGATTTTAGGCAATTTCGCGTGTTGTAGATCTAGCAAGCGAGGTCTACATGCGAAAGTGCCTAAAATCAGTCGTCCAAAACAGATACACAAAAAATTGTTCATGCAGAGGTCCAAAATTGAGAGAAAATTAATAAAATTTCCTTCGATTTTGGCCCCGGAGCATCTCAATACATCAAAAGAAAGTGACATATTCTTGTGATGTAAATAACTATTTCATTACACCAAATACGAAACTTGTATATTTCTCTTCCCAAATGAAACGCGAAAATTGAAAAATGCAATTCTCAGTAAGCCATAGAATGCTATGGGAACCGAAAGTACTTTCAGTCCACTAAACAGATATGCAAAAGTAAACAGAGAGTCGAAAGTACTTTCAGTCCTCTAAACAGAGACGCGAAAGTTACTACCACAACAAAAATAATTCGGTGCTTCATTAAGTTTACTTTGGTCAAAGTGTAACAAATCTGTGCGCCGGTGGTAACGCGGTATTTTATGAAATAATATTACTTTTTGGAAATTAGTTTTGTCTTTCAAGTTTTGAAAGAAAACACAACAATATTCTCGTAGTTGTTTTATTAATGTTATGTGAATCACAAGGTTTTGGATGTGGATCATTTCGCATGCGAATCACAAAAAATCATAACTTTGAATTTCTATATGCTGTTGCTGCTATTACTGAAGTGATGTTTAAATAAAATGACAATTATAGTGAAGTTGAATTTATTAATGAGTAAGCTTTCGTTTCGAGTTGCATTTTTAATTTTCGCGTTTATTTGCGATTCGAGAATTACAAGATTCGTATTTGTTGTAATGAAAAGTTGTATGAATCACATGTTACAACGTAAAAAATTTCAACCTGTCCGATTGCCGCCCTTGCCTTCGGCGCGGGCTGAAAATTTCGCACACGGTTGAAATTTTCACTTTCGTCCCTTGTGATCCAAGTAACTATTAAAAGTCTATGTCTAATATTTTTTCATGCTTCGAGGCCAAAATCCAGGGCAATTTTGTAAATTTTCTCTCGATTCTGGAGCTCTGCATGAAAAATTTTTTGTGTATCTGTTTTGGACGACTGATCTTAGGCATGTTGTCTGTTTTTGACTACTGATTTTAGGCAATTTCGCAATTTTCGAAAGTGCCTAAAATCAGTCGTTAAAAACAGATACACAAAAAATTTTTCATACAGAGGTCCAAAATCGAGAGAAAATTTATAAAATTTCCTTCGATTTTAGTCCCGAAGTACGAAATAATTATTCCCTTCCGTACCACGTGGACACTGGAAGAACTGAATTCCCGATCCCACCCCGAAAAAAAACTTATCCGCAAATTTATTTTCATACAAAATTATGGCGCGAAATAGATTTTTAAAACAAACAGAAAATATTTTCGCAAGACAAGTTTCAGTTACTGAGCTAGAATCCTCTCCTATAACACTCTACAATAGTTATTCTTAATTGCTGTCAAGGAAACGGAGGTAAAAGAATTCCAATTCCACTTTCGTCGGTGAAGATCAATTAAGATTTAACAACCGCATGGTAGGAAATCATTTCAAATAGATTTAAGTTTGTAAGGGGATCAATGCAATATAAGAAGTCAAAAAAATTATTTATGGCAGGTGCCTATGAAAATGTTACATTACCTTATCGCTGAAAGATAAACGTAATACTTCAATTTAGAGCAACCATTATACAATGAAAACTATAAACATATTGTTTACTCCGAATAATACTGTGTGATTACTCATACTATGATTGTGGCAAACATATTATTGTTACGACAAACGCATTATAGCTGCATTAAACTAGTTACGTTTCTGATCATCATATTATGTTTATTTTAAATATAGGTATAATGATTGCTCCAAGGAAGTGTATGTTGGAAAAATTATTTTTCTTAGTGTAGTTTATGTTCGAGGAAACATAAAGCGAACATTTATATGAAAGTGTTGACCTTCTCGTTATCATTACTCGTTTGAAAGAGACGTTAGCATGAAAGTGGACACTATCATATGAAAAACCCGTTTTATTACCTACAAATAGCTTTTGACATAAGGAATGAGTAACCGAATAACCTATGCTATGCTGCACGAAGATGAATTATTTACAGTTTGCGTTATGCTCTTTTACGACAGCAGCGGAATAAAAGTTGAAATCCATTCGGACCATTGCAATTTTTTTTTTTTTGCTAAATTTCAAACTTTCAACGAATAAGATTATTCCTACACTCTTTTAAGGATATTTTCATAATTATTTCAAGGTTTCCTGTTAATTGTTGCCACAGATTAATAGTCGTATGGTTGTTAGACAAAGTGACAGGTTTGATCTCTCCCCATACATAACCTCAAAAAAATATATTTTCCATATTTTCGTCAGAAACTTGTCGAAATCAGTTGCAAACGTTAAAGTAATTCATAATAAGTCGAAGCGACCCTAGTCCGACGAAAAAAAGATGAATTTCTTGGTTGGTTCTTTGATTTTGATACTGACTGTTTTTGGGTCTCAGAGCGCTGAACAACAATTCGCTTCAAAACCACTGGGAAATTCATCCCTTTTTCGTCGGACTAGGCTCGTTTCGACTTATTATGAATTACTTTAACGTTTACAACTGATTTCGACAAGATTCTGACGAAAATATGGAAAATATATTTTTTTGAGGTTATGTATGGGGAGAAATCAAACCTGTCACTTTGTCTAACAACCATACGACTATTAATCTGCGGCCTACATGCACAAATATTTTTCCCGACGTTTTTGAACATTCTCAAATCACGTTTTAAGAATTCCTACATTTAAATTGTGAATATTTCACGAGATATAGATTTTTGAACATGAATATAACGGATTCGCCTACTGTGCGTCATCCCTTGTAAATGACGTAAGATTTCATTACGAGAACAGCGAAAACATTAGTTATTTACGTCAAAAGGGCAAGAGCCGAAAGTGACGTATTAAGTTGTACATGATATATTACTTTAAAGCGCAAGAACAGCTCAGATCGAAAATTCCTTATTGTGTTTCGTCTCTCATAACAAAAAGGTCTATTCCACATTGAATTTCACATATTAAGGAGTAAAATGACGTGAAGAAGTAATGTGAAATGCAGAAAAAAAATTAGATGCGTAATACATCGGGAACATCGTGATAAATTCTTCGTAGTAGTGAAAAAGATGGTTTTTGTTTTAAGGAATGTAAATAAAATCAAATGAAAATAATAACATCAAACGAAATTAATTAAATACATTTTTTATTAAATTTCTTATAAGCTACTTTGCCTTTATAAAATGCTATTTCCAACGTATTTTAACTGAATCGCTTTAAATCAGCGTAAATTCATTTATTTTTATATTTTTAAAAAATACAGAAGGAGAATCATAAGATTGTGCAACGTTTCGTTTTAGCTATTTCAACCAAAAAACCAAGTATTTCATAAAAAAATACAAGCGAATAAGTGAGGTAAAAGAGAAATAGAAAAGGTGCACAAGTTTATGATTCTCTCGCTGTAGATATAAAAGCTTTCTTAATTATTTATCAATATGTGTAGTGTAATATTTTACTAGTTGGATAATTCCATCGGTAACCCATACAATGTCACCTGTTTTGTCTCATGTTAATATCATCATTCTGCCCTACAACACATAAAAAACTTACAAACCGGTTCTAACAAAAGAATTCTTTTGTTAAAACCGGTTTGTAAGTTATTTATGCGTGTAGGGCAGCATTATCATCAATATAAATCACATTGAAAGAGTGAAAGAGATGAAATTCGTTACCCAGGTGACGGTACCGATGGAATTAGCCAGTTGCTAAAAACTGTTAGTAGCGCTCGAAAAATACTGTTTGATGTTTTAAGTTGTTGTTTTTCAAATAATCGCACTGTGGAATATTTTGATACTCAGGATTTCAACAAAATATTTTTCCGACGGATGCTCAGTTCGGTTCAAAAATTAGGTTTCTTGATATTTTTAAAATGTAATTTATTTCCGCTGACATTTGTGGTCCTTAAGACCTATGCAAAAATGCTTTTTAACTCATGCCCGGCGTGTTGCTGACAATTCACTAAAGAAGCATATTGGGTTGCGTGAGCAGACTAGCTACTATAGTCGCATTAAATTTTCATTAGATGCCGCATGTATATTTTCATCAATTGAACAGAGCAACCCTGAATGAGAAACAAATTTTGAGAACCAAAATACTCAACAAGAATGTGAAATTGAAAGTAGCGTAGAGTAACTCTTGACAAATTAATTAATCAAAGGAAATTATATCTCCCTCTGATCGTAATTCCCGAGAAATTATGTCGTTTACATGGATGTAGAATGAAGTTTGAGTTGACACCGATATTCACACATGCTCACATTATTGTTTGTGAATGTGGTGAATAATGTTTGGGAAATTCGAAAAATATATTGGGGTTTTCAATGAATCCTTTAATCATGTAAAATAGTTATTTCATTGTCTTTCACTAGTGTGGTATTATTTTCCGTTTTACAACGCTAAACCAAGGCTTGTCTTCTGTCGCATGCACTAAAAGCATTTTTCAGTTGAAAAATAGTTATTTTCAATGCTAGTATCAAGATGGGGTAGTTTTTCGCACTATATGTGGAATGATATAAAGTTCAGCTTTGCCCAACATCTTGTACGAAGAGCACTTTCAAGTATTATATCAGATGAAGAAAGAATGTTTGCAGATTACAGTCTAAAATCGAATCGAATCAATTTAAGGAAATCAAATAATTTAATAAATTTTGAAACTTTAGGTTGGATGGGTCCAGAAACGAAGAAATTTATAGGCAAATTAGGGTTATTAATGAGATCAGCTTAAGGAGAAACACGCTCGAAAGACTTCTTATTACAGAAGATTTCAATCGCTATTCAGAGAGGCAATGCGGCTTGCATCCTAGCAACATTAGGGAATAGTAGAGTAGACGAATTTTATTTATTGTAATACTTGTTTTAGAAAAGATCGTTTTTTTACAGGCTGCGATAATGTGAGCAGTCTTTTTTTTCGCTTTAAAATAAATGAATAAAAATAAAAATTCGTTAAGACGAATTAAATGATCTTTAGGCTTTCACGTTTTTCAATTCAGGTGGGCATTTTTTCTAAAAAACATTTTAGGCTCGGGCTAAGCAGGCCAGAAAATTAGGTACGCATGCTAATAGTACTTGTGTGGTTCTAAAATTTTCGTATCTATAAGAACATAAGGGCGATAAAGACCTTTGAGAGCAACGGTTTCAAGAACCAAGGGAAAACTGTAAAGGGGCAATTCCATGCAATGAATTTTGTATATGACCTAGGAACCGTGTCAATCTCCTGAAGTGTACGAAGGTACTAGAGTCGTGATGTATGAAACAATTTTCGGGAAATATCTATTCTATAAGTCAAAAAAAGATTGTCAGACGAACAGTTTAACCGAAAAACGTGGTTCCCAGATCATTAACTTTTTTATTTTTATCTTTTGAGTGGAATGGCCCAAAGATAAACTTTCTTTGCAAAAAACTTTGTGTTAAACTACCAAAACTTGCATAGGATAGTACTTTTCGTACTTAGTTTTTTCGTTATGATTTTTGAGCTTTAGTTTTCTTGTGTCCACATCCACATGAGCCAAGAGCCACTTTGACAATGATAATTTCAGTCAGTGTCGTTGGTGCGGAAATTTTCACATTTTTCTTTGCTTCGGAAATACGCAATATATAGTTGAGATATGTACTCTGAAATTCTCTGCTATTAAAAAAAATGAGTACATAAAATGGGTTCATAAAAACATCTAAAACAAAGACAAATTATTCATAAATTTTAAAATTGTCTTCTTAACTTTGTGGCAATCCATACGACTGCAAATACGAGAAAGATTACTAAGAGATCATAATTTTTAACTTGTCGTGTTGAAGTAGTGTAGTAGCTACTAAAGGAAGATTTAATCATTTTTTTGTAATACACAATAGACGTTATTATGTTATGATTTTATTCGTTTGAAACCTAAGTTTTTTTAAACGTTTTAATTAATTTATATAAGGTATTACTTCTACAATATTGTAAGAAACGGGTATGTAAATAAAGAACAATAGATTTAAAAAATTCTTGTGTAATATAAAAATAAAATAAATGCTAATACATAAGAAAAAAACTGTTTTTATCTTGAATGAAGGAAAACACACAATCTTCAACACCAACTATAATTGTTAAATTTATTTAATTTAGGTATGTAAATGGTCATTCACTATAGAGGCCATTCATAAATTACGTAAAGCAAAAATAAAGATTTGCAGACCACCTGTCACGCAAGAGGTGTCAAATTTGACCCAAATTTGTTAGACCTGATACGCTTTTCCCCCTCCTCTTCATGCGCTACGTGATTTATGAGCAACCCCTAACCGGTTTGCAGGTTGTTGACGAGTTTTCTAGCGGTTTATTATGAAAAATGAACGAGTTATTATGAAGGGGATGCTATGTAATCGAAGTTAACATTGTCACAGTCAGGATTTGATCCCTTGTTTTACAACTAATTTTATATTGACTGTATTTAATTACACCTTCCCAGGGAGGTGCGGGAAATGATTGATTTTCGAGGACGTTCTTTGAGTATATTCGCACTTTCATTGTAATTGTTACCAGCTACTAGATAAATTGCCTGTAAAGTGGCGTTAATGAAAATGGCGAATGTTTAATATGGAAATATTAAAAAGCAATTAATTAAGTTCTTTAATGCATAAAGTTCGAATATTTTGCCTTGCTTTGACGAAGTTCTTCTGAAGGGCTGATTTCTAAAAGTTTGATTTGAAAATGCCAAAATTAAGGAAATAGCGAGGACTTTTACATCCATTACATCGTATTAGTTTATAATTTGACACCGGGCTGCGTACTTGAGCCCATAATCTGCGAATAAAGAAGGCAGCCTGGTGCTGAGTATCTGTTATTATCAAAGAGTGGAAGGTAGTTAGACCTATACGTCATATAAGTTTCAACTTCGCACGATACTGCATCCTTGAGCTATGACACTTTGAAAACAGGGGGCAGCAGCAGCCTGGTGCCGAATTGAAACTTATTTGGTTCCGACAGCTTGGCAGCTTGGTTCCGACTTCGATGGTGTTACTAATTAATAACCTCACTTGTTCTTCCAGTAAGGCGTAGTAGACCTTTCTTCAGACGCCCTTAGAGTTAAGGCAATATTTACTTCGATACGTTCGAATCTTTTTGCAACATCTATTCTGATACGTACGGGTCCCCTGCATATGTTTTATTTCGCTTTTATCTCTTTTCGCTTGTATTTCTCTGCATGTTAAACTCGGTTTTTCGTTGGAACGCGTTAAAACGAAACGTTGCACAATCTTATGATATCATCCTGTATGTAAGTTTGATGTACTTTCGATACATTTTTGATGGATGAGTGTTGTAAAGGTTGTATTAATGATGTGTTGTTGTTGTTTGGTGTCGAATATTTGATGTGTTCATGACGTATGATTTTCATGGCTGATAGGAACGTCGCTGGTCTTTCTAAAAACATTCGGAACCGTTTAAAATAGAAACACTTTACTCTTTCAACTATTTTTTTTCGAATCCACGAGAAATAAATAAATAAATAAACGGATAATAATAATAATAAAAATTTAAACAGCTATACATCCAGTAACATTTACATTTAAGTATATATTAGACGGCCAGCTTTCAGACCCAATTTCTGTAAATAATGGAGTCCCTCAAGGTTCTATCTTAGGTCCGCTACTATTCATCATTTTCATGATCGATCTACCTACGCACATACCCTGACCATATTTGCGGACGATACAAACACTTTCTCTAAAAGAGAATCTCAATACAGAGCAAGATCAAACGTTCAAAGCCATCTCAGAAAATTACAATGCTACTACGAGAAATGGAAATTAAAGTAAATGCAGGGAAATCAGAAGCTCTTCTAATCCAAAGATCAAACAACGCCCGCGTATTGGAAAACGTTCCTGCCCTAGAAATGAATAATGTCAAGATCCCTTTCAAAACGAGCGTTCGTTACTATGTTCAGCCTAACCTCAAACACACTGAGCATTTAAATAGAATGTTGCTGAAGGCACAGACTCTATCCCATTATGAAAGCGAATAATGGCATTTCGTAGGAAGTGAAAGTGAAGACTTATAAAACCATTCTGAGGCCAGTTCTTACTTATCCTGTGGGAATTTGGCACAATCTGCCAAAATATTTGATCAAAAGATTGAAAGTTTTCGTATGGCGATCAACTTGAGGAGGTCTAGTATAAATTACAGAGGAGCTTCATAGAGTTACAAAGATACCAAGACTCAACGAACACTTGTATGGCTTGGCAAAAAATATACTGAGCAAAACTCACTTACATGACAACAGTGTTATTAGTAATTTCGGGAAGTTCTCAAACGTACGGATTGCTAACAACATTTACAAGCCTCCTCACTCAATTGTGGAGAAAACTGTTTCCAAGCTATTAGGGGCCATCCATAAATGACGTCCAGTTTTTTCAGTGCTGCCAACACATTTAAATCGTTATTAACTCGATAAATATACATTCTGGCGAGTCAAACGTGTGTTCTACCCCCCCCCAATTAGAGGGGTTATTTAGGGGGTAGAACACACGCTTGACTCGTCAGAATGGATATTTATCGAGTTATTAACGATTTAAATGTGCTGGCAGCACTGAAAAAACTGGACGTCATTTATGGGTGGCCCCTCATCTATTTAGACTCACATATAAGAGAAATATCTGAATAAACAATCACAACAAAAACCCTTTTAAAAGGGAAATGTGACGCAAGTCGTTGTCCCTTCTTCCAAAACAACTGATATCAATTTGGGTCTCAATTTGGGTATCAATTTGATTAAAAAAATACGTCACAAATGCCGGACACTGGTGTTATAGTTTTTCTGTTCTTTCAGCTTTCACACCGCAAAAATTTGACTTGAATGTAGGAATGTATGTAGTATTTTTGTACAGGAAGTCAAATTTTTGCGTATAAAATTGAAAGAACAGAAAAACTATAACACCAGTGTCCGGCATTTGTAACGCATTTTTTTAATCAAATGTGAAAATATTTTGAAAGTTTTTTTGCGTTTCGAAGCGTTCAGCGTCACCCAAATTGATATCAGTTGTTTTGGAAGAAGGGACAACGACTTGCGTCACATTTACCTTTTAAAAGGGTTTTGTTGTGATATCAGTACTTTTGGAAGAAATTGAAACCGATCAAAAATATCAAAAAAGCCTGATGGAAGTTGAAAAGTGCTACAGAAA
>CM055406.1:10275639-10286496 GCA_029228625.1 Pseudolycoriella hygida | reverse complement strand
CCGCCGAAAAAAACGAGAAATCGACCCCGAGGCAATACACTACGCTAAACTAAAGAACTTCATCGTAGTGCCGCAACACGATTTCCACCGTAAACATTTTGCCGTCGACACGAAATCATTGTATGACGTAGTCAAGGACCTTCCACAGTTCCACAAAAAAATGAATCAAGCGGAATTTCTGGAACTGGAGAACGACACAAAAAACGCAAATACGAAAACGACACATCCTTTTTGGTATTTCCTGTTCAATCTTCAAAAGTTCGAAACACAAACAAAAAAATTTGGAGGACGAATTACAACCAATGGGGTTGACGTTTATGTACAATTGTGCCGCATCAAACCCGACAGACTCATGACCAAAGAGGATGTGATGGAAGCGGCAAGGAGTAGAAAACGCAAATCAGCTACCGATGCTGATTCAGATTCCGATTCCGAATCCGAAGTCGACGACGACGAAACCGAAATAACCAACGCAACACTTGTCAACAGGTTGAAACAAATCACCCACTTAAAGGATTTGAACGTCTGTGGCGTCGACTTAGGTATGAGGAATATTGCATCAACGGTGCGCCGCACGTGGCATCAGATTTCAGGTGTTACATACGAAATCCACGAGTCGAACATCCTGCATAAATCGAAGGATTATCATTACAATGCTGGTAAGTATATTTACTTCACTTTATCATTATGTTCATTTATGTGACTAATCGAATTTTTCTTCTTCCGTTACAGGCTTTCACAGACGTCGACGTAAACACAAAAAAATTCTTGGCAAATTTGACGCAAAATATCAGGAAGACCGATAACAAGGTGGTGGCGATGAACCGTCGCAAAAGAATTCCGATTTTATGAAATTTCTGGAATCGAGAATGAAATGGTTCGGACGAGCTACAAATGCGTACATGCAGAAACCGGTAACGAACATAAAATTCGACAAATTTCGATCGACGCAAAATATAATGTCGAAAATGGCAGCAGAAATCGTCGGCGTGAAAGATGTGCACAGTACGGGTGAACGATTGCGGGAAAAAAAGTGCCACCTAATTTTCATCGGCAACTGTACAACGCCGTCCAATTCGACTGTCAAGGGAATCATGCGGTCGCCAGGCGCAAAGCCAATTGTTTGATTCATAAAACAAATTCCAAACACCTTGGTGGATGCGACAATAGATGAATATTGCTCCACAAAAAAATGCAGTCGATGCTATAAGGACCTAAACAATGTTGAGTCGTCGAAGGACAGGCTTAAATTATGCAATAATTGCAAGCCAGCCGACGATTCCGTGTTAGCAAATTTGGTATCGACGTACCGAAAAAAACGGCAAATTCGCACCGAAATGTTGCAGATGGCAATGGACTATCCGAAACCCACCCAAAACCAAAGGGCTGAAAGAGTGAAAATGAACAGGATCGACCGTTGGACAGATGCAGACAAACTCCGTCGACAACACCGCAAAGAGCTACAGTCCATAACATACGCTCAAAATACCACCAAAACCAAAGACAAGCTGTGGTTGAACCGTGACACCAACGCCTCACGAAATATCTTATATTTTGGACTTTCCATCTATGGCAAATACGTTGGCATGAACATTTCAAAGAATGCGGCATTTCATCGGCCGACCAGCGCATCCATCGTAACATCCAAGACAACCGTGCCTGAGAATGCTGAAGACATCAGAAATCGCCGACTGGGCGCAGTTTACGATGTTGGTATGGACATCGACGACAACGGTGACTAGAAACGTGGTCGACGCGCTGCTCAACAGATTCATCCGTCTGACACTCTGTTCTACAACAAATAACATCAAGAAGAAAATTGCGTTCTTCTGGGGCGCAATCAATTCGATTGGTCCCGAAATGGCCGTCCTCGAGGCCGAGAAACAAAATATACATAAGGGGCCTTTCTTATGAAAAGCCCTGTGTATAGGTTGTATATTACAAAATCAATGAATTTTTTGTTAATTCTTTTATCCAAACAGTTATACATGGTTCTGAAATAAAGAAAATTTCAGCGCAAAATCGTTTGTCGCACAAAGACGTTATTAAAGGGATTTCTATAAAAGTTTTGAATTCAAGTTATCATGAAGTCTAGCATGAAGTAGCATTTTATTAACTCGAGAAAAAATTACAGTTACAATGACACTCAAATAAAACTTAGTTTTTTCTTTAATCTCTTCATAAATGGTATGTATGCACAGAAGTGCACATCTGTAAATTATCTCAGATAGTTCATTTAGTATTATCCGGAGCGCTGAAATAAGTTTCTTGTTCACAAAACAAATCAGTCAGAGGCAGGGAAGGTAAAAGTCGATGTGATAAAATATGCGAAAACCTCACATTACACCAGGCAAGTAAAAAATAACCTTCCCACCGTCCGTTGGTTCCGACACATTTCAAGCACTCCCTTCTCCTCAAGCTTGTCGTCATTTGTGAATGGCTTCATATCACCGATTGCGAAACTTCCTTAAATTCTTCAAAATCAAAAGATGAAAGCCTACTAAAACGGGGAACTTTGAAAGACTAGTTTTCATACTTAGTAGCACTTACGGTCTAACCCAATCTCAAGCGCTCCTTCAATTTTTCACAAAAAACTCATTTCATTGCCCCTACGCATCGTAGGTCTAACGAAAATATATTAGTAATTAATTAAATTTTCTTACAAACTTTGGAACCCCCTTCTCCGTAAAAAATCTCAGAATCTTCAGAAAACGAATCTCTCATTTCTTCGATAAAATGATATTTACTCGAAAATTGTTACCCTTTAATCGTAAAAATGCCTGCCGGTAAAACACATTTATCTGCCTAGAACGATAGTTTCCCACTTATCCCTCTAGTGCATTTTTACTTATCTCGGTAACTCTGTTCTCGGTAGATGCACCTCTTGCTAAAATTGTTATCTTGACGTGTGGGCATAACGAAGCTCGCCTGCGGCTCGATTCGCAATGCCCACACGTCGCAATAACAATTTTGGCAAGAGGTGTATAATCTTATATTATTGCATAGGAAATGGTAAATCTCACATCAAACACAATATTTTCAGGCGATAAACGTTACTTATCCGTCTAGAGGGATAAATTCCTCTTTCTGGAGGGATAAATCCGATTTTCTCTTTTATGATTTGACAGGCACGACATACAATAGTTTTAATGGCAACGTTTAATGTAGGGTGTATTCTGTCAAAATAAAACGCGATCCTTTTAATTTGTTCATATCAGCAAGAATGCGATGAATGTGATCAAAGTTAAAAGTTTTTATCTATTTTTGAATAGATTTGTATTAAATGGCTAGTATTTAACTGGTAAGTAATTTTAATAATTTGGCCGTAAAATTTTAATCCAAAAGCAATAAATTTAATAGAGTGGCAGTAAAAACAATTTTCGGCACTAGAAATAATTATGGGCAGTAGGTTTTTGTAATTAATATTTTGGCAATAAATTTAATATTTCGACAATAAATTTAATGTTTTGACAGTAAGTTTAATAATCTGGCAGTAAATTGTTGTTATCATTTAATTAATTGTATTATAGGATTGTATGTAATGTCAATAAAAATAATTACTTTAGCAGTAAAATTAATCGTCACCAACGTGGCTATGGACTTACCTAACATTTTTTAAAGCTCAACACAATTCGCATTCGTAGTAATTCGTAAAAAGGATCATCAGTCGCTTACGTAACATTTCGTAAAAGGGATCATCAGTCGGTTACCTAAGAGTTTTCAAAGCGCAAAATAATTCGCATTCGTAGCATTTCGTACAAGGGATCATCAGTCGCTTACGTATCATTTCGTAAAAGGGATTATCAGTCGGTTACCTAACATTTTTAAAGAGCGCAACATAATTCGCTTCGCATTCGTAGTATTTCGTGCAAGGGAGCATCAGTCGCTTACGTAACATTTCGTAAAAGGGATCATCATCAGTCGGTTACCCAACATTTTTTAAAGCGCAACATAATTTGCATTCGTAGCATTTCGTAAAAGGGATCATCAGTCACTTACGTAACATTTCGTAAAAGGGATCATCAGTCGGTTACCTAACATTTATTAAAGCGCAACATAATTCACATTCGTAGTATTTCGTAAAAGGGATTATCAGTCGCTTACGTAACATTTCGTAAAAGGGATCATCAGTCGGTTACCTAAGAGTTTTTAAAGCGCAACATAATTTGCATTCGTAGCATTTCGTAAAAGGGATCATCAGTCGGTTACCTAAGAGTTTTTAAAGCGCAACATAATTTGCATTCGTAGCATTTCGTAAAAGGGATCATCAGTCGCTTACGTAACATTTCGTAAAAGGGACCATCAGTCGGTTACCTAACATTTTTAAAGAGCGCAACATAATTCGCTTCGCATTCCTAGTATTTCGTACAAGGGAGCATCAGTCGCTTACGTAACATTTCGTAAAAGGGATCATCAGTCGGTTACCCAACATTTTTTTAAGGGCAACATAATTCGCATTCGTAGCATTTCGTAAAAGGGATCATCAGTCACTTACGTAACATTTCGTAAAAGGGATCATCAGTCGGTTACCTAAAATTTATTAAAGCGCAACATAATTCACATTCGTAGTATTTCATAAAAGGGATCATCAGTCGCTTACGTAACATTTCGTAAAAGGGATCATCAGTCGGTTACCTAAGAGTTTTTAAAGCGCAACATAATTCGCATTCGTAGCATTTCGTAAAAGGGATAATCAGTCGATTACGTATCATTTCGTAAAAGGGATCATAAGTCGCTTACGTATCATTTCGTAAAAGGGATCATCAGTCGGTTACCTAACATTTTTAAAGAGCGCAACATAATTCGCTTCGCATTCCTAGTATTTCGTACAAGGGAGTATTCATCGCTTACGTAACATTTCGTAAAAGGGATCATCAGTCGGTTACCCAACATTTTTTTAAGGGCAACATAATTCGTATTCGTAGCATTTCGTAAAAGGGATCATCAGTCGCTTACGTAACACTTCGTAAAAGATATCATCGGTCGCTTACCTAACATTTCGTAAAAGGTATCATCAGTCGCTTAAGTAGTATTTTGTAAAAGGGATCATGAGTCGCTTAAATAGCATTTCGTAAAAGGGATCATCAATCGCTTATCTAACATTTTTTAAAGCGCAACATAATTCGCATTCGTAGTTTTTCGTAAATGGGATCATCAGTCACTTACATGATATTCGTGGTATTTCGTCAAAGGATTCATCAGTCTCTTACGTAACATTTCGTAAAAGGGATAATCAGTCGCTTACCTAACATTTCGTAAAAGGGATCATCAGTCGCTTACCTAACATTTTTAAAGCGCAACATAATTCGCATCAGTCAGTTAACATAAATTTTTTGCGATTTGATTCTAGCGATACTTCACTAAAATGAGTAAGCATCAGTAACATTTTGTAAAAGGGAGCGCACTTGCTTATTAAATATTACTGCCGTAATATAAAATTTACTGCCAAAGTATTAAATTTACTGCCAAAATATTAAAGTTATTGCCAAAAATATTGAATTTATTGCCAAAATATTAATTGCAAAAACTTACTGCCCATAATTATTTCTACTGCCGAAAATTATTTTTATTGCCACTTTATTAAATTTACTGCTTTTGAATTAAAATTTTACTGCCATAAAATTAAATTTATTGCCTTTTTAATTTGTAGTCGTATTAAATTATAAAAATAACTAGACTAGACGGTCCGTTTTTTAATTGTACAACAATATTTTTGCATACATTTACATATCTGTTATCACTATTGTCGTCATATAATCTCTCATCGTCACGTGCAATCTAGCTACTCACAGTCAAAAAATACATCGTCGTGAATAGTGGTGTTTTCTGTGTCATCTAAATTAATTACATTCTCGTCAATCTTTCTCTTTTTGGCAAACAGCTTAGGAGGGGAGAAATCACATTGTCTAAGTTTAGTAAATTCTGGTGCGAGTTTTTGGCTATGTGTATAGCTTCGTTGTATTCTATGTTCCATGGGCGTTTCACTTCTTGGATCAGTTTTAGGGTTGTTAGATCGATGGAGTGTTTGGTGTCATAAATATCTTTCCCAACAGCTGTTTTCCGTTTAGCAGATTTTATATGTTCATTGAAACGGAAAAACAGTTGCCGGATCGTCATTTGAAAATAGTACAAGTGCCGCATTGTATCCGGTAAATTCATGATTTCTGGATGTCAGATGGAACATCTTTTAGGGCAACAAGAGCATTTCTCAGCGTTAGGTCATTTTTGTGGACAACTTGGATGTTGTATTCTTGACATAACTTTCTTAACGAGCCTGTGACAAGAGGAAGTGAGTGAACGCCACTCGTTTTACCGGTTCATCAAGAGGCGTAGATAATGCATCTCACCATCTTCTCACCATAGCCATTTAATCTACTAATTTCAATGATATTGTCAGTTTCCTTCTTAACTTTACCTACTGTTAATGGGAGGTTTACCATAAAATGAACCATGGAATGGGATGCAGCCATGTCATGGTGTGAATCAGAAGTGATGAGTCTCTGCGTGCTTGTGGGTTTATGGTAAACATCTAGAGTCAAGGTGTCATCGACGATTTCGACCATCGTATTCAAGAAGGGAAGTCTATTGTTTACTTGTCTTTTTTATAATTTTTTAAGATTTTTTTATAATTTAATGTATGATATGAGTACGATATTCACAGTTGATTTCAATAGCTCTGTTGAATGTTCGGGAATAAGTTTGAATCGCGCTGTAAGAATATTCGCTCAGGAAATGGTTTAAATCGAACTTACTTTGGATAGATGGTGAATTCTGGATTGGAAATGGAGATCTGCTAACATTTATCGCTTGCTTTCATTAATTTTTAGTTGAAATGATTGATAGGTTTGCTAGTGTACTTCCAAGTACAATAAAGTTTCAATCGTTATGAAAGCACTACCAGTCCGCTATTGTCCATTGAGAGAAAGAAATTTGATGTGAAGTTTTACTTAAGAGAGAGTGTAAAGAGAGTATATAGGAGAAAGAGCAAAGGATGTTGAATCCCTTATTTCCCTTATTTATAATCCCTTATTTTATTAGTTTCAAGATTTTTAATTTTGGTTTTTTGTTCTTTGAACAGTACAAAACAGAACAGAATAAAAGGATATCATTGTTACTGATACGACTAAAAGTAAAGTTTTCCCACATTGATTAGTAACTTGGTTTGTTGAGGTAAAACGATACAAATAGAAGATTTGCATACGTTCAAGAATTAATGTTTATTAAATACTACATGGAACTACGCCTTAAATGAGTTTTTCCAAAAGAGGCAAACGAAGACCGAATTTTAAAAAAACGTTCTTCTACAAAACATTTGTGGGACCGTTCTACAGCAACTATGGGGTCAGGCGTTTCGAGAGAATATACAAACCGATACATTTTGTCTTTTAAGCAATTTCCATTTCTATTGGGTTGTCGCATCCCTCTCGCCGCAACACTACTGTCGCTCCTCGTCGCAGTTTACATAACTATTTTGTTCGCTTTAATAGCGAAATGAGAATTGAACAATGAGAAACACTGAACAAGGGACTTTATATTGATGATTGAATCTTTCGATGCATGAAAATGCTACACTTACTCGAACTACAAAGGCAATCATCGCACGACGTTGGCGGCACTGAATACGTTCAACACAAGAACAACTTTCACGATCTCTGCTATATTTTAATTTTTAAATTCTTAATACAGCCATCACCGTCAATTCACTTGATATGCTGTTTTTTGGTTACATCAGAAATTTAATTTGCTGTAAATTAGCAGAAGTCGTAAGCTCTTTTGTTCGTTCGAAAAATAAGTATAACGTACTTAATTTAACAAATGAAATAAATACAGTATGCCCGTCTGCTTTTTATTGGATTAGGCTTCCAAACTCTTGAAAGTAAAGAATAGAGAACAATTTAAACAACCAACCAAACAGATAAAACAGACAATACAACCTACATGTATGTAATATCTGGCGTTACTCACAAGTTGTATACAATTTTTCTTTTTCTTCAAAATATTCGCTATAATTACCTTGTTTGTGGGTCTGGCATTCAATAAATGAATCCGAAAGCTAAATGTATCAAAAAAAACGAAAAACAATTGACATTTAAAAAACAATATAACAAAGAAAAAAAGCTGAATGGGATATACATAAAAGAATGATCGAATTAATATTTATTTTTGAAATTAATATAAATAACCATTGTTCATTCATACTTCGATACACGCACGATTCGATAATTCTCGCAACTCCGAAAAAAAAACATATTTTTATTCAACTTTATAATGGACTTATAAGTTGCGGATAAAGTTAATTTAAAATCAATTTGAAGAACAAGAAAGGAAGAAAAAGAATAAAAAACAAATATGTTTTTGATAAATGGATTGGTTTTGATTTTGATATAAGCATTATATTCCAACTATTGTTAGGTTTAACACCTTTTCATTTAAATCAAACGATGCCGCAAGAACTGCAGGTATCTTATTGTGTTACCTGCATCAAAAAAAGTCATTATTAAAATATTGTAAAGCTAGGTTTTTACCTTTCATATACAATATTAGATGGATATATTATTGGGGTAAATAGGTGCTTTATTGCAATGGCAATCATATTAACAACACATGATAGTAATTTGTGCTACAAGAGTTATTATGCAAAATGTTACGTTAAGGTTAAGTAAAAATTCTCAAGAGTGGTCGTAAGGATGCGAATTTTTACATTGAAACCTTAAGTTTTTATTTAATTCTGCGGCAATTAGCCACAAACATTAAAAATTGCATTTTTGCAATTCACCGACAAAAACTCGCTTTTTCGTGCGTCATTTCGGTGTCGCATGAATTCATTTTGCCGCACTAGTGCGATGACGGTTTTTTTTACGCACTACTACTAGTGCGATGACGGCTTTTTCACGCACTAGTGCGATGAAGGTTTTTTTACGCCATACTGGAATTTAATTTTTATATTAAAAGAAAATCTCGTTTTTGTCGGTGAATTGTAAAAAACGTTGTTGTTCGCCTTCGGCTCGTATTGGCAATCTCACATCTCGTGCGTTAAACTACCTTCATACGTAACTTGTATCAAAAATTACTACTTTGGAAAGCTCTTTCTAATGGTTTGTTAATTTGATTGTGCTAATCTGTTGTACGCACGTCGATTGCATACTTGGAATGTAAGCGCAGAATAAAGGGCACAATCGTAAATTAAATCATTTGTATCTCCTTCAATTTTTATGGATAGTAGCGTTTCGAAATATTTCTCATGCATTTTTGCTTTGTGATGACTAGTCAAGTTCTATTGCATCGAACTGTAATAGTTATATAGAAAATAATATTCGAATTTGATAGTTTTTTTTTCGTTGTTTTAAACAGATAGATTTCACGTTTCGCCCCTTGTTTTTGCTCCATTATGTTCGACATACATTGTTGCTATTACTCTACTGCACGCGCATGAGGAAAACAACTTAAATGTAATTTTTGTATGTAAAATGTAATTTTATCAATTTTTATTTATTTCAACTCTATTTAATACAGTTTTCAAAATGGTTTACAGTTTAAAATAATAAATTTACAGTCATCCCGACTTTTCCAAATTTATGTTTCGAGAATTCTACATACTTTTGTATTTTAATTAGTTAATGTTAAACTAGAAAACTCAGGGAAAATTCGTTAGCGGGATTTAATTTTTTTTTTTTTTATTAATTGAAACTTCAGTGGTCCACAGATTGAAAAAGACGTGAAAAACAATCAATAATCTAAATTTTATATAAGTTAATCCAACCTAACCTAACCAAGTGTGCAACTATTTTCAGTTGTAATCAAATCAAACTGGATAAGACGAATTAATCTTATTTTTGTCTCTAATCATGGGCGCGCGGTAGCATTGCGCCCGTGACGCAAGTCCCCATACGATTAAAAAAATCAGAAATTTTTTTTCGTAGACTGCGGAACCATATATACAGCTAAATTTTGACTTTTTTCCCTTGCGTCGTACCCCCCTGAGACCTAGTTTCGGATTCTACGTAAAATTTTGATTGAAATCGACCTTTCACTCATTAAAATCGGTCCAGTAGATCCGAAGATATGACCTTTAGAAAATCGTCATTTTCCATACAAAATGTGCTGCTTCATAGAAGCCAAAGAAAATGTATACATCCTACGTTAGTTAGTTAGTTAGTTAGTTAGTGGGTGAGTTAGTTTGTTAGTTAGTTAGTTAGTTGTGGCATTTCCATTTGTATGAAAAACGACTTTTTTGGCGATTTCTCGAAAACTGGCGGTCAGATCTTCTTTAAATTTTGCAGGGACCTTCGGATGGGCATTCCACGCCATCTAAGATTTTAAAAAAGTGGGGTCACCGGCTTCGTTTGGGCGCTAGGGCTCCTGGAAGTTCCCATACAAATCCCATATAAAATAATGTGAATGTGTGTGAGTGTCACAGTTGGGTGAGTGAGGTATTCAACTTCCATTAGAGTTTTTGATATTTTTCGGTTATTCTCGATATGAGTGAGGTCATCCAATGGGGCTTAATAGGTTTATGGGATTCTTGTGGATTCTTGTGGATTTCTCGAGCACTTTACAACTTCCATCAGGTTTTTTGATATTTTTCGGTTATTCTCGACATGAGTGAGGTCATGCAATGGAGCTTCCTAGGTTTAAGGGATTTTCAAAGATTTTTGTGGATTTCTCTAGCACTTTTCAACTTTCATCAGGTTTTTTGATATTTTTCGGTTATTCTCGACATGAGTGAGGTCATGCAATGGAGCTTCCTAGGTTTAAGGGATTCTCAAGGATTTTTGTGGATTTCTCTAGCACTTTTCAACTTCCATCAGGTTTTTTGATATTTTTCGGTTATTCTCGACAGGAGTGAGGTCATGCAAT
>CM055406.1:10181497-10275139 GCA_029228625.1 Pseudolycoriella hygida | reverse complement strand
TTTTTGAAAATCGGTCAAGATTTACTCAAGTTATCGTGTTGACGGACAGACAGACCGACCGACCGACAGACGGACATTGTTTTTTTCGCTGATTTGTCATCTGGAGGCAACAAAAAAAGGTTCCCTCTTACTCCCGGGTTCGAATTCGCAATGTAACAAACGTGATAGTAAACGCATCAGACCTACGTGCTTCGTAAGGGTCTAAAAACGGACGAACTTTTTAGAAGAAAAAACAAGATCATGACTTCTAGGATTTCATGATAAAATTGTCGAACGTCACCATTTTTGCTAAAATTTCATAAACAAATCCACCGAATCAGGATTTTCTTTGAGAAATCGGAGGTTTTTTCAGTTGAAATTTTTAGACAAAAAAAATGGCAGCTCTAATAATCCTTTTCTCAAATTAAACATTATTCTCTTGCATACCTTATAAGAATCGGAAACCAAGAGCACTAGGTAACACTTAAAACACTGTTACATTTACTTTTTTTTAACTAAACACAATTTCCGATTTTTTCCTTTCGTTTCTTTAATCGGAACGATTTAACAGAAAACATTTATTACAAAAATGCATCCGCTAACTCAGATGACGTCGTTTCTTTTGTAGTAGAGGAAGGCCGTAAAGGTTGCGTAGCCGTGCAAATTTTGAGTAGTACATGTCATAAGAAATTAAACCTACGGTCGCCAAATAAATTGAAAGGTTTGGTAAAAACGACATGGCAACCAATTTTATAACAAAAACCCATACGTATCAGAATAGATGTGACAAAAAGACTCGAACGTATCTAAATATAGAAATGAGCAAACAATCCAATATTTTGTGTTCTTTTATAACTATTAGAATTTCAAAGATCCATAGAAATTACCCAAGGTAATGTCAAACGCACTACCGGAGTACGTCTGAGACCATTGATTTTGATGACCGCGAGCATAACTCGAGTAAATCTTTTCCGTTTTTCAAAACTTTTTCATGCTTGCTATCAGGGACGAGCTGGCGCTTTCGTTGTAGGGTAAAATGAAGCATACTGCCTAATCAATCTTTGAGTATTGTTATAACTGAGGCTCTTTTGTAATGATGAGTCAACGTGATTGTTTGCCTATTTGAGTAACATAATTTCATCATTCTCTGTTCTTCTGGACTCCAGAGTGTGCATCTTCAGATGTTTCAAACGGTCCCGATATGCGATAGGTCGGGGATTGCCTAAATTGAACTTGTAATAAAACAATCTGGTAAATTTTTTCTGAACTCTTTCAATTTGATCGATTGCATTGACATAGTGAGGATTCCAAACAGACGTCTACATATATAATAATTCTTATACAATTCGATGCATCCGGATACGAACCTTTATCACATGGACGGAAAAACCTAACTTCGAGTATTTAAAATGCTTTTGCATGTAATATAGACACATTAAACGCATGCTGCAGATCGTTAAACTTTTTTCGACGAAGGATTCTGTATTTTGTATCGACAGAATCTAGCAGTGACACCACAAGGATGAGCTTCGGCCGACTGTCAGGTAACATAAACCGAGTTGTGGAGAGGAGGCGGTTAGCCCAATAACTCCGATGAACACTCACCATAAAAGTACCGAAATAGTGTAACGGCACTTAATTTACGGCTGCAATAGGCTGAAAAGTGCACACATACATGCCGAAAATTTGTAATGAAGCAAATTTGTAATTTTGATAACTGTGTGGCAACGAAATCTGTAATATGCGAAAAAAGAGAAACAACCTATATATAATCATTGTACAGAGAGAAAAAATATTCGCCTTTCCCATTTATTTAAACGGAACGCATTACAACGTAACATAGTTTTCTATTGGAACAATTCAAGCTTTTATTAGAAGTAATTTGATTTTAACGTCCGGAAAATTTACCAAGACCTTTTTGTTGTGACAATATTGATACTATGGCAAATCTATCATAAGCGGAACTGACTGTGACGGATTGACATTTCTTTAAATATTTTCATTCAACCGTTTGTCCGATTCAATTCTTTAACACGTTAAATTGCTTGTATATAGAATGGGAAGAGCTGAAGCAGGAACAATAGAAGTATATTTATTATTTACCGCTGTCAATTTCGTTATAACGGCTATTACGTAGTTTTAACAGAAGGGGAAATAAAACGTTTTTTGCTATTTATACTAAATATGGAACTTAGAATTACTTTAACTTCATTATACCATGTAGGTAGAGGTAGTCGATCAGTTTTTATAAAGAAAAATTTTATAGTAAAAATCAAATTACATCAAATCAATGAGCAAAACTTAACACTGCGAAAAAAGTCATCAAATGCTTCTATTCAATTCAAGGAATATCGCTTGGCTTGAATTGACTTGGCAGTAATAGCTGGCTCATTCCATCGGTATTTTCTGTAAACGCTATAGAAACTGAGTGTGCACCAAATGTAATCTGCCAATTATTTCTGGCAAAAATACGCGTATTTTGGCTACCATATACACGTGTCAGTGCGTGTTAATAAGGAACGGTAGCTCAATTGGTTATAGCGGCCAGCAGTTAAAGATTCGGGGCTCGGTTTTGACAGTTCACAATAGTAACATAACTCCGTATAACTCCTTTTTGATGCATTTTTTCGTATGTTGGGTTCATACTCCATACTCATAAAATTGTGCGTCATTTTAATTTCTCTATTATCGCTCTTTTCACGAATTCGCTTGCATTTTTCTCATGTAAAATCGGTTTTTCGGTTGCACAATCTCATGATTCTCCTTCTGTATGAGTTTTTTTACTACTTTTCGAAACGCATAAAAATTTTCTGCTAATTTTTGACATCTTTGTGTGTGTTTTGAATTACAATAAAATTTCGGAATATATTCATAACACGGGGCTCGGTTCCCAGTTGTTGCATACATTTTCTTTCAAATCAAATTTCGAAGCTTCTCTTACATTAATTTAATAAGGCGTGAAAACTACATGCGGAAGTGTAACTGTACTGTACATGTGACGCTGGAAATCAGTGAACATTCAAAAAAGTTTCTATTTGTTTTGCATTTAACTCAGTAATTAATAATTATTTTTCTGTATGTATTAACATCCGAAATTTTGACCATAACGATATTGTATAAGGGAAACCTTTAATATAAATTATTTACACATACGGTTGTTCCCAGAAAAAGTGTGTGTCAAAAAGGCGTACGTTTCAGAATTTGTGATGTTCTGGGAGCTAAGGTATCAATCATTTAAAACTTTAAGTTTTGACTTTTCCTGTTACGAGGTGTTCTTTTCCATTTTTCAATAAAAAACAACGACAACTCACTATTTGGTGCTCAATGCCGCGAAATGACATTAAAATATCAATGGCAATGGAAAATAAATGCTACTCCGCCCCGTACAACTCTCTGCACAGCCTGAACTAGCGTTGCAAGGAATATCGAGAATATAGACGGCACCACATTCTTCACACTTGACATTTGAAGCAGACTAACTTATTTGACTTGCATTTGGACCAGATTATCTTTAGTTCATGATATCGACGTTATCGATGGTAATAAGCCATTCTCAACGAAAATTACGACATCTATTATTCTCGTAACGTCGATATCATGAACTAAAGATAGTCGGTTCCAAATGTGAAAATTCTCAAATAAGTTAGTCTGCTTCAAAGGTCAAGTGTATAGTGTGCTGCCATCTATTTTTGTGAAGAACGGACTATAGAAGTCGCTTTTTTCTGTGCGAATCGCATATGGCTGTTTCAATAGGTACCGTAACCTGGGTAACGTATTTCATCTCTTTCACTCTTGCAATGTGATTTATATTAACATGAGACAAAATACTCGTTCCCCAAGTTACAAGACATCTACTTTGTATACTTTGTGAAATTGCTTGCGTTCACCATTACACTGATACAAACTGGTAACTTTTTTATAAAAGTGAACGAAAATACATTTGTGAACACTCAGTTTCTAAAGTATTTACATTATTTACAACGGTAGAATTGTACGTGGAATGAGCCATATAATAAAACTTTATTAAAAAAGGCAGCTACAGGTGGTTATAAAAGCAAAAACAGTAGTACGCCTATGTAGTGGGCTTAAGCCATTTTTTTCCACGCTACCTTTTCGATCTTTCATCTTTTTCACTACACACAACAATCATAATGCAATGAGACAAAAACTATTGTTGACCACGCTACAGTCAACAGGTAAAATGCGTGTATGTAAGTGATACAACAATGTGCAATAAATGTTGAGTGAAAGAAAAAGAAAATTCTCTGTTGCTGCGTTTTGAGCCAGTGATGTTTTACTAATTGAGCTAGTATAGCGTGAACAGACCTAGTGTCAAACTTATACACTATACCATGTCTATGAATGTAACGAAAGTATGCGTATTTTTTGTTCTAGGGACAACGCGCGTTTTTCTGATGCCACCTAAAAATGCCTGTGTCTCTTCATTCTTATAACCTGACAAAGATTTTATAAAACTGTAACTCAAAATTCTTATGTTTCATTTATCGCACACGGTGTGTTTGCTTGGTACCTATCTACCGAAGTAAAAGGATAATAACATCAAAGTAAACGGAAAATAAAAACATAAGCAAAGACCCGTACGTATCAGAATAGATGTGGCAAACAGAATAGATGTTGCAAAAAGACTCGTACGTATCTAAATATAGAAATAAGCAAACACTCCAATGTTTTGTGTTATTTTATAACTATAGGAATTTCAAAGGAAATTGCCCAAGGTAATGTCAAAGGCCCTACCGAAGTACGTCTCAGACCATTCAAATCTAGAAATGGCTATTTCCAAACACGTATTCGCTTAAATTTGATTATCTACAACTTCGTTTTTGGAAGCAACTTTTTAACTCTCATAGTTCTAGAGATATGGGTCATCCCTCAAATTCTGGAAGTGGTCATATCCCAGGATTGGGCCATTTTTTCCTAAAGCCCTGAAACACGTTTTCTCTAAAATTTTATTCTCTACAACTTTGCCTTTGGAAGCAACTTTCTACCTCTTATAGTTCTAGAGATATGGGTTATCCCTACCAATTCTGGAAGTGGTCACATCCCACGATTGGGGCATTTTTACCCAAAACCCTGAGACTCGTGTTCCCTAACATTTTATTCTCTTCAACTTTGCCTTTGGAAGCAACTTTCTACCTTTTATAGTTCTAGAGATATGGGTCATCCTTCCCAATTCTGGAAGTGGTCATATTCCATGTTTGGGCCATATTTCCCCGAAACCTTGAAACACGTGTTCGCTTAAATTTAATTCTCTAAAACTTCGTCTTTGGAACCAACTTTCTAGCTCTCACAGTTCTGGAAATTTGGGTCATCCCGCCCAATTATGGAAGTGGCCATTTACCAGTATTAGGCCATATTTCCCCAAAACCCTGAAACGCACCATATTGTATAGTTAAGGAAATATAGACGAAAATCGGTTTTCGTATATGACCAAGAAACTCAATTAATTTCGTCTATTCCATTGATCCCAATGCCCAGACTCCTGATCGGATTCCCACAAAAGTTTTTTTCCAGTTTTTTGACATCAAATGCTTTCAATTGACACCAAAATGATCAATTTCCGTACATGGGCCATTCCACGAAAACTCCGTTCCCACGCTCGAAATGCTCAGTTGTTACGAAAAAATATTAATAGAAAATGGTGCATCAGACGTATTGATCCCTTAACTAGAGGATAGTAACTTTTCTATTGCTTTCATTTTGCAACTACTGAGAATTTCACGCGTGGGAACGAAGCGGACCGTGGAATTGCCCATATATATCTTCGGAAGTACTTGGCAGATTTTGCTCATCTTCGAACTTGAACCATGGGAGGCATGTACCTTTCAGGGAAAAAAAGTTTAGGGGACGGACGGACATTTTTTAATTGTTGATTCATCATATTTACACGATAATAAGTGTATCTCCCCACCTCCCACCTCGACCTACCCCAACTTATAATAAAGTTGTTTGTAGTAAACGTATAGAATCTTTGTACTTCGTACTGGTCCAATAAAACTCAAATAACAAATTGCTTATGAAATATTTTTACCCAATGTTTGTCTCCTGCGATTAAAGAGTGTATTGACGTTACGAAGTATATAACACTCTGACAAGTCCGTGTCTCTTATATACTTCGAGACGTCAATAATCTGCTATTCTTCTAACGTTGAGTTTCGTTTTGCGTTTTTTTTTTCTTGTAATATTTTATTTACTTTTTCGGATGGACCTTTACCTGACCATCTTTAATGATATTTCAACGTAAAAAAAATTAAATTGATTAAAAGCCAATACACTAAATAATAAATTATGCTTTCTGTTGGAGCATTTTGTTTACGTTCTGCAACGTCAGTTTGCAATTTCTGTCCAATAGACAGTTTTAGTCCGCTCGACATTTGAATTTTAATCGAAACTTGAATAATTTGACACAAGATGGAACTATGAAAATCTATTGTTTGTGTGCTGATTTTATGCATATACCGTACGTAATTACGCATATATCGTACGAAATTCGATTGTAACATCATCATCATCAAACTTTATAGACCGTCTATACCTTTCGGTGTGGGGTCTTTACGCCACAACCGGGTGATCTTGGACCACCCCCCTATCCCCTGCCAAGGAGATGGTTTGTTCACTCAGTGAAAGTCCCCTAACTTCTAAATCTTATTTAATTGAATCTATAAACCTTCTCTTTCGCCTACCCCTAGGACGTACACCCGGGACCTGTGCATTCAAAATCCTCTTTGGTAGCCTGCTATTACCCATCCTCTGAACGTGCCCGTACCACCGCAGCCGACTAGCCCTTGCCGCCTCTTCCACTGACATAACCCCTAAATTTTCCCTGATGTCGTCGTTTCTGATATGATAATCGATTGTAACGCAGTGAAAAATTTAAAATTAACCGCGCTAAAAGCATCTATTCTCTACCAGAAAATGCGCATTATTTGTAACTAAATGTTTTTAGATTACGTAACAGCTTTGTAATGCCGAAAACAACATCTTGTTCGAAAGCTTATCCATCACATTTTGAAAAAGCAAAATTAGTTTGTGCATCTTTTTGCTACAATTTATACAAAGAAAACTAAAATTATTTTCCGAAATATAATGGAAAAGCTTTCGTACAAGGAAAATGTCTTCGGCGGCCTCAGATGAAAACAATGAATTGCGAAGTGGGATTTTGTGCTCGGAAAGTGTTAATTTATAAGAATGTTAACAGCATTTTTTTACATCCTTATACATTCAAAATATTAAAAATGGAATATACACAAAAATACTTCATTATATTTCATAAAGAATCCGATTCTATCGGCACCTTCCATAACCTGGACGATCAAAGAGAACAGAAGAAAACTATAAACAGTAATTACGTTGATCTCATTTGAAGCAGCGAACACTTCAAGAGGTTGTTATTCATATTCTCATTCAAAAAAAAAATGGTTTTGAAAAAGAGTAGAAAAAAAATTCTGTTTTCTTTAAAAAAGCACAAAGAACGGCGAGTCAGAATTATAAAAAGGTATTTAAATACCCTGAGGTGATCTATTTCTTCTTGTTTTCTTCTCCCGCAAACAAAAGTTTCCAAAATTTATTTCATTTGGATCGTGGTTTTATTCGTTCTTACATCGTAAAATGCATACCATATGGATGGCCTATAATTTGGGTACATTTAAGGGATTTTAAAAATACCTGTGGCGTGGTAAATCAAACAAAACATTTTCAACAATCAAATAAAATTAAAATAAAAAAATGATAGAAAAAAAGTTCCACAAATTTATGTTTATAATAAAGTGTTTGTATAAACGTGTAACTGCTCCTATTATTAACAAATATTAAATTCGAGTTTTCTTGTTTAACCAAAAAAAGTTCATGTTTGTTTTTATGTTTTATAGCATGTATAAGCTGGAGATTTACCATTTACTCAACATAATACATTTGAACACATAACAGACATAGATGATTAGCTAGACATACCTACCTTTAAAATATAATGTGGTAATAAATGTGTTGCAGCTATATATATGCACTTTGTACGACGTTATGATTGTTTTCCTTCTATTAGTTTTGAAAACTCTTGAATGTTTTGTGCACGCAACATTATTATTCGAGTCAAGAGAACTGAAGGTAGCATATAAATCAAAACAAAAAGTTTCAAAAAATTAAATGTTTGTTCTGTTCAATTTGAAACCTCTTTAACAATATCAACAAAACTTATATGGGATCGAAATTTTACATTGCTTCAGGTTTTCGTTGAAGTTAAAAGTTTTTTTTGTGTAACGAGTACAGAGCAATTCATTTAGTTGCATGAATGCGACAAATCGTCGTTGATATTAAAGAATGCAAAAAAAACCGGATTGAAATCGATTGTTTACAGAAAAACATTGAAGTTCGATAGCATTTACATACACAAAGGTAAGTTTACGTACTGTTCCTATACACAAAGGTAAGTTTACGTACTGTTCCTATAAATCTCTTGAAGAGACTAAAGTTCCTTTTTCGCCTACATTTCCCTTATTTAGGTGAATGAAACTTGCTTGCTTATCTCTGTCCTCTTTTTTGATCGATAAAGTTGAAGTACTAAATTCTGCAGCTAAAGTATGAACAATTTATGCTCTGCGTGGTTAGGTAAAATTTCAAGAAGCTTAACTGTATAAATTTTTTTTGCAGAAAAGCAATTTTCTGAACCCTCGGAATGAAAAATATTATACGAAATTCGGAAAAATATAAGTTTTTGACTAGTGTGATTGCAGAGCTTGGCTTCGCCGCAGGCTGCAATCCTCACGCTCGTCAAAAATATTATATTTTTCCTAGTTACGTAAATGACTATTGCCATGTACGCCCTCGATACGCTGAGTTTTCTTAGTCGTTTTTGGCTTTGAAAGTTTCTCATTTCTGAGTCATACTGCAATGACTGTCCGGAAATTTGCACATTACCGGCCGCTCTCCGGTAATATTCACATTTCCAGCCGCTTTAGAGGTAAGATTTTATAAATAGTCATTTACATCACAAGAGCTACTCGTTTTCGCGTGATGTATTGGGTTTTTTATGCTTGAGGTCCTCGTAAGATAACCGAAAATACCTTCGGCTCTCTAAGCAAGCATGAAATAATTATTATTTCCCAGTGGAAAATGAATCGATTGCAAATCGCTTTAAAATACCTGACAGTAATGACTTTTGGAAAACTCACTGAAGGAAGTGCTTTAGCTTCAAGAGTCATTACTCGGTACTAAAAAAGTAATTGATTACTAAACGTTCGCAGGGAAGAGTTTCTAGTTGATACAACCCGGATTCGACCCACCGACCATCCGATTACAAGGCAATGACGAAACCACAGAGAGATTCATACGACGGCAGCCTATAATTATAGTCCCTGCTGATTGATCTGCGAGACGCATAAATAACACATTGTTTCTGGATAGATTCAATCATTTTCACCCTATCTGCTTGACCCGGGAACCAAACCAACGAAGCATATTCAAGGTGAGAGCGAACGTGGGCACAGTAAATCGAAGTCAGAGCTTTGAGGTTAGTCGAACGATAACAGACTCTCTTGACGAAGCCCAACATTGAGTAGGTTTTACAAACGATACACTCAACGTGATATCCAAAGTTGAGAGAACAATCAAGGAAAACACCCAAATCACATTAACACGCGTCAACAGAGCAGCATCGATTTCATATTCAAAGATTATCGGCAACTTTGATCGATGAAATTTTGCCAACGTTCAGAAAAAGATGGTTACGAACACACCATTAAGAAAGAGCGTCGAGGTCACGGTGAACGGCTGCGCAGTCGAAAACCAATCGAATACGGTAAAATATTTTCATATCTACCGCATATAACAAAAACTTTGCTACTTTGAAAACCTTAGTGACGTCATTAATAAATAAAATAAACAAGAGCGACCCCCTTGGGGAACACCAGACGTAACTAAAAACGAGCGAGATTCCCAGCTGGACAACTTCACGTATTGATAGGTTGGAAGTTAATCGAAAAAGCTTTTATGGTATTGAATCTTGGCACTTTTTTTTGTTTGAAAGATCTGGGCCGATAATTTATGGAAGAAACTTTTTTGATCTTGAGCCCTTGGACTTAGCTAGGGCACTAAAAACGGGTCTCTGCTGGGGCCAAACGTGTTTTTTGTACATAACTCGAGTAAATCTTTTCCGATTTTCAATTTTTTTTAATCGAAAGATAAAGCAATTCCCTACAATTTATGGAAGAAACTAATTTGAATTTGAGCGCCGGGACTCAGCCAGGGCTCTAAAACTGAGTCTCTACAAGGGTCCTACTTGTTTTTTGTGGATTTTCAAAAAAAAAATTTCAATCGAAAGGCCTGGGAATGCCCAACAATTTATGGAAGAAAATGTTTTTTACTTTGGGTCACTGGACCTAGGTAGAGCCCTAAAGCCGTCTCCAGGGCCCTACTAGTTTTTTATACAGAAATCGAGTAAATTCCATCCGATTTTCGTGATTTTTTTTCTATTCGATAGGTAATCAAATCCTTAAGAGCATCCAAGAAAAAATGTGGGCCCAGACAAGAGCCTAAGATGGTCGCTAATTAGGGTGGATCGATCTAGACAATTTATTTTGGAAAAACTCAAATATTTTAAAAACAATAAGAGATAGAAGATCTGTGTCAAAGGCAAAGTTGTTGGTTTCGGTGTGGTGCATATCGTAATGCCTGCCAATATGGCCGCTATAGTTAGTGTGGATCGATCTAGAAAATATATTTTCGAAAAATTCAAACATTTTTTCAAACAATTCTTCATCACTCGTTACAAAATATTCTATATCAAACGCATTTTTTAATAACTTTTCAGAAATGCAAGTATAAACAACCTAATAAATATTGCTATACTCGATAAAACGTCCTTAAACAATGAAAAATTTCAGTAACACTAACAACGTAAAAAATAATTGAATTCCATTCTGTTGGCGGTGATACATAATTCCTATTTATTATTCATATTTTTCTATTTATACAAAAAATTCCGAAATATTTAATTTTCCTTTTCTTTTTATTTCCATTGAATATCAAAACATTCACTAGACGATTAGACTAAAAATGTTCCCATTCCAAATTATTCGTCTATATGAGAAGGTATGAATGTGTCGCGATCCCCGTAATGCTTTTTGTCGTGCATCGAGTCAGCACAAATAAGAAAAATCACAAAAAAATGTCACAGATAGAAGACTTCCTCTAAATTCTCAGATTGTTGGAAACACCCCATTACAGCTGCAGCGTTTCCCTTTTGTATTGCCATGCTAATACGTTGCTTAAGGAAGCTCTTAGATCTTGGTTCGTCGGTTTTCAGTGCAATCATTTACCCTAACTTATTGAAAAACTTTAAAGCTTCACCGCACCATGGTCCTATAGTTTCGACCGCGAAAGGTACGAAATGGAAATTTATCTCAATTAATGACTTGTATTTGGATGTTTTACGATTTGCTTTGTCGTTGGCTGCTTTACTCGCTACTTTCAAGCTAAACTTCAAGTTACTAGCGGCGAGCGTGTCGACTTCACACACCAGGGATTGGCCTCTATACCACTTGATTAAACGAGCGTCATCCACTCTTTTTCCGTCTTCCCTGGATAAACCTGGTGGTTCCAATTTCGCTGGCACATCCGCTGTCACTAGAGCTCTTTTTATTATGCTGTTTAACTCTGAGTGTCTTGACCATCTCCCAGCGCTCTTCTTACACTTTAGAACATTTCTGTCTACACGCACACCACAAACACACTCGTGTTGCGTACAAATGTGCTGTGTAGTTTGATGTGTGAAAATATAACTACCTTTGGTATAGATAAACTGAAAAGATGAAAAAGAGAATTTTCAAGCGAAATTTACTAAAAAAAATTAGGTTCAGTGTCTTTTCAGCATCTTCCAATTGTTTCACAGTATAGCTTAAAAATAAAGCACTTAGAGAAAATTGTTGACATTTTTTGTTGTGATAGAGTATTTGCAAGCACATTTGAAATAATTTAAGTTTTGAAATACATTTTCCCTCCTAGGACGGAAAACTGCTGTTTTCCGTCCTATTTTTAAAACAGAAAAGCAGTTTCCTGATCCCTCGGAATGAAAAATATTGTACAAAACTCGGAAAAATGTATGTTTTTGATTAGTGTGATTGCAGCCCTTGGCTTTGCCGCGGGCTGAAAAATCTTACTTACTTACTTAACCGGCATTAAGGGTCTTGGCCTTCTGCAACATGCTTCTCCAACCGGACCTATCCGCAGTCAACGTCTCCCAGCTGGATACTCCCACAGTTTTTAAGTAGGCAAGAGCAGCGTCATACCATCTGGATTTTGGGCGCCCTGCACCTCTCTTGCCCTTGTCTTGTCTGGTTTTAAGGATTTTTTTCGGAATACGATGATCTTCCATTCGTTGTACATGACTGAGCCAACGCAGTCGGTTTATTTTGTAGTTCTGACTATGTCCGGCTCTCTATAAAGCTGATTAAGCTCATGATTGAATCGTCTGCGCCATCGGTTCTGCCTTTGATCGAATACTGGTCCAAATATTGTCCGCAGTACTTTTCTTTCGAACGTGTGCAGCGATTGTTCGTCTTTCTCTGTCAAGCATCACGACTCCGATTTGTATATTTCACATTTTGAATTTCGACTTACCGACTTAGCCTGTAAGATTTTCAGAATTCGGTAATAACTCCGCTTGCCCAAAGTTACTCGCCTCTTTATTTCGTCCGTGATGTCGTTATTAGTGTTCAGCTTCGATCCAAGGTATACGAATTTGTTGACCATTTTGAATGTGTGTGTGTCAATCTTTGTGGCTGGAAACCTCACACTCGTCAAAAACATATTTTTCCTATTTTCGTAAATAACTAATTCATACTGTCCCTATTATTATAGGGAAAAATCGTATGGAGCAATGTGTAGAACCGCACTGGATAAATCAAGCCGTGTGCTATGTGTCAGCCAATCGCCAATTAGTATGCCATTGTCATTTTCTTCCCAATAGCCCAGCATAAACGATTATTTATGCAACTAGCTGCCAAATAAAGGTGTTTTTTCACGTGCAACTTTTTTGTGAACATAAAAACCGAGGATAAGTGGCTTCTAAATACCTCTGTAATTTCACCGACAATAGCTTTCTATCTGTACGTGTGACGATCAGTTTGAACGTTTACGTTTGGTGTACCAGGAATGGAATGGAATACCAGTTTTTTTGACTGGTGGAAGCTGTCGAAGCCGCAAAAAGAATATTAAAGATGTTAGAACTTGCGTCACAGTCCCGTTACTGTTTTTCGGACCGTGATGTTTATTACGTTTTGATTAATTCATTATTTCCCTCCATTATACTGCTCATTTTTGTAGCTTTGTGTTACATTGGGTAGATATTTTTCCATCGAAAGCGTGTACGTTGTACACTTTGTGTTTTAAATGTTTTTACTAAAAGATTTTCTGTTATTCAAATTCAACTTGTCGAAAATATATAGAGGGAATAGAGGGTGCTTAGCACAGTTATTCAGTTAATTCCAAACAACAACCAGTCGCTATATTATATCCCACCTATAAGAATGTTACACAATTTAGAATTTCGAAGGTATAGCACTCTCAGTTTGTAAAACAAAGCAAAAGTTATTTATGAATACGTGATGTATAAACAAATCATACAATAAAGAAAGGTGTGAATGGCATGCGAACTACCCATATATCACCGGGAAATTTGCATAAAAACAGTATTTTTTTTATTTCGGTTGGTAACAAAGTTTTTTGTGATTTACGGGGATTGCGTTTTTTGGGCTTTCTTTGGGAATTCATCTAAACAAACGCAATCCTATTTATGGGCCTATTTATAAAATGGCCTACATTTTCATGATTTTTTTTTCATACATTAATATTTTCGAGTAACGGAAATATCGTGGAAAATTAGCCATTGGTTAATTAATTTTCTCTAACAAGGTGGGCGATGCGTGTAATTATCTAATTATGTAATAATTTATCAAAAGTTGGCATTTTTGTCGAAAACTATCATTGAGGACAACTAAATATTCATATATCATTAGGAATAATAAAGACTTCCACAAATCACAAGACCATCTTTATAATCTTTTTCTTACATCTGCGTGTAAATGTTGCGAATTTATGGTTCACCAAATTTCTATTTATTATGAACTAATTCCTTAAACGTCTTATTTCGGAATGAGGTAAACCAATATGTAGAGAACTCTCCATACTTCTTTTACTTGAACAACTGCTGACGATGACTATTCAACATTTATACCATTTGTTTAGAGAGACGTAATTCATGCAACATTACAAACATATTTTTTCGTGCAGACGGACAAAAAACGCCATATTTCCTCACCAAATTTGCATCCGAAAATGCGCGTTTTAGGCTTACATTTGAACATCACTTTTTAGACCAGGACTGGAAAACGACAGGTGGGAAGAAAAGTCCTCCTCGGGCTCCGGTGCGATCCACCCTCGGATTTGACCTTTTTACCACCTGAGTCTAAATGCACCGTTTTAGCTCCTTGTGATGTAATGTACTATTTCATGATATTTTGGAAAAGATTGAAGAATGTACGCAAACCGGCCTAACTGTAGGGATTAGGATTAGGATCTAATTGACCTCCAAACACGCTGACCATGCTTGGATTGACAAGAACACATTAGACTTAATCGACTCGTGCATACATCAAAATTCCACGTTGTCGTCATTGCGTGCGTTTATTCAATTTAGCTGCAGCTCATGTGGATCCAACACTGTCGTTTAAAGGATTTCGCAGGAACGTGTTAGAACTGGATGACACCGTGTTCGGTACCTTTGCCTCCTGTGACTGACGAGCATCGATTTCGTATGGCTATTCATTTCACTTTTTATTGCAATGATTTTCTTTTGACATCAGATCTGGAGGAGGCGGAGACGCTCTTGATCTCAAATCAGTCATTGAGGCTTTCTGTGACATCACTTTTCGATTCGTATTTTCAATTTATTTTTTGCATATTGTGTATTCTAGTCTTCTAGTTACTACGAGCTGTGATTTTGGATTTTTCTTTACTATTTTCGCTGTACTTACGTTTAAGTTTTGACATCAGATCTGACAGAGACACTATTGATCTGCAAGTCACCCAATGAGGCTTTCTGTGACATCACTTTCGATTCGAATTTTCGTTTTACTACGAGCTGTGATTTTTGTTTTTTCTTCACTATTTTTGTTGTAATTACGTTCAACTTATTTTTATATTTAGTCGGCTAGCAAATAGTAGACACAATAAAAGCGCTCTCAGTTCTTTCATTCATTCAACTGATCGCACGAAAGTCAATTAACTATGTGAAAATTATGCTTGCTCGAGACATACGAACCCTCAACCTCTTGAAACGACCCACCATTGTAACCATATGCCTGCCGTTACAATTTTGCTGTTTTTTAGAAGCTCGCTCCGATTGCATTTTTCAAGTTTCGGTGGCTTATTCCAAGTTTCTTACTTAAACGTCGACGCGACGACGACTTCGTGACGGAATAACATTGACGACAAAAGCAACGTTCAAAGAATGCATTTCCAAGGCACATATTTTACTCAAGCGCCTTAACGAACAAGAAACATGAATTTGGTACAGGTTTCTTCGGGGACATCACATAGCCATACATACAGTCAGCGGGTATTGAAAGGACGGAAGGATGAGTAAAAGTGAAATTAAAGTGCATGTGACCGAAGATTTAAGACAGAATAATGAAAGCTCGAATAAAATTCGACCCCGGTAGACTTAAAAATAGTGAAACCAAAACCCGTTTTCAAGTAACTGTACCGAAACGACTAGATGACGAGCCAACTCAGAGAAATGGAAAAAGTTACGGAAAGATGAATGAAGCCATCTGCGAAGCAGTAGAGGAAAATACTAGCCAATCTATCCATCTATCTATCATATCATTCATCTATCCATCAGAATGTTGAACACCAAACGAAGATGTCAAGACACAGTTCAAAACAAAAAGGATGCAAGGATGAAATTTTTATACAGAAACTTCACTGCGACGTGAAAAACGGGAATACTAAATCAAGGTAATCGGAACTTTGGAATCGCTGAACAGTAAGAGAGATCAATCAATCAATTCCTTTAACTATGTTATAAAATATTAAAACACATCAAGTGATGACAATGTGCCCGCACTGTGAAGGGATCAGCAAAAAAACGATTTCATAAAAGAAAAATCATACAGACGAAGTTAGATCGAATAGGAAGCTACAATGCTGTTCGAGAATTGTACGTCGAAGTCAAATCGCAAAAAAAAAAAAAATAAATCGCCAAAAAAGATATCCAAGGTGTGAAGAAAAGCCAAAAAAAAGGGCCAAAAAGAGAAGAAACGCCAAATAAATTTTTTTCAGCTCTCGGCGTTTCTTCTCACTTTGGCGATTTTTTTTTTGTGTTTCTTCACACTTTGACGATTTTTCTTGGCGTTTCTTCACATTTTGGCAATTTTTTCTGATGATTTAACAAATAATTACAAAATGGTAAATCACCAGAAGAAATCGCCAAAACGACAAAAAAATCGCCAAAGTGTGAAAAAACGGCGAGAGCTTCACATCAAGTGAAGTTAGAACTAAATTAGTTTTTTTGGCGTTTCTTTACATTTTGACGATTTTTTCTGGTGATTCAAGAAATAACTACAAAATAATAAATCGCAAAAAAAAAAATCACCAAAAAAATCGCCAAAGTGTGAAGAAGCGCCAAAAAAACGACACAAAAGAGAAGAAACGTCAAATTAATTTCTTTTCAGATTTTGGCCTTATTTCACACTTCGGCGATTTTTTTGTCGATTCTTCACACTTTAGCGATTTTTCTTGCCGTTTCTTCACATTTTGGCGATTTTTTCTGATGATTCAAAAAAATCCGCAAAGTGTGAAGAAACGCCAAAGAAATCGACAAGATGTGAAGAAACGCCAAGAAAAATCGTCAAAGTGTGAAATAACACCAAGAGCTGAAAAAAATTAATTTGGCGTTTCTTCTCTTTTTTGTCGATTTTTTTTTTTTTTTGCTCTTCTTCACACTTTGGCGATTTTTTTTGGCGATTTATTATTTTGTAGTTATTTCTTGAAATCATCAGAAAAAATCGCCAAAGTGTGAAGAATCGCCAATTTGACTTTGGCGTTACTTCACGGGAAAGAATTGTACAGGTCAGCAAAAAAAAGGCCCGAATGTTCCAAGTTCAATAAAAATTCAAGAAAATTCATGAAAACGTTAAATGAATGAGTTAGAAAAGCCTTCGTCCGTCGTAGACAATGTCTCAAGCTAATCAATGCACCTGGAAAGTCACTCTGGTGGCCGCGGTGCAGGTTCTCCAATGCGCAGCTTAAACTGACAGCAGTACAGCGTTTAGCACTTCCGATGATTACTGGAGCCATGAGTTCAGCTCCCACTGCAGCACTTGAAGTCCTACTCAATATCGAACCCCTACACACTTTTCTTGAAGCTAAAGCCAGATCGACCATGATCAGGTGGCACCACTATGGTTTTTTAATTAAGCAAAACTTTGGTCACTCCCGACTTTGGCAGCAGATGACCGCGCAATCGCCATATCTGAACATGCCATGCGACGCAATTGCTCCCACACATACATATAGGTTTGATAAATCTCTTAAAGTATCGATTCCCTCCTTAACAGTATGGCAACGGCACGACACACCCCCGTATCTAAATATGGAAGCATGGTACTCTGACGGATCGGTCACAGGTTGGTCTCTCCGGTGCTGGCTTCCTTAGCGAGCACAACGGACCGGAAGTCTCCCTACCGCTCGGTAGATTCATTACCATATTTCAATCGGAAATCTCAGGTATTCTGGGATGCTGTCATGAAAACAAACTCACATCAGCCAGTGTTCATCTTCACAGACAGTCAATCAAGTTTGAAAGCCCTAGATAGTGTAGAGTTTACCTCTTTCCTTACTCTTCAATGTCGTGACATAATTCAATCGATCGCCAGTCAGCGAGAAGTCTAACTTATCTGGATTCCAGGCCATCACAGTTATGCCGGAAATGAAAAAGCAGATAAGCTGGCAAGAGCCGGGTGTGCATTAGCATTCTGCGGACCCGAACCCAGTGTTCCAGTGTCGTTAAGGACCTTGCAAGGAATTATAACCGCATGGAAAGATAAATCCTTCGCAGGTCATTGGAATAATCTTAACTCAGCCAGACAAGCTAAGAATTGCCTCTCGATAAACAAGTATCACACGAGATACTATTTATCTCAGAATAAGAAGAACATCAAAAGACTGACGGACATACTTACTGGACACTCTGCACTAAACAAACACGTGTTCACCATGAGCCTCTAAGACAACCCATATTGTGATAAATGTGGTGAACTAGAATTAGCAGAACACTTCCTCTGCCACTGCCCAGCTCTAATAAAAGCCAGAGCCAAATGTCTGGTAGCTAACCAACTTCGGTACCGCACCATCCGGAATATCCATCCTAAACACATTCTCAACACAGTTACAAACTGAAACACGTGGGTACACACAATAGGCCCCACTTCGGCCTAGGTGCATGGCTCTTATCTGAGTCAGCCTACTTATCCTATCCTATCCTAAGTCACTGGAAAAAAACTGCATAAAATCGTGCCGATGGTTTAAAACAAGAAGTGAAACTGGAGATATAATGACGATGCATAAAAAGGCAAACAGGATAACTTAGGAAAATTTTCGAGCCTACAAAATGTTTGGGAAGATTCTGTAAGTTCGGCTTGCAGAAGAAATAGATAAAGAACAAACACTTTGTTGTTAATCGCCAACACTTACTGAACAAACTTTTTTTTGGTTTAAGGTCATTTTTGTAGCGATCTGTTGCCACAAAATCAAACAAATTAAATATCTTTCATTTTTTGTTAATGTGTTTTTGCGAATGTAAACTACAAAATGTTGGTGTCGAATGTTACCGCATTACCGATCAAAGAAATAAAAAATCATAATATTGATAATACGTGTAGGTATTCGAAAAGTGTAAAAATAACAATTTGTAAACATGTAAGATAGAGACACTGATATTAAAACAATGGCTGCATCCATAAAAAGCACATCCAATATTTCTCCGTATAATCCAGCATATCTTCACCTAACATGTAAATGATTTTTGTTTGCATGACATGATGTAAAAGATGCTGAACCGATATATAATTTAGTAGTGTGGATGTATAGCCAATTTACTGATTGGCAATTGAGCGAACTAATAACAAGACAAATTATGCCGCTAGCTTTTGATATTCAGCACCATCGAATGCTTCCAAAAAGTCTTGTTGATAAAATATCAAAAATGTAATCTCAAGAATTATACTTTGAAAAATATTTTACCACAAATGTTTTATGAAAAAAATGGCCTTTAATTTTCCACATCACTCCAGTTAGTTCATTGGATGCTGGCGGTTTTTCTCTTTGTATCAACAAGATGAAAGATAAACCATCGCAAGCTGTTATTACTTCACACCATCCAGCATCGGACTTTAATATTTAACGTATCATAATCATGGTAAATCAGAATTCATTTTTAGTTTTTAGTAAGTGTAAGTCTTGTAATTCATAAAAGATATGGCTATAATATACATCGAGATTGATATTAAATTATTATTGAATTCATGTTATGAGAAATGAATTTTGTGAATTTTTGTTGTTGATGGTATGGTGGGACATAAAAATTCTTCTTGCATTTGGATGGAATGATTATTGGCTATTTGTGATTTATGTTTGTAAGTCGCTTAATATAGAAATATTTCGCCTATTACCGTTTGTTAAGCGAACGGTCAAACAGAATGATGTAAATCATTGAAACAAATATGGCTTTTCCTCGCGGCGAAACTTACACCGCTTTTAAGTTATTTATTTAATTTAAATACATTTTTACACACGTACGAAGTATGAAGGCTTATGTGTTTAGCACGTCATTTTCAACCAGAATTTGCACCCCTACCATCGATTTCGAATCAGAGATCTTTAAACCGAAAAAAAAAATTGTCCGTCTGTCCGTCAACACAATAATTAAAATAATTCTTCTTCTGCAAGATAATCGAAAGTTTCCGCCATATATTGAGAGATGCGAATCGATCAACATTGGAACACGCAGAATCAATGCCTGCACAGTTTTTGTATCCGATCTGATGAATGACAATATCGGCGCACCTAAAATTAAAAGCAAAGTCATTCGTAATTCTAGACCCACTCGTGCTGATGACTTTCTCGTTGTCGACGAACACAGAACAAAATATGGTTTTTATGAGCCAATCAGTAACATGTGCATGACACTTAACCGATTTTTCCTACTGTGGTTTCAAAACGTACCTCGTGTATCGTTCAAGAAGACTATCAGGAAGTTGAAATTTACGTATAAACTTAACGGTAAGATCAGAATTTCATAAACTGAACCTTTGATTCTCACTTTAATCAAAAGCTGATTAGTCAACTCGGGTCGCTCGGGGATGAGGAAAATCCAAGGGGAAATCGGTCAAGAACTTCCAAAAATAATAAGAAATGAAATGCATGAAAAATTGAATGGAAATCGATTGAGAGTGGTTCAAGTTGTGAGGATTATAGAGTAGACCTAACTCGTATTACTCGACTGAGTGAATTACATGAATTGAGGGATGGTTAAGTGGCTGATAACCTGAAGGTAAACATTTATTTCAAGAATAAGAAAATTATTTTTCTCGTTGGCCGGTAACGTTTGTTATAGTTTGTGGTTTCAAAAAGTTTCATTGAATAGGATTGGTAGAATAATTTTTAGTGTACCTGGTTGTGACTTGGTTTGGGAACTTTCAGTTAAACATGACGAGCTACAAGATTGAGTTTTATCTCCGAAGGCTTCAAATGTTCGCCTTAGAGATAGGGTAAGGGAATGGGTAATAGCACGACACTATAACCAAGAAAGACCATCACTTTTACTTTAATAGTCTAAAGCAAGAAAGTTGTATTTGGGAGATTCTATTACAAGTGGGATGAAGTGTAATGAAGGCAACAAAGATTTCTCGAAAATTGAATCAAACTTAAACATTCCTTCTTCTACAAAGTTCAATTCTTTTTCGAATCATTCTTCTGTGCGTCTTATATTTTGAGGTCTGACGACTGTGTAATGAAGGTCAACAATGGAATCTCCCAATTCCGAACTGCGCTTCTCCATTCAAAAGATTTGTACAAGTAGAAGTAAAGATATTTGCTTGGTATATTCTTCTCTCGCATAGTCCAAAGCAATGCCTTTGTTCTCTTCATGAAACGATAGTTAGCGTGTTAGTTAGTGTGTCAATGCTTTTTCACAACGACTGGGGCATATTTTAAGATGATAGTCATCCCGAAATGTAAATCATCACACATCCTGGATAGGTCTTCAAATTTCATATATCCAAAAAAACCGTAATCTATATGACTGAAAGGAAATTAATCGAAAAACGTAAAGATAGTGTCACGATAATACTGTACAATATTAATGTTTACTATTTCAATACACACTGGCTGGCGTTACATTCCACCTAGTACTGTGGTCGGTCAATTTTTCTCAATGCTTCAAGAGATTTTTTTACCGAGAAAAATTGACTGTCGCACAACTCTAGGTTGAATGTGACGCTAAAGTATCTAGCAGATTTGGATTGAAATCGTTGAAATACGCAAACAATAATAGTGAACTCGTATCGTGACAATTTCTTTATTTTTTTTTTTTTTTTAAGGAGATGTATTTGAAATTTCCTTTGCATACACACCAACAAGTTGTCTCTCTTCAGGGTCAAAAGAAGAAGATTCTCTCAATTGATCAACTTCTTATAGATGTTGAGGAAAAATATATGGACTATATGTGATATTTTGCTTGAAAAAAACGTATCAGGCAAAGTTAGAAAAAGATTCAGTGTAAAGATTCACAATAAAAACATCTAGTTAAAGTGATTTGCTTATATTTTTACCGCACTTTTCTTCGAAGAAATTAAGATGGGTAAATTGGGAAATACAATGGATTGGAGGTTTATAAAGACTGAGACTGAGAATGAAAACTAAAGAAGTCACACTATAAATCAACAAAAAAATGTAACCCGCCTTTTGCCTCTAAAATCATACTATAATTACAATTAATAAAACCATATGTTAAAATAAATATTAAATTTACAAGATAGTCTACAAAATATTCTTCACATATCCTACACCGCCTTGAGCATATCATTTTATTTTTATAGATAGACGAAGAAATAAAAATTAATAATCTGAATCAAATAATAATACAGTTTTACACCTTTTTTATAATTTGTATAAAAGTTCCGACTCACTGTTACAAATACAACTGTATGCATGCTATTACACGTATAATTTTTATATTATTTTAATTCGACTCGGCAGATGTAAATTAATAATTCTCAATTTTCTGTATAAATTACCGGAATGAGGCATAAAATATTGGGAACTACGTTATCACTCAGCAAATATAAAAACTGAGGCCTCTTTTTCGCTAAAGTTTATTAGGAATAATTTGTGTGTTGCATGTCACAAAACGATGATTGTTCGCTTATAATATTCATTTTGTTGTTTGGCTTACAAAATGCAAGAAATTGTTGTGTGTGCATCTCTCCAAGTTCATGAATTTATGGATTTTTTTTCCAAAAACTCGGAAGAAAATCTTTCAATTAAGTCAAAATTTATCAAAAATTCTTAAAAACAGGTTATCTCAATTCAAACGTCAAAAACAAATAAAGGTTTTACATACGTATCCTCCTTTTTCCAATAATCATTTAATTGAACTGGTGGAGCCGATAAAGGTTTTTTTTTGCTGGCCATTCAGATACTTTCCTTTTCATTTAAATACTAAGATTTGCCAATTATTTAATTTTTTTAAACCAATGAACCTTTTCAAAATGTAGCTGTAACAAATCAAAAAACTAATTAACATTTTATTCAAATAAAACTGATTTTTCTATAATTTTATTTTAACAACAAATAATTTATTTTTATTAATTTTTCAAAACATTTCTTAGCTGAATCAAAGCAGAAAAGGTAATTGCAGTGATGATTGACGCTATAATAATTCACTTTGCATTGCCATATAAGTTGTAAACAAGACTCTCATCCATAAGATTCTTTACGCTTAAATAAAAATGATGGACGCTTTGATGATTATATGGTACCATATGTGATAGGTATTGTAGATATGTAGTAAATCACATTACAGTGATTTCGCCAATCAGTTTTTGATATTATGAATAAAATTGAAGGATGGTGAAACTTTGACTATTTCTCCGCAAAATCGTTCTTCGTAATCATGAAACGAACAAAGAACATAAGCTACGCAGACCGGTACAACTCGCTATAGAATAGACCTATGCAAGTCGCAAGTAATATTGAGGAATGTAAGGGGCTGTTCAATAACTTCCACGTTTTTCTACAATTTTGTGACTGCTTCTCTCTCCCTTCCGCTGCTTTTAATTGCGTCCAAGTCTGTAAGCCTTCTCTTCTCTTTACCAATGTAAAAAGGAAAAAAAAAATATTACATCATAACACCAAATCTCTTTATCTACCCACTTAGCGTCCAAAGTGTTCTCGTTGTTTTGAATAAGGGGCTGTCCCTTAATTACGTAACGCTCGAGGGGGAGGGGGGTCAGAGAAATTGTTACGGTTTGTAGCGGAAAGAGTTACCAGTTACTGTGTTAACGTACAGACTGATGAATAATTTCTCTCAATCTTAGGATGTAACTCATTACGTATTACTTCTACTATGAACGTGTAAGCTCTTATTTGAATTATTTTCTCATTAACATGACGCTCAGACATTAACACATCTAGAACAGTTGCGTTATGGAGATAATTAGAGGAGATCAACATTTCGGCATCTCGTGCCAATCTTTAGTCAAGTCATTGATATGCTGATGGTCTTGATGGACAAGGTGCTGACGTATCTGTTTGTCTCAGTTAGAGGTATTGATTGGACTAGCGAACTGTAACGGAAATGGTTACAACTGCCATCTGTTGAAGTTTGTATGAAACATTTCTACTCTAATCTTGAGTGTATTGTCTTCAAAGTTAACTCCAAGAGCTTATTACGTTCATCAAATTCTGAATTAATTACGAGTTTGCGTGCTCCCTCACAAAGCCGGAAATTGTCCTCAGTAACGACCGCCCATGATTTAACCGATTTGCTATCATTAGATATGTGTGCAACAGTTTAAATCGAACTAAAACCTCACCTTACATAGTTACAATACATATGTTGGCATCTGCCACTATATAAGATCACATAGGTTTCGCAAATAAGACCTTACACGTTCATAGTAAAAGTAATACGTAAGATTGATTCCAAGTTTGCGGGCTTTAATCCTTTTAAGTGTCGAATGACTTTTCATAGTTGGGTTTACTCAACAACAAATTCTCTGAATTTCTATCAAACAAAATCTCAAAACGAAAAATCCGCCAGCTCCGGACCCAAATGCGACTGAGTAGAATCGTCGTAGTTGATGCATTAGTCTTTGTCGGTTCAAATTTTGTGGAAATCGATTGAATGGTTCGGGGTATATGGTTCATAGAATAGGCACCACCCACATAATAAATAAATTTTTACAAAATTTAGTCTGTGAAACAGAGAGTACTTTCGCTGCGCGGTTGAATTGTAAAAGTTATTTTGATCTGAGCCGACGATGATGTTCCTTTTTCATTGAAATAATAACAAATTATCAAAATCGGTTCATCTGAGTGTATTACTGTTTAAAATTCAAAATCACAAGTTGACCAAAACAATTCGTGTTGGATACAGCAAAAGCAATTTAAATGTATATTACATGTCCAACACAAATCTTTAAATTACTTCATTCGATTTTTTCTTAATCTTGAATTGTTTCTTTTTGTGACTCTGAGATCGATCTCAATTTCGGAATCAAAATAATAACAAAAAATTGACCACAACGTACGGATTGAATTCCGTTCCTTATTGATTCAAAATTGTTAATTTGATTAAATAAATCAGTGAAATAATCTTACACGTCCACAAAACGATACGGTCAATTAACATACAATCACTCATTTTTACAGTCAATGATTTATGTAAAGCATTTTCTTGTGTATCAATATCACTGTCGTGGGAATAATAACGAACATTTAATTTAATTTCAGATTTAACGTGATTTTCATTTAATTATATAAATGTTTAACAAAATTCTTTGTTGAATGAATTTACGTGCGTTTTAAAATTTCTAATTCTACAAAAAGACACCAGTAATTTAGTTTTTTTAACATGAAAATATCAGTGATGTGTAAAGTAAAGGGTCCAATTAACTCACGAGGCGTTAAAGTGTTTAAATTCCAAAACATTCATTTGTAAAAGTCATCATTATATTTCATGAATAATAAACAAAAAATGAATTAGAAAAATGATATTGCCAAGATGATGGCTACTCATTCAAATTTATACAATCATCAAGTATATCTTGAAAAACGAATATTCGTTCCTTTTAGCGGCTTCTTTTGTTTTTGATTCCATTTTGAAGACACAAAGGGCAACGGAAAATGTAAAATAAAATATATTTATTTAAAACGTAGCTGTGCAAACCAGTTTCAACTTCAAGAGCCACAGACAAACTGGCTCCCTTCAAAATGAATCAGTAGACATATTGTCTCATAAATACTTTAACAAAAATGTAGTTTTGTTTTGAAAGGCTCATGAATGTTTGTAATTAATTTCATAAATGCATCGATTTCAATGATTTAATGAGAAGACGGGTCACTTCCAGTAAATTAAAGTTACAAGTTTGCCAGCGATGACAACGATATATTTATTAGAGTCGATTCGAAAATAAAGTCTGTTCGCAACACCAGCATCCAATTCACCATCGAAAAACACAATTGCTGCGTAAACGATAGGATTTTTTGTACTGTTGCAAGCGGTAAATACTTTTCATCCTATTTGAACTAATAAGTAAGAAAAGTGTTCGTCGGACCCCTTGACAAATGCTTCCACTAACGTACTTTCACAAAAATAAGTCACTTTTATGAATTCTAAATATAGGCCGGGAGTATCCATTAAGCTGGCTTCTTCGGAATCTGCATGAAGAATTTGATCAGTCACCACTCTTAAGAAACGTAATCACCATGTTTCTCATACCCTTCAATTTACGAACTGTTGCAACTTTCGAAGGACCTGTTGAACTATTCACGAACAAAGAGCCGTTAAATCGCATTGCTTCGAAGTAGGGAATGCAAAACTGGTTTTGATAATCGATTATCTCAAAAACGGGAACCGGTTTTCTCAAACTTGGAAACCGGTTTTCAAGGTTTTTAAAAAATTGGCTTTTTCCCTTCAAGCTCCACACCAAAATAATTAATTCTGCTTGAATTTTGAGTAACTTTTTTTTGTTATTTTAAGTCTCTACGCATATTTAACTAAAATCATAAGGAAAGTAGCTGAAAATGAGCCTAGTGCAACACCTAAACCTTAAATTCAATCACTTTACCTCCATATCTATAATTTGATTAACCTTTTTCAGACGGTAAGTAGAAAATTATAAGTGAGCAATGAGCAGCTACCTCAAATAGACTTTTTAGAAAAGTTTCATTCAAAATCTAATGCTTAGTAAGCTTTAGGGTAACTCAGATTTGCCTCTGACTCTAACATCAGAAAACCGTCTTCAGATGGTCAGTTGGGTGCATCGCTAATAACTAAAGTCGCTACGAAATATGGTGTTTATGCCTCAACAAACAAAAAACTGCTGTCGCGATATTTCACCTCAGCAATCATCAAGCGAACCGGGAATTGGATGTTCTTGTCGACGGAGTGAGGATAGAACATAATTTTATACCAACATACCTAGGGGTGCCCCTTGACCGAACACTCACGTACAGGCAGCTCTGCAAACAACGGAAAGTAAAACTTTACCTTTACAACAACCCCTATGTAGAGAACTTACTTTGTTATAATTTCTCCACATTTTGGATTGCGGCATTAGGTTGTGAAAGTTAGAAACACCAAAATTCTTACGATCTTGGCACTGCAAGTAGTCAGTGGGAGTGATGAGGTTCTTTTTTTAAAGAAACATTAAAGGCTTTTAGCCCTATTATGTTAAGTACAAAAGAACCTAATGAATCGTACTAAAGTTTGTTAAAAAAAGAAAAAATAGCAAAAGAATCAAACTAAATCAATAGCAAAGAACACAGCAGATAGATTCTTTAATGTAAAAGCATTGACACGACGTCCGGTTCTTGAAGCTCACCATGATAAACGCCTGACGAGCAAAAAAGAAGCAACATGTATGATTTAAGTATAGCTTTGAATGCAGTCAGACTGCTAAGACATTTAATGGCTAAAGGTAGCCACCATTATCTATTGTAAGTTGCCCGGAGTGAGAGCGCGAGAAGGAAGTGTGAAGATGACCACTCGCTCTTGTGAAATGGCTCTGTACGTCAGAGTTAGTTTGCATGTGAAAGTCACACTTTATTAGACTCTTTTTCATTGAGTAAATCAACACAGCCGTTTGGTGTTTCTTGAAATAATCTATAGGTAGAATTGAACTATCAAAATAATTCATTACGGTGCATAGTGTTTTATTTTTAAAAAATGGTTGACATTGGTAAGTTACTAATCCCTGATTACTATGCTTCACGATATTTGCGGATAATTTTATAAATTTGTTGTATTGCTTGGTCTTTGAAAACTGAATTTCTAAATGCTTGGATTGTAGACCAAAAGAAAACAAAAAAAAACGCTTTGTTTCGATTCAACAATCTACTAGCATATTTGCTGATTTCGTCTTATCAAGTACCTATCAGTTGGTACTTCAAAATATCAACACCCGAAAAATATTCTGTAACATGAAAAAAAAAAATTCCATGATACAGAGTGAAGTTGAACTTCACAAAATTGTAAGAGGTGGCAGACCTTACAAAATAGGGTCGAAATCGCCAGAAGTTGGCAGATCTAGCATTTCAACTCTACAATTGAAATTTTAAATAACTCTGGAAGTGGCAAATCTAGCAAAATCTGGTTGATCGAGCAAACGAGGTGTCTATAAAAGCAAAAAGACAGTGGATATGGTTGCTCATTCCACTATGTGTCGCGTCGTGCTGATATACACATAGCTTTGCCAGCATAGGTGTACTGATGAGTACTTATTAAGACGAAATCAGCAATATGCTAGTAGATTGTTGAATTGAAACAAAACGTTTATTTTTGTTTTCTTTTGGTCTAAATCCAAGCAATACAAAGTGAAATTTGCGGGTAAGATCGTTGAATCTATTGTGACCTACACTCTGAGCTCTACAATAAAAAATTTTTTAGTTTGTACCGACTATGCCTTATTTGGTAAATTTGACGTAGTGCCCGATTTTAATACACGCCGCCATTTAAAAAAAAAATGGCACGCTGTGCGGAGTCCCTATACCGCAAGCCATGCACGTTACGCAATGATTTTTTTTTAAGGAGAAGTAGTTCATCTAGCAAGTATTGAGGGGCACAGTTCCAGATCGGGTTCAAGTAACTCAAGTGGCTGTGGACAAAGGGAAAGTAAACATTAAACAACAAATTCTCTGAGTTAAAAAGGTCTGATGCTGGAACAAACCACCTTATACGTTTAAGTCCACCTATAATGGGAGAAATTTTTTTACGATTTTACTGATGTGATCATCCCAATGAGGTTGAGACGAAAAGCATTTCCTTAGAACAAATAATGCGAAATTCAAACGTCATTACTGGAAGGAGGTAATTTAATACAAATTTTGCTTGGAAAAAGCGGTACTGAAAACTCATTTCCACCGATCGTCTTGTTTTTTGATAGCGAAAATTCGTTAACTTTTATATTTACATCAGCTCTGCTGTTATTTTACGGCAACCTAGTGAGAAATTAGTTGTTTTTTCATTAACATGAAAATTCATGTATTTTTCTTAGAAAATTCGACGAAAACCGGAAAGCCGGTTTTGTAATTTCAAAACCGATAACCGGTCCGGTTTTGCATTCCCTACTTCGAAGTTCCCGCGAAATCCTGATTCAGGATTTCAGTGGGTCTGAGTCTTGGTCTACCAATAAGAAAAAAGTCTTCTTTCAGCCTGCCAATTCAACAAATGAAAGCGCCGTACATCCAAAATCTCTTTATTTAAATGAACATAACAAATTGCCAAATTAGTCAAATAAATCTATCTATCTGAGTTCGGTCCACCAGATCCGGAGACAGAACCTGAAGAACATTGTAGTTTTCATTACAAAGTTTAATCGTCCTTATAAGTAAATAAGAACATCGTTAAATATCACACATATTAAAGCATTTTTTGTGTATGGGTTTGTGTTACATGGATGAAAAACGGCCAAACAGTTTTTTTTTTTCATATATTGTAATATATGATGTGTGGAGATAATTTTTGTCCATTGAAGTGGGATCCGTGGTGGTTCAAAAATTTAATTTTTATAGAGGAATTTGTGGTGAATAGAAATGGAGTCCAACACCGCTTTGTGTCAAATAGTAACTTGTACTGAAACATAAAAATTTATTACAGTGTGACATTTCTTTCAAAATGGCGGCGTGTGTCAAAATCGGGCACTACGCCAAATTTACCAAATAAGGCAAAAGCGGATAAGGATGTTGAATCTATCATGAACTACAAGCAACGCTACAGTAAAAATTTTTTAATTTTTACCGATTTTGCCTTATTTGGTAAATTTGGAGCAGTGCCCGATTTTGACACACGCCGCCATTTTGAAAGAAATGTCACACTGTGCAGTGATGAGATTGGGGTGATAATTTTTCCTAAAATTATATATTTATTTCTTCATTCTTAACTCTTAAGTCCGACCATGTTCCGTAATAAATCTTAAAAAAATAGTTAAATAGTAGCATAATTAAAAAATATAATTAAAGTAAATTTCTCACACTTTAAACAGCTAATTACGTTTGCCATTACAAATTTAACTTATTTTTACAAATCTAAAGAAAACATTTTGTTAGTTCAAGTAAAATGTAAAACTTATACTTGCTGTCTGATATAATAAACTTTAATTTAATTATTTAAAAAAAAACTTAACATTCAATGATTTATGCTTTCTTCATTGCTAAAATGTAAATTCGAGAGATAATGTTTTTCTGCACAGATAGATAAATTAAATTTGTTTAAACGTTGAAATTTAAAAAACGTTGTGCATAGTTTTCTATAAGAACAATCCTATTATGGAACTAATTTAAGTGATTTTACACAGTGTTTATAATCGATGCCTTCTCACCATTTTATGATTTGAAAGAGTTTACACCATACAATTGATTTACCGAGCGAGTTATTTAAAATTTTATACCTTGTTAGAATCTTTTTTTTTCGAATATTCGTGTAGACTGATTCGATACGCTTCATGTAATCGTATTTCAGATATAATCACATACTTTTATAGATACATATTGATAATCTCATAACGAAGTATGTATTTTGTTGAAAAATAATTTTAGAAACATTAGCTAGAGCTAGGACCCGTACGTTCTCGCACTAAAGTAATTGTACGTATTTAAAATTTTATGGAATTTATCTGAACGACCACAGTTACTCAAGATGATGCCGAAAAATCTTCCGATGTACTTGTTTTAAAAACAAGGATAAATCAAAATTTATAGCATCACATCAAATTACTAACCAACGAAACCTTATTACATCATTCAAATATTCGCACAAATTATACTTCAACCATTAACACAGAGATGGTACAACGATCTCAACGATAGATTTAACGACACATAGTTCCAGAACATTCTACACGACATAACCATGTTGAATTTAATCGCTATAAAAGCCGTACTGGAGTTAACATATGACACACTTGTCTTGACCGCTGAACTGTATACATCTTACGTTTAGTTTATACAATAAAGCGAAGAATCTAGCAGAGCAAACTGTTTTATTTCTAAATTCGAACAGTTGTATTGAAAGTGTATGCGCCTTACGTTTAGACCGTACCATCAATACATAATCGTTTGGCCAATGATTAGAATTGCCAGCCCATTCATCGTTTGCATAATCTTCAAATTAGTTTTTGGTCCAGTTCAAGAGCACTAGAGCTTTGATAACTCTTTATAACTCTTTCCATTTCAGAAAAATCCTACGTTTCCCGATAGGCGATTTCTATGCCGAGATATTGAGTAACAACCTCCGTACAAGCCCTTAGAGAGAGGTCTCTGTGATGCATTTATTTGCGTGAGGTGTAACCGCGGCTCGTTACAAAAATAAGGTTTTTACTCTATGCGAAAAAGTTTTATTGAAACATTTCTTCGACCATACGGGGCCTTTCATATGAAACTGGATACCTTATATGATGCTATCAATCATTCAATGAGAGTGTGAAAGTGACAAACATAGTAGACTGTCCATAGGTCCTGTATATCCGACTTGAACTATTATGCTCATCTTTCAACCAATACTAGTTCCTTTCAGGACGGTTGGCTGAATTGTCTTAAAAAAGTTTGGCGACGGTCGGAGGGAGATTGATTTAATTACTCTTTCGGCCAAACCTTACAAACCTTAGCCATGTTACAAAACCTATGAGTCTCTTTGTACTTTGTACGGGTTTACTAAAAAGATATTTGTAAACATAATATGTGACAGGATTTCACTGATTTGTAATATTTGTTGTGTTGTCACTTATTTTAGTTATTTTAATCAATTGAAACTGATCAAATCATTACACTCCGAGCAGCTGCAAAATTTAAAATTTAGTTGCATTCACGCATTTTATCTCGAAAATTGAAAATAATTCTCCGCAAATTCTGTACAATTGAACCAAAAGACCCGTCCATTGCGTTTACGACGACGTTTGTAAACAGTCGATTTGAGAGGGGAAGTAAGGAAGAGAATCGATCATGGTCCTTTAAAGTACTCCAGTACTGTAGACTAGTCTAGAATGACCTTGATAATGTCTACTTAGTAGACGAAACCTTTCGTTCGAAAGCCCAATTTTGTTAGGCGAAAAAGGTAAATCTTTTTTAGGTTTATTAAAAATCCGTTATCGCGATAATTGAAAATTCTTTTATGGCATTGGGCATTGTCGGACAAAGGGCCGCCGAGCTAGGGTCGCTTAAGTGGTTGTAGATCTTTTGTACATAACTCGAATAAATCTTTTCCGATTTTCAATTTTTTTTTAGTCGAAAGGTAAATTTATGGAAGAAATTTTTTTATAAACCCTTGGACTCAGCCAGGACGTGTTTTTTTAATAAATCGGGTAAATCTTATCGAAATGTCTTTTTTCCTGAAAGATTATCACATTATCGAATTTTGAATTGAATTCGATCAAAATCGTTTAAGAACTTTCGAAGTTACTGTTGAGAAAATGGTCAATATCTATGCGAAATTAAATCCGAAATCGCTTTTGCCCTTCTCACGCTATACGACCCCAGACGATGTTTAGTGGTTTTTCGTGAATATTCCTTTAATAATGAGGTTTTTTGTGCAGAGGCGAACTTTTTTGTCCATGCAAGTTTGGGTGGGCGGCCTATCCTCAGTGCTTTAGGTCTGTTCTAAGATCGGCCGTAGTACAAAAAAAAAATTTTTTAATCTTAAGATTTTTAATCTTATCCTTTCGTCAATTTCCAATCCAATTTAATGTGAACGTAATTTCATACACTTAAGAGTTAAGACAATATTTACTTGATGTTCGATTCTTTTTGCAACATCTGTTCTGCTGTGTTAAGCATAAATGCCGTATCGCACAATCGAGGAGCTTTCAATTTGTATGCATAAACAAAAGAAGCTAACAAAGCTTAGGTTTGCGATCCGGCATTTACGCTTAACACGGCAGTGTTCTGTTTGCCGCATCTCCCGCGTACGGGGCCCTTGCGTATGTTTTAATATTCGTATCCGGAAAGCCATAACTACCCTATCATTCTACTTTCATTCTTCAGTCGGTTGAAATTTTAATTTTCCCATGACATGACAAATGCATTCAACTTTTCTTGTTTAACATGAGTGTCATCACACTATGATTGTTGATGCATCAAACAACAGTTTATCAGAAATAGTTACTAAAACTAATCTGCTAACGAAGCTAACAATGTGTTGTGAATAACCGAGACAGTAAACTAGGTGATTTCTCGATTGATCTTTTAAGCTTAGGGTGGGGGAAACCTGAGATGGTAGCATGCATTTTCTGTTGATTTACCTCTTAATTTTGAGAGAATCCTTATACAGGCAAATAGAAATCAGCTCTACTTTAAATCGATCTTCAAATCAAGAACACTGAACATCAACACGCAAAAAATAGTTGGCCCCTCACACGCCTGTTCTTTTTCCGCAGCTGCTCACACTCCTGTTTTTCCATTTCCACTTCAATATTTCTAAACGTCATGAAGATTCGCTCGAAATTCACTTTCACCTAAGTTGTGCGTTAACAAGTGGAAGCATGACCGAATCGAATGCGGTTGCTCAGGGTTTTATTCTTCTTCTTTTGAATGTGTGATGACTACACTTTTTCATTTCTGAATAACTAAATATCTCTATTACTGTACAAAAATGTGTGGCCGCTTCCATTCCTATCACGTGTTTGACGGCCGCTCAATGTTTTTTAAATATGCTGTAAGGCCCTGAACAACATTGCCTTTGAACACTTTACTCTAGCTCTAATATTAAGATAACGAATAAAATGTTTTTACGTCGTTTTGTCATGAATGCGACGCTCTGCTTTTCAGTTTGATGGAAGAAGCTGTCGGTTTTCCAGGATCAGTGCAGCACCCAAACGTCCGAAATAAAATAATTTAGAAAAAAATACGTCTTTACGAAATGACAATTCAATTTAGAATGAATATTTTACAAATGCTGAAAACTAGATTATACTGAACATACAACGATTGTTGGTAACTGTGATCATATCAAATTGATATTCCAACAGAAGCTTTAAAAAACAACGGAAACACATGCATAGATAGCTTCGTTTCGCAGATGCCGTTGACACTATTCAAATTGTTAAATGAAGAACACAAAAACGAAATGCAAGATAAACCAAACAATTCGACGCTGAACACTGGGAAAAGGTCGACCAGACACATACAAAATTTTCAACATGTTCGTATATAACTTGAATCGAACTTGAAAACCGCAAATCTCTTATCAGACGTGTGACTGAATGGGTGTCGAAGTTTTTTCGTCACAAAGTCTCAAAAATCCTATGATCGGTAGAACACAGCTGCGATTCTTGCGAAGCGAAGACGTGACAGTTCGCAAACTGGAATAACTCACAATTACGAATGCAATGTAGTTTTTTTTTGTCGACTTCCAAGAATTATCGACGTGCGAAAAATTTACGTTAAAAGTCCAAACAGTTGATTTAAATTCGACTGCACAAACATTAATCAAATATTAGTGTTTGGTCAATAACATCAACCAAATACAACAAAACATCTCCATGTTTATTTTCGACACAAAAAAATTAAGTTAATTAGATTTTATAACATAATAGGTGCTCATTTGATTTATGGTCATAAATACATATAAAAATTAACTAATGAAAGTGCGGTAAACCACAAAAATATGATGCAAAAGCAAAGTTTAAATAGAATTCTTTTTTATTGCTTGAAGATGTGACGGACCGACCGACCTTTAGTTAAAAGGATCCGAAATAGCAGGGTGCCTTTTAAACGATTGAAGTCAATTTGTGAATTCAAACACCTTCCAAGGTTTCTGATTTTTTTTAATGGAACATCAATAATGTTAAGATTGTTTTCGTACCTGTGTACATTTATGCTTATAAAACTGTGTGGAATGCGCTTTTAATATTAGTTTTTATGCGCTCGAAGGTATCGATTTTGAACGATCTCTCCCTTTCTCAAAATGATATATTAAAAGGAAATGCGATTTAAATTGCAGATATCCTCATAAACATAAGGGAGAAAATGATGTTCACACCATATTGTCATAATGCGATTATAGTGTTAATCCTACAGAAACTACAAAATTTTACAAATAGATCTTGATTAGATGAAAAATGTGTTTATTGTTTCAATTTTTTTCTGTCGTCGACCGAGGGGCAGATAATCAAAAGTTTCGTTGACAAAGGATTTTCTCTTGTGTATGTAATTTTCTAAGATTTGGACAAGGATTTTCACTTTTTATATGGGATTTTCCAGACAGGTTGACAAAAAGAGTTTTCTACGTTCATCTGCCCCTCGTCGTCGACTTGTGGCGTTATCCGATTTCCACTACAATCTTGAACTGAACAACTTATCTTGTCAGACGTTCCATCGGAATTTTAGACTACGACCACACCGCCAATTCACGCCCACAAAATTTTTAGAACCAGTCGAATTTTGACCCGGTAGTAGGGGGGATCATCGATCATTGCTCTTAGATGACTCACCACCAATAAAAAATCTGTCTGTCAACACGATAACTCGAGTAAAATTCCAAATGATTTTCAAAGCTAATCGGGGCTGAATCTGGGCCGTCGAGCTAGGGCCGTTTTAGTTGTTTTCGATCTTTCGTACTTTCTGCACATCCAGAAGATACCAATCGCTTTGTCCAGCTTGTCATTTAGATGCATTATATCCATGTCATCCTATGGTCGAAGGTGACCCCTAGGTACTTTACCATCACCCTAGGGTTAAGTATTTACCCATAGAGTCTAAAACTTTCTAGCTCCAGTTCATCAATCTTGTGTTTTCTTTTGAAAAGTATTAACTTTGGATTTACTCTGAGTTCTTTTTCCTTACACCATTTTTCTACTACTTTCAACGCCCCTCTCATCAGGGTTGTTTGACATATTCCTCCAATGAGGACAGAGACATCATCAGAATAACCTTGGGTAAAAATTCCAGATTGATTGAGCATGACCAGTACAGAGTCTATTACCATACACCAAAGTATAAGTGATAATATTCCCCCTTGAGGGCATCCCCTGGTCACTCCCAGACTGGTTGTGATTCCGCAAATATTTGCTTCCACAGTTCTACATCACAGCATTCTAACAATCCATCTCACAGCTATGTCCTCTGTTTGCCTTTCGTTGCAGCCTTCTCAATTACATCGAAGCCTGTATTGTCAAAAGCTCCTTCTATGTCCATGAAACAGCCACTTGATTGCTACCCAGCATGCTTTCAATTTTTTGGGTCATCTGGTGGAGTGCTGTATCAGTAGATTTTCCTGTCTGATAAGCATGCTGGTTTGCATGAAGTGGGAAATTTCTTAGGACTTCTTTCCTCAGGTAAAAGTCGAGAAGCCTTTCCACTGACTTTAGTACAAATAGGCTGATAGGCTTGAAGTCCTTAGCTTTGCAGTGACTTGTTCTTTCAGGTTAGGGTGTGAAGGCCACTCTAACCCTTTCCTAATCCTTTGGGATATAGGTCAGTGCAATGGATCTCTTCAAAATACCAACCAATCGGTGGAGAAGTAATTCCATTCTTTCCTTTAGTAAGGCTGGAAAGGTCCCATCTGGTCCCGCGGACTTGATAGAGTGAAATTTATGAATCGCAAATTTCACTTTTCCTTTCTTTGTTAACTTTGAGAGAACTTCCAGTTACCCCTACTTGGTGTACCCCTATTTAAGTTTTCTGGGTCAGCGTCTTTTTTACCCTGAATGCTACCCAGAAAATGAGTTTGAAGGAGGTGCTCAGCAGTTTCTTTACCGTTTGCAGTGTAACTTCCATCTGGTTTTAGCGAAGAACCTACCTGAACGGTAGGGTCTTTCGCTAGAATTTTATGGACAGGGGCATATGCCGGTACTGAGTTTGCCTCTTCAAAGAATTTTTCTTTAGTTTTTTCTTTGTGTTAAGCTAGGGTTTCCTTGTACTCTTTCAGGAGGGTCTTGTAAATGGCCCTATTTTCTTCTTGGTTTGATCCCCTCCCTGCCCTATTCCATGCCTTTCTGAGTTTCTGCTTTTTTGCCTCTATGACTTTACTCCAGTTATGGTTTTTATGGAGGGGCTTAGTATAAGATAGAGGGCATTCCAAATGATAGGCCTTCAACATCGCTGCTGAAAGCCCTTGATTAGCTTCTTCCAACGCTTCCACTGTTATGTAACGTTCACGGATGACTAATCACCAATAAGAAAATCTCTCCGTCTGTCTGTAAACACGATAACTCGAGTAAAGCTTAACCGATCGAAAAAGCTTTTATGGGAATGAATCTGGGCACTGTCGGCCCAGGGCCGTCGAGCTAGGGCCGTTTTGGTGGTTTTCGGTCTTTTGTACATAACCCGAGTTCCGATTTTCATAACTTTTTTTGTTTGAAAGGTCTGGAAATGCTTGACAATTACTGGAACAAACTTTTTTGATTTTGAGCTTTTGGACTCAGGTAGGTCCTTAAAACTGAGTCGCTACTATGACCCAAAGTGTTTTTTGTACATAAATCGGGTAAATCTTATCCGATTTTCAAAATCTTTTTTTTTTCCTGAAATCTTTCAAAAAGTTGATTACAAGATTGAATTTGTGCGAAAAGTTTCGAAGTTACGCTCGAAGAAGTGCACAAAAAAACCTAGTTTTTTGAAGGTTGATGACACTTTTCGATATCTCTACGAAATTACAATGGAAATCGCTCTTCAAGGTTTTGAATGATAGATGTGGACATCAGAAACTCACGAAAATTAGATTAGTGAAAATCTGTTGAGTCGTTCGGGCTGTAGTGTCCTTTGTGTCGGCCAAACTCACGTTACGCGACCCAACACGATATTTGATCGTTTTTCGTTAATATTCCTTAAATGATGATTTTTTTTTGTACAACGTTGTAGAGAAAAAAGATGCGAACGTTTCTTCCATGGAAGTATGGGTTAGAGACCTCTCCTAAGTGCGCTACGTCGTACAGTGAGATATTTGTAAGGGGTTTGGATACGAGACTTCTAATCTATTGTAAAAGAAGACGAAGTATTATAAAAATATTTCAATGTTGAGAAATACAATTGTAGTCATGAACTCTAGGCTACTCCTAATGTGCTCCATAGAGAATTTCCACATTTTGATGAATTTATTGACTTTTAAGAAAAAAATCAGACGAAAATCCGAAACGGTACGGATATTTCCTGATGTTTCCTGAATCCAAGAAAAAAATAATCAGATCAAAAGATGCTGTATAGCCGGAGAACGGTACCTTGCCGCAACCCCTTACAAATATCTCACTGTGCGTCCGTCGGTTCTAGTACAAACAAAATTTTTTTTGTGTGAAAATAGTTTTTTTTTTAGTTTTGAGCTTTTTTAAGGATTTGCAGAGGTTTTTTACGCCGTTGCTTCGGACGGGTTTTTCAATATTACCCTTTCGGCAATGTTGGAAGAACATTATTGTCCATCGATCAATAGATCCCTGAGCTTAAGTTTCCTGAGGTAATTTATGATCCTTGCAGAGGTACGGGTCTCTTTGGCCATACTTCATTCATTCAACATCAATACATAAGTTTTCTCTTGATGCATTAAATAGGTAGGGGGAGTAGGTTATTGACTATGACATTTTTCTCTCCCAATAAGTAAGATAAACGTCGGTGACACTGTATCCTGTAAAATTCATTGATTTTTGAAACAACCGAACAAGATGTTAACAGAGTTTCGTGTCGAAAGAGCGAGAAAAGGAAGAAGAAAATAAAATTAAATAAGAAAGCAAAAGAATACAAAAAACTGAATAAAAACCAATGGTGTCTTATTATCACTCATTTCTATGTGTTACTTTTGACACTTGAATTGTAATCAATTAAAATTAGCCACATCAAAAAAGATGTACAAAGTTTTTCGACATCAACAAAAACAACAACAACAACAACAGCACAAAATGAAAATTATACGTAATTATAATAATTTGATATTATATGAAACCACAAATTAAATTGGTTTGGCTTGTCTTTTCGACTTTTTTTGCTTTTAAGGGATCATGCCTAACATTTTGAACAGAATCAAGTGATGTTGCAGCTAAAATAATAAAAGACTTCAACGTATACCCAATGCAGATGCGGTATAAGCAAATATTGATGAAAAAAACACAAGAAATTATGCGTAAGGCAAATAAAAATATAGCAATAAATTTACGGTTTAGCTGAAAGAAATTTAGAATTTATATTTGAGAAATGTTAGTGTACGGTTCAATTTGCTTTACACCTGATTGAAATTAACTTTTGAAGAGGATCAGAAAATGAATGTGGCCTATATTAACACTATCTAATACAATACACAAAAATTGTATAATTTACACATTTGCAGGTGTTTAATAAAAAAATTATAACAAACCCATTGTTAACACTTCATAAATGTTTATTATTATTATGATTGTACATCAATAATTTAAATACCACATGCTGGTTCGGTTTCGGTGTTAAAAACATAATACAATTTTTCATATTTGATCTCGTGCATGCGTTATACAAATTGTTTGAATGATATTTTGAACCTCTTTAAAAATGTACGCTATTAGCGCTGTTAGCTTAGGCTATTTAGCAGTTGATCTGAGAGAGTCAGTGCGAAAGCACAGCCCCTCCCCGAATTAATGCTGTGAGGCGGCTCCGGAGAGAAGAGAGCATGGAGAGTAAAGAAGGGGTTTTTAGTTGGTTGGTGCATAGATCAAGGCAACATGCCAGTGTTGCCAAATCCAAATTGATTCATTTTGAAAAAGCGCATCGAATCCAGTTTTGCATATAGTTGTTCATACATGATTTTTTCTAAGATCTTCGATAATGAAGATAGTATAGAGATCGGTCTATTCATGTCAGTCATGTTACCATCTTTAGGTAAGACAACAACTTTTGCACATTTCAGGACATCTTCAAAATCAGCTGTGACAAAGCAATTATTGATTAAACGAGCCAAAGGTTCCGACAAAATATGATTGTACTGTTGCAGGAATTTCATGCTAATGCCATCATGGCCTACAGCGGCACCCGATCGCATCTTGTCAATGTATAAAGATACTGTCGATGGAGTAACTAACTCGAAATTGAAACCTTTCAAAAAAATCAGGGGGAGTTTGCCTTTAGGCGAAGTCTTTTGAGAGCCCGATTTGATGACTTTATTAACGTTTATTAAGTGTTTATTAAGATTATTATTAAGATTGTACGATTGGAGCGATTACTTCATAAACATTCCAATTTTTAGTTGTCGGGTCAAGGACATGATCTAATAAAGTAATTCGAATTAATATTTTGAAGCAAGAAGATTTTCTTATGAAGTTTCACCAAAATTAAAGTGTACGACGGCACGCTTCTATAGTTCCTTATTCCTTAATTTCTTTTTCGAACTTGGTTGGCCTTTTACTTTAATCACAACTTTGACTTTCGTCATATTTAGGCAAAAAAGAAACGCACAGACACCAGAAGAGTAAAATTGAATTATGAAACAAAATGGCGGTCGATACAGAGTCAGCGTAAATCAAATAATTAATTTACAGTTTTTAAAGGACATATTCAGTGCAGTGGCTGTTTTAAGCAGGCTTGTGACCAGGATGAATTGGCAGGAGGGGCATGCCCCATCGCAGTATTACGAAAATTGAATTAATTTTGAAAACTTGTGTCATTTCCCGAAGGCGACAATTTTTTTGTTTCCATTTGCATATGGAGTAGTTTTTGGTCCCAATTGGAAAATTCTTCACTCAAATTTTTTTTAAAAAGTTGCATTACGATAGAGGAAGAGTAATTTTTAGACCTGTGCGAAGGTACGAAGTTCTTCGAAAAGGGGCCTATTGCGTTTACCACGACGTTTGTAGCCAGTCGAATTTGGACCCATGAGTTGTCTAATTTTTCGTTTTGGGTTCTAAATAGTTGTCCTTCCGTCTGTCAACACGACTGCCGCTTCTGAAACGACGAACAAAGAAAGCTTTTCTTTGCAAGAAGAAAAGATTCGGAAAAATTATCTGAGACTCTGAATAAAACTACACAATTATGTTTTTGTGGATCTTGCAGAATGTCCCGTGTAATTATTAAGTGAAACCTTCGTTCATTTCGAGGCCTATGCCGAACGGATGCAACTAATGTTATTGTTGCTCACGTGACGTTACGCAGGTCTCGAACTCCCTTCACCCCTGTCGTCGTGTGTTATATCGAATAAAGGTAATAAATTGGCCTTTACGGGAAAAATAAAAACTGGAAACATTGGTCAAAGTGTGTGGCGCTGACGACGCTTTAAAAGGCCAGATTATTTTTAACTTTTTGCGATCATTTCATTTGTAAAGAATTTCTTGGCTTAGTTTCGTTTTTGGAATGTTTGAAGTCTCTGAAGGTTGGTTTCTAATAATTCCTTACTCCTTCCGTGTCCAATTCTCTGCTCCTTCTATGTATAAATCTTTATTTTTGGGATTTTCTTTGTTTTCTGATTCTCTTCAGGATTTTTGAAATGTTTGGAATAAATGAAGGCTGGTTTCTGAAAATGTTTCAGTCCTTCCAGGAACATCAATGCAGTATTTGGGATTAGTAGCAGAAATTAAACTAAACAACTTCCATTAGTCTTTTGTTTGGTGCAGTGAGGTGATTCAAGGAAAATCGGGGAGCTAGGTGTTGTTTGGTGCACAGCGTAGCTGCATCAAAGTGTAGTGAGGTGCAACGTGGTGTAATGAGGTGCTGCGTGGTGCAATGAAGTGCTGCGTGGTGCAGCGTGGTGCAGTGAGGTGCTGCGTGGTGCAGCGTGGTGCAGTGAGGTGCTGCGTGGTGCAGTGAGGTGCTGCATGGTGCAGTGAGGTGCTGCGTGGTGCAGTGAGGTGCTGCGTGGTGCAGTGAGGTGCTGCGTGGTGCAGAGTCTTGCAGTGCATGATGCAGGTAGATAGGTACATTGCAGGTAGAGCAAATTAAGGGGGGCAGTTTTATGCAAGTATGGATTCATGGCATCCCATTAGTACCGATCACATAATATTGCTTTATATTCCTTAAGAGTTTTGACGGTAACAGGCTTTTTCAACTTAAATTTATGCTAGTATGTTAGTTGGTGAATTTTAGCGTAAATTTGTTCTGGCTCATTCGTTGCAAAAATTGAAAAAATGTAACGAACGGAACGGAGTAAGCGAGAGAAAAATATATGAAAAATTGAAAAAAGAAAGAGAGGCATACAAATGTCACTTTGTAGCCCTTATGGAATAAGCATTCTGTTTTTAAGATCTAACTTACCTAACATACAGGGAGAATTAAATAAAAGAAAAAAGGATTTCGACAGGGGTCTGGCTTGGAGATAGTGAAGGGTATGGGCATGGGGTTTAAGGGTGAGTGAATGTTGAAAAGAGATACTGACAAATCTACCGTCATAATAGTTTATTGGGAACGTACGTCAATTGGAGTTGTGACAAAGAGTTCAGGACAAAAATACGAAGTTAAGTTAATCGAAATATCGGTTTCGATTTACTTAAGTTACCATTATAAAGGAGGGACCTACAGACGGTAAATTGTTTTCCATTCGTTTATACCGGATCCAGTGAAAATATAATTTCACACAGTAGATAACATCTGTCTCCACAATACGAGCATTGAAAAAATTAAATTGAAAACCGAATATCATGAGAATTTAAGAATAATTTGATTTTCTATTAGTGTGAAAAGGTTAAAATCAATTTTCACGGCGTTAACAAGGGACCATCAACGACGAAAAATTTTATTCATCGATTAGATGGTTTTTAGTGTATGAAATGTAATGATATTAAAGAGAACGGCATTTATACCATAAAATGAACACCAATGTAGCGTTAAATAGCAAATTAGATCAATTTATTTATTTATACGAAAAGAAGTTCTCAACATCAGTTTTATATGCAAACAAAAAAGGTGCATAGTCACTAAAGGTAAGTAATCGCACAAGCATAAGATCAAAAAAACGAGACCATTTCTTTGATGCGACCTTTTCTGACTGAATTTTTTGATCAACCATATGTTCTGTTGGTGGGCTATAAAAGCAATAATTTAATGATGATGGTTGAATTTCGATTTATTTTCAATTAATAATAATGTGCAAAAGAAACTTTAGAATGGTGTTGTGTTCCTTTCACATCAATTTGAGTTTATTTTACTTCAAACAAACTAGAAGAATTGCTAGAAAGTTCGATAATTTCAGTGATTACCACTCAATTTCTTTAGTTCTTCCACTCAACTTCATCTTATAATTTTCTCCTATTATAATTGCTGAAAGCAATCTTGAGAATCCTGTTGTTAGTTAGAGTTCATAGTCAAACGTTCAGAAAAAATACATCATTTTTGACAAAAAACATACCCGAGCCGAACCCGAAACCCTTAAACGAACTCGAACGTTTTGACCACCCATTTCGTCCATACGCAGACAGATGTGTCGAACTTAACCTAAAGTCGTTACTGAGGCGCCGAACCAATGCAGCTGTCTTTTTCATCCATGACGTTCTCACTGGTAAAATTAACTCGCAGTTCATCCGGAATAAAATAAGATTGAACGATGGTTCACGAGCTTTCCAAAAAAAAACGACAATGATCGAGATTACTAGTAGCATATGCGAGTACTCGCAATTTTCACCCTTCAATTTTGCTTGTAAATTATTCAACCTTGCCGTAAATCATGTTAATCGAACTCTACCATCTCGTGAGTTTCGTAAAGAAGTTCATAAACTTGATGATTCGATCTTCGGAAATTTTGGCATGGTGGGGTAATGTGTTTGTTTTGAGCTATCTTTTCACTACCCTGATAAAACCGAAAGCTGATGATGATTATATACTTATCTCACCTTTTGACGATTTATTCCATTTACTTGCTTGACGATGCTATCTATTATGCTTTATTATTTTGATTTTTTACTTTTCCAACGAAAATTTATTACAAACTTTATCATTTAGTTTTGTAGGTTTTTTGGAGGTAATAAAATTCCATTGTTCGAACAATGGAATTCTGAGAAATATGCGGATATTCTATAAAACTATAAAATTAAATGGAAGTAATTGTATGTGGAAATTTAACTTTTCTCTATTTCTTCCTTGTTCATATCTATCCTTGTTCTTTGTTTACGCTGTATTTTCTTTTATTTTATGTAATTTTCATGTTTGCCTCTATGTAAATGTTTTATATTTATCTATAAGTATTATAACGTTTTCATGGTTTTTCAACGAACGCTATGGCTGCAGTCATCGCGTGTGGAAAAAGTGAGGTATCCTGGTATCCTAGATACCGGGAATTTTTGGGAGCCGAAAAATTAGATACCGCGAAATTAGACGAAATAATAACATACGACGCGTCGAAGAAATCGGGAAATAACTAAAAATCGGGAAATGACTAAAAATCGGGAAAAAAGTAAATGTCGAAAATAACTAAAAATCGGGAAATACGTAAAAATCGGGAAATGACTAAAAATCGGAAATTAACTAAAGTCAAGAAGTGTGTAAAAATCGAGAAATGACTAAAAATCGGGAAATACCTAAAAATCGGGAAATGACTAAAAATCGGGAAATGACTAAAAACCGGGAGATAAATAAAATCTGGAAATGACTAAAAATCGAGAAATAAGTTAAAATCGGGAAATAACTAAAAATCGGGAAATAAGTAAAAATCGGGAAATAACTGAAACGACTAAAAATCTGCAAATAAATAAATGTCGAGAAGAACTAAAAATCGGGAACTAAGTAAAAATCGGGAAATGACTAAAAATCGGGAAATGACTAAAAATCGGGAAATAACTAAAAATCGGGAAATGACTGAAACGACTAAAAATCGGCAAATAAGTAAGTGTCGAAAATAATTAAATTTCGGGAAATTTCTGAAAATCGAGGAAAAGCTGAAAATCGGGAAATGACTAAATTTACTAAAAAATGGGAAATAGCTAGAAGGTTGAAATCGTTAAAAATCAAAGAATAACTAAAACTTGTAGAAAAAAATCTTTTTTGGGTCCCGAGAGATTTTATGGTCCCAGAAATGATAAAAAAAACAATTTTCAACATTTTCGCCTGCGGTGCTACAAACATTCGGATACTTTATTAACTATTTTACATGCAAAGAGTAAGTAAAAAGTAAGCCCAACCGAACTTTGCCGACAAAGCGACGATGTTAATTTGCGAGTGAGACGGATAAATGTTTTAATTTAACTTTATTCTTCTTCTTCTATATGAGGAATGTCTTTCGACCTTATAAAGTACTTAAATAATTCGTCATGAGCAACGCGTCACACAAAAATAAACGAGAACAGTCGGTTACGATATGATAAAAAAATTTAAACAAAATGAAAATGAGATATTTCACGAGAAAATTTCACAGTTAAAAACAAATAAAACAGCTTTAATTCATTCGCGACGCCATCTCAGACGAGAAGCTCAGTTAGAGTCGGAACCAAAGGAGTCTCAGACACTAAAATAGTCTCTACACTCAAATTTAAACCCCGTTAACGATGAGTTCCTCTTTACTGGAGGAGGTAATGAATTGTAAATCGAGACTCCACTGACAAAAAAAGGTCTTAGCAAAACATCGGACCGAACCCTTGGAAGTAACATATTAAACGCTCGCTTATTCTGTTGCGGAGAGCGCTTGAAAAGTATTACACTCGCGTTTTCATGATAATTAACTTCAATATAATTTTCTTTATCCCGTGATTATGCATGAAATTCAAAAATAAATATGAAATTTTCGCCAGCGGCGCTGTCTTTTATGTTTACAATTAAGTTAGCACCTTTCCAAACTATATTCTGAGAAATTGTCCTATTTTTAAAATAAATTTCAGGAAATTTAAGAAAATGAAGGACAAGCGTTGCGCTCCCCATCAAGGAAAACAAATTGAAAGGAACGCTTTAAAAAATTTTGCTCGCGTATTAATCATATGCTAAGCGGTTAAGTTATCTATCGGTTATTCTTTGTGCTGAATACCCTAATCCGCAACAAAACGAGGAAGGTACGTCCTATTTTCGAAATCGGAAAATTCGGTTACTAAAATCGCGAAATTTTACAATAAAAAAACGGGAAATTCAGCCTGATTTTAGCGGATACCAGGAAAAATCGGGAAATCGATTTTGGATACCGGGAAAAAACGTAATTTCCACACGCGGCAATCTTTTTCCATGTCAGCTAGTGTAGTGTATTATAAATCAATCAATGAATTAATCAAAAAGATTTTATCGGATTGCGTTTTTAGTCGAGTTTCGGGCGGTCCGCTCACCTGTACCGTAAAGTCCTGATCCTAGAATAGGAACCATAGTTTCATGTCCTCATTTGAGGCGGAATCAAATTCGCAGAAAGTACAACGTGGTGAGTTTTTCTTTTAGAGGGCTTAAGAAGAGATATCTGAAAAAAGATGTACGTCCTTTTGTCCACAGACGATAACTCGAGTACTGACTGACTTTAAAAATCTCTTTTTTCATGCAACTTAATCGGAAATGTTGTGTCAAGTTCGAAGTTGAGCGAAATCAAGAACTTGCAAAGATTCCGTCGAAAAAGTGATCAAAAGTGTGTTTTTTTTTAGGATGTATGGGCTAACTCCGCCACTATAACATCAACAAAAAATAAAAAACCATAGAACAGATTGACAGTTAACTTACCTAACTGTTTACCAAATTACTTAAACTGTTAATTCAAAAATAAAAAATCAAAATTAAGAAATGGGTCATAAAAGCACAATCCACATATTGAGTTACTAACATCGAATAAAAAGGGTCCCAAGGCTGTTAACAACGTTGTCTTAAGAAAAAGGCTGCTATTGAAATCGTTGTGTTGCACATCCACAAAGATCAAAGTAAAAGCTCAATGTAAGTCAATTTGATTGTGAATTACAATCTCTGTGTAGCAATATATTTTATTTGATCAATTTATCATACCGTCAAACTTTATAACAATAATAATGTTAAAAATTATTATTTTAATTCTAGTCGAACATACAAAAGACGTTATTTGCTTTCTTATTCTTTAATATGTTACATGCTGTAACATATTAAAAACAAAAATTAAGAAAAAAAATCATTGAAAGAAAAAAATAAAATATTACAGAAAAGGTGTGAACATTATGCACAACAAATTTACTCAGCTGGAGACCAATAAGCGGTGTTCTACAATACCTAATAAAGGTTCATTGAAAACAAATCATCATGATGAAGCATTAGTTTACATTTAACATTTTATAAAAGCTTTATGCTTATACGTACAAAAGGAACGTCAATGGAACGAAAACTATTTATTTATATTTGCTTTTGAAACTTTGTATAAAGAAATGCTTTGAGATGTAAGTAGTTGTTTTTGTATTGACATAATTTGGCGGTTTTTATATTATTGTTTTTTTTTCAATTTGTAAAGTTATGTAATTGAAGCGAATCTTTTTGAATGAAAACATGTAAAAGTCTTTAAGCAGATAGGGTGTCTGGTTCCTTGAAACATGAAATGAGATCATCTTAACCAAACGTCGCGCCGCGTCGTAAGCGTGGGTGTATTCCTTTCAGAAAAAAAAATGCTGAAAAATTAAACCCCTAGTTATGAAAGTGATGTCTTTTTTATGGCTTTTAAATGAATCACTTTGATGTGCTAAACGAGACACACTTATATCATTCTATTTGGAGTGAAAAAGGGTAGCAAACGTATACCGAACGATCTCTCTAGAAGCGGTATGTGTTATAGGCGGAAGGATACCCATTTAAAAAGGAGCAAGGAAGGAGGTTTTAGTTGGTAGATCCTCGAAAGATGGAATCAACACTAAAAAAAGGAGAAAACTCAATCAAGTTTTACTCACCGAGCAACTTGACATTTGCGCCTCAAATGCACTCATGACTAAATTTAGCCAAATCTGGCTACAAGCAATACCTGGTCATCCTGGGACATTCTATTAGATTAGGTTAGGGGTCATTCATAAAGGATGTCACGCTTGCTATAAACTCCACAAAGTCCATATCTCCTAACTGGTCAGAGATTTTGTTAATAGTACTCCGGCTACCCCCCCACCCTATTTGGGGGGGGGGGGGGGTAGCCAAAGTTCTATAAACAGAATTTGCTGTCCTGACTGAGTTATTACCTTTTTATGGATACTCATTTTTTATAGCAAACGTGACATCCTTTATGAATGACCCCTTACGGTAGCATCCAAATATTTTCTGTGTCATTGGTTGGAGTCAGTGCTATCACCGGACAATTGCTGATAAATTATTAGACCCACGACGTTTGCAACCACCCCAATTTCGACCGGGGAGTAGGGGGGAGCATCGATCATTGTCCTTAGATGACGAATCAACAATAAAAAAAATGTCCGTTCTTCCGTCCATCACCGCGATAACTTGAGTAAAACTCAACCGATTTTCAAAGACTTTTTTTTCGTGAAAAGTAATCAAAATATCTTGTATGGGATTGAATCTGGACACTGTCGGCCCAAGTGCCGCCGAGCTAGGGCCGTTTAAGTGATTTTTGGTCTTTTGTACATAACTTAAGTAAATCTTCTCCGATTTTCATAAAATTCTTTTTGTTTGAAAGATCTAGGCATGGCCGACAATTTATAGAAGAAACTTTTTTGTATTTGATTCCTTATACTTAGCTAGGGCACTAAAAACAAGTCTCTGCTAGAGCCATACGTGCTTTTTGTACACAACTCGAGTAAATCTTTTCCGATTGTCATAATTGTTTTTTTAATCGACAGGCCTATGAAGGCCCAACAATAGAAGAAATTTTTTTGAGATTGGCCCTAGGATATAGCTGGGGCACTAAAAACGAGCTTCTACTTGCGCTCTATATGTTTTTTGTACATAACTCGAGTAAATTTCTTCCGATTTTCAATTTTTTTTTTGATCGAATGGTCTAGGACTGTCTCCCGTTTTATGGAAGAAATTTTTTTGATTAGAAACCCTTGGACTCTGTCAGGACCCTAAAACTGATTTTCTACTAGGGCCCAACGTGTTCGCTTAAATAAGTTGGATAAATCCTAACTGATTTTGTTCGTTCTTGTTTTAGTTGAGAGTAATCGAGTAACGAAGTTTTTCAAAAACAAATTTGGACCCGGTGCCTGTGCTTAGGGCTGAAGTGGGCCTCAGGTCTGTCCTGAGGTCGGCCGTAACCAAAAAAAATTTTTTTTGCTATGTTGCAGAGCAAATTGAGGGAAACATTTTTGTCTATGGAAGTATGTGTCCGAGGCATATCCTTTTGGCCCTAGGTTGGTCCTAAGGTCTGTTCTAGACAAAAAAATGGTTTTTCACTATGTTATGGAGAAATAGGAGGGACATATTTTTGTTCATATGTATTTGTTCGAGGCCTCCTGAGGACCCTAGGTCGGCCCTAGACAAAAAAATGCTTTTTTGCTAGGTTGTATAAAAAATTGAGATGATCATTTTTGTCTATTTGGGGGTCAATTTTGTCCTTTCGGAAGACCTTTTTTAAGCTGTTTGTTCAGACGGGTTTTTCAATACTGCCAACATTTACAAAAAATCAAAATCTCTAATATTTAACAGCTCGATCACCACTTTACCCATATCGTCGACATGGGTTTGTTCACCTTCAGTGAAACTTGACAGCTTTCACCAAGCCGCATTAACTGAAAAGTCAAGCAGAACGCGCTCCAATTATTTCAGGTCGAAAGCGTCTTAACTACCCAAACCGGTTGGTCACAATTTCAGATAGGTTTTATAACGGTTGCAGAGCAGTGCTCAGTGCCACCACTTCACACGGACAATCCGGTCATTTGCGTAGGGCGCAGCAATATGGGGGCGCAGAATTTTCAATGAGAGTAGATGAAATCTATCTTACAGATTCGGGAAGCAGATAAAACAAAAGTTTTTGAGCGAAATATATAAATGTCGAAGAAGGCTTTCATCTACAGTGTACCTTTTAAGTTCTTTGAGTTTTTGGTTTAACTCAATTTTTCAATCAAGACCGAAAAGTTGAGTGAACCAAAAGCTCAATTTAAGTTTGACGGTCGAGTAAAAACTCCCTCCTAGCTTCGGACAATATCAATACCGTTTGAAATTTTCATCAGATGGGCGCTATATTTCTGGATGCCTAGGGCGCCAAAAACCTAGTGGCGGCACTGGCAGCGCTAAACTTAAAGTGCTACCAGTAGTGAGGCTTTACGGTAGTAAATTCAAAGTATACATTTCGGTTCAGTGGATTTACTGAGTAGATCAACAATGATATTATCTTTGTGTGTATCTATTATAAAATGAATGATTTTAAGTTTTCAACCAAAATAACGAATTAAATTTTAGCGACCACATCTTCATATCAGTATGAACGATTGACGAAAATAATTATTTAAAATATAGAACGCAGAATACAACAAAATTCATACAGATCGTCAACGTGAAATTAAGATTCAGTAGCCACAAAAGAGCGCAAAGTAATTTGAATCAAGCTTGCTTGTTTAATCAATTTAGTTTTCTTTTAATTAAAACTTTAATAATAAATAATATTTTCATTATCATTAACATAAAACGAGTAGCTGTAATTAAAACGAAAAAAGTTATGAGAAACCGACAACATAAAATGCCAGAAGAGATGTAAAATGTTGTTCTTTATTACCATTATTGGTGCTGTAACACAAACACAACGTTTACGACGGTGCACCGTCTTTTCCAATAATATCTTTTACGTATGGCAGTCAATATATATCATAAGTCATAACCAGTTTATTTAAATAGGCAATTTTTGATTTTTCGTAAATTTATTAATCTATTTTTATTTGTCGGCCAGCTTTATAGATATAATTGGATTTATGATAATATTTTTACTGCGAACTTCTCGAAGAAAAAATCCGTTGTTAGTTTTTGTCGCGGCTTTGTATAAATTAAAAAAAGAAGAAAATAATTTTATGACTTATGACTGTTTGTTGAAGTTATTCAGAAATTTAATTAAAAATTGACACTAAGCTGCTTTTGAATAATTCGAAAAGACTTGGCCACAAAAAATTAATTTAAACAAAAAATCTTATTCAAACAATCGTAATTTATCTATATGTTTTGAGTTTGGTTTTTGGGCAAATGCTAAAAAACACTCAGATTGGCGTCTACACTTTTATTGCAGTTAAATTTTTAACATGGTGTGTTGAACTTTTCGACAATCAACAAAAAAATATTCCAACAACAAAGGATTAAAAACGGTGAAATTTCGTCGAAGTCATTCGATCTTTTATAATTTTATTTAGATTTGTTTCCACGGGGATGTCGGGATGTCACTTATTCATCCAATATCCATTCATAAAATTCATTATTGCCGAAGAAGAAACAATCGATTTGTAACATTCGGCCATGCAACGCAAATTTGTCGATGTTGCCGAATCCTATAACAAACTGAAAATTAAAAAACGGAATATAAAATGTAGACGAAATTCAAAAACTCCAAAAAATTTTGTAAATTCGATGTAGATTTTTATAGCAAGTGACACCTCGTGATTTGTTTCCTCCAATAGCTTTGACGTTATGCAATTATCTCCATTTTTGTAAAAAAATCAGTTCGTTTCAAACGATGTGAATTATTGTTGTAAATAGACAATATCGTGAATGAATGAATGAAACTCATGAAAACTGTAAATTTGTAGCCCTTTTGGTATAAAATACCATAATTTCTTTATTTTTGTATGAATACTGTGAAAACTTCTACTACTTATTTATTTGCAAACGCGTTCAAAGGCTAGGGTTTGTGCAATCATCGTTTTCTACGAGCATGTTTCCGCTCGAAATACAATAATTTCAAAAATAGTTTAACAATAGTCAGTACAGGGCCGTAGCTAGGACACTGCTCTAGGGGGTGCTCATGCTCAAGCACCCATGAAGAATTCAAAAGATTTTTTGAAAGAGATGTGCGATTGAAAGATGCAAAACATCAATATTGTAGTAATTGATAAATGCAATGAAGGTAAAGTTTTTCATTGTTAGATTGGAAACATTTCGCTACCTTTCATTCCTTTTACCTGAGCCAGTGCTGAGACTAACGTTTTCAAAGTTTCAACGTTTTCAATTGGAATATTATTCAAAATTCTTCCTATAAACATAAATTGAATTTGATATGCGCAAGTGGGAACCCCGTTGCGATATGTTAGGGTTACTTTAGTAGAAGAGTCGCAAGCGGAGCGAGCGAAATTTTTTTTTACAGAAATATCACAAACTCAATTCCTATTGAGCTTTTGTTTTCAGTATGATGATGTCACACCAGACGATGACTGTAGGAATACTGGGCCCGAAGTCTCCTCACTCACTCACTCAGAGGTTGAGACCCCCAAGATTCAGTAAATTTACAAATTAAATATTGTGCCTGACTAATCTTCTGTCCTTTGTCTAGAAAGGTTTATTTAAACATTAAGAAGAAAACCTTTATTAACAATAAGGTGTGCCGCCCTCTTATAGAAGGATGCTTAAATACACGGCATATCGATCAATAATAATAAGTATTACAAAAAAATTTCTACGTTAAGCGAATTTAAAATTTTCTCGAATCGTCATACTTTTAGCTGTAGATATGTGAATTTCTGTCTAAAATTGTTCAATCAACAATTTACAATGTGGAACTAACAATTTGTATTTTTAGTGTAGATGAGAGGATACTAGACAAAACTTTAGATTTTTAGGACGGATGAGACAAAAAATATATATCCTAGACGGTAGCAACGGTAAATGAAGAAATTAGACGTTCCTAAAAAACATTGGCGCCATGGTGCGCCGCAGGTGAAATATTTGTATTTTTGTGTTCTACGAGTAAGAACAACATTTTGAGTGAGAAAGTTTCGCAAAAAATAATTTTTTTGCGCATTCAGCGCCCTGGGCAATTGCCTAGTGTGCCCATTTGGTAGTATCGGTACTGAGCAGAGCGTACAACCTAGTCTAATCACCAAACAAAATTAAAACATTGTTTAACAAAATTCGCATGGCCAAAAAAGAAGAAAAAAAATCTACCTAATCGTCTCTTTATTTCAGTCATTTTCTGTAATGCGAGTGACTTTGATAGTTGCGCGATTAATCGCGTGCTTGTATGTTTAATCCTTGAGAGTAGTTGATAATGACTTTTGTCAGTTGGATACCTTTGCACTATCGACTGCTGCACCGACTCACTGGTAGCATAAAATGACTATATGCGAGCGAAGCGAGCAAAAAACATTAGCAATCGGTACGCTTCAAAAATTGATTAACTTTAGATAAAAACTAGTAAAAATTTTGTCAAAAATATGTCAGGGGGTGCTCAGGACTTTTTAGGGGGCCGTTTGACCAGTGGACCAACGTAATGCGTCTACACGCTTTTTATCTGTGCGGAATAGATCAGAAGGTAAAGGGAGGAGCGATAAAATCACAAATTCTGCAGATAAAAGAAAACTTTGCTGTAAAATCACATATATGTTTTCCGGTGGAAACGCAATGTGAGTCCATTTCCGTCGAAAATAGCACATTACATTGGACCCTGCGAAAGTAATTCATTACATGAGGACACAATTTTGTGATAAGAGCCAAACTCACGAGTTTTTTTTTGAGCAACAAGCTTCGGAAACGGTTTTTTTGACGAGTTTGCATATCCGAGTCGAAAGCCGAGGGAATTTTTCCAAAGCAATGAATTATGTAGCAGGTTTCAATGGATAATAGAGAGTTTATGCAAACGACTTACAGCAAAAACGTATAATTTATACTTAAAACTATAAGTTATAAGCAATAAGTTATAAGTAAACTATGAGTTATAAGTACATAAAAGAAAGAAGTTTCAAATTTCCTAGTTACTGTAATAAATTTTCAGAGAAAGGATACCTCGGCGTACAAAGCGGTTCGCAAAAAACGAAAGACATTCCGATGGTAAAAGTGAATTTTGATTTCCGTGACTTTTTTTGATGTTTGAAATAAAATAAAAATTGGATAGTAATAAGTAATAGATTTGAAATAGGAAATATGAAACTTCTTTCGTTTATGTACTTTTAACTTATAGTTTACTTATAACTCATTACTGTTGTTTACTTATAATTTTGAACTTATAACTTATAGTTATACTAGGTGAGGGCTCTACTCTGCTTGTCGATCCAATGAAAAGAAAACCTAGTTTGAATTCGCGATCAAGGAAAAACTACATAACTACTTTTATCACATTCGAGCCTATAATAAGCCAATTATTGCACTAATAATGGGGTTATAATCGGCCTATTATAGTCGACTTTCTTGTTAAAAGTAGGGTTGTAATGACGCTGTTATAACCCGGTTCTTTAACGATGACGTAGGCTACACTGAAACAATACGAATGAGAATGAAATGTGTGTTGTTATGACAACCGCATACTAAATCGAAAAATCAATCTTGACGACATTTTTTGCAACAAATTCGATGAGTGTTTTTATACTTTGATTTATGTTAATTTTGTTGTCATGTTTTGTGCATAATTGGCAATTATAGGCTCAAATGTGATAAACAATCGTATAATACAAGGGGAACAATCGCGCAATTGTAGTCTCGGTGGGTGAAAATTCTCGGGGCAAACGCCCTTTGAAATTTCACCCCACCTCGACTATAATTACGCAATTATTCCCCTTGTATTATAATATACTATTAGTACTTATCCTTACGTACTTATGATTACAATTATAAGTTTTAGGTTTTGCTATAAGTCGTTTGCCCAAACTCTCTAATATTTTATTGCCTACCCATGAGGAAGTTGAATTTTAAATAGAAACCTACGAAAAACGTAAACAAAATCTGCTATCATGTAATGGATCGTTTTCGCAGGGGGCATATTGACATGAAATGATTCACTTTCACATGGGGTAGATAGTAAAAATAATTTATTTAGTAATGACTAATGGTTAGTTTGGAAACATAATTATTAGTTAAAACACTTGGTATTCCAAAGTTAATCAATTTAATTTCTTGAATGGACTGTCGTCATTCTCCGTGTGCACTAAATTTTGACGCATTTTTAGACGTTTCAATTCCGAAGTAATGCAGATCATGCGTAAGAACAAAACAATCAAACAGTTTCTAACTAGGCAACAAATTGTCATACAATATTTAAATTTGATCTTGTTTTTCCTGCTGTTTATGCCTTCCAGTCAATTTCAATAATCAATTTGAAATAAAAACGCAACACTCATTTATAATTTTTATCGAAAAAATAGTTGGAAGTATAAATAAAAAAGAAATAGCCGAGAAAATGTAACAAGAAAAATATGTGTAAGCACGGATAAGTATTCATACCTTATTCACACCAACCAGAAGACCAGATTTTCAAGTTTTGCGTGTTAAAGAATAAATATTGGTTTTTAAACGTTTATTTTATACAAGTATAATAAGATTGAAAAATAAGAATATATATATATATATATTTTATATATATATACATAAAAGGCCAAAGCTATAACATTTTCCATACCATTATTATTTTGTTATAAAATATACTTGCCACATCTATGTGATGTATATTCAACTTAATAAGTACACAATCTTAGGGCGCTCCATGTATATACATTACGAAGAAAAAACCAACATTTTATATGCAAGTATTGCATGTCTTAAGGCTTTATTCTTCGTAAGTTTTTCTGTATAATTTACTTTAATTAAACTAAATATTCAAATAAGTGTATTATTAAAAGGTTTTATTAGACTATGTAAACATTGCAATGTGCATGTTTGCATACTGTAAGATAACATTTCATGTAAGTAATGATTACGACTAATAGGAAATCAAGAATTGCTGCAAATGGAACGTAATAGTGAAAAACAATATAATGTCTCGATTTATTTTCCTTAGCTTCAATTCGCTTTATGTTAAAGAACAGTGACATTTGTTGTCGATTCACAATTCACATGCAAGTGCAACGTGAACGTGTTCGCTTTCAATTTGCTCTTTTAATTACCTCAATATTTGATGTATAGTTCTAATAGAAAGTTTTATTTAAGATGAATTCAAAGCTTTTACATCCTTAGGTTTGAAAGTTTTCCAGTACCGAGACAAAGAATTTTGCCTAACCTTCGGAAAAACGGTTTGGGTTCAGGGTTTTTCTTAAGTTAAAAAAACGGTTCGGGTTCGGGATTTTCAAATATCAAAAAAAAAGTTCGGGTTCGGGGTCAGCGTTTTCAAAATATAAAATGTTCGTAATGAAAATCAAGGTTCGGGTTGGAGCCGTCAAAATCTGAAGTCCGGTTCTTGTAACGTCCGGATTTTGTAGTGCCCGGACTTTTAGTTTTTACATTGCTATTGTTTCGAAATTCAATCGATCTGCATTTTGCCCCCAGCTGATTTGTCTTCCAGATTTTGACGTATCCGTATTATCTTACGGCACTATCGAATCCAAATCGCTAGAGGTGTGCGGGCCGACCTTTTCTCAAAACCCGACCCGACCCGAAATTGAACATCGGGTCGGGACCCGCAGCCCGAAAAAATGTATAACGGAATTCCGACCCGACCAGAACCCGAAAGTGAACATCGGGTCGGGACTCAAACCCGACTCGACCCGAACCCAATCCAAAGTTTCGGGTCAAACTCGAAACTTAATTTTTTGTTTTAGGAAAGCCCAAACCGACCCGAGCCCGATCGCAAATGATAGAAGATTTGAGAGTATTTATTTGAACTTTTACTCTCGAAAATTTATAGCCAAAAGCCACAAAAGTCGATGTGCGTCATAAGTCTTTATGTCGCTTACAAAACATCTGATATCGGAAGGGTGTGGCGCATAAAGTTTTAATTCTCAAAACATTTTTCTTCCAGTTATAAAAGTTATGATATCACAGGAAGTTGAAGCATTTTGCTTCAAACGAATGTTTTGAATATTTTTGAATGTTTTATAAGCAGACATGAGGACTTGTGATATCAGTAAGTTTTGACATTTTCCAGGAAAACCCTGAAACAGGTGTTCGGTAAAATTTCATTCTCTAGGCCCTTCAGATAGCTAAATTGACCCATTTCCATACAAAATGCCAATTTTCCGTACTCGATATCTTCTGATCTACTGAACCGATTTTAATGAGTGAAAGAGCAATTCTGTCCCGTGAAATTAATTTGGGTCGGGTTTTTGGGATTTTCGGACGGCCCGCTCACCTCTACAAATTGCCAGAATTTGAGAAAGTATGTAGAATGCCGCGCGGCGAAATTTTTTTTCGAATTACCTTTCACTTAATTTGCAAGCTACACTTAATAAATAACTTGTTCCTGGGATTAAGACTCTTAGGTTGTCAGGACCGGTATACGTTATGACAGAATTCGTGAAAAAAATGTTGGTCTGAAAAACTTTGGTCGCAAAAAATTTTGGTCAAATATTTCTTGGTAGGAAAAAATTTTAGTGAAACCATTGTTGGTCGAAAAAACTTTAATTCTCTACAACTTCATCTTTGGAAGTAAATCTCTTGTTTTTATATTGACGAAAACTCACCTCCTATCGAAAACTTCAATTTGACACAGAAATGTATGTATTTATCGAGATATTGTGAAAAAATTTCACAGACCTTCGGGAATCCACATTTTGTAACATTCTTTCGACCGGAAATTCTTGACCGATTTTGCTCATCTTTGAACTTTATTCATCGGACGGACAATTTTTTTTGCTGGTCATCTCTAGACGATAATAAATGTATCCACCAAATGCCGCCTCGATCTACCCCATGATACAATGAAGTGTTTTGTAGTAAACTTATAGGACCTTGTGCTACGCACGGTCAATTACTTCATTCACAATACCTCAAAAAGATTTTAGAACCAATGTTGAAAATGTGCTGATTTCGCTATTCGTGTAAACGTAAATAAAAGTTTTCGATAGTACACTAGACTTCCTTATATTAGTATTCCATTAAGATGAAAATATAGATTTTGAAGAAGGTTTCGGACAAAGTGAGTGGGTCGTACGTTTTAATCGATTGTCTGCCGTAAGATCCTGACTTTCAGTTAAGAAAATTATACTATAATATCTTTCAGCAGGAGGCTAAATTGAATGCAGAATGCCATTAATTTTAATAATCATGTAGCGGTAAGCACAATGAAATGTTAATATTTATTTTACATAGCATTTAACGAAACCACAAACATGATTTTATTACAAGACCTATGTTGCACTATAGGTGTAGCTAGTTTTGATTTCCATGTAAAGCATGGTAAAAATATTATTAACCTGATCAACATATAACGTAAATGGTAATGTGAACCCATATACCGACGCTATTACTTGATCTCCGAATGAGACATATACATTACATATGATATCTCGGAAAAGTTTTTCAGTTCCGGCTCTGATATGAAGCATGTAAAACATAAAAACGGAAAAGATATTTCGGCTCGTACTCTTGTGACGTAAATAACTAACACGATAAATACATGTAAAAATGCAGTTTCAATTAGTTTGTTGATTGGCGCAATTTCATTTTTGAATTTACGAATTCTCCAAATTTGAATTTTTTTCGAAGATTTCATTTAGACTTTCTCATTTAATTTGACTGCTCCTAAAAACTTAATTTTACTTGAAAGTTTAATTTTTTCGAGAATCAAATTAGTGCATTTCACTTTTGTACACACAAGGAAAAGTGAAAACCGACACATGTTTGGTTTTGTGTTTACTTGAATTTGTGCATTTTTGCATGTATTTTTATATTGAGAAATCAATAAAGTCAGTAAACCACAAAACACAAAAATGTGTCGGTTTTCACTTTTCCGTGAGTGTATTTTAATGAAGAGGGCCCATTATGAAAACGCATTCTAGGTATGAATCAATTCGGATCGAAAGTCGATTTATTCCAACTGTCAAAATGACGTTTTAAACGTCAAACAATTGTAGACCCTACACAATTTTTCTATCGGGCGATTCCATTGGTGGGTTGCGAGGGAACCATGTGTTCTTGCTAAACCGTGCACATACGAGATTTGTGTTGTATGAAGAAAATTCCTCTATAGGTTGAATGTACAACTCCTTCATGCGAAAGAAGTCTAAGGTTTGCATTCTTAGCCAGAAGACGGTTCCCTCGTAACACATTTTGCAACGTTTTAATGGAATGGCCCATCGTCTTAAATGTTTATACTTTATGACTTTGAATGTTAAGCATAATTTTGACATTTCGAATTTTGATCTCAACAGACAAATTAAAAAAAATTAATTTTATTCGTCCTTTAAAATTTACTCCCGGGTCGAAATTGGGGTAGTTACAAACGTCGTGGTAAACGCATAAGACCCCTTTTCGGAGAACTTTGTTCTTCGTACGGGTCTAAAAAATATCACTGGGCTCGAAAACCGGACCGTTCGCTCATACGAAAGATGCACTCGGCCACGTAATCACATAAAACTACGCTGCGCGACTTATAATTGTTGTAAAGAACTACATCAAAAAATATCCCAAATGGGTTGGGAAAATATCATTTCGTAATTTCTAATGTTTTCTCACTGGAAAAAAATGACCTCAGGGCAGGGGGGTAAAACTTCTTTATAAAATTTTTGACAGAAGTAGTAGTGGTTCTCTCGTTCTCTTTTTAAAAATTTCTACGTATCTCTCTACGCATCAGCAACAGGTGACAACTTAACAACAAAAAATTCTTCACAATTGGTTTGCCTATTTGCTGCTAATACTTAGGGAGAGGCGTCTTAAATTGTTAAAGAAAGAACGAGACAGGTATAATAATTTCTGTGACAAATTTTATAAAGAAGTTTTACTCCAGTCTCAGGGATTGAGGTGATAATTTTTGAATAATTTAAAAAAAATAGTAAACAGAATTGTCCTTAACTTGTATGTTAAATCTAAACTAAATTAGCATATCTAAAATTTGTTCGAAAATTGCATTTTGAAATCCAAAATTACCCGTCAGGTAGTGCCTATAGTTTTCTATTGCACATTGTTGTATGAAATGTTGAACTCTCCATCAACAATAGAAAAAATAGACGAAGAAAATTCTTTAATCAGCAAAATAAAAACCAAATATTATTCGTAATTTGGTCACAAAATAATGTAATTTTCAATTAATTACAAAGTGATGTTTTCAATATCAATATTTTATTAATGTAGAAGTTTGAACATGGTTGCTCGAAGCTGGTGCTTATGCTTATTAAGTGTTGATTAAATAATTTCCGATTCTCCTCAAACAATTTGTATGTACTAAACATAAACGACATCGGCATACATGAATTATTAAGCCCCTTCTCTAATTTTTCGTTTTACGAATGATATGATAATAACGTTAAACATTGACTCATTTGTGCCATAACCGTATCGTATCATTTTTTAGACCCATACGAAATACGGGTATATTGTCGAATCGCCCCAATGGTATGGGATGTGAGAAATGTATTTGCTATCTTTTATAATGGTGAATAAAAAAAAATACCCGTCCGTTCGCCTATAAGCACAATGAGCACAACGCTTCAGATATTGAAGATGGAGACCAAAAAATATTATTTAACAAGAGATATGGGGTCACTCATAAAAGACGTCCGACGCTGAGAGAGTGACAGGGTTTTTAAAAACCCGACGTTTTTGGACTGAGGGTAGCGGGTGTCGAAAGCAGTTGGACTTCCGACGAAATGTTCACAAGATATTAATGAAATGCGTTATCTGCTTCGCAGGCGAATCAGAAAACGCATTTATCGAGCATCAATATGTTTAATATTGTACGTAATTGCTTCCAAATATTTGTTTTGACTCGTAGGATTGCAACATTCGACTTCTACTCATGCAAGTTCCTGGAAGCACAAACGTAATTTAAATTCTTTTACATCTTAAGGGAAAATTTATGAGTTTTACACAAACTTCATTTAAATTCTGCGAAAATTTTCCTTTTTATATCCTACTGAAGTTTCGAGCACAAAGTTGCTCATCATCAGGGGACTTGTATCAAACTAAAACATTAAAAGAGAAAGATAACATATTTCCCGCTGATAACATAGATAACAATAAGAAAACACAGTAAACATTTTACAGCTGATATTCTACATTCACGCTCACAACGCCATAATTATTTTTCAACTCTCATGTTTAGAAAGTTAGTCAATACAGGGTGTTCATTACTCGCAATCAACAAATTCGTCGTCAGATGTATCGCTGTCTGTGTCTGTTGTTAAATCAATAATGTTCTTGTCAATAACTCTTACTTCTTGCACAAGTTTGTGGTTACTGATGTGTATGCGGCAGTCTTTTTTTTCTTCCAGTGCGCTGAATTTACGTGTTCGTTAAATCTAACAAATAGTTTCCGTATTGTCATTCCAAAATAAATCCTGCCGCAACAGCTGCACTGGATCCGGTAAATTCAAGACTGATGCAAGTCTAGCTGGGGTAGTGCCTAATGCCCACTCTCTTTTTTGTTTCATTTTTATTTTCAAAAACAAGAATGGTGATTTTTCGGAGCGCTTCTTTTTCTTCATGCTTTTAAATTATGCTTCTTATCGTTGTTTCATTAAAACTATTTGCTGCACCTATGTCAATAATCTTTTTCGTCTCTTCTCATTTGATAATGGGAGGCTCGTCGTCGTATGTGCCATTGAATGGTATGCTGCAATTTTGTGTCTTCTGTCATGGAAAGAGTCGCTAGTTATGCTTCTTTTCGTACTCTTTGGCTTGCTAAGATTTCATTACGTTTTCTACTATTGCGTTTAAAAAAAGAATCTTCTCCTCCTTATCCCTCTCTATCGTGAATTTTACATTGTAATCGCTTTAGCTATTTCAACCGAAAAACCAAGTTTTACATGAACGAAATGCAAGCGAATACGTAAAGAGAAAGAGAGATAAGAGAGAAAGAGAGATAAGAGAGAAAGAGAAAAAGTGCACCAGCTTATGATTCTCTCCTGTATTATTCCTTACTTTGACTCTGACTGAATCGGAAGTCGTTAAAATACACCTTTCTGAGAACGTATGTAGCGTTGCGTACGGGTCTTATTGCATCTAATTTTTGTTTGATTGGCGCATGTAGGAATGCACACCACACTTAATTTCACATTATTTTTACATTTTTTTAAATGAACAGTTTTTCGCTGTAGTACAGTGAACATTATTGTATGTCAATCCTAGTAACAGATGTCATTTTTCGCACATTATCCACAATGAATAAAATGCAGCAAAACAATAAATAACGTAGTTAAATAAATCATACACAATGTGTCTTGTAATTTTCATCATTGTTAGTTGTAGATGTATAACCTTACCAATGTACGCATATTATATTGTATGCAAACAAATTATTAACCATGGAGAAATAGGGATCTTAAATTTGTGTTCCAATTAGATATGGTTACAGTTTTACAACGTTTACATATAATGTGCATATTGTGTACATACGCAGATTTATTTTTGATTTGTGTGTACTATTGTGAAACGAAACCATTTTTTATTGTTGTATTGTTGGCATCCAGTGTCGTAGATATTGTTCTTTAGGGGTTTATTCACAAATTACGTACACTGAAAGTTATGATTTTTGACTCGACCTCCCCCTAGCATGGATGAGTACACATGCTTCTGCATAAAGCCTGTACCGTCCATTAAAACTGCTTGCGAAATCAGCTGAAAAATGCAAAATACACCATCCACCCCACTATGATATTAGTTCGTAAATATCGATGAAATATAAACATATGATTCACTGTTCCTGATGCTGTTACATCGTAAGATCAACTGATAGTGATTAAGAGACACGGATACATGGCTAAATTTTCGACGATTTCTTTGAAACAAGATGTTTTTTCTTACAAGTAAAACTAGTTTCCTCATCCAAAATTTGTATTTTTATTTTATTTCGAATATTACGTCCTCTCAGGAGGAATACTTTCCCACAACATTCCGAAAATGGTAATTTATGCAACCGAGTGCAAAATACTTTATTAGGTACTAAATGTGTGATTAAGCTGAGTGTCATTATATAAATCGTATGCCTTATAAATACTTTGCACCGAGTTGCACACAACGTTTTATGCAACAGAGGCGTACAACGTTCTGCGTTATGACACTTATTGGCCGTTGATAAAGAATCTCACGCCAAAATCGGCCGTAAGCCCTACATTTGATTTTATGATTAAGTGACACCTTACACTGTTGCCCGAACACGGCGAACGAAGCTTATGACGAACGGGTGCAACTACTATTTTTGTAGTTCCCGTGACGTCATGCAGCTTTCGAACCCTCTCTTTCCCTGTCACGCTATTTATTACCACAAGGGACAATGGACTTTGCTTGCATCGTCCCGTTCGTTGGTCCACTGGTGAGTAGCGACACCATGGTTTCCCGAGCCGGTCCGAAGGTACCAGGAATGGGTGCACATTCCTACCGAAGCGGTTTGGATAAAAGAGTTATTGCGAAAGCCCTCACCGAGAGTAAAATCGGTACTGAGGACCCCGGGTGTAGTGAGTCATGCGATTTGGCCGCACCCGGCCCAGCGCTTGGTTGAGGCGCTGCAACGTGGTGGCTGTGGAAGATAGTGAACTGTGTCAAAGCAGTTCACGTTTTGAATTTGTGTGACTGCACCCCTAGTTCTTCCTGGGCTACCAGGTTGGCAAAGATACAGTAGAGAGATGATAGTATCCCGGGCCATACCTAGGCCATGGAGGTTCTGCACTAACCATCCGTTTGTAGAAAGAGTCGCCGAGGTGACTCACGCTAATTGGGCGTATCCCAATTTCTTGCTCATGGGGGTCGTGCGGTTAAAGCTCAGCTAGGTACACCCATTGAATTAGGAGGTGAGGAATGCCGAAAACGATTTTTGTGCGTTCCAACATAGAAAGTTCAGTGTAAGACAACCGTTCACTTTAAAATGAATTTTGAATTGAAATTCCGTATGTTTGATATGTTCGCGCCAAAAAGGTTGTCAAACCATTGAACTGAATGTAATATTTTCATACTGTGATGACAGTTTATGTTGGAACACATTTTGAAAATGAATTTCAGTACAAAAGTGCGTTCATCGGCATTCCTCACCTCCTAATTCAATGGGTACACGGTAATCTGCAACTTCATTGTTGTCACGCTATGGATGTCTCCTCCTCCCTCGGTGTGACATCTTTTATGAACGGCCCCTCAGTTGCAAAAAAATGCTATTTTAATCGATTTCATGTTCTACATTCAAAAAAGTTGCAGATTGCGGATAAATAGAATATCAATTTTTCTAAGTTTTTTTTATAAATAGTTCGTTAATTAAATAATAGGTTTACAGAATCGCTTTCAGGGTTTCGGGTGGTTGGTTAAAGGGTGTCGTGAGATGGTCTTACCTTGCATCCTAAAACCGATGATAAAAACTGTGTCGATTTGAAATACAACTTTATAATAATATGTACAAAAATACAAGGCTACAATACAATAGTTATTTACATTATAGGAAGAGAATCGTAAGATTGTGCAGCGTTTCGTTCCAACTATTTCAGCAAAAAAAGACGAATTTACCACAAACAAGACAGAAGCGAATGCGTGAAAAGAGAGGTAAAATAGAAACAAAAACGTGCACTAGCTTGTGATTCTTTCCCTGTATGCATTTTCTTTTATTTAAATAATTAAACTTAAAGTAAAAATGTCGTTCTTTCTTAAATAACCTGGTTCAGGCAAAAAGCTCTTCGATGGCCAGCTCAGCCGTGGATTTTTCACTTAAGATTTAACTATTTCAGCGTACGTTTAGTCATTTGTTGAAACATTTTATTCTAATGTTGTTCAAATTGTTCCCATTCATCAATTACAAAAACCGACGAAAAAAATCTTTCAAAATTAATCTCAAATGGAAGCTAAAGGTTAAGACCAGAAGTGTTACACTCAAAGTTGGAAATGATTGTCGAAAATCTTTTGTTTTGAACAACTAACCTCTCAACCTTTCATATTTCTCATTCAAAAGGTAAGTATATGGAAAAAAGAATTGAACTAATCGAGTTTCGAAAACATACTCTCATCCAAGTCTTTCTTTTACTAATCAAACTCATCATTTATCAAAATTTATATGACCCATACGTAAAATATTTAAAATCATGAAGCATCACCTATTGTACATGGTTACTAAAAAAACATTATTGTTAAATTAGCTGCCATTAAATTGATCAGGCCTCATATTAATGAAACACCTTTCAATCACCACGCGAACTAAATACAAGAACATTTATGTAAGTTTCGTTTACATAATATGCACACAAGATTACTCTCGTCTTCACGAATATTATTTTTAAAAACCAATCCTGGGTTGTCTTGTGCGTGGATTCAAGCAATGGTCAATTATTGATGAGAAGAACAAAACAACGAAAACAGACGGAAAAAAATTTTGATCATAATTTGAAAATGATAAATTGCGAAATTATTTATGCTTTTGGTAAAATTTGTTTTAACGTTGATAGGTGTTGGTGGGTAATAACAGGAAAAAACAATCAAATATTGATTTTGGTTTCCGAATAAATGAGTTGTAATTATGGACGATTTTTTATGACTATACCAATACTTAATGATAGTAATCTCTTGTGTAGGTTTCGTAATTAATAAAATCATATAATGAGTTCCATAAACAAACAAATTTGGACTTCAATGTATGCCCGATCGGAAAGTTGCATTTTCCTCAGTACACCTTGTTACTTGCTGCGCCGCCTCATCATACGGACATTTACCTAGGGCGCAACAATTTGCGGTCTCATAATCTGTAAAAAAATGAAATAAAATTCGTCATAAACTATCAAATTACTTGAATAGCTGAGGGCCTGAGCCTCCCTCTGAAATATTTCCGAAGTTAATCAAGTACACCGATTCCGAATAATTTTTTTTAGCTCGCTTCGCTCCCATATAGTTTTCTATACCTTATCAAACTGATTAATTTTAATGAGCATTTCTACGTCTTGAGCGTCTTGAAGGCTTAAAATTTCTGCCTACAACGCAACATTTTTATTCTCCAAAAATCTAATTTCAATATTTTTGTTTAGGTGACGGGAATTATTCCCCGGGGAATTATCCCCCGGACAGAAATTATCGCCCGGAAGGACATTCTCCTTATACAAATTGTGTATTTTCCTTGTACGGATTTACCCGTTTTAAAATTTTCCTTTCGATAATTCCCGGGGGATAATTCCCTTTTCTCCGGGCGATAATTCCCGGGTGATAATTCCCTTTTCTCCGGGGAATAATTCCCGGGTGATAATTCCCCGGGTGATAATTCCCATTTTTTTCTGTCCGGGGATAATTCCCCGGGGGATAATTCATGTCACCTTTCGTTTATGAATTTTTTGTCCGTTTTTTGTTGCCAAAAAACAATGAAGATTTTTGGTGACTAAGAGTCTTTAAGGCTTGTCGGTCTGAAACGAAACTCGACGCCTCTACATCTTCATTGAATAGATAGCTATTTTATGTTTTCACCCTTACCGTCCGTGTCCGTTCCCTGATGAATCATTGGTGATTCGCTGGTGAGTCATCGGTGACTCCCTGGTGAATCATCAATGATTCCCTGGTGAATCATCGGTGATTCCCTGGTGAATCATCGGTGATTCCCTGGTAAATAATCGGTAATTCCCTGGTGATTCATCGGTGATTCCACGACGAATCATCGGTGATTCCACGGTGAATCATTGTTAATTCCTCGATGAATCATCAGTGATTCCCCGGTGAATCATCGATGAGTCCCGAGTGAATCATCGGTGATTCCTTGGTGAATCATCGATGATTCCTTGGTGAATCATCGGTTATTCCTTGGTGAATCATCGGTGATACCTTGGTGAATCATCTGTGATAACTTGGTAAATCTTCGGTGACTTAGGTCCAAAATTAACTTCTTTGACTACACTCTATCGTTCCTATACCCATGACAACAGTTTCAATGTTACCAAAACGGTTAACTTCGACGATGTTGTCATAAAATTCGTACATATAAAATCGCGAAAAAGAATGCGGACATCGTGTATTGTAGCATTGGAATAAGTTTTTAACGTTTGATTTTTATTTTTCAGATTCTAGTAGCAATTAGGAATGATATTTGGAGCAATTTCAAATGAGTTAGGATGTTCCAAAATTATATTTATGCCCGGTGCTCGTGAACAAAGTTTAATGAAAGGGGACACACAAAACAACTTCTGTCCGAGTTATGGGACCTAAAAGGAAGTCAAAACCACTTTACTCAGTCTTCAGCTAGATCCTTTCCCATAGTCGACAAAAACGATTTTTTCAGTACATTTTGAGTACTCTGAAGGTGATGACAAAAAAGTGTTGCTGAATGGTGTTTTTCGACCATTGATGTAAGGGCAGTTCATAAATAACGTCCATTAAAGGGGTGGGAGGTTCGGTGAAGCTGGAAGAAAAGAAGAAGAAGAAAAAAATTGGACGACGTCGCAAAAATTAAAAACCAGACTACATTGGCAACACAATCAATCATCAAAAAATCAACGCCGCTAGATCTATTTCGTAGTTAATGTCAAGAAAACCAAAGCTATACATTTCAAGTCATATGATGCAGCGTTGGCTGATTCAGTTTTTTTTGAACGAGTTACCATAGAGATGGCCATACGTCTTGACTAGAGATGAGCGGGTTGCCCGAAACTTCGAAAACCCCGGCCCGAAGCCGAGCCCGAATTGTTTTTTTCGGGTTCATGGGTTTTGGGTTTCGAAAATTTTAATCGGGTCGGGTTCGGTCCGGGTCGGGTTTCGGGTTTCGAAAAATGGTCGACCCGCTCATCTCTAGTCTTGACGAAGATCATTTCCCAAAATCAGTACTTTTCAAAATATACTTTGCTTTGGCTCACTCTCAGCTCTCGTACTTACCAGGAGCATGGGGAATGACAAATAAGAAATCCATTGAGCAGGTGCAGATATTGCAAAAAAGGTGTCTAAAGAATGAGAATAGATGACCCTTAAGACATCGCACGAAACCTATTTCAAACTTACTGCCCTCGAATTCTAAATGCATCATTAGGTTTAATGTTTGTTCTTTTATCTATAAAGCCATTCATGGAGAGTCGTACAATGTTCTGCAATTTAGTAAGAGATCTCACGGCTACAATACGCGTAATAAAGACGTGCTTCGGCAGTCCTCTGTAAAAACGATAAGAGACATGAAGGCGACCTCCGCTCAGGGTTGTGGGTTCTACAACTCGTTACCTGCCAGAATCCGCAATGCATCAAAATTCCGGTTTCACGAGAAATCAAAGTCTAGGCTTTTAGTGAATCAATACCCAGTTTGATTTACTTAATAAAATTACGTCGATAATGGTGGTAATAGAAGACAGTATAAACATCTTTTCTTACATAATTCGAACGATTGCTGACGCAGGAGAGACGCTACTTGTTTCTTGCTACCTCACTTGACCGTCTTGCTTCCCTTCCTTCTTTTTCTTTCTCTTTCGGATTTGAGTTTTTTTCTTCAGTTTTCTTTTCGCATTTTTTAAATTCTCATTATTTATATCTGAATTATATTTTTTCGCGCAGTAAAATGGTACCATCCCAAACCCTAGTAGTTTAGTCTTTAGTTTTTATTCCTAGTTTTAAGTGTTTTCGCCAAACTGGCAAATTTCAAGATTTTATATAAAATTTTTTATATTTTTGCAAACTCCTTTAAAGTCAAAATCACAGTATAGTTTTGTTTGAATTAAATCAGTTTTTATAAATTTCAAGATGTAAAAATAAATAACAATCAATCAAACCTTACTCAAATGATTTGTCACCATCGAAAGAAGAACGTCAGAGAGAAAATACTTTCTTTACAGTCATTTCTACGCAGGACCGCCTAAAAAACCTCGGATTTAAAAATTGTGAGGGGGTCAAAAACGTGGATGTTATTTGTGAACAGCCCCCAAGCAAAAAATTGTTCTACGGCTAATAAAATTGAAGTTTTTTGTAAAGCGTTGATGTATTCAAGTACGACCCTAATTTAGCAAAAAACTACATACAGCGCATTTTAGGCAGTCATATTCGGAGCAATTCAGTTAAGTCATCCTTTCCTCGGATTATTGTGTCGAAGTCATTTTTCAATTTAAAAAGTGGAAATCGATCAAAAGCAATTTTCCATATACTGTATAAGTCAAATAGAATCGAAAAATTACTCTCTTCGTTTATGTTATTAATTGAATGGCAGCTTCAACATTTATGTCTTCGGAGAGTTGAAAAATTTTGACTTTACCATGAGCTCTGATATCCATGGCAAATAGTTTTGTTACTTGATTTACGTCCCAATGAACTACTGTTCGGGACGGATTATTCTCATAATATAAATGCGAAAAATGCATGAGGATAAGCAATAAAAAGATATGAATATCGTTAGATGGATCGTGAATGCATGTAAATGTACAAAGTAGAAAATGTAGGTGTATATTGAACATTGTCTAAGCCAATTCAAAGTGTAATAAGTACCTGGCTGACGTAAATGTAATGGATGCATATCTGCATAATAAGATTTTTTCTTTCTTAACCAAACGTCGGCATTCTTAAGTACAGACTGAATGACTCCAAAGTTTTTCTCATATACTAGCGTTATTGGAGTTTAGTTTTATTCACACATATGTGAAGAGATTCATACTAATATAAAAAATTAATAAAAATAAACGCTCACCTTAACGTGTAGAAAATAAAAATTAATAAAAGAAGATTCCTCTGAACAAAAACACCATCCTCATGCTTTGCGGTGTGTAACTACCACTTATAGCTGTGAAAAATCTCATTTTTGATCGCCTTTATTCAAACAGTGATTCTGTAATTTAAGAACAAAAAGAACCGACAATTTAAAACATATAGCTTTGTACTCAGCAAAGAGGAACGTAAAACAAAAATGCTAAACCATAATTTGTAGTTATACATAAATAATTATGCTGAGGTTTGATTTTTAACGCGAAGTTCAGTGTGCAAAATTTATAGCATGTTGGTTTTTGCAATATCGCAAATTGGAGATATTTGAAAATTCATTGTTTATTAGCAAATGGAGTTTTTTTTTATTATTTTCATTATTCCGCTGAAAAAGAAAATGATTTCTTTAACGATGCATTTGCTGTTGTACGATGTTTTCTTTATAGCATTTAATTAATGTTGTCTATTATTTTTGCATATTACATTACTATAGAGGCGAGTCAAATTATGATTGAGAGAAGTCTTAGTTGTAGCCATATTGCTCCATATTTAATTTCCTAAGTACCTACAACTGTTAAGAAAGGCAACTTAGTCCACTATACCAAGGTCTGGCATGGCAATTTGGCAATAATAATAATAATAATAATCTGCCCTACAACCCATGAAGGGTTAGAGGCTAGATCATTATTTACTAGTTTCACTGTTTGTGGTTCTACTTTATTGAGATCCTTTCATTACCGGAAAGTTTTACTATGCCAGTGGTAAGCTGTGCGACAAACCCAGTGCCATCTATGAGATGTAACTAGGAGCGAAACTAGTAGGAGTAGAATACCGGCGCCTCCCAACAATTCCTTTCACCGGTAAGCCGTACGATGGCACTACACTCAACTTCACTTGACTTGAACGATTAAATTAGTTTTGTTTTGTTTACAAATCTAACAATCGGTACAAATCCGTCTGCGGTTGAGTTTCGAACCAAAGCACTGGCAACTCAATCTCGTAGTAGCAAGCAGACGTCTTAACCACTACGCTATCGAGTTGTTTGGCAATATTTGGCAATAGTTCAATCATAATAAATTTGAATGACGCTAAGACGAGGGGGAAACCACTGGCGAAAATGTGTCCCAACAATTCCATTTCCAAAATTTAATTCCATTTATTTCCAATTTATTTCCAATAATTCCACTTTTTCCCACTACTTTCAAAAATTCAAATTTAATTTTATTTGCAAAAATCTGAAAAAGTTCTTGGCTCTTGGTCTAATTGGTAAGAGTACTTGTCTCGAGTTGCGAAGACAAGAGCACATGTTTCGAACCATTGATTTTGATGGCCTAAATGTTCTCCCCTGCACCATATCAAAAAGAGGACATATTTCCCCATAGCATTGAGACATGTGTTCGCTAAAATTTGGTCTCTACAACTTTGCCTCTGGAAGCAACTTCCTAAGTCTCACAGTTCTAGAAATATGGGACATCCCTCTCAATTCAAGAAGTGGCCAATTCCCAAGGATTGTGCCATATTTCCCCAAAACCCTGAGACACATGTTCTATAAAATTTAAATCTCCACAACTTTGCCTTTGGAAGGAACTTTCTAACTCTCATTGTTCTAGAAATATGTGTCATTCCTCCCAATTCTAGAAGTGGCCATATCAAACGGATTAGGCTATATTTCACCAAAACCCTGAGACACATGTTCGCTAAAATTTTATTGTCTGCAACTTTGCTTCTGGAAGCAACTTTCTAAGTCTTACAGTTCTAGTAATATGGGTCATCCCTCCCAAGCCATATCCATGGATTGTGCCATATTTCCCCAAAACGGTAAGACATGTGTTCGCTATAATTTGAATCTCTACAAGTTTGCCTTTGGAAGCAACTTTCTAACTGTTATGTTTCCAAAAATATGTGTCATCCCTCCCAATTCTAGAAGTGGCCATGTCCCGTGAATTGTGCCATATTTCTCAAAAATCCTGAAACACCTGTCCTCTAAAATTTTATTCTCTACAAGTTTGCCCTCGACGGTAAGTCTCCATATTGTATAGTTAAGCAAATATAGACGAAAAACCATCATATATATGGCCAAGATACTCAAGATACCCGTCCATTCCACGGGTTCCTGTGCCCAGACCAATAACCCGATTTCTACTAAAATCATTTTTCCAGTTTTGTGAGAACAAATGCTTTCATTTGACAAAAAATTTCGGTGCTATATTTGCTGAGATATTCGCGGAAATGTTTCACCGACTCTCGTAAAATCCATGTCTGACCTCCACTTCTTCGACCACATCTCTGCCCTAATTTGCATAAGAAACTTAGTGCGAAAGAAACAAAAAACTTTGTGAGGACTTTTGTATAGGTTTTCTTTTCTCTCTTTCGCACTAAGTTTCTTATGCAAATTACGGCAGATTTCCGAAACTACTTGACCGATTTTGCTAATCTTCGAATTAGAATCATGGAAGGTACATGACCTTTCAGCGAAAAAAAATTTAGGCTGATCGGTTGAGCCGTTTGGAAAAAAAGTGGAGATGAAAGGACAAACAGACGAACCGACGGACATTTTTTTTATTGCTGAATCCCACCTCGATGTACCCCATGTTACAATAAAATTGTTTGTAAACGTATAGGACCTTTGTATTTCGTACGGATCCAAAATTAAACTCTTACAAATTCGTATGAGAAAGCTCTAGTCACACGAAAATGAGTTGGGAGGAGGGGCTATTTTTGAGAATTAATTCCATAAAATTCTTAAAAAATTCCTTAAAATTTTTTTAAATTCCTAAAACCTTAAATTTGAAAATTTAGGAATTTTATGGAATTTTTAGGAATTAAATTCCCAAAAATAAGCACCGGTTGGGAGATTTGTCTGTTCACAATTTGTGATATTTGCAAAGATTGCTAAGTAAAACGAGGTGTATGAATCTTTCAGAATATAGTCCAAATGGAACGTCACTATCGGAACATCTCCTACACAGCCGTGAAAAAGAGGAGGTATCGTTACGTACGTAACGTTACGTACCAGATGCGTTTGAGCTGAATCGAGTTTAGAAATATGTTTTTTTCTGCTACGGCATATCTGTTTATTTCTTTGGTCTTGAACTGAAGCCTCGGTGCCCAACCTTCTAAAATCTATAACCTACAGCATCGTATTTATTCCTGTACCAAGCTGAATATCATATATTTCTTATATTACTACATCCATTCATATCGTTATGTTTGGAACGATCACATCATCGATGTGACCTCAAACTTCTTAAGTTAAAGCTCTTTGCGGTATAGTTGAATAAGTTTTTTAATTTTTATTGACAGCACATCTAAATGATTAAAGAAAAGTCAGAGCTACTTACAAATCATGACATAAAACGATATAAAATGGAACATTCGGATGTTTTAAAGTTTTTTTTTTGTTATTAATTTCACTTAATAAAAATTTCATTTCCAATCACTAACCTTTTAGCTTTTTAGGGAGTAATTTTCTCTTTGTTTGAAAACATAAATTTGAAAAAAAAACGATGCCGATCAAACCCATATCAGAGCTGTAATTTTAATGTTCATCATTTTTTTATCTTGTATGATGTTTTTTTAATATTAAAAATATAATTGTCTGCAATATCCGATCGTAAAGAGATTACTTTTGATCATACATAAACATAATATACATAAACGGTGTAGCGCGTGAACATGTTCTTGAAAGGTATTCATTAAAACAACACATTAATTTAATAGCAGATGCTTTTTGTGAAACAAAATAAAATTGTTTGTAAACACTTTTCCAAATATGGTTAGTAATATTATCGATTTAATGTAAGGAAATGAGTATAAAATAATTAATTCATTCATTGGTATGTTCTTTGAAAAGGTTTTGTTTTCTTCTAAAGAGGAAGGCTTGACCACATGTCAAATCAATAAGCTTTTGTCTGCCAATTGAACAAGCTGAGGAGGTAGGATCGTTTGGGATGTCGAGCAGTTTTAATAATTGATATTAATTGCAACTCCAGTTTGATGCATCAGGTTGACCATTTTTCATAATGCTACCGTAATTGTCTGATTATTGTGCAATGTTTGTGCTAACCAGATTTGACCACAGTACATTACGTTTCTTGCTTATGAAATTGTGACGTGATACCTCTGAGAATAGACAAACCCAGTGCCATCTACGATTTATTAGTAGCAAAAATTAGTAAGAGTAGTACCAATACTCCTAACAATGTCTTCCACCGCGGTGCGATGGTGCTACACTTAACTTTACTCGACTAGTACCGATTCAATCAGCTTTGTTTTGATTACAAACTTTGAAAACTGTGTGCGGTTGAATTTTTCGGCAAACTCGAAACCAGATACATTTTGCAAAAAAGATTTTATTAATCTCGTTATGTTCTTCTTGACCCCCCTTTCCCGAGTTGTTTTTTAACATTCTATGCAGATCACACGAAACTAGGTTCAGATGTACGTCTGATTATTTGAAAGGTACCTGACTGGCAGCGTTAACATGCGTTATGTTAAACAAACCTCAGTTATCAGACGTACAAACATGGTTCTTCAAAGATAATTTCACCTTAAGTGCATCTTATAAGGGGCCGTTCAAAAAAGTATGTCAAAAAGTACAAAAGCGTTAAATTTTTTTTTGTGAGAATCGTGAATTGGCATAAGGGTTGTGTCACTCCATCCAAGTCCGAAACGCAGACTGGATACGTTTGAGATACGATTTAATTTTTTGCGCCAGGCGAAGCAAACAGCCACACTGGAGATGAGCAAGTCGACCTTTTTTCAAAACCCGACCCGGACCGAACCCGACCCGAACCGATTAAATCTTGCGAAACCAGAAACCCGAACTGTTTCGATACAGCACTACAGCATTATTAATGTGAGATGAATGTCAAAATTAGATAATCATTTTTAGAAACGTCGAGCAAAACCCTATTTTCAGTGAGCTCGACACGTCATTGCTGTGAAGCTGTGAGACAAAATGATAGCTTTGAGTTTCCCTATGCGGGGAAATTAATTGTCACCTTCAATTTAAAGTTAATTGTCAGTTACAAGTTACAGTTACAGTCAGTTACAGTTACAAGTCAGTTACAAAGCCCGAAGCCCGTGAAGCCGATAAAAACAATTCAGGTTCGTGTTCGGGTCGGGTTTTTCATAGTTTCGGGCGACCTGCACATCTCCAAGCCACACACTAGCGCAGTATATAAGAATTACAGAATACCATTCCATTGTGAATACTTAAAATACTTAGTTGTTAGAGTCGATGAAAATGAAAGAAAAATATAAAATGAAATAATTTCGCGTGACGCAACACGGATCCAGATCGCCCTCCCCCTGTCACACTCTGTCACGCTAGGTTCAACATTTTATTTTGATTCCTCGGAGCTCTTCATGCAGATAGGACGTACGTTGACCACGCCGCTCCGTGCCGGTGATTTGTCCCGACAAAGTAGAAAAAGCGTCAATTAGTCGAACATAGACAAAGCGACAAACAGACAAATCAGCCGTTATAATTTTTTTATCATTCTCGACTAATAATTGAAGATGTAAATTTAGAAAACAGAGTAACATATGACACTTATTGGACACTATTATGGATTTATTAGTCGAGGCTATTGTGAATGCTCGAAAACTCGACTAATATGAATTTATAAGTAGAGGCTATTGTGAATGTTTGTTGGACCCGTACGAAGTACGAAGGTCCGATACGTTTACTACAAACAATTTTAATGTAACATGGGGTACTGAAAGATACATGCCACCCATTATTCAAGTTCGAAGATGAGCAAAAGCTATCGAGTGGTTTCGGAGATATGGTCGAGGAAGGTCGAGAAATTGCTCATGTTGGTGTCAAATGAAAGGATTTGATGTCAGAAAATTGGGAATTGGGAAAACATTTTTGTGGGAATCGGGTCAGGGGTCGAGGCACCGGGACCAATGGAATCGACGAAATAGAGTTTCTCGGCGATATACGAAAACAGTTTTTCGTGTTTACTTCCTTACCTATGCAATATGGAGATTTACTGTCAAAAACAAAGTTGTAAAGAATGAGATTTTGGGGTACACGTGTTTCAGGGTTTTGGGTAAAAATGCCTTAATCCTGGGATATGACCGCTTCTAGAATTGAGAGGGATAATCCATATCTCTAGAACTATAAGACTTAGAAAGTTGGTTTCAAAGGCGAAGTTGTAGAGAATTAAATTTGAGCGAACACGTTTATCAGGGCTTTTTGGAAATATGGCCCAATTTTGGTATATGGCTACTTCCATAATTATGCAGGATGACACAAATCTCCAGAACTATGAGAGGTAGAAAGTTAGTTCCAAAGGCGAAGTTATAGAGAATAAATTTTTAGAGAACACGTGTATCAGGGTTTTGAGTAAAAATGGCTCGATCCTGGGATATGACCACTTCTAGAATTGGGAGGGATGACCCATATCTCTAGAACTGTAAGAGGTAGAATTTTGCTTCCAAAGGCAAAGTTGTAGAGAATTAAATTTTAGAGAGCACGTGTTTCAGGGTTTTAGGAAAAAATGACTTAGTCCTTAGATATAATCTTTTCTAAGTTTAAATGGTCTGAGACGTACTTCGGTAGGGCTTTTGACATTACCTTGGGTAATTTCTATGGATCTTTGAAACTCTTACAGTTATAAAAGAACATAAAACGTTGTATTATTTGCTTATTTGTATATTTATATACGTTCTAGTCTTTTTGTAACATCTATTCTGTTTGCTATATCTATTCTGATACGTACGGGACTTCGGTTATGTTTTTGATTAGAATTAATGGTCACATTTAGTTGAGAATGACCTCAAAATGTTGTCTGACAACAATGCATGGATAAAAATAAGTTTTTTTTATCGTAAAATTCGTGCATGTGAATTATGCGGGAACCTGGGATTTTTTCGACCGCGAAATTGTAAAATACAGCAATTGGCACAGGTAAAAAACCCGGAAGTCAACGCCACCGGGAAATCATACAAATGACACGGGGAAATCGTTAGCTGAATTTTAGTTCCACAACCGAGTCAGCCAGAAAGAATATATTATATAATTCACACCGCGGTGTATGCAGTTACTAGAAAAATATCGAAAGAGTGACTTTAAGAGTGAAGCAATTCGATACTCGATAGCGTAGTGGTTAACACGTCTGCTTGCTACTCATCATCATCATCAAACTTTATAGACCGTTAGTACCTTCCGGTGTGAGGTCTTTCTGTCGCAACCCCAGATTGGTGAACTATCGTCCTCCATGCCCTCCTATCGCCCGCCAAGGAGATGGTTTGTTCGCCCAGAGAAAGTCCCCTAACCTCTAAATCTGATTTAATTGAATCGATAAACCTTCTCCTTGGTCTACCCCTTGGCCTAACACCCGGGACTTGTGCATCCAAGATCCTTTTCGGTAGCCTGTTATTACCCATCCTTTGAACGTGCCCGAACCAGCGCAGACGACTGGCCCTTGCCGCCTCTTCCACTGACGAAAACCCTAAATTTTCCCTAATGTCGTCGTTCCTTATATGATTATCCCACTGCTCCCTCCTATTAACCTTCGCTATATTCCTAAGAACCCTCATATCAGAAACCTCCAGGTCATGCACGAGATATCCGCAGTCAACCCAACTCTCACTACCATACAGAATCGTCGGCCGGAATATTGACCTGTGAATAGCTAACTTTGTTTCGCTACTTAATTCCCTTTTGTTGAACACGTGCGACCTCAACTGACTAGCCACCGCGTTTCCCATTTTCCTCCTTTGTTCAGTGTTGTAGAAAAAAAAATTTTTTTTGTTAGGGCCGACCTAAGGACAGAAATAAGGCCCACTTCACCCCTAAGCACAGTCACCGGGTCCAAATTTGTTTTTGAATATAATTCGGGGCTCCCCTACAAAATCCGGAGCCACAAAATCCGGAGGCGACAAAATCCGGACGAAAAATCCGGAGGTTACAAAATCCGGAGGCGTCAAAATCCGGATGCGTCAAAATCAGGAGGCGTCAAAATCTGGAGGCTATAAAATCCTAATGCGTCAAAATCCAGATGAATCCAAATCCCGATGAACGTCTGGATTTTGTAGCCTCCGGATTATGTAACCTCTGGATTTTGTAGATTCCGTTGTTCGTCTTTTGTACAGAAACAGTTTAATAAAAATATATCATAGCGCTGGAAGACTTGTTGTAATTCTGTGGCGGATGTCTTAGATATATTTAATATTGGAGGGGTCTGCCACCTAACCCCCGCGCCTGCGGCGGGCTTGGCTACGCCCTACAGGCGGCCGTACGTGCATGGGGCTCTTCCCCAAGCCCCGCTAGGGGCTCTGCCCCTTAGACCCCGCAAGGGGGATATTCCCCCTTAACCCCCCTTTGCGGGGGCTGCCTCCCCTCGACCCCACTTTTTTATTTTTCCATTATGGTCAAGGCCTGCGGCGCAGCAACTCATATACGAAAATGTTACTACAAAGAAAATGTGGATGCTATTCTTTAAATAATACAATGTCACTCATACTTCGTCCTGATTTTGTCCAGATTTTATTCGGATTTTTGAAAATATTCCGGATTTTGTTGCCTCCGGATTTTGACGCCACCTGATTTTGAGGCATCCGGATTTTGACGCCTCCGGACTTTGTAACCTCCAGATTTTTCGTCCGGATTTTGTCGCCTCCGGATTTTGTGACTCCGGATTTTGTAGTGACACCATAATTCGGTACTGGATAACCTCTCAAATAGAAAAAGAATCAACAAAATCAGTAAGGATTTGTCCAACTTATGTAAGCGAACACGTTGCGCCCCAGTAGAAACTCAGTCTGAGGGTCCTGACTGAGTCCAAGGGTTTCTAATCAAAACATTTTCTGACATAAAACGGGAGACAATACTAGACCGATCAAGAAAAAATTCGAAAATCAGAAGAGATTTACTCGAGTTATGTACAAAAAACATGTAGAGCGCTAGCAGAAGCTCGTTTTTAGTGCTCCAGCTATATCATAGTGCCAAACCTCAAAAAAATTTCTTCTACAAATTGTTGGGCTTTTATAGACCTATCGATTAAAAAACAATTATGAAAATCGGAAAAGATTTACTCGAGTTATGTACAAAAAACACGTATGGCCCTAGCATCGGCTCGATTTTAGTGCCCTAGCTAAGTCCAAAGACTCAAACTTAATAGTATTTTATTGCCATTTGAGGGGAACAATCGAGACTTGCCGAGATTTCCCCTCAAATGGCAATATGATGCTTTATTGCATGAGCGAAAAAGAGAAAACTAACATAGGAGAACGACAAATGTCATTGTCAGCGATTAAAAATTTCTCTTTTGTATTACCTAGACTAATAATTTTTAAGGGGAAACACTGCGCGAATGCAATAATAGTAGATTATGGATAGGCGACAGAAAATTATATGTTAATCGAGTATATATTACACGTACGAGTTTTAACGAGTATGTGTAATATACCGCGTCTTTCGTAAAGAAAGAGCGAAAAGTTTTTTTTTTCATGACTGCAGTATAACGAGATTGCATATAATTTTCTGTCGCCTATACATATCCTGCTTTATCTTCCTCGAGCCAGTATGTCAAATTGAACCGAGTCACAACATGATGTTGGCGCAACGCATTCGTTCATAAATCGTAAATGTGTAAGTGCGTTAAACTAACAGAAAATTTTTCACGAAGAATTTTTTTAATAACTCAACCAATCACAGCAGGTCACTATACAGGATCTATTCATATGAAACTGGACATATATAAAATCAGTTTCAGCCATTTTAAATTGGCAAAATCAAAAATAAATGATCCGCATCACGATTTTTTTCGCGAAAAACGGTTTTTATTTGATTCAACAATTTACGAAAGTATGTTTAAACTGATTTTTGTTGGTGAGGAAAGCCAAATAAATTATGTTCCTATGCTTTCTTGTCATTAAAAATAATTCAAGATACACAAATTAGATCACTAACAAATCAAAAGAGTTGAATGTATTTGCTTACACTACGTTACTATTATCAATTTCTGCGTAGAGCTGCGCCCTATATAATGACTTCCTGTAGACACCTGGAACAATACTTTTGTTTATTATAAAAAAAATTATTCAATTAATTGAATGGAATGACATTCAATTTGATGCATTTAATGAAAGATACGTAAACATTTCAACTAAAGCAAACGTCAAAATGACGAAACCCCCTCTTTACATAAGCCAATTAAATATTTTACAGTCCTGTCTAAAGTAAATATTTTATTGCTCAGTAAATATTTTATCGGTCAGGATGTACATAATGTACATTTGCGTGTATTAGTGCGACTCGTAAAATGTTATTTTGTGATGCGAATAACGAGGATTAATATATGACATACTGGCTCAAGGAAGATAAAAATGTTTCTTCCATAATATTTTCGGCCATGCCCAGATCTTTCAAACAAAAAAAAATTTATGAAAATCGGAAAAGATTTACTCGAGTTATGTGGAAAAGACCAAAAACGACTTAAACGGCCCTAGCTCGGCGGCTTTTGGGCCGACAGTACCCAGATGCAATCCCATAAAAGATATTTCGATTACCTTTCAGGAAAAAAAAGTTTATGAAAATCGGTTGAGTTTTACTCAAGTTATCGCGGTCATCTAAGAACTATGATCGATGTTCCCCCCCCCCCCTACTCCCGGGTCGAAATTGGGGTGGTTACAAACGTCGTGGTAAACGCATAAGACCCCTTTTCGAAGAACTTCGTCCTTCGTACGGGTTTAAATACTCGAAAGAACTCGAAACTCGAAAGAAATTACTTGTGTGTGTTCCGCACGATTAAATATGGCAGTTAACTTTTCGACAAATTAATTTTCCCATACATTCTTGGTCCAACGTACATTACTTCTGGTCGTTATGGTTTTAAAATTGAATCATTGTAAAGAATAATATATTTTCGAAGCGAATATGAAGCGAATGGTATTTTCGAAGCGAATATTTCTGTGAATGGGATGTTTACTCTTTCGAGTTATGGAGGCCATTCAGACATTAATATCAATTTTCAATGGGATTTCATTCAAAGTTAGTCTCCTGCAGCTTTTGAATTTGAATTTTGATGTCACACTAAATTTTAGCTAACTCACCATTAGGTGAATGTTTTTCGTGTTGTTCATTTGTTGTTGTTTCCAAATTTTACAAATGCATAACGAATGTTTTAAGCATCAGGTTGTGGATTGTAGTCTACCCAATTCGTACGACCCAAGAAAATTGTAGTTTTCAACATAAGCAGATCAGTGACTATTTTCGCGAAATTCGAGAAATTTTCGCGAATTTCTTGTAAATTTGTAGAAATTTTCGAATTTTTCTCAAAAGATTTTAAAAACAGTGTCAGCATTTAAAACTATTAAAAATTGAGAGGCCTCTCCTCAAGGAAGACCCTAGGTTGTCCCAAAAATTTTTTTTCCTATGTTGTGGAGAGAATCGAGTGGAAAATTTTGTCCATAGAACTATAAGTGTAGTAATGAATTTTGACTACTGGATATTATTAAGGGGTCAAAGTTTCCTTACAAATAGTACATTACATCACAAGGAGCTAAAACGGTGCATTTAGAACCAAGTGGTGAAAAGGTCAAATCCGAGGGTGTAGCGCAGCGGAGCCCGAGGAAGACCTTTTCACCACCGTGGTCTAAATCAGCACCGTTTTAGCTCCGTGTGTTGTATACTATTTTTCGCGCAGACGGACAAAAAGTCAGATTTTGAACAAAACACTCAACAAACTTAAATTCAAATTTCATATTATGATCACAGTAAGTATGAGATTCAATTGTGTCACCTAAATTGTTTTCATAAGTTCGTTGTTTTCTTCTGTCGATGTTGTTTTTATTGAATTTTTTTTTCAATTCGCGTGTGATTCTTAGAATTGAGTGGATAATAATATCGAAATTATGTATGTGTCCGCGCGTACCATTAAAAGTGAGACTAAAATGAATTTTTATTTGATATTATCTCGAGCAAAATGAAGTCTCATTTTGTTTATGTTGCAGGTGGGTAAAAAATGACATATCAGACTGGGAGAAAAATGACAGGTGGGTCAAGAACGACATTTCAGACAGGACAAAAAATGACATTCAAATGTGACTCGAAACAGATTGCTTTAGGATCTAAATTCGGTGAGAAAATCTGACGTTTTTTGTCCGTCTGCGCGAAAAATACTTTTCACGACTCGTAACAAGCGTTTTACCCTATTATGTTCAAATTGCCTAAAGGTCAATTAAAAAGTATTTTTTTTTTAAATATTCTTATAACTCCACAATAAGGGAAACATTTACTGTTTTCTAAATGCCTGCGAACGGTAAATACACGTAAATGGGAAATTCAGGAAGAATTTCATTGAAAATTTAGTCATTTTGTTTGGAAAACGAACACATTTGCTGTCTAGGAGAAGCATATTCCACTATGACAAAAAAGATGCGATTCCGTTTATTTTAAATATTTCTTTTCGGAGTTCTGTTTCTCTTTATTGTTCAGTAGTGAGACATGAACCCTGAACAGTAGCTGTAATACCTCAAATAAAATTTGGTTTTTGGCTTACATTTAAGTATAGTGATGTGTGCATACTCAGGAAAACACAGGTGTTCTCAAAGTAGAGGTTGCCCGAAACCCGAAAATCCGACCCAAGCCCTACTCGACCCGAGCCGAATTGCTTTTCACACGTTCGGTTCGGGTCGGGTTAGGGTTGAGAAAAGCTCGGGCGGGTCGGGTCTGGGTTTCTTTTTCGTCGGGTTGTGTGTCGGGTTTTTAATAAATTTACAACTCTTTGTTTTTCAATTAAAAGCAAGTCAACAATAAATTGTTACTATTCTTCATCATAACATACACCCTATATTACAATTACGCCCAAAGATAAACTACAAGGCATGCATTGTACACAATAATGAATATCATTATTATCAAGACGACAAGAAACTTTTCTCTTGAAGCAAATATAGAAAATTTCTTTATATAACTGGCTTAGATTTAGTCCCAGTCGGGTTGGGTTCGGAAAAAGCTCGACCCGCACACCTCTACCTCAAAGTGGCATAACTCAAATGGTTGGCAAAAACGAATTTCCTCACGTGGGATGTCATTATAAATACTGTAAATGAGGCTTTCCGAGTAAAGCAATTTTAGGACATTTCGCTTAATTAGTTTATCTAATAGCTTAGGGAGCTTTCGTATATGGCGTTTGCATTTTTTCCGGGTTTTTGGACCTTTCTCTCTCTCGTTTGCAATGTTCCATACAAGTTAAGATTTTCTTGCGTTTTTTTTTCTTAGAACCATCCTCCCCCTAACGCAGACGTCATTTGTGAACGCACTGAGTTCTTGTTCCAAATTCAATTTTCGAGCGAAAATGCCTTTTTTCCATTTTAGGGATGAGTACGACAGAACCGCTAACACAATCGATTGAAATTTTTTTAGACTATTTTTTTCTAAAATCCTCATTTAGTCTTTCGTGGGTAGTGGTATACAGATTACCATAATTCGCCTACGAAAGGGTTAAGAAACGACAACCCTCCCCCCCCCCCATCGGTACCCAAAAAATCGGGATTTACAAGCTTGAGTTTGTAAACTTTGAGGTACTTCTGTAATAAAAAGGCAGCCAAAAATCGAGCTTTAGACCGAATTACTCATATGAGGTGTCGATTGTCGATGGACAGAAAAAAAGTCCAGAGAACTTTCAATCATCTATGTGGAGTAGAGAACGGCTTTGAGTATCCCTTTTTATATTCTATCAATCCATTAAATAACATTCGTGGTTACATTACAATTTTATTATTTACTTTATTCTTTCCAAAAAGCACGGCTTAACGCAGATTGGCAAAAAATAATTGGTAGCTAGTAGTCGGTAAAAAAGAGTTCAAAGAGCTGGAGATGTGCCCGAAACTCGAAGAAAATGGGCAAAATCGCAAACAACTTCTGAAGGTATGAGCGAAAAAGTTCTGGGAACTGGGTTTTTCGAAGGTCGGTGAAACTTTTTCGCTTATACCTATGCGAATAAAGCGCGGAAAACTCGAAAAACTAACAAAGAAAAAACAAAAAAACAACATTTCAACATTTGAAAGCATTCGTCGGACTTCGGGTTCCAAAAATTTTGATCGGGTCGGGTTTCGAAAAATTTCGGTTGTCGGGTTTTAAAAATGTTGATCGGGTCGGTTCGGGTTCCGAAAAAAGGTCGGCCCGCTTATCTCTACAAAAACCGGAAAAACGTAATCTTAAAATTGGTGGAAATGTTTATACAATATACAATTACCGTAAGATAAATAAGAACTTTGTTCTTCTACGCAGGTTTTTCACACTCGAACATCTGCGCAAAATAACAAAGTTCTTATTTAAATTACAGTCAAATAATATCGAGAACAAAATTTTATATTTCGCGTATAAATGGGGAAGAATTAACCAGAAAAATGAATTATTTGCTTTTTACACGAACACAACATCCGGAGCAAGATGAGCCTGCCTTCAAATTTAGTCATTCAGGAATCTAAAACCCAGTGGCACTCTCTAACAGCTTTAAACTTTAAATGTTTGAGTGGTTAGGAAAAACATCCTTTAAACTTTTTAAAGTTTGAAATTATCCTCTTCTGCATTTTAAATTCCAATATCACAGATCGCTGGAAATTGGACCTCCTACCGATGTGATATACAAACAAACTTGTAGCAAAATATTGCCGGTTCAGGTATCTATAAATAAGCAATTTTCGTTGTTATTTAAACAAAAGCAATAAAAGCAGCTGAGAAGCGGCTATAAAAAAGATTTATTGTCAAGAATGTGTGTAGCATATGAAAACATCGATAGGCAATAAAACATTCTCCTGCTTTATATGAAAATTATTTTTACTGGTATATTCGAAACAATTTCGTTCAATTAAATTCAGCAAATTTGCAAGCATCAACGTTATATTGTTGTCCGCTTCCGAGTGGCTAGCTTGTATTTTTAATTAAAGTTGCAATAAGCAATTGGAATCATAATGGATGGAACAATATTATTAGTGGCTGTTTATGATTCGCAAAAATTTGATACAAAACCACTTCATGTGTTTTGTGTGTTTTTAACGAAAATAATAGTTGAGCTGAAAGTTCCCTCGTTTCCAACATTTATATAGAACAGAATATAAGTTTAACGCGTTCCATTGAATTCCATTGTTATTGCGTGCAAGTTTTTAACTTCAATTCTCCTAACTGTTAGGGCAATATGATACTTTCCCGAACCGAACTTTAACGGAATTGACCAACCGACAATCGACGTTCTAACTACTTGTACTATACACGACCCGAGGGGTGGCGCACTTCATTTATTCCATTTATTCCATTTATTCCCAAAAATTTGTTTGTTGTTTTTGCGAAATATCTGATCCAAACACATCACAAGTTAGACAAATAAGTTCAAATAAAGGTTTGCACAAATTATAAAACCGTATATACAAATTATAAAAGATCGTTTTTTTACTGGCTGCGCCATTGTGAGCAGTCTTTTTTTTCGCTTAAATAAAAACATTGATATGCGACAATTATAAACCGTCTTGAGATTAAATTTTATTTTTTTGGGAATATAATTTAATAATATTTAATTATAATTTATAATTTAATAATATTTTGGGAATAATAATTTGAGTCTTTTTCTTGCGCATACATCTTATGTAATATGACATTTAAAACTCTGACATATCAAACATATCTGAAAACTGTTTAAATCGAAATGGGGATGTGCTGATATTATTGTCTCATGGACGATATTATTGTATCAGTAGGCGGTATTATTGTCTCATGGACGATATTATTGTATCATGGACACTAATATAATACAAAATGTAACGAGGAGGCATTTTGTTAGTTCCTAGGGAATTCATCCTTCTACGAAATGTGATGAGAAGGTGTTTTTTCCGTTTCTATGGATATCATCCCTTTTCGAAATGCCTTAAATGGTAAAGGTGCCATCGACATGTACCACATTTATATCGGTATTTTATTTGCATCAGTGGACGATATTATTGCATCAGTAGACGATATTATTGCCTCGTGGACGATATTATTGTCTCATGGACGATGTTATTGTATCAGTAGACGATATTATTGTCTCATGGATGATATTATTGTATCAGTAGACGATACTATTGTCTCATGGACGATATTATTGTATCAGTAGACGATAATATTGTCTCATGGACGATAATATTGTATCAGTAGACAATATTATCGTCTCCGACGATAATTCACTGGGGGATTTTGCACTCCGCCATCGAAATGTACCTCTCTGTACAAAAAATAAAATATTTACGATAAATTAAGGCATATGTTTAACTGAGCACCAAAAATACATTTTTGATCCCTAGGAAATACAATTTTGATCACCAGAAATACCTAGAATAGCTATATGTATGTAGATGTAAATAACGTTGCCACTAATTTAGTTTTATTTTGTGTTGATGGTCATAAGTGCATTTTCTGGTGATGAAAACAGTACATTACATCACAAGGAGCTAAAATAGTGCATTTCGACTCAGGTGGTGAAAAGATCAAAGAGCGGAGCGCAGCGGTGCCCGAGGACCTTTTCATCATCGTGGTAGAAATCAGCATCGTCTAGCTCCAAGAGATGTATACTGGACCATTCCACGAAAACTTCATTTCCACGCTCGGAACGCTCCGTTGTTACAAAATGATATTCATAGAAAAGGGTACATCATAAAGGTTGATCCTTTAACTAGATGTTAGTCATAGGGAAGTGACTATCATTTTGTAACTACTGAGAATTGCATGCGTGGGAGTGATGAAGTCCGTGTAATTGCCAACTATTTTTCGCGCAGACGGACAAAATGTCAGATTTCGAACAAAACACTCAAGAAATTGACGACTGAATTTTGTCAGTCGATTATTTATTAGTTTTTGTGAAAAATTGTAGTTAAGTTACTCGTTCGCGCTTGTGGAATTTAGTGAATTTAAATCAATAAGATCGATGATAATAAGTGTATGCACTTCAATTTCGTTACATTTCCGTTAATTTCAATTAAAAACATATGAAGGGACCCGTACGTATCAGAATAGATGCGGCAAACAGAGTTGATGTTGCGAAAAGACTGGAGCAATATTTAAGTAAATATTGCGTTCACATTAGACTGTATTGGAAATTGCCCGTAGGGCAATTTTGAAAAATCCGTCCGAAATAACGGTGTAAAAAAATTCTCCGAACGCACAAAATTGACCTCCAAATAGAGAAAAATGTTCTACTCAATTTTGTCTACAACATAGCAAAAAAACTATTTTTTGGGCTAGGGCCAACCTTTATACTGACCTAGGGCCCTAAGTAGAGGCCTCGGACACATACTTCCATAGACAAAAATGTTTTCCTCAATTTGCTCTGCAACATAGCAAAAATAAATTTTTTTAGCTAGGCCCGACCTTAGGACCGACAGGCCCACTTGAGCCCTAAGCACAGACAAAAATTCTTCTATAAATTGTCGGCCGTACCGAGATCTTTCAAACAAAAAAAGTTTTTGAAAATCGGAAGAGATATACTCGAGTTATGTACAAAAAACACGTAAGGCCCTAACAAAGACTCTTTTTTAGTGCCCTAGCTAAGTCCAAAGACTCAAATCGAAAAATGTTTCTTCCACAAATTGTCGGTCATGCCCAGATCTTTCAAACAAAAAAAAATTATGAAAATCAGAAAAGATTTACTCGAGTTATGTGCAAAAGACCAAAAACCACCTAAACGGCCCTAGCTCGGCGGCCCTTGGGCCGACAGTGCCCAGAGTCAATCCCATCAAATATCGGTCAAGATTTACTCAAGTTATCGTGTTGACGGACAGACAGACAGACAGACCGATAGACGGACATTGTTTTTTTCGCTGATTTGTCATCTGGAGGCAACAAAAAAAGTTTCCTTCTTACTCCCGGGTTCGAATTCGCAATGTAACAAACGTGGTAGTAAACGCATCAGACCTTCGTACTTCGTACGGGTCTAAAAATGTTTACCAATAGGATCGAAATTTTAATAGGATCGAAAATCATAGCTGGGGTAAATAGTATTTTGTTATAAATGGGGTGAAAATAATGAATTCCAACGAGAGCGAAAGTTTGCGGCCAGAGCGAAACGAGGACCGTAATTCGCTCTGGTTGGAATTCAATTTTCACCCCAAGTGTAACACAATATTTATCACATATGTTAGGCGAAAATTGAATTCTGCATGGATAGTTTGTAGCGGGATGAAAAGTAAATTTTCGCACCTCGTTTGAGGTGAGAAAATAAATACTTAACATAAAGTATCATGGCCGATCTGTTCATATGAATTTTTTTTTGCGATGAAGAAAGTCAACAAAAAATAATGATTTTTCGACACGACGGATACGAGCTAAACAAAATGCCAGCACAGAGTTTAGGATCACAGTATTACTCTAAAGTAATTCATTAGCTAATCTGGCAAATATTTCTCGCTTTGGCCACAAACTTAACTCTCGTTGCAATTTTCTCTGCTTGTGCCACAAACTTTATTCTCGTTGCAATTTTCTCTGCTTTGGCCACAGACGCCAACCTTGTTAAACAATTTTCTATTTTCTCCCCTTGTCATGAAAATAACCATTTTGTGCTTGCGCATGAGAAAACGAGTGTTTCCACGTCAAAATGTTTATTCAGTGTAACGTGGGAGCCGGCAAGAATATGTAACTTTCTCACCGCAAGCATGAAAAAGTCTCTTTAACACAGGCAAATAATGACATTCGAATGTGAGCTTAAACAGCTTACTTTTGGATCTAGATTCGTGTGGGGAAATTAACTTTTGACCTTGCAAAAATCAGGACAAAAGCAAACTAAGCGGGATTCGGTAGACCTTAGGTACCTGAATGACGTCCAAAAAGTCCCCCTGGATATTTTGCAAGTGACTCGAGAAAATCGGAAACACCCGAAAAAAGTGCGGTTAAGTGTAACGTTTTTTTCGTTGTTCAACGAAAGTTTAATTTTTTTATTTTTTTCACAAAAATTTAATTTTCCGTTATTCTACACATCCCAACGTTTTCAAAGATGTATCAAAATATAATTTTGGTTGTTTTTTTACCCGAGATATGAACTTTCAAAGTCAAAATTTCATGTAAAATTTGACCCCTGCGAAAACTTGTTTTGACTTTAAACGGTCATTCCCAAAATAGGTATCTCTACATTTTTGATGTTAGTGGCTTATAAACATCTTTGGACTATGCTGAACATTTCCTAAGAAGTATGTTATAACCTTTCACCTTATAGGAAAATTTTCATGGAATGTCGAAAAACAACCAAAATTTTATTTTGATACATCGCTGAAAACGTTGGGATGGGTAGAATAACGGAAAAATAAATTTTTGTGAAAAAAATGAAAAAATTAAAATTTCATTGAACAACGAAAAACACGTTACACTTAACCTCACTTTTTCGGGTTTTTCCGATTTTCTCGAGTCACTCGCAAAATATCCAGGGGTAGAGATGAGCGGGTCGACCATTTTTCGAAACCCGACCCGGACCGAACCCGACCCGATAAAATTTTTCGAAACCCGAAACCCGAACTGTTTCAAAACCCGACCCGGACCAGACACTCAAGTTTTTCGAAACTCACAACCCAAATTACTTCGAAACAGAAATTATTTCAACGCCCGACGTCTGCATTCTTCACGGACCTTAGACTAAAACAAACTTCGTGTAATGTAAGATGATAAAATTTAGACGAGTTTTGTAAAATATAAAAAGTCAATAAGGGATCGCAGTGAGACATCTCACTCACTTTTCTCACTTACCCTCACTTATTTTGAAGTCCTCTAAAGTGAGTCACTTTTTTGCTAATTTCTCACTTTTCTCACTTCCCCTCACTTATTTCATCAATTCTTCGGATTTTGATATAAGAATTAGTGCTTGAAAGCGAACATTTCGAATTTTAAAAATTTTGCCTTCGGCGCTATCTTCACTCACTCACTCAAATTTATTTTGAATGCATTTCTTTAAGGTCGAAGGGCTCACCACAGAGTTATTAAAGAATTAGAACGGAAAGAGAAGAGGGAAATCAAAGAGCCACTACTTAAATTTAATTAAGAAAATTTATTTACATTATTTTTTATAGATAAAAACAGAAAAAATTGGCTTAGGTGATCGCCATTCCCCTATAAAATACAAGTTAGGGCCCTTGTCGGTTCCGCATTTTAGGGCTCCAGCTAGGCCTTTGACCCAAACTCGCGCCTGCTAGGTCCATTGAACCAAGGTCAAAAAAAGTTCTTCTATAAAATGTTGGGCACTCATTAACCTTTCCAACACCAGGGGGACTTTTTGAACGTCATTCAGGTACCTAAGGTCTACCGAATCCCGCTTAGTTTGCTTTTGTTCTGATTTTTGCATGCTTTTCCATATAAATTTTTTCAATTTCCCTACACTAAATTATTGGAAAAAATCTGACACAATCACTATTTTTCGGTGATCGCTTATAATACCACTCACAAATTAATACGATGCGAAAACGGTTTTGAAATGTTGAAAATAAACAAATTGGATTAACTTTCAGTTCTTTTTTCTTCACATTTGGTGATTTTTTTGTCTTTTCCATAAATTTTTTCGAATAAAAGAAATAAATAACGCAAATTGTGAAGAAAATAATAAAATAGACCCAAAAATAAAATGTAGACCCAATTAACCAAATTCTTCCGATTTCAAAATCGGACATCCTTCGGAAAAGCTTCTTTTCTTCTTTTGCCTAAGCTTTTACGAAAGAATTTGGTTAATAATTGTGAGAAATATTACAGAAAAGGAAATTTTTCCCCTAACTTCTAAATCTGATTTAATTGGGCGAGGGCTCGGAACAGATCAGATCAATCTGATTTTTTTCAGATTTATCTGAAATTTATCCAATCTGAATCTGATCTGAAAATTTGGATCTGATCTGAAATCTGAAAGATTGTATCAGATCTAATCTGATCTGAAATCAGTTTTAACATAGTTTTAGATGTCTTCACAACTAGCTGAAGGGAAATATTTGCACGCGTCAGTATTTTAAATATTGTATTTATAAGTCTCAGAAATAACGATTCGACGAGAAAGTTGACTAAACTACTGTTCTTTTGTATCAAATATTATAATGCAATAATTTAAATCTTTGTCCCGCTAAATGATATAAAGAAAGTACACATCCAACATTATATTGTTTGGCTGATGAGGATCACACATACTCACTACCAGTAGGACGATTAGAACTCGTTGTTGCTGAAAGGGTCTAACGATTTTTTTGTGTTGCTTTCGGTATTGACGTATTTATATTGAAACGAAATCTCCGCGGCTGTTAGTGGAATAAATGTGAAAAAATGATAAAATGGAGGATTGAAATGAAAACGAAAGCGGCGTTCGAAGCTTCTTCAACGACTAGGACGAGTTAGAACCGATGGAAAATGGAGATGACGAGCAAAACAACACTAACAACACTAGCAGCAGTGAATCTGATGGAAATGGGAAGCCGACGAAACGAAAAAATAATGTTTCGGCACACCTCACCGATATCCAGCAAAATAATCAAAAATATGCTGAATGTAATTACTGCCGGAAGTGAGTAAAATATTTATTTGGTTGTCCAACAGTTTGAACTATTTGTTTGGTCTATGGATAACTTTGAACATTTATTATCATTTGAACTGAAGGACGAAATAAAGTTACAAAAACATTGTACAGGAAAAAAATGTTTCAATTATTCACAGTTCTCAAAAACTTTGCAACGAAAGATGTTTTTTAAGTACACGGTGATAAATGGACTGAATAAAATCAGATCAATCTGATCTGATCTGAAAAAAATTAGCAGATCAGATTGCGTTTGACCACGATCTGATCTGATCTGAAAAATTCAGATCGCGTTTTTTCAGATTCAGATCAGATCAGAACAAACTATTAGGTCCATAAACCTATTCCTTCGCCTACCCCTAGAACCAACCGGGTGAACAAGCCAGAGCCTGTCACAGAATAGGAGGATATGGAGAAGTGTGGTCCATGATCACCGTGCATAAAGACCTCACACCGAAAGATATAAAAAGTCTTTAAATTTTAATGACGGTGATGATGAAAGTTTGTCGAAAGCTTATGTTATTACTTTGGCGTAGTAACTTCCGAATACGCGGTGGAAGCTCTGCTCCTTAAGTTTCACTTACACCTCGTTTCAGAAACTGCTTTCCATCAACTCCCTTTTGTTTTTTAATTATGAAAGAATGACGAAAAATATTCCCTGCGCGTAATGAAAATTAGGCGATTTTCCACTTTTTCATCGATTTTGGTTTACTTTGTTTTTTTCCCTCCAGCCGCACACTCTACGCACACCCGCAAAAGGATGTAGACCTTCTTGACCCCTCTCTGTAGCCTCTCAACCCAACTATTTTTTTTACATTTTGAATAAAGTTTTCTGTCTAATTAAACATCCATTTCATAATTTTTGTAATCCTCACTCTTGACTTTTCGACCGTCTGACAAACAGTAAGGTGTTAGATTTAAGAATTGTTACAACTGGAATGGAACTTAACTCTTCTTAACCAATCGATTTTAATTGAAACATTGTAGAAAATTTAACTATCGCAAATACTTACAGCAAAGAAAACATTAAAAACAAACAAAATATATTTTATAATATTCATTCCACAAGACTGCATCTTGGAGCTGTTTAAGCCGTAAGTTAGTCCAACAAAATTTACAACACAACTATTTCCAACGCGTTAGTCCACCAAATATTCGTTAAAATCGAGAGGGTTTTTTTTACGTTTGAATCACCTTCAAGTCCGAAACTAACTGAACTTAGAAATTTTATTGTTTGGTAAAAGTGGACTATATGGAAATGACCACCGCATTTATTTCGTTCTTATAAGGTATGTAATTGTGGGTGGACTGTGCTTGGGGTGGGTTTGATTATTGTTTGAATAAAATGCGTTGAACAGGCGCGAAACGGTTCATTTATTTGTCACTCTATTGTGTTCTTTGTATGAACAATATGTTTATCAAATATGAAAATGGTCATTGATTTTAATTGTCCAGCATAGAATGAGTCACTTTACATATCGAAACTTATTTCTACATTAATATTTATAAAGTTACACAGCCAGTGAAGAAACCAATCAAACATAGTTCGACTCTGGTGTACGTTGAAGGCATAGGGAATGTATTTAATCTAAATAAAAGATCGAAATACGACATGGAAACGAATACCCCACAAAGAACGTGTTAGAATTCCATAGTTAGAGGTTTGTTAACTCGATGTGTTGAAAATAGTTCACAGAACTTATAGATTTTCCAAGTTTTATTACTTGAACCACAAAACAACGCGGTTACTGACCGCCCTTATCCACTTTGTAAAGGTATTGGTTATTCACGTGAATTTAAATGAATATCTAATTCAGGTTGAGCGAGTATTACATGTACATTGTACATGTACATGTACGTACATGAGGCTTGTAGATTAATTGGCTTTGTAGATTATCAAGCGTTTTCATTAGAAAAGCGAATGTTGCAAGTCGACGCGAAATACATTTTCTGATTTCTTGTCTTTTCGAAAACGTTCACCCGGAAGTTTGATGGACCCGTACGAAGTACAAAGGTCATATACGTTCACTACAAGAAATTTTATTGTAACATAGGGTATATCGCGTATGGAAAAAATGATTTTTTCCCAGTATCCAAATTTAATTTCCCGATTTTCCCAGTTTCCGTTAAAATTAGGCTAAATTTCTCGATTTTCAAAGTGAAATTTCCCGATTTCGAAGATAGTGTTATCTGCATGTACCTTTCTCGTTCAGTTAAGAATTACGGTATTAAGCGCAAAGAACAACCGATAGATAACCGCTCAGCTCTTCGCATATGACTAAAGTTATTCAGAGTTAGGAGAGTTATTCAGAGCGGGCTGAGCCGTACAGAGAAAATCCGGTCGGGTGATAAAAAAAATTTTGATGTCTAATATAATTATGGCATTTTATGCTGCTAGAACTGTAAAATGGTATCTCGGTTCGAGACGAAGTCGAGGACCTAGTTTTACGACATCGACAACCGAGATATCATTTTACATTTTGTGTAGCATAAATTGTTTTATATATCGAGCCGTTGAAAGTTCGCTTACTCTATCGTAAAGTGGACTTTACAGTAGAAAGATATATAAATAACTAGTAGAACCCCCGCCCCTAGGGGCTCCGCAGGCTTTATCATTTTCGCTTGTTATCTATTCAGAGAGCCAAAGCAAATAATTTTTCGTTTTAAATAATGATGCGTAATGTTGAAGGTCGTTATATCACTTCGTTGATATTACCGCTAATAAGACTAAAATCCAAATGGGCGAGAAAGGCACTATAAATCAAAACACTTTCTTTGTCGCACAATTACTCGACTTCCCCCGTATTCCATCTCCCCCGTATTCCATTCCCCCGTATTCCACGTTCACCATATTCCACGTTCACCGTATGCAACGTTCCCCGTATTCAACTTTCCCTGTATGCAACGTTCACCGTAATCAACGTGCACCGTATTGTAAGTTCCCCGTATTCCTCTTCCCCCGTATTCCACTTCCCCCTAATTCCAC
>CM055406.1:10166143-10180997 GCA_029228625.1 Pseudolycoriella hygida | reverse complement strand
CCTCATTGTTTTATGTCGGAATCATGAATTTGACGATTGTAGATTGTGTTTTATTATATTGTCAAAAGCATAAACTCAGGCCTTCACTATAGGTCTTATCTAAATCTAAACATATGAAGGGACCCGTACATGTCAGAATAGATGCGGCAAACAGAGTTGATGTTACGAAAAGACTCGAACGCATTTAAGTAAATATTGCCTTACGTCCAAATTAAATTGTATTGGAAATCGGGCATGGGCAATATTGAAAAACCCGTCCGAAGAAATGTAAAAACTTAACAGATTTTCTATAATTTAATTTTCGTGATTCTCTGATATCCATATCTTTTATTTAAAACCTTCCATAGCGATTTTCGTTTAAATTTCGCAGATATATAAGTGAAAAAGTTCAAGAAACCAGGTTTTTGACCACTTTTTCGACCATAACTTCGAAAGTTTTCTACCGATTTAGTTCAAATTCAATCCCGTAATCATTTTTTTTGATTATCTTTCAGAAAAAAACGTTTTTGAAGATTGGATAAGTTTAACCTGATTTATGTTTTTTCTGCATGGGCAATTAAAGAGATTCAGTTTTAAGGCCCCGGCTGAGTGCAAAAGCTCAATTAAAAACATATGCAGGGGACTCGTACGTATGATGCGGCAAACACAGTTGACTTTACGAACAGACTCGAACGTACTTAAGTAAATATTGCCTTAACTCTTAAGTGTATGTAATTGCGTCCACATTGAGTTGTATTGGAAATTGCCGATAGGGCAATATTGAAAAACCCGTCCGAAGAAACGGTGTAAAAAAGCCTTTCCAAAAGCACAAAATTGACCCCCAAATATTGAAAAATGTTCTTCTCAATTTTCTCTACAACATAGAAAAAACCATTTTTTGGGCTAGGGTCGACCTTAGTACCGACCTAGGGCCCTTGCTAGAGGCCTCGGACACACAATTCCATAGCCATTTCCTCTGCAACATAGCAAAAAAATTTGTTTTTTGGCTAGGGCCGACCTTAGGACCGACATGGCCCACTTGAGCCCTAAGAACAGGCAAAAGTTTCTTTTATAAACCATCGGTCATGCCTAGATCTTTCAAACAAAAAAAATTTTGAGAATCGGAAAAATCTTACTCGAGTTATGTACAAAAAACACATAGAGTCCTAGCAGAGACTCGTTTTTAGTTCCCCAGCTAAGTCCAATGACTCAAATTCAGAAAAGTTTCTTCCATAAATTGTCGGCTATGTTTAAGTCTTTCAAACAAAAAAAAAATTTGAAAATCAGAAAAGATTTAATCGAGTTATGTACAAAAGACCAAAAACCACTTGACCGGCCCGAGCTCATTGGCCCTTGGGCCGACAGCGCCCAGATTCAATCCCAAAAAAGATTTTTCAATTACCTTTCAGGAAAAAAAAATTGTTGAAAATCGGTTGAGTTTTTCTCATGTTATCGTGTTGACAGACAGACGGACGGACTAACATTATTTTTATTGCTGACTCGTCGTCTAAGGACCATGCCCCCCCCCTACTCCCCTACGCATAAAACCCCTTTTCGTAGATGACTGGCTTGTAATAGGGATTCGGCTAGAGCTCGGACAATTCCAGATTTCGTGTCAAAAATCGTTTTCACCACACACACACACATTTGTTGCTTTCGTTTCAAAAATCGTTTTCACCTCGCTTTCACTACGATGTTGAAGTTCGGCCTGTTAATATTAATTTATTGATTGATCGTTTTGTTATCATTGCTCACTTTCACGTTTGGAGGGTCTGATGACAAACATCTGATATATCGGCCCAAGAGTATCATCATGAGTGGAAGAAGAATACTACTCACAAACGCCGGCGAAGAGTCATTCCCGCAAGTTATAATTGTAGCCATTTTTTTTTATTTTTTTTCCAATAGCTAAAAACTTGTAAGCAAAATGAAAAAAAAAATAATGATAGTAATTAGTAGTTCATTACGTTAATTCGTAAGCTAATACATCAATGAAAACAATTATTTCTAACTGCTGATTGGCAAAAGCCAACATTCAGTGCAATTATTTATGTTGTCTATAGAAACACCAGTCAAACAATAAAGTAAAAGGGTAAATAAATGTATGCCTATTTTACTACAGACGAGTGTTAGAGTTTTATAGCAGTTTTTTATCATTGTTTCAACAGTCATGCTGCGGGTACATACACAGCTGTCAAAAATCATTATTACGATACACTATTAATAAACCATCGTCCCACCGCCCACGAAATTCAAAAGCGGTCTTTCGTTAAAAACAAATCTATATGCTGACTTTAAAACTTGGTTTTGATTTGGCAGACTTGTACTTTCCGCTGCAGTAAATTGTGACAGATATTAGGAGTAAAACCTCTAGATAGACCAACAAGTTGCCGATAAGTATACTATACTATTCATAATAGAAGAAAAATTTCACATTATGTCAAGGTCTCAAAATTGCATCGTAAGAAACAGTTGTAACTTGTAGTGCGAAGACTAACACGATGTATAGTGAGAATAGTTACAATCCCGTACATCGTATTTCAAATTGAGATTTCGACATGAGTGTAGTATACCAGGGGGAACATTCGTAGGATCAGACGAAAATTTTCGAGTTATGCCTATCGAAAAACCGGTGTTAGCACAAACAATTGCTTTAGAAAACTAAGGAAAATATTTCCGGTAATTTGATATACTTAGAGTTAACTCAGTAAAATACATCTTGGACAAGCATTCGTCTTTTAGACGGCATTTGATTGCAAAGATCAACAAATCCATTGGTATTTACTGGCTGTGCAGAAATGCGTTTGGTAAGCCAGAAGCCACACACTGGATATATACAGTTGTCATACGTCCAACCCTTTGTCATGGCAGCTCAGTCTGGTGGCCTCAGCTTAAGGTAAAATCGTCATTTAAAACAATCGAGCGATTGCAGCGCTTTGCGTGTCTATGTATTACTAGTGCCATGAGAACAACGGCGACCAGAGCTGTTGAGGTGATTCTTCACTTACCACCCCTGCCAGAGCCGGATTATCCCATGGGCTAAGTGGGCTCAGCCCAGGCGCTGGAAGAATGATGGGCGCTGAGAAAATCGAACATAACATAACATAAAAAGCGCCAACAGAAATAATACAAGTCAAAATTACCGCCTAAATGTTTAATTTTAGTCCAGATTGTCCAAGTAGAGGCTGAAAGTTTATACAACAACTTCTTCAAACTCGAGACTGCGGTGCTGCTAGAATTTTGGTCTGCTCTTTTGCAGCGAGTCAATGCTACCAGTAAATCCCTACAACTTCCTTGGATTGATATGGACAGCTCAGTTAGCCTGTATCAATCACTTGCTCTTCACATAAAAGATATGCGAACTCAAGACAATTTTAATTTAATAGTGGATGGAGCGAAAGCATTAATAATGAGTTGCCCGGATTGGGAGGGGAACAATTGAATTACAATTGCTTTGGTAAACGAAGAAGAAAACGTAGAAAGTAGCGAAGTGGTACATAGCGATTCGGAAAAATTTCGAGTCGACATATTTTACGGATCACTGGATTACATGACGTCTGATCTGGCATTACAAATTAGTGCATACGAAACTGTTTTGACACCGTTTAGTTTCCTGTTCAAATTGGAAGAAATATCCAATCTAGAAATTAGTCGCGGTGCGTTAAATTTGAAAAATCGTTACAAAGGAGATTTGGACAAAGATTTTGTAAATGAATGCATTCATTTCAAACATCTTATGACTGATATAAATGCTGCAATCGAAAAAGATAGACAGCAAGAGGAAGAAATAGAACAGTCAGATAACAAGTCTGAGCGAAGTTCAAAATTAAAGTCTAAACCGTCTAGAATGCTACAATATTTAAAGCAACATAATTTACAATCAACTTTTCCCAACATCGACGTGGCATTGAGAATATTTGAATGCATTGCTGTGGCTAATACTACTGGGGAACGGACCTTCTCCTCGTTGAAACGAGTGAAAAATTCACTGAGGTCCACAATGGGAGCTGACAAGCTGAATGACTTGAGTATTCTATTCATTGAAAATGATGTTCTCGAAAAAATTGATGATAACGAAGTGATCAACAAATTTATCGAATTAAAACGTAGAAAATATTTCATTTGATTTTGTTAATAAAGTACAAAGATTTTCGTGAATTTTTTTATGCGCTTAAAGACTGAAATTCGACGGATTTCGACACGCAAACTAAAGCTTTGTGCAATTATTTTTCCTCAGTCTGTCATTTGACAAAGAGAAATATCGGACTGGGGAAAAACAATTGCACATATATGTACCATTGAAAAGTTCAATTTTTTCGTGACTCGTGATGAAAGCTAAATTTTTGGTACACGTCGTAAGCTTTTCCTACTCGGCTTCGCCTCGTTAGGACAAGCTTACGAGTAGTACCGAAAAATTCTTCTTTTCATCACCCGTGACGAAATGTACTATTTGGGCGCTGTGAACTTCATTGCCCAGGGCGCTGTAAACTTCATAGCCCAGGGCGCTGAAAACGTTAATCCGGCTCTGACCCCTGCACCTATTCGTCTTAGCTAGCGTGGGTAACGCCGCAGAGAGCCTAAGGGGTAATGAAAAGAGGACGAAAGCATTTTGGGAGGAGCACGAGGCTATCTTAGAAATTTTGCATCATGATCATTTGACGAACAAATTCCAACTCAGCTGTACTTTGATGACAAGTTTGAATGTTTAATTCCGAATAGATCAGACTGGCGGGTGCAGGAATTAACTGCAAAGAGCTAGACATTAACATGTCGCTTAGCCCTGAATCCCTCGCTACTGTCTTTCAAGCTGAAGTTACTGCAATTCTTGAATGCTGCTCTGCAGTGCAAATAAACAGCTTTAACCTATCTGCCCATCTGTTCAGATAGTGAGTCTTAGATAAAAGCATCTAATTTGGTCATTGAGTGTACTGTCTCAACGAACTCAGTAGTCGAAAACAGGTTACCATTATCTGGGTTCCGGGTCACAATGGTATTGAAAGCAACGAAAGGGTTGATGAGCTAACCAATGCAGGGTCTGATAATGCCTTTGTAGGTACAGAACCGAGGCTGAGATTGTCGAAAGAGGCGAGAAAGAATATATATACTTTAATAGCATCACGAAATTGTTTCGACGTCACATTTCAACAGCCTGTGGTAAGGAGCTCCTTTAACGAAATCGGATTGGAAGTGTAGTGCACACGTGCACACTCAACGATCACCTCCACAGAATAGCACGATCAAACGACCCGAACTGTTCTTGTGGGCCTTTTCCGGAATCCTCATAGATTGTCTAATCTACATCAACCTCAGGCTGAAAACCTTTGGGTATCATACTCTTCAAGTAAGAGACACTTGATGGCAAGCGCCTTAACTTTTTCCAGGCAAAAACTGGTAGACCTAATGCGGATTAAAGCTCCCCCACAGAACTTATCAGTCAACCGACTGAAATCTAATCTAAGGCAATATTCATTTAGATACGTTCGAGTCTTTTTGCTCTTCTACTCGCCACATCTATTCTGTTGCATATGTTTTTCTCCTGCATCCGATCAGACACGAGTAAGTTCGAAGTGATGCCCGCAGTTCCCTACTTTATTTGTTTGTTTTGTACTTTTGTCTTAAGATATTGGACGCGATCAAAACACTCGAGTAAGGATTGTTGAAAAGCTCAACTTGATAAAATAACTTTTATTTTTGTCATATTGAATTTTCATACAAGCCTTTCATGAGCTATTTTGATCGCGACCAATACAATTACTGCTTTAGCGAATTTAGCGCCAAATAAAATCATAACTCACATCAGGTCACCTTCTTTATTGAGCGCATAGAAGTAAAATTAGGACGAAAGGATTTATGTGTTAAAAGGCCACATAAATGAAATCATTGTTTCTGTTGATTTTGTTGTTTGCTAACGTTCCGTGGAAACTTTGATTAGTTTCTGTGAACTCGTGACTTACACATTTCCCAATAAAAGGCTTATAAGACCTCACTTACCTCATTCTTGCACACTTTTTACAATGATAATGTTTGTATCGAAACCATCCTGTGTTGTTCTTCTTTTTGCTGCTAAATATGCGTGTCAAACTCATTGTTTACTTATACTTTTTGACTTATATTTTCTCGTTCAATTATTAAAGGTTCATTTATTTCATTAGCTTCTATACAAACCAACCAGATAATAAAGCATAATGTAATTATATAAACACGTGTCTTACAAACTAAAACCAAAGCAGAAGTCCATTAAAAACGATCCTTTATTGTTTGATACATTGAAGTTTATCGGTACGTTTTGACATATGTTTTTTGCTCCATTTGTTTTCGATTGCTTGCTTTCATTTAAAGTTGTTAATAATTAAATGTTTGAATGAACTGAACAAAAATATAACCAACTTGCGCAAAAAAATGTAAATTATTCATAGGCGTATTCCTTTCGACATTTAACCTCCCAGTTAATTTTAATTGTGGTTGAACTTATTCTAGCCACTGTGCTAGTTTATTCAGTTGAACCAGAAATTAAACTTAAACAAGGAAGCAAATTTTCTAGTTAAAGGTATTGGATGTTTCACAATATATTTTTCGCTGAACTCTTTCTCATTTCGTCCTTATTTAATGGCATTGGACAAGCATAAGCAACGATGTGACGAATTCAAACCCATCCAAACAAAAAATTTGGACCAACATGGAACCCTAATAATCTTCTTTTAATTCTTTATTTCAAAAAGGAGCTGCAAAGAAATCTAAACATCTAACAATATAAGAAAAACATTGAATCAATCAATCAATCAATACGGAATAATAGAATTAAAAAAAACATATGACAGGGATTCAAGGATTAAAGGGTTAATAATATGCATAATTTAGCTTAATAAGATTGACGTAATATGAAACGCAAACATTTCAACAAGTTTACAGTCTCACAAGTCTAATTGACTCTGAAAGGTAGGTTTATATAGCACCTAAAACAGGAGCCACATCATTCCGGGAATTTTGAAAAGTATTAAAATAACGGCGGAGGTTTCTTTGGAACTGTATAGAGTGGTGCTTCAGTCCGTTGATACAGCAGAAAACATTTTCGGAGAAAAAGTTGCCCAGTCGGATATGTAAAAATGATACGTGGAAATGAACTCGTAGTCAATTGTATATAGCAGAGAAGTTCCCTATAGATGAACCAACATCGTGCTATGAGTATGGATTGAGGAATGTAAATGTATTAAGTTGCATTGGAAGTTGCGCAAAAGGCAATATTGAAATCCTATCCCAAGTAGCGTAGCGGTGAGAAAGACTCCCATCTCAATCTTACAATCACAATACTCATTTTCTAACCGTCCACCTAATCCCCTTTTCAATATCCCGTCTAATCATACTACAAACTTTTTCCTCTCCTTTCAACACCACACCTGACATTAACCTGCGTATACACGAAATATCGTTTACAGTATGCCATATGCTGAGCGATCGGCTCTTCCAAGTATTTGTGAACGTCCAACGCAGCCAGATCAAAAAGCTGAATAACGGTCTGCCTCAAGGATCTGTGTTATCGAGTTTGCTATTTAACCTCTACATACATGATTTACTGCCATCTAAATCACGAAAGTTTCTATATGCAGATGACATGGCATACGTCGCTCAGCTCAGCACACATCGTTCCATCAACTCAACAAAGTACTTTCTGAAGACATGACATCCTTTGTCCGATACTGCAAGCAGTGGCGTGTAACACCAAGTGTAATAAAAACCGTATCGTGCTACTTCCATTTAACTAACAAAGAAGCACTTAGAGAATTGGATGTTATGTTCGACGGAGTTAGGCTTACACACGATCTTTTTCCCGTATATTTAGGGGTAAAATTGGACCGTTCACTCACCTATGTCAAACACACCGACAAAGTTCGAGCAAAAATCAACACCAGAAACAACCTTCTGAAGAAACTAACCGATACTTCTTGGGGAGCAACAGCCTCATGACTTAGAACTTCTGCCTTGGGACTCGTGTACACATGTGCTGGATACTGTTGTTCGACGTGGCTCAACAGCGCTCATACGTCAAAAATAGACATCGAGCTGAACAAGACGATGCGACTGATAACCGGAGTAGTTAACTCGACACCGCTCATTTGGCTATTAGCGTTAAGTAACATTGCTCCACTCCCAATACGACGACGGACAGCATTACGCAACATCTTCAGCAAAGTTCTAAACAATGACGAAATTCCATTTCACCACGATGGTCTAACAGTTGTCAACCAACGACTCAAGTCGAGGAAACCGTCGTCAAGTACCGCTAGAGAATTGCATACGAGCGGCTTCAACTCGGGAACAGAATGGCTCAGAATGTGGCTCGATTCAAATGTAACGAGTGAAATCTTCAATTTCGCCTAGCACAAATCTGACAACAAAGAACTCAATCTACCACGAAGGATATGGATAAACCTCAACCGACTGAGGGCAGGACATGGCAACTGCAACGAAATGACTTTCAAGTGGGGATTTAAAGACGATCCGAGCTGTTCATGTGACAATGCATCCCAGACAATGTCGCATATACTTTTGGGCTGTCCACTCTGCAGATACGATGGTAACATTGAAGACATCGCTGAATTGTCTGAAAGTGCCATCGAATGGCTGAAGGAATTGCGCTTATTTACGCTGGATTTGGCTTTGTGGTTTCTTTTTGTAGTATTGTTTTTGTGATCTCTTTCTTTTATGCGTTCATTAATTTATTTAGTTATTTTATTTTTAATTTTGCTCTTAATTCCTTTGATAAACTGTGCAATTACGAGAACGAATAAAGCCATACGCTAATAATAATAATAATAATAATAATCGTATACAGTCGAGTAGCTTGAGCAAAGCCCACTCTTTACTGCCCTACCTTTTTTTTAGATTTATCGGTTTGGGTCGGACCATTCCTGGTCCTTGAGACACAGATCTGATGATCCTTTGTTTCATAACCCCGACCAGGAACCTGTCTAGTCTCAGGTTCCATCTTGGATACTGCTACAGGTTGGACCCTAATACTTCCTAGAGTCCTAAGCCTCAGTGAGGAGAACTTCGGACACTCGCATATAACGTGAACGCCCGTTTCCCCACTCAGGCGGCAGGTACAGTTGGGATCGGTAGATATTCCCATTTTTGCCAGGTGCCTGCTCAATCCGCAGTGCTAGGTAATCGCACCCACTACCCTCTTGATGCGCCCCCTGTCCAAGTTTAGCAGTTCTCTTGCCCACCTTCCATCGGGTCCTGCATTAGAAAGTAGATACATTTTGAGTCAGAAAATATACTACATTCTCTCATATAGCAACATGGCGTTGATGACTGAGGTATTGTAAGGCACCATTGATTCTACAGCCGTACTTGGGTGAATTGCGGTCCCTCACTACGCTCGGGGCGCAAATTCACCTCGTTACAATTATTCAGCTCTGGTCGCAAACTTTACTCTTGTTAAGGAATTTTCTATTTCCTTCCCTAGTTATGATATTTACTATTCGCTTCAAACCTTACTAGTTTTACGTCTCTAAAGAATAATTGAGACAGCAAGAACACGCTCCTCGAACTCTGAGACCCCCACCACTCACTGGGCAACAAAAATGCAATGCAAAGAGATCGATCATCGTACAAACTTTTGGTTTGTTTACATACTTGAAGTTTGAAGCCACAGAGCCACCATGTGGAAATTGAAATCTATTTTGTAACAGTTGAAATTTTTTGTTTCATGTTGCATTCAAATGTGGTTATTTATTGTTGAATAAAGCCTTTCTGGGTGGTCTTGTGTGGAATTGTTTGCCGTTTTCAAAAGTAATTTGGTTTGGGACGCAAAAGTACGAGTAACATTATTCGTAGTTGTTGTAATGAAAAGTTGTATGGCTCACATGGGACGATGTAAAAATTTAAACCTGAGCGGATGTTATCCTTTCCTTCTTCGCGGGCTGCAAACTTCGCACACTGTTGAATTTTTTTTTCAATTCGTCCTCTGAGATCTATATAACTATTTTATCAACAGTCAACCATATAATATTTTGAAACGAAATTTTGAGAACTTAGCTTTGTGTTTCGGAACTACAGCACAAAATTCCTTAATATTGTGTCATTAAACGAAGTATACATAATTTGGGACAAATGTAAAAAATTCAAACTGTGTGAATGCCGCCGTTGTCTTCGGTGCTGGCTGCAAATTTTACACGCCCCTTGCCATGTAAATTACTATATTTTTCATCTCCGCTTTTCGCACATAATTTTGCGAACTTCTGGCAACATTTCTTGAGGAGGCGAACCGAGGTTGAACCCTGTTCAAGATCTAACTTGAACAGGGTACAACCTCAGTTCGCCTCCTCAACTTTGTAATTTAAAAAAAAAAGTATATTTTCAGGACAAAGGCAAGTCAAAAAATATTTTACATTATTGTCAAAAGTATCATTTATTTTTAAAACAGAGTACCTTAGAAATCGAGTATTAGATCATAGACAGAAAACAATAAAGGAAAAGTCGGATGGTAATTGCAAAATGTGTGTATTTATAACATGCATTTATAAATATATTTGTATTTCTTGATAAATTATGCAGTGACTGTTTGTCCGCGCGGGCCAACAGCCAGTCCTTATCGGGGTAGAGTATTGTTTATTTTTGCAATTCACCGACAAAAACTCGATTTTTCGTGCGTCATTTCGGTATCGTCGCATGAAGTCATTTTGCCGCACTAGGGCGATGACCTTTTTTTTACGCACTACTACTAGTGCGATGACGGTTTTTTTACGAAATAACTGAATAGAATTTTTATATTGAAAGAAAATCTCGTTTTTGTCGGTGAATTGTATAAAACGTTGTTTGATACACGTTACGTATGCTGGTAGTTTAATGCATACGATGTGTTGCCGAACTCGCCTTCGGCTCGTATCGTATCTCACATCTAGTGCGTTAAACTACCTTCATACGTAACTTGTATCAAAAATTACTATTATGTATCTTTCGCCCAAAATGCATCCATGCAATGAATTTTGCGCACTGAAAGTTAGGCAATGACGTTTTAAGAATTTGACGCAGAGTCTATTTTTGGGAAATAGGTTTCCCTAATTTCCCGAAATTTCCTAAAAATTCACGAAATTTTCTGAAATTTCACGAATTTTTCTGAAATTTCACGAAATTTCCCGAAATTTCCTAAAATTTTACGAAATTTTCTGAAATTTCACGAAATTTCCAAAATTAAAAAAATAAAAATTTTTGTTGATATGGGCCATTCCACGAAAACTCCGTTCCCACGCTCGAAATGCTCAGTTGTTACGAAAAAATATTAATAGAAAATGGTGCATCAGACGTATTGATCCCTTAACTAGAGGATAGTAACTTTTCTATTGCTTTCATTTTGCAACTACTGAGAATTTCACGCGTGGGAACGAAGCGGACCGTGGAATTGCCCATATGACGATCGGAAAAGACCATCGAAGCACTCATTTACTTACTAAAACATGCTTAAACATATATTTTACCAGCGTTCCGTTAAAATAACAGAGATGAAGACGTCTAGTTTGTAATATGTCTTTCGCTTAGAAATTTGTAACTATTTCATCATAAAAAATACTTTAAATCAATAGTATTATTAGCTTTACTTGCTTATCTAAATGATGTTTTCTTGTAACAAAAGTTATTGACTCGCTTCACTTTTCCAAAAATTTTCTGGTGTTTTCTTGAAATTCACGAAAAATTCCCGAAATTTCCCGAAAATTTCCCAAAAATAGGCTTTCGGCTTACATTCGAAGTCGACTTATACGAGGCTTACTTGCAGTAAGGATGGCGATTGCTGCGACGTAAACAAATTTTGCATTGAAAATGTTATCTTCAGTTAAAGTTTTCGTTTCGTTTTGTGTTTCTCAAGTATTTTTTTAATACTTCGTTGATAACTTTCGATTAATTTATAAATTTGAAAAATTTCGCATTGCTATGTAAATCTACAGCATACACCACCTAAACAAACTGCACCAAAAAAACGAAACCATGTCGATAGAGCAATAATTGTTTTGTACATTTTTAGGCGAGTGTAAAGGTTACGAGTTTATAGGTTATATGTCAGCAAATTATAACATCTTGTAACATTAACGTCAAAGCTAGCGGAAAGGAACTGTCACCTCAGATCGTTCATTTAGAATGCAAGTATTGTATGGAAGAATTTTCTTGTTGATTAAGGACTAATATTTGATTATTGTAATTTGCGAGTTTTTGGAAACATTTGACATTAACTCTTCTCATGTCTCACTTACAGGGAGAGGTGCGAAAATATTTTCATCCCCAGATAGCGGGGCGAAAAAATTTTCTTCCCTAGGAAGAGGTGCGAAATATTTTCCGCCATGGAGGGATGAAAAATTTTCGCACCTCTCCCTAGGCTAGGAATGAAAAATAGCTTTCATGCTTCGGGACCAAAATCGAAGGAAATTTTTTAACTTTTTTCCCGATTTTGGACCTCCGCATGAAAAATTTTTTGTGTGTCGGTTTTGGACGACTGATTGTAGGCACTTTTACATGTAGACCTCGCTCTGCTCGGTCTAGAACACACGAAATTTTCTAAAATCAGTCGTCAAAAACAGACACACAAATAACTATTTCGTGTTGCATTTTCTTTTCTGTGGAAAATACGAATTTTCGCATGCATTTGTGAAAAAGTTGTTTCATAACTCCGGGAAAAATAGAAACTCGGTTAATATCTGTGGCCCTCACAGAGAAAATTGCAACTTGAGTAAAAGTTCTGGCACTAGAAGGGAAATTTAAAACTTAAGTGAACAAACATCACTCATGTTGCAGTTCTTCTTGAGCCATAGAGTTCATCCCTTGTAACGAAAAACATATGAAGGGACCCGTACGTATCAGAATAGATGCAGCAAGCAGAGTTGATGTTACGAAAAGACTCGAAGGTTTGTAAGTAAATATTGCCTTAACTCTTAAGTATGTAAGTCAAATTGCTGAAAGGGTAATATTGAAAAATCCGTCCGAAACAACGGCGCAAAAAATCATTCAAAGCCCAGAATTTAGAACCGACCGACCCATACCTACATGGACAAAAAAGTTCGACTCTTTTTTCTCAACAACACAGTGTAAAAAAATTTCATTATCAAAAGAATATTCACGAAAAAAACCAAATATTGTGTTGTGTCGCGTAGGACTCAAGAGCCCGAACCACTCGACAGATTTCCACTAATTTAAACGTTGTCATCTGCCACTATAAGATCGCGTAGGCTTTTGATGAACGTAATAAGCTCTTGAGTTAACTTTGGAGACAATACACTCAGGGTTAGAGTAAGAAATGTTTCATACAAAAATTCAACAGGTGGCAGCTGTAACCATTTCCGTTACAGTTCGCTAGTCCAAAAAATACCTCTAACCGAGACAAATAGATACCAGGCATGTCCGAAAAAAAAAGTTTTTTCAAATCGATTCCTTAACCTCACACAAAATATTGTTTGACCTAAAAAACGCAAGAACTATATTTTTTTTAATTTTTTGAAAGAAAATTGTCGGTGGTAAAAATCAAAAACTTCATTTTTCCAAATTTTGCACTTTAAAGCGTCGTCAGCGCCACTTATTTCGCCTAATGTTTCCAAAATTATTTTTTCCTGAAAGGCTCATTCACTACCTTTCCAACGATACCTCACACGATGAATTTGATAGAGAAATGAGCTTTATACAATTTTTTTTGTGCAAGCATGTCATGTGAATTTTCTTCAGAATTTTTCATTTCGAATTTTTCCAAAAGAAAATTCATGCTTACATCCCAGTGGAAAATCGGTCGAATACAACTCATTTCTCCCTCAAATTCGTCGTGTGGGGTATCGTTGTAAAGGTAATGAATGAGCCTTTCAGGTAAGAATAAATTTAGAAAGATTGAGCAAAATAGATGGCGCTGACGGCGCTTAAAAGTGCAAAATTTGAAAAAATGAAGTTTTTGATTTTTACCACCGACAATTCAAAAAATTTAAAAAAATATTTTTTGCGTTTCTTTGGTCAAACAATATTTTGTGTGAGGTTAAGGAATCGATTGAAAAAAAAACAATTTCGGACATGCCTAATAGATACGTCAGCACTTTGTCCATCACGTCCATCAGCATATCAAAGGGCATGACTTGACTGAAGATTGGCACTAGATGCCGAAATGTTGATCTCTTCTATTTATCTCCATAACGCAACTGTTCTAGATGTGTTAATGTCTGAGCGTCATGTCAATGAGAAAAAATAATTCAAATAAGAGCTTACACGTTCATAGTAAAAGTAATACGTAATGAGTTGTATCCTAAGCTTCATTTTCATGATTTTCTGATGTCCATATCTTTCATTCAAAACCTTGAAGAGCGATGTCTGTTCTAATTTCGTAGTGATGTAAGTAGAACGTTCCACCAACCCTCGAAAAACCACGTTTTTCACCACTTTTTCGGCCGTAACTTCAAAAATTTTCAACCGATTTTGCCCAAATTCAATCCCGTTAATCAATTTTCTGATTATCTTTTGATTATAAGATTTACCCGATTTATGTAGAAAAAACACGTTGGGCTTTAGAGTAGTTTTAGGGCCCTGGCTGAGTTCAAAAGCTCAAAATCAAAAAAGCGTCTTGAAGAGGTTGTGAGGCATGCCCAGACCTTTCAAACAAATTTATGAAAATCGGAGAAGATTTACTCGAGCTATGTGCAAAAGACCAAAAACCACTTATACGGCCCTAGCTCATTGGCCCTTTGGCTAACAGTGCCATTCAATCCCAAAAAAGATTTTTCGATTACCTTTCAGGGGAAAAAAAGTTTAACTCGAGTTATCGTGTTGATACGAGGGTGGATCGATAAGTCCTTAGAATCAGATTTAAAGCGAACATGTGTGTTAGAATGCAATTCATTTTTGAAAAGTACAATCC
>CM055406.1:10127317-10165643 GCA_029228625.1 Pseudolycoriella hygida | reverse complement strand
AGTAAAAACAACCAATTTGCAAGCCAGCACATACGTAATATACTATTATCTACCGAGATAAGTAAAAGTGCACTAGAATGATAAGTGGGAAATTACCGCTCTAGTCAGATAAAATAGCATGTGCACCATGTGTGGACCTCTTGTCAATATTGTTATTTTGACGTATGGTATTATTTCGACTAGGGCCACAATGCCTCACACATCAAAATAACAATATTGGTAAGACGTGCATAATCTACCCACTACTCACGAGCCCACCCCACCTAAATACGCCTAGCTTATCAAGACTTAAGTCTACAAATTGGATTGATGGAATATTTGTACAATTTCGTCTTTAGAGTAATAATCGTAATAATCATCACAAAACTTCTGGAAAATTTGTCCATACAATAGACTGTTCCACTTCTGAGAGAATGAAGTATAACAGTGTAGAACAATGTGGTAAATGAGAGGCGCGTAATTTCAAATATTGGCTTTTTTGTGAAATGATAACAAACATTGAAAGTCTTACTGACAAATGAAGAAGTAGTAACTAAATATATATATATATTGATCAAAAAGTAAGTAAATAGCAAATATATTGTCTTAGTGGATGCAGCAGTAAGTGCAAACGTAGAAAATCAGTTAACCAATGAAACGTATTCTGAAATGTTTTCCGCGCTACTGTTGCAGCAAATTCCGAAAATGCCACAGACCCGTGCACTAATTGATTGCAATTCATGTAGAACTGATGAAGGGAGGCGATTCTTTAGATTTCCAATGATCAATAATAGCAGTAGTAAAACACTTGCTACCAGCTTATCTCGTCAACAGTCGTGGCTTACAGCGAATAGGTCCGATTTCTGTGATTGATGATGAGTTTGTGATTTGCACTTTACTTCTGGTAAGAATTCCTCTTAATTTCCATCTTTACATATAATGCACTCAAACTCTAGGCAGATCAGCCAGTTTGTTGGATGTCGATAACATTGACTGGATAACTTCGAAGAATTTAGATTGTGTTGTTCTTGATGTCACGGGCGATGAACACATCGATCTGAATGATGCGGAATCGGATGAGGAAGTTCGTGATGAGGTCGAAGTCCTGGATATGGCTTTTGATGAGGTGGCAGAAGGAACGATCGATCCGAATAAAAGACACAAACAAACGCAAACACGAATTCAAAGTTCATCGGTTGGCGTTCAAACTGATGGCACCATAACAGGAATGTCGGCAGATATCTTGGTAACAAACAAAGAAAGAATTGCGTATCTTGAAGGCGGCTAACGTACAAGTGGAAAGCTTCAGGGGAAACGACAGAAAAACAAATTTCTTTAGTGGAATTTCTTGTTTTCATGAGTCACTTTTTCAACTTTTGGAAAATGACCTACCCAGCGGTTGGAAACTGACAAAGTTTCAAGGATTCATCATCGTTTTGCAGCGTTTGCGCTTGAATGTCTCCTTTCGATATCTTTCATATCAATTCAATGTAAAATATACGGGTCAAGCCCTCCACAAAAGTCTCGAACTTTTTCCAAATATTTCCTCTTGACATCCGCAGTCATTGTGCGAAATATCTGTTTCGTTAATTAGTTGATTTGTAACGTTTAAACTAATTACCACCAAGACAATATTTTTGTTATTTACTTACCTTTCAAATGTTATGATGCGATTCGAATTTATTTGCAACTACAGTTTCGAACGATTTGCTTTCTCACTTGTTTCCTTAAGTGCAAGCTAAAATGTCAATATTTGAAATTACGCGGTTGACCACCACGGATAAGAATGTCCTACAACCTTCATAGTGTAATATGCATTCACATAGTCGATTTTTCAGTGTCAGTCATTTTTCTGTTATATTGTTAATGTTATAAAGTACCGTTCTTAGAAAAGCTGACGTTCCTCATGAAATTACAAATGGAACTATTTTAATAACAAAAGTGGCTTAGAGTCAGTACTAGGATTGTCGCCATATAACAATGCAGCCTTCGATACGAGGGCAGCAGCTTTAGTTCTTATTTTGAATAAACGATTTCTTATTTAGATTTGTTGTCCTGCTTCTTCAATTGCCTACTCCATCTGAATCACGTTTATGTTATCATCGTAGATATATATATGTATCAACATTTAAAAACAATTATATACATTGGCACAACGTCTATATTTATCATTTAAAAATTATTATCTCACAAAAAAATGTTCAAATAAATATTTTAACTTTTTCTATTTTCTTTTTCGTTGAAATGAATTTCCATTGCTATACCACAAATAGAGCACATATTTTAAATAAATTATGTAAAAAAACATCATCTTTGATAAAATTATGTTGAAGTGATTCAGCACGATGTTCACTCAAATTATATAGGATAAAAGAATTAACATTTAATTAATCAATAGAACAGCCTTGTCAGTGTTTTCAAAAGAAAAACAAAATTAAATTTACACTAAAAATCGTTCGAACTTCCGAGAATGCGTTAAATTACGGTATTTGTCATACAGTTCTTAGTGCAGCGGACAACCTGAGATCCGGACCATGTTGTTGCATGCCAACAGAAGGATACATTGACTGATTGAAATAGTTCGGTTGTATTCCTCCATTCAACGGTGTCATCATTAACTGTAGCGGATGAATTGGCATATCATAGCCTAGCGATGGGTGAGGATATTGAATGAATGGTATTCCAGCTGTGGTGCGTGAGGTGATTGGATGATTTAATTGGAAGGATCTCGGAGATGATTTGTCAGTTCTTAAATGAGATTCATCCGTTTTCGTTGGTTGCTTAACGGATTTATCTTTTCCATCGGGAGTGATAAGACTTTCGATTGTAAACGAACGTTTTGGTCGTACTTGCGTTTCCGATGGATAGCATAGGGCAGTAGTTCCAGGTGAAGATATGCCTATTGGCGGGCTGTTTGAACGTATTGGAGAAGAAGTGATTGCTAACACTGGAGATGTAGGCTGCACTGCATTAACGCCACTCTCATTATACAGTGGTGGATGATCCGTGGAATGATTGGGTGAGAAGAAGAAGCGATTTATGTTAGCAAGGGCAGCAAGTTCTTCATTCAAAATATCTTTTTCCGATTTGTGAAGTTTGAAACGCTTCCGTCGTCGTAGTAAACTCCCGTTTTCGAACATGTCGAATGCTTGCGGATGCAAAGCCCAGTATGCACCTTTACCCGGTCGATCCGGTCGTCTAGGAACTTTGATGAAACAATCATTGAAGCTTAAATTATGGCGCAATGAATTTTGCCATCGTTGGGTATTCTTTTGATAATACGGGAACCGTTCAGTAATAAATCTATAGATTTCACTTAATGGTAACATCTTTTCCGGGGAGCTCCATATCGCCATAGCCGTTAAAGAAATATATGAAAATGGTGGCTTCTGATCCCCGTATGATTCTCTTGAAGGACGAGGCATAACTTAATCTTATTGTTGAATTTAAAACTAAATTTCGCTTTGTTTACGTCTGTTTAAACAAAATTCTACTTTAAATTTTGTATGTTTTTTCTTTTATTCTGATTATTTATCACTTAATTATTTTATTATTAAATCCAAAGTCATCTTCTTTTGAGCACGACCGCTGTTGCACTGATATTCCCACAAAAGAGTGATACAGTTTAAATGAATACATCTTTTGTCACCATAAAAAAACAATTATTAGCTACCACATTCCTTCGTTTATTTCTTGATCCACGCGACTGAAACGAAAACGGGTACCACAGTGTACTGAAAACAAATATTGGCCTATCATTCGACAACTACACTCAGTCCGATATGCACAATTGTTTGTTATAAACTGTTATATCATAACAAGAGAGGTGTTGAAATGCAGAATTATACCTTTTTCGTATAAATGTTTGAGGCGTGGTAACAAGTTCCCTTGTTTTATTAAAAATCTGCAATTCAATTGGACTGAGCAACGCAATGGTTCTTGTAACTCAACTGAGCAGACGTTAACAGTCAACGTTTGTATGCTTAATTTGTGTGTGTGAGTGGATTTAAAAATGAAGAAAATCGTTGAAAACAATCATTGCTAGAAATTTTTAGCAATTTTACATTCGAAAAATGTACATTTGATTGTGTGCACGCATATACCAGCTGGTTTACTTTTGTTTTGGTGCACAAATAACAGATATTTCATATGTAGCGAATTTTGTGGTGGTGTAAATAACTTTTCTTTAAATTTGCGATTAAGTTACAAGGCGTTTTGACCAGTAAACAAATTGAAATTTTATATATTTTGTACCTCAAAAAGACATATCTGAGTACACTTTTGAGGTGCTCATAAAATTGTTTTTCTTTAAGAAAGCAAAATTGGTTTCGGCTACGAAAAATGATGCGTACGTTTCCTTGTAAATCGGCAGTTAGGTTTGTTTGGAGTGCGGCGTTGAAGAGGTGAAACAAATCGCCACAGGCCGTGAACTTAGTGAAACAATAAGTCGGGGTCGAGTGTAGTAGGTAATGATAAAGAGATAATAACATCATTTTGTATTGCAATAAAAGGATCTCTCTATGTATATGTGGGTTACGTTATATTATAGCTGATGTACACATACTCATTACTCCCTGAAAAGTTTCTATGGGTGGAACAAAATCTAATGGGAGTATTCGAATGGGAGGAGTTAATTTTTATATAGAAATTTGTGTCTATTGGCTCAACTAACTCGTTTATGTGATGAACGAAAAAAAAATCAATATTGGGGGATTATTAATAAATAAATCAACTTGTTTATTGTGTTGTAGCGAACGTATTACTTTATGTTTTTATTCTGCTTTTGTATGCTTTTTACAGTGCTTGTCTCACATATAATAAGAATTTGTCGATTTAGCATTATGCTTTCGTGAAAACCAGTTATCCACCGTAAAATTGGATAAAATTGTACTATAAGGTATGGTTTAATGCGATGTTAATATACGATACCTTTAATATTGCACATTTGTATGTACACGTATCCTATCTCGTAAAATGGAATATTTAATTTGATGCACCCCGAACAGAGGTGAATCAGAAAGTCGTATTGTTAAAGAAAAAGGTTCAAATTTCGCTGCATTTCTCGAATGATATTTGTTTGAGACCTAATATTAACAATTTTTTTTTGGGTTAGGGCCGTCTCTAGAAGAGACCTGTGATGTATATATCCATGGACAAAAATATTCCCCACAATTATCTCTACTACTCACAAAAAAATTTTGGGATAGGACCAACCTATCGATTAGTTCTCGAATATAGGAAGAACCCAGAAAAAACATATGAAGGGACCCGTACGTATCAGAATAGATGCGGCAAACAGAGTTGATGTTACGAAGAGACTCGAACGTATCTACGTAAATATTGCCTTACGTCCACATTAAATTGTATTGGAAATAGGGGATAGGGCAATGTTGAAAAACCGTCCGAAGGAACGGTGAAAAAAACCTTTACGAACGCACAAAATTGATAGAAAAATGTTCAACTCAATTTTCTCTGCAACATAGAAAAAACCATTTTTTGGGCTAGGGTCCACCTTAGTACCGACCTAGGGCCCTAAGTAGAGGCCTCGGACACACAATTCCATAGCCAAAAATGTTTGCCTCAATTTCCTCTACAACATAGCAAAAAAAATTTGTTTTTTGGTTAGGGCCGACCTTAGGACCGACATGGCCCACTTGAGCCCTAATCACAGGCAAAAGTTTCTTTTATGAACTTTCGGTCATGCCTAGATCTTTCAAACAAAAAAAATTTTGAGAATCGGAAAAATCTTACTCGAGTTATGTACAAAAAACACATAGAGTCCTAGCAGAGACTCGTTTTTAGTGTCCCAGCTAAGTCCAATGACTCAAATTCAAAAAATTTTGTTTGAAAATCAGAAAAGATTTACTCGAGTTATGTACAAAAGTCCAAAAATCAAGTAAACGGCCCTAGCCTGGTGGCCCTTGGGCCGACAGTGCTCAGAATCAATCCCATAAAAGATTTTTCAATTACCTTTTAGGGAAAAAAAGTTTTTGAAAATCAGTTGAGTTTTACTCGAGTTATCGTGTTGACAGACGGACGGACATTTTTTTTATTGCTGATTCGTCATCTAAGGACCATGATCGGTGCTCCCCTTCTACTCCCGGGTCAAAATTCGACTGGTTACAAACGTCGTGGTAAACGCATAAGACCACTTTTCGAACAACTTCGTTCTTCGTACGAGTCTAAGCATGCAACAAACCTCCAGGTTATTCACGAGATATCATATCAAAGGCCTTGCGAAAGTACAAAATTGATCCCCAAATAGACGAAAATGTTCATCTCAATTTTCTACAACCTAGCAAAAAACCATTTTGGTACCATTTTTTTACACCGTTTCTTCGGACGGGTTTTCGGCAATTTCCAATCCAATTTAATGTCGATGTAATTTCATACACTTAAGAGTTAGGGAAACATTTACTTAGATACGTTCGAATCTTATTGCAACATCTATTCTGTTTGTCACATCTATTCTGATGCGTACGGGTCCCCCGCATATATTTTTTGATGTTTTTGCATCGATACAACATTTTGAGTGAAAGATAAACTACCTAATGTTTGTAAATAAAAATGATTGGAACATATTTGTGAATGGTAGTATGAGTCCCTAGGGCCATGTCTAGGGTCGACCTCCATATTTACCTCCATTTTCTCTACAACATAGTGAAACACCATTTTTTGTGTAGGGCAGACCTTGATTGATTGATTGATTTTATTAAAGGGCACAAGCTTACATCAAATAACAATGAATAAAAAGTGCTCCTTGTATAATTGCTCGCTTGAAGCACTTAGGCCAGCTTCATTGGGCCCATTGTGCCAAACCAAATTTTCGCTATTCTATTGTTGTTGTGTGGTGATGCGGTGAAGTGATGATGGTATGATGTGGGCTATTGTGTGGTTATGTGGTGACATGTGGTAATGAAGGCAAACTTTGAATACCTCAAGCAGAGAGCTGGTCAAGCCATTTGCTTCCTGTAATGTAAGAAACAACGTTAGCTACCGGTATTTCTCGAAATTCTTCCAAAGTGAGGTAGAAGTCTCCCAGCCACTTAATCCTCAAGCCCACAAGGGCTGGACACTGTAACAGGAAGTGCTTAGCTGTCTCAGGCACGTCCCCGCACTTCCTACAGTTCGGGTCATTGCTGAGTCCCATCTTGTTCAGGTGGTATCTCAACGTGTTGTGTCCTGTCAGCATTGCCACCGTCCACCTCAAGTTGCTCCTGTTAAGGCTTAGAAGATCTTTAGTAGTCTGCAAGTTGCATCCTTCCAAGAACTCTTTGGCCTGCCTGCAGGAGCGCAGTCTTTCCCAAGACTTTTGATGCCTTTCGCGAGTCCACCTCTTCATGAGTCCCATTACCAGCTCGGTGTGAATCCCATGGGCTGCTTCAGGACCTTCGAATGCGGTTTCGCTAGCCAGCCTTGCCAACTCGTCGGCTGTCTCGTTGCCTGGAACGCCTGAGTGACCCGGAACCCACACCAGTGACACTTCATTGTTCTCTGAAAGGGCCTCCAGTGCCACCCTGCTCTCCAGTATCGATTTAGCCGCGAACTTACAAGACGATAGCGCCTTTATCGCTGACTCGCTGTCCGAGCAAATGGCGATTCGTCTGTTTGCAACCTGATTTTCCATCAGAGTTTGACAGCTCCTCCCGACCGCTAGGGCCTCCGCTTGGAACACTGTCGGGTATTTCCCAAGAGGTATTGAGATCCTGATGTTCAAATCCTCGCACGAGATACCCGCTCCCGTTCCTTTCGCCTTTTTAGACCCGTCCGTGAAGACGGTTAAGTCTCCTGCCCCTGGGGGGTTTTCGCCCCACCATTCCTCCCTCCCTGGGAAGACCAATTCAAAGGGCAGACCTTAGGACCAACCTAGGGCCATAAGGAAGTGCCTCGGACACGTACTTCCATAGACAAAAATGTTTCCCTCAATTTGCTCTGAAACATAGCAAAAAAAAAATTCTTTTGGTTAGGGCCGACCTTAGGAAATATCTGAGGCCCACTTCAGCCCTAAGCACAGACACCGTGTCCAAATTTGTTTTGTCCGTACTCGATTACATCTCGAATAGAAAAAGAATCAACAAAATCAGTTAGGATTTTCCCAACTTATGTAAGCGAACACGTTGGGCCCTAGTAGAAACTCAGTTTTGGGGTAACGTTTCTAATCAAACAATTTTCTACCATAAAACGGCACACAGTCCCAGACCTTTCGATCAAACAAAAATTTATGAAAATCAGAAAAGATTTACTCGAGTTATGTAAAAAGACCAAAAACCAACTAAACGGCCCTAGCTCGGCGGCTCTTGGCACATTTTATGGAAGAAACTTTTTTTAATTATGAGCTTTTGGACTAAGCCAGGGCCCTAAAACTGAATTTCAACTTTAGTGTTTTTTCTACATAAATCGGGTAAATCTAATCCGATTTTCAAAAAGTTTTTTTTCCTGAAAGACAAACACAAAATTATTAACGGGATTGAATTCGGGCAAATTCGGTAGAAAACTTTCGAAGTGAATATTTCTTTAATGATGAGGTTTTTTGTGCAGTGTTTTGTTCATGGAAGTATGGATCAGAGGCCCATCCTAAGTGCTCCTGGGCGGTTCTAAAATCGGGCATAATGCAATTTTTTTTCAAATTTTTCCCATTTTTTTAATTTTGGATTTTTTTTAAGAGTTTGGAGAGGTTTTTAGCGCCGTTGCATAAGACGAGCTTTTCAATTCACTTAAGAGTTAAGGCAACATTTACTTAGAAACGTTCGAATCCTTTTGCCCATCTATCCTGATAGGTACGGGCCCCCTGCATATGTTTTTATTACAGGTTAATTCATTATCTTTCAAATGACGCCAAGCTCAATGTTTTACGATAAAAATTACTATCTTGGCGAAATTTACAGCGAGGTGACTTTACTTAGTTTTTCAATTTCAACAAAATTTTCACCACACATACTCTCTGGCATCATTTGAAAGATATGAATTGGCCTTTAATAAAAAAAATAGTTTCGGAGACCTGCCCCTAATTGGGTGTCTTATGGAAGGAGCAAACCCCCAAAATAGCGGAAAAGTGACTTTCTCGATTTCTGCAAATATCTTACCCTCAATTTTCTCGACAACATAGCAAAAATAATTTTTTGCGCTAGGTCCGACCGACTGGCCCTGGAGCGCTGAGGACAAGCATCGGACCCATGCATCCATGGACAAAGATAATAAAAGTAATAATCCCCCGTTGCAACCCGTCTTGGTCAGAGAGGCTAGATCATTTTTTATTTACAGTCCCGCAATTTGTTATGAGCCTTTGGTCAGATGGATTCTTCTTACAGATGCTTTTGTTACCGAAGTTTTTTTTTACTGTGTCACTGCGGTAAATTGCACACAAACCTGCCATCTATGATGTACTAGGTGCAGAAAATAGTGGGGCTTAGAATGCCGGTTCGTCCCATCAATGTGTTTTACCGGCAGGAATGGTCAAAGATAGTCCCTTCAATTTTCTCTTCAATACAGCACAAAAAACCATGAAAAACCAGCAACTATCAATCAATTTATTTATAACAATTGTGTCAAAGTTACCTTTTATACAACAAACACTATGGACTCTACAGCACGAACCAATGAAACCAACCTGTGAAATTGTTCGCTTATCTGCGAAATACTCACAGTCACAGAAAGCTTTCTTGAAGGCTTAAATTAAAGGATAACGACCTCTACTCAGGAAACCACAAAAATGGGAAAATCTGTTGAGTGGGTGAAGTTTTTTTGTTTTATCATAGAGAAAATTGCAGGAAACATTTTCCCATGGTTTTTATGTTGTGATGTGACGCGGAATTTTATATTACCGCCGCGACTCTTCGAACAAGAACATCCACTATTTGTTATTTTTTTTTCAGAATATTGTCTGAATCCCACGATTTATAGACTTGTACAACTACATGATCTATTCGACCGAAATTCAGCCGGGATAAGTTAAGCTGAGATAACCTTGTTTTCATACATTACTCATGTCGCCACCTGCATTACGATAGTGAAAATGCTCCTCGAATTTAGCTTTTTAAGATTAGTACCGAATGTTCGAACCTTTTTCAAAATATACATTTTCGAATGAAGCGACATCTGTGTGCATAAAATATAAAACGGCAGGTCGCGACATATTAGAATTCATTATGAGTTAATTGTAGAAAGTATACGACTATTTCGCAAGCATTATCAATTATTGATATTTTCCTATTGAGTGTTTTAACGCGTCCCGTAGGGGCTGAATCGTAATGGTAATGTTCTGAAGAAAAACTCGAAAAAACTGCAATGTGATTTTCAATCAAATTTCAAGGTAACTGGACTGCAGTAATCAACACGTGAATGTTAACCAGCAACTGTTGTCAGATGAAATCGAACTTCCAACATAAATAATGTCTTTGGAGGTGACCATTCACAAAAATTTCCTTTCCTTGAAAATAATGTTATGTTGTTTTCAAAGTGTGTGAACTGTGGAGCTTGGTTCGCACATCTATGTTGCCGAACGAGCCTTCAGACTTATCTCAATTGTCATTGTGGAGATCTCAATACCTTTCCGTCACTTTCGGTGTTTCTCGATCCGTTACTGTTCTTCCAAGCACAAAAAACACTTACAGTGGGGGTGTGACGCAAGTCTTTGTTCATCGACTACTGATATCAAGAGGGAGGGGGGGGGGGATCAAGCTTCGAGAGAATTGATTTCTAGATGAGGAACAACAATTTGAATTTTGAATGCAAAGATTCCCGCAATGCATAACTTCATTCACTGTAGACACAAGGCGGTCGAAACTTTACAGAACCGAGCTGACGATCTAACATAAAAACTATCTTCACAAAAACTGAGAAAACAGAAAAATTATTTATCGTTGGGTCTGGCATTTGTGACGTAAATTTTTGAACTCAACGTAATTTTGTTTTTTAAAAAAAAATTGTGTATCGAAGCTTCACGAACAAGGACTTGCGCCACAGAAACCACTGTAAGTGCTTTTTTGTGTGGATATCTGTACTTTTATAAGTTTATCTCTCTACAAATATACAAAATCTGTAAAACATTTTTGAATTCGAAAATTGCTAGACAAAGCCACCTTCATCAGAAAACCATAGATAGCCTTATTGGATAACCTCACTCATGTCTAGAATAACCCAAAAATATCAAGAAACCTGATGGAAGTTGTAGAAGTGCTGTAGAAACCCTCCCAATTTTAGAAGTGACCGTATCCTGGCATTCGGTCATTTTTCCGGAAAACCGTGGAAAAAGCGTTTACTAAAATTTAATTGTCTACAACATTGCCCTTAAAAGCAACTTTCTAACTCTCGAAATAGGTCATCCCCCCGAATTCTAGGAGTGGCCATGTCTTAGGATTGAGCAATATTTCCTCAAAACCCTGAGACACGTGATCGCTGGAAGCGACTAAATCTCAGAAATCCCAGGAATGGTCAGTTGTCTTATTCTTATTGTATTCTTCAGAGGGTCTCTGAGATGGATGATCTTGGTGTAACGTTTACCGAGGATCTGTCGTTCAACAAGCTTATTGCCGAGGCGTATCAGACACTTGATTTTGTGAAGAGGATTTGACGATGCATGCCAGAAGGCCATGGATGACAAAAACGCAGCTCGTCTGAAAACTCTAAGTAGATTCACTCGAACCTTTGCTGTGTGAGGACAAGAATAGATTTATCTTAGCAGATGAGGAAAGGTGCATTGCGAGATGGGTTAAGTACTTTAAGGAACTCCTTAACTCGAACAAACCGCTCAACCGAGACGAGGAAAACGACAAATTGCCATTTCGGACTGCGCAACCAAACATAGAAGCTGAAATTTTAAAGCTAAAAAATTTCAAGGCCCCTGTGACTGATAACCTTATCGGAGTACTTTTCAAGAACGGCGGCAACGCGCTACATATAGAGATGCATGAGCTCATCACGCGTATATGGAATGTCAAGGAGATATTTGCAAATATTCTTTACCAGCGCCTTCATCCATGCATGAAAAACTCTGCAGGTGAATACCAAAGTGGTTTTCGTGTAGGTCGTTCAACATCGGACCAACTGTTTAATATCAGACAGATCTTGGAGAAGTCCAAGGAGTACAACTTTGAAACACACCATTTGTTCGTTGACTTCAAGGTAGCCTATGACAGTGTTAGAAAAAGGAGCTATGGAGAGTAATGGAGGAAATTGGAATCCCCAACAAATTGATCTAACTTACGAAGCTAACACTAAACGCAGCTAATAGCCGAGTAAGGATCCGCAATCAACAGTCAGAGACTTTCGACATTGAGGAAGGCCTACGTCAAGGCCTCTTGCAACGCTGCTTTTCAATTTGACCCTCGAAGCAGCTGTACGAACCATGGACATAGACTCCAGCAGCACTATTTTCACCAAGTCCAGTCAGTTGCTTGGTTTTGCGGATGACCTGGACATAATTTGACGAAATAAGGATGTTGTTACTTACGAATCGATATCAGGAAGATAACGTAAACGATCGACAAACACACACACACACATTCAAAATGGTCAACAAGTTCGTATACCTTGGATCGGAGCTGAATACTAACAACGACATCGCGGACGAAATAAAAAGGCGAGTAACTTTGGGCAAGCGGAGTTATTACAGCCTGCTGAAAATTTTGAAGTCCAGGTCAGTGGGCCGAAATTCAAAATGCGGACTTTATAAAATTGTGATCAGACCGGTTGCGTGCGGTTTGGAGTTGTGGCGCTTGACACAGAAAGATGAACCACCTCTGCACACATTCGAACGAAAGGTACTGCGTACAATATTTGGACCAGTACACGGTGTACAAGAAGGGGTGATAAAGTTTTACGAAACTGCACCCACAAAATGACTTCTGATCCGGGTCCTGGGACCTAAAAGGAAGTCAAAACCACTTTACTCAGTCTTCGAACAGATCCTTCACCATACCCGACTATGAAGAAAACGATTTTTTCCATACATTTTCAAGAGCAGTCTGAAAGTGATGAAAAAAAAGTTGTGCTTAATGGCGTTTTTATATTTTTTATCGATAAAGACCATTATTCTTCTACGGTATGTCTATAAAAATTCAAGTTTTTTTTATAAAGTTAATGTAAGGCCCTTTTTCAGTATCATTTGGTACATCATAGTCGCTTTCGGCACAAACTCAGAGAGATTTTTGGAGAGTCCGACATAGTCAGAACAACGAAAATAAACCGACTACGTTGACTCGGTCATGTAGAACGAATCGACGAACACCGTATTCCAAAAAAAAATTCTGAAATCCAAACCTGAGGGCAAAAGGGCACCCAAATCCTGGTGGAACCATGCTGCTTTTGCCAACTTAAGAACTGTGGGAGTAACAAGCTGGGAGGCGTTAGCTGCGGATAGGCCCGGTTAAAGAAGGCCCTTCCCTTCTTCCAAAACAACTAATATCAATTTGGGTGACGTGTACAGCTTCTGAACGCAAAAAATTCTTTTGAAACATTTTCACATTTGATAAAAAAAATACTTCACAGATGCTGAACCCTCCCAACGTAAAAATTTTTCTGCACTTTCAGATTTCACACAAAAAAATGTGGCTACCCGTACTCCATACATCGCGCAAAGTAGAGATGAGCGGGTCGACCATTTTTCGAAACCCGACCCGGATCGAACCCAAACCGATAAAATTTTTCGAAACCCGAATCGCTTCTAAACCCGACCCGATAAAATTTTTCGAAACCCGAAACCCGACCCGGACCGAACCCGACCCGATAAATTTTTTCGAAACCCGAAACACGAACTGTTTCCAAACCCGGCCTGGACCGAACCCGACCCGATTAAAATTTTCGAAGCCCGAAAGCCATGAACCCGAAAAAAACAATTGGGGTTCGGGCTCGGGAGGGGTTTTTCGAAGTTTCGGGCAACCCGCTCATCTCTAGCGCAAAGCTAAGTTTTAATTTCGTAAATTGTAAATATAGAAGGCAGCAGGAGCGTGGTGCCGAGTTGATGTAACGTATAGTATTCCTTACTGCCGTTACGATGATATCAACAGATTTTAGGCGACAGGCTGCCTATGAGGCTATTAACACATCTCAAGTAGGCAGCCTGGTGCCGAGTCGGAACCGAGTGCATACGGTTAAAGGTTTTTATTATGTTACACAATCACAAAATTTCAGTTGTTTATTGTCAATTCCACAACTTTGACAGTAGAACCATAGACTTTTTTTGACTAGACGGGAATGTTAGCATGGCGCCAAATTTGAAATGAGAAATGCAGAAGCATAAAAATTTGTCGTAGTTTATGTTCTTCTAACATTCCTTAAACTTTAACAATTTTAGTTTTTCAGTCAAATTTTTGAAAGTTCTCAAATTTCTCAATTCTTGTGAAATTTATTAAATTTACAAAAAATTTCTGAAAAGTTTTCAAATTCATTCCATGTAAGGTTATGGGAGAACGATGTCTGCACACTGAAACTTTGATTTTTGAGATATATGTTGTATGGCAGAAAGTATTACAGACGTTATTTACAGACGTATTACAGTTATCTGCAATTTGTTCATTAAACGCAAAATTTAGAAAAAGCTTCGTTTAGCCAGCAGTCGTCGTTCTCTCATAATCATGCATGGAATGGGGAATTTCCATGAATTTCAGATTTGACATTTTCTCAGAAATTTGGACTTTTGTAACTTCAACACTTTTTAAACATTTTAGAAATTGATGAAAATTCTTGAAATTTCAAAATGACAATGATGGCAAATGATGAAATGTTTTCAAATTTGAAATTTTAGTACGGCCGCTTCAAAGTTACGTTGAACACTATTATGAAATTTATGACTTTTAAAAGTCAAAGGGAATGGGATGTGTTCACCAAACGGGCGCTTATTTGAATTCACATAGAACACGCGTGCGTTCGATGCAGAATTCAACAAAAGAAAATGTTAACGTGAACTTATCTCATGTTGTTGACAATTAAAAGTCTAATAATAGTGTTCAGTCTAACTTTGATGCGTCTGTAATTTTAAAATTTCAAGAATTTTCATAAATTTATAAAATGTTTAAAAAGTGTAGAGAAGTTACAAAACTCAAAATTTCTGAGAAAATGTTAAATCTGAAACTCATAGAAATTCTTTATTGTATGAAAATTCTTCCAAATTTGAAAATTTTCATTATTTTTCAAAATTCCGATCTCCATGAATTTGAAAACTTTTCAGAAATTTGAAATTTTTTGTATATTTAACAAATTTCACAAAAATTTAGAAATTTGAGAACTTTCAAAAATTTGGCTAAAAAACTAAAATTTCTAAAGTTTAAAAAACATTAGAAAAACATAAAATACGACAAATTATTATGCTTCTGCATTTTTAATTTCAAATTTGGCGCCATGCTAACATTCCCGTCTAGTCAAAAAAAGTCTATGGTTCTACTGTCAAAGTTGTGGAATTGACAAGATACACAATAAACTAAAATCTTGTAATTGTGTAACAAAATAAAAACGTTTAATTGTAGCAATATACTCGCTCACACATCCAACATTGTAATATTAACTTTTTCGGCACCAGGCTGCTTTCTGAAATCGTCCAGTATGACCTGACGCTAATTTTTTGTTCGTATGAACTTGCGTCACGGGCGCGTCGTTACCGCGCGCCTATGATTGAGAAACACATCCCATCCCACACTACCATTCTCAAAAATGTTGCACTAACTTTAAGAATCCCTCCAGTTTTTTCTACAGCATATAAAAAATGGGCCCTGACTTTTATCGAACAATGTTTGTGTGTGAAAAACATAAATATTTTTTTTGAATAAACACAGCGTTTTTCAGTTATGGATATCATCGGTGTTATATTTCAGACACACTTGTGCTTCGAGCTTTGAGATTGTTTCGAAATTAAATCGGATATACGAATTGCGTCGCTCTTACATGACTATGAAATAAAAATGCAAAGTGAATCGTTTTTCATATTTCATGATTCTAATATCATTTACATTTTGCTTGTACAATTTTAATGCTTATGATACAAAATACACAAAATTGGTCGTGTATTGATGTGCGTATGTTTCTATTTTGTTTCGTCAGCAGGAAACGTCTTTTACAATCTCAAAACAATGTTAAGCTTCAAATTCGGTAACAGAAAATATTGTTGTTTTGTGTCCTTGTGATTTTATTTTATAAAAAAATTCTCAATTTATTTATAAATAAAAATAACTTACGGATTTGAATAATTGAAATAATGCTCTCCATTCTAATGAGTGGTACAAGAATTTTTTGCATCTCTAGCTTTTAATGTTTTGATACTTTCTTAAACAAATAAAATACTGCACTTTATCTTGGAATTTATGCTTTTGTTTTAAAAACTTTATTTTTTCAAAATTTTCGTTAAATATTGCTTTTACTTTAATAATTCTGATTAAACTTTTCGTTTACCATTATGATTTCTTCCTAGCATCAAAAAAAAATTATCATTTCGTATGTTTTTCCATTTACACAATCAGCAAAGTAAAATTACAACTGAAATAATTTCACTCAATGTGAGTGAGAGTCAAATTAGCTTGATTTGATTTCTTTTTTTAATTTTAAATACGTTTTGAGAGATTAAACGCTTTTTTTATTCAGTAATAATTATTTTTAATTGTGAAAACATTGCTCTTTAGTTTTCTCACTTCGATATATTTTCAGCATGAATCTTCCATTCATTCAGTTGAGTTTTTTCCCTTTTTGTTGCAAAAAAGTTTACGAAAGAGAGGACGAGAAAAATGACAATAGACCAATGGACAAAGAGAGAATTTCGAAAATTTTTCGAAATTTTCGATCATCTTGTCGTACACACACACACCATTGTTTTCCTATTGTTGTGTCTGTACGGCAAGATGGTCGAACATTTTGGGAAACTGTTCGAAATTCTCTTTGAATCGGACTATTCCACATAAGCACAGCTAGCCATCTCTTTCGCAAGACTCTTCGAATTCACAAGTTCGACGTGTTTCATTTTCATCTTCTTCATCGGTTGGATTGATAAGTTTTTATTTAAAATTGTCACATATACAACAGTATTTTTTTTTTTGTTTATCAACATTAAAACAAATTAAATAAAGTTTTCACAATATAAACCATAATTTAAACAAAAGTATTTTCCGTCAACTGTTTCTTTTTTGATAAATAAAAAATTAGAAAAACTATTTCTGATGTCAAATTAAAAAAACATAATTATCAACTAAAGGAAATGAAAAATAAAAAATAATTATTAAATAAAAAAATCGCTTAACTTTAAACTTAAATTCTTGCTGGATATTTTTCAGTCTTAGTTTTTTAAATTACAACAAAAAGTTATCAACTAAACTACCTTAAAATACTTAAAAATGTCTTCACCCTTCTCCAGTAGTATAAGCTCTCATTAAAAAATTACTTAATTTAAAAAATTAAAGAAAATATCCTTTTTCGTTATTGAATTTCGATATGCAAACTGAATCCAGAAATCAATTCTTACGCAACGTTATGTGATTTTTTCTTTTTTCGTGTAGTCAGTTTTATTTAAAATCTAGGACATTATTTTAATTGTTGATTTCATTATTGGATCAATAAACATAAATCGATTTCAGTTGAGGCTTTAATTCGGGTGGTATGACGGGAGCTGGTTCTGGTCTTCTCGATACAAGTCGCTTAAAGCGACCACTAAATTGTTTTCGAAACCCTCCTTTCAATCCACCTTTTTCATATTGCATTATTGCATCCTAAAACAAAAGAGAAAAAGAGTTTAGTTAAGTTGTAAAAAAAAAAGATATTACAGTTAAAGCTAAATTTCTAATTTTAGTAGAAAACATTTCAACACATAAACATTGCTTCACAAAGTGTAACGAGGCACGCGAAATTTCCCACGATCACGAGACTTGTATTCATTCTTCATTTTGCAATCTAAAATAACATCGTCAAATGATTCAATTAAATGAACCAAACGAGACTTCAAACAAAAAACCTTAACTTGGTAACTAAGTTGAATGAAAAGTTATGTAGTGTTGACATGAAACGTTTCGAAGCTTGCCATTAGTTATAAATACATATTTTTTTTTCGCCGGAAATGCACATTCATAAATGTGTTTCCACCAAAAAAATACATTTGAACGTTGTACAGCGAAAATTCGATTGTCAATTATTGATTTTATCGCAGAATGTGTGATTGTAATTTATGTGGAATTTTTAAAAATGCAAAATATTTTCAATTTCAAATTTTTTCATCAAGCCAAGTGGTAGGCACCTCTTTATTATATAGCGGCTATATGTTTTCACTCTATGTGTCCGTCCGTTTGTGCACCTTTCACAGGGAAATCACCGACGATTCACCCGAAAACCACTGATGATTTACTGGGGAATCACTGATGATTTACTGGAGAATCACTGATGATTCACTGGGGAATTACCGATGATTCTCTGGGGAATCACCGATGATAAACTGGGGAATCATCGATGATTCACTGGGGAATCATCGATGATTCACTGGGAAATCACTGATGATTCAGTAGGGAATCACTGATGATTCACTGTGGAATCACTAATGATTCACCGGGAAATCACTATGGATCCACTGGGGAATCACTAATGATTCACTGGGGAATCACCTATGATTCACTGGGGAATCATGTTTGATTCACTGGCGAGTCATCGATTATTCACTGAGGAGTCACCGATGATTCACTGGGGAATCATCTATGATTAACTGGGGAATCACCGATGATTCACTGGAAAATCACCGATGATTCACTGGGAAATCACCGATCATTGATGATCATCGGTGATTCCTTAGTGAATTATCCGTTATTTCTCGGTGAATCATCGGTGATTTTGAAACGAATAATCGCTTATTCCCCAGTCAATCATTCACCAATGATCACTATTGAATCATCGATTATTGAGGTTTACAACTGACTTCTTTGACTACCTGTATGTCCGTCTGTGTACCATTCACCGGGGTAACACTGATGATTAACTGGGGAATCACCGATGATTCACTGGGGAATCACCGGTGATTCACTGGGGAATCACCGATGATACACTGTGGAATCACCAATGATTCACTGGGAAATCACCGATGATTCATCGAAGAAACACCGACTAATCACTGTGAAATCACCGATGATTCACCAATGATCACCAATCATCGGTGATTTTCCGGTGAATCACCGATAATTTAGGTCTCAAACTAACTTATTTAACTACACTCTATGGCCCTTTTCCTATACCCATGACAATGGTTTATTTTCGACTATTAACAGCTTATTGAAATCGTAGAAAAAATCAATTCCGCCGTCTCTATTTTGTTTGACCGTCATCAATTTTGGGATTTTATCGAATACATGTCGTACTCTTACTGTAGTTAATCGAAAGGACCTTTAACACATAGGTGTCATCGCTTATAGGTTGTGGTTTTCGTCGAACGAAATCTTTAACGTTTTGTCCTCTCATTAACCTCATTCGAGATGTCAGCAGATGTCTGTCGTGCATGAAACTATGTAACTTCATAAATAATAAGTGAAAGTATGAATTCAATAGAATACACACTTGGTGTTTTACATAAGTGAGATTTTTACAAAAAATGTAAAGACTTTTTTCAAGAGATATTTTTTTGGTGGGGCCAGTTAATATCATAATCACGTGCATGTGTTGTTAACGGCTATTAGTATAAATTAAAGAATTACAACAGTATCAATCAAGCAAGTACGTCAAATGCCATACTTTTTCTTATGCACAAACTGACAATACAATACAAGGTAAAAAGACTTGCAATATTTGGTCTGTCTGGTCTGAGTTCCCGCTGTTTATTGTTAGATGGCGTCAGATAAAAATATACCTAACTACTGTCAGTCAAACCATATTTTTTTGACACAACTATGATTACTGTCAACAAAATTCAGTAAACAATGTAACACGATTCTTAGCAGAACATACATTTTTCCTTCATTAAAAATGTTTAATTTTCTGGTTCATTTGGGGGAAGTTTTATTGTACTTCTTTGAAATAAAGAAGACTGCGGCTAAAGCTCATCAATTAGTTGTAGAAACTTATGGTAAACATGCTCTATCACAAACAACATGCAGACACTGGTTTTGACGCTTTAAAAGTGTTGATTTTGATGTTGAAGACAAAAAGCGTTTAGGTGGTTCAAAAAAATTTGAAGATGAACAATCGACGACGTTACTCGATGAAGACTCATGTCAAACGCAAGAAGATCTTGCAGAATCATTAGGAGTTGATCGAATAACAGTTTCCAAACGTTTAAAAGCCATTGGAATGATTCAAAAGATGTCACATTGGGTGCCACATGAATGGAAAGAAAGAGACGTTGAAAGAAGAAAAACCATTTGTGATTTATTGCTTCAAAGACATAAAAGAAAGAGATTTTTGCACTGAATTGTGACTTGTCATGAAAAGTGGATCTGTTAGGAGAATCCCAAACGCTTAAAAGCCAACCAACCAAAACGAAATATTCACTGTGCAAAGAGAATGCTGTGTGGGATATGAAAGGGGTTGTGTATTATGAGCTTCTGAAACCTGGTGAAACAATTAATGGGGAACGCTATCGACAACAATTAATGCGTTTGAAGCGAGCTCTGGCCGAAAAACGACCAGAATGGACCGATAGATATGACAAGTTAATTTTTCTACATGATAACGCTCGTCGACATGTTGCAAAAGTTGTGCAGAACTATTTAATTGGAACGAACTGGGAAGTTCTACCCCACCCGCCGTATTCGCCAGTCATTGCCTCTTCTGATTACTATTTATTCGATTGCATGAATAACGATTTGATTGGACATCGGTTCTCTTTTTTCGATGGTATCGAAAAACGGCTCTCTGATTGGTTTGCCTCAAAAAATGAGGAATTCTTTCTTTGCATCAAAGCAAATATCAAAATGGCTTCAGTCGCGATGTGTTCACGTCTAGTACAATCACAAACTGTAAATAAGTAAATTCTAAATAGAAAATTCCAGCTTGTGTCATTAGTAACACCAACGAAATTTACAGTTTAGTTTTGTATTGTCAAATGAAAAGATAGAATTTTAGCAACAAATGTTGGTTTTCATTGCTACTGCACTGTAAAATAAGGCCGGTTATGAGGTTGCTAGACTGAACGTATAAAATATACTGAAAGTCATGCAATCCAATAACGCCATAATTTTCGTTGAGTGAGACGTTTGTCATGTAAAAAAGAATTAATAGATTACTGTGGGCTATGTGCTGCTATAATAATAACATAGTTTGTACATTGAAAACTTGATGATATTCAAGGTTTCGTTGCTTAAAAAATGTATTAGGAACAAATGAATTTATAAATACACAGCACGACTTTGTGTATTTCCTCGCTAAGGAAAAAAAAAATTATTAGAAGCACGGAAAGCTATAATTACATAGCTTACGAAAAGTTTATCGATTTTCATACATAATTGAGCGCATTGTGTCTATAAAATGTTATCCTCGATCCAAAAAAACGACGCAATTGTTTAAAAACAAATCTGACAAACAAAGGAACACTAACAAAACGCAATTTAGCAGTAAAATCCAGTTTCTGTAGACGTGTTTTTCCTGTGAATTCTTAATGACACTTCTTAAAATCCATTGTTCAGACTTCGAGCAACGTAACTAGAAATGTGACGTCAACAATTTTATTGGAGAAGTAAAAATTCAGTTTATTCATACCTATTTTAATCGTCACGCGAATACATCATAAATTCTTGAAACAAAAACAAACAGCAATAGATAAAAAAGCTACGTGTATATGTGGTAGATAAAAAAGATTGTTGTACGTGTACGTTGACAAAATAAAAATACTTTTTAATAAACCAAAAGTTTATTAACTACACAGCCTATAGAAAGGCGACATAATTTAAAAAACAATAAATGTCATTCATAGTCAAGTGGTATCTCACTTCGATATTTCAGAACAATCGTTGTTCGCTTCTTAGCTACGAGTTGTCACTTATTCATCCAATATTCATTCATAATAGATTGTGTCATTAGTTTGTCCGTATTCAGCTATGAAAGCATGGATGACACCGCTTGAGAAAAGGGAGTAGTTCTATGTTGAGACGTTAATTCAGCCATAAAAAAAATAAAGATCACAGATAACAATTGACTCCATGAAATGTACATAAAGTGCCATCGGAAAATGTGCTGATCCCATTTAATGTGCTCCAATTCCAGGACATTTAATGTATATAAAAAAGCGCCCCTACCGTTACATCTTTTCTTTGGAACGTGAAGTGCATTTAATGTACATTAAATGTGAATTACATGTACATCTAATGTACATTTAAAACACTTTGAATACACAACTAATGTACTTTTTAGTACATATAATGTTATGTAAGAAAAGAAAGGAAAATTTAATTTAGTTTTTCGACTTTTCTATTTCGGTTTTTCTTATTCTGATGATCGCTACGTCCCTCCATCTACATTTTCTTATGTCAAGCTCTCATTTTTTTTATAAGAAAAATTTCAGCCATTTGCGGGGCTCGAACCCAAGACGCTCGGAATTATGATTCGACTGCCTTACCAATTGTGCCACCAGATACTTATGTGTTGGTGTGTTAAATTTGTATAAAGTGTTAAATTATAGAAAGTACATCACAAGCACATTTTTGGTACATTAAATGTGATAGGAATAGTGTACACCTTATCACGCACATAAACTGTGCGAAAAACGTACTTGTTATCTAGTGCAATAATTTCGAGTTTTAATAGCACAAAAAATGTGCTTTTTATGTACATCGAAATATGTACCACTTTACAGGCACATTTTTTGTACATTTTATGTACATATTCTCAACAACATTGAATTTCGCACATTTAATGTACATTCAGTGTGCAACCACATTAAAAAGTGTGATCTGTGTTATCTGGGGATGTCACCACTTGAGGTTCGGTGACAAGACATGAACGTTCATTATTGCCAGAGAAGAAACAATCGATTTGTGACGCGATTCGTCGATGTTGCGAATTAAAAAACAATATCGATAAAATGTTGGACGAAATACAAAAACACCAAAAAATCGGTGTAAACACCATGTCAATTTTTATAGTAAGTGACACCTTCGTGCTCCTTAACAATCGAAAGTTCAAGAAATGCCTGAAAAATACGAAAAACTGCGCGGCGTATGAACAATTTTTATAGCAAGTGACACGCCCACGGTTAACTATATTGGTTGCTGGCTACACTTGGAAACGACGAACTTGAATTTTCATTTTATAGCTAGGAAATTAAACGACATAAATATAAATCGTATTAGCCAGAAGTAAAATAAATAGACGAATTTATAAATGAACGGATGGTGGCCGCATGTGTGGTGCGGTTCATAAACGTAAAAATACATTTTTAGTGAACATTTATTTAAAATAAACACAAAAATTATGACATAATTTGGTGGGGAAAGTTTAAACAGATTTTATTTTAATGTCTTAATTGCAGTTTTTATTGTAGTCGCTCATTTAAAAAAAACTTATAAAAAAAATAATTTGTTAAAGTTTTTGTGTTCTGTAGTTTTATGAAATTCGAAACTATTCAACATCAACCAACTTACAACATTTCACCTTCGGTGTGCGGCACCAAGCAACAAATACATAAACAAAAACAAGTCCATCTTTAGCATAGCATATGTACCTGATGTACCTAATTCGAATTGAGTTCCAGCAGACTGACGTGTGCAAATGATTTTTTACAAGGATGAACATTTTTTAATACGTGTGCGAGAGTGTATTGGTGTGAATGATTTGGCGTGATTTTCAATTTTCAGGTGTACGGAGATGGTGAGATTTTTGAGAATTATTCGAATAAAAGGTTGTAATTTATTTTGGAACGAAATTCAAAGCTCAAATTATGACCACTCTTTATCCCTTGCAAAACCCATCGCTTTTACCATGATCTAGTTCACCATTTGGCTCTTTCGTCGTACCGGTGAAACCTTTAGCTATGAATCAAAATACAACCAATTCCTTAAAGCAAACGTCAAGATTGCACCAAATACTACTCTCGCGCATATAGCTGAACATTATACGATATATTGAAGCGCATAATTTGATGTGTACGTACACATCTCATTATACACTTCATTGTATTATAATGTACTATTGTTTTCTTGCCTTTCAGAGTTAACGGCCATTACGAAATAGATAATAACAGTCGGGTATATAATATGCGTACTATATACTAAAGTTTGTCGCCCTGATGTTATAAAATATCGTAAGTCTCGCTGATTCGTTCATACAAGGCAAAATCCTCCCGGAATTTTACTTTTATTATTCCAACATATGAGAAAACATATTGGTATTGTCTTTTGCATATTTCACTCAATCAAAAACATTAAAAAAATGTAGATAGTTAATAATGAGTGACAATAATACTTCGCACTTTGGTTTCTTTAAAAAAAACGGTTTTCTTATTCTAATTTTTAAACAAAACGAGCCACATTATGTCTTTGAGCTCTTATTTTCGAAGCGCCCGTTTATCTCTAATTTAAAGATCACCTCGTTGGTACAAAGTACACCACACAACTGTGCTGAAAATAAAATGGCTAAGCGCCAGTTTAAATTGAATAATTTCTTGCAGAGTAGATGAATTTGTGATACAGTGTCGACGAGAATCTATTGTACAAAGAAGGGGACAATAGAGAAGTTTGCGGTTTCACTATCTTTTTCTTTGTAAACGAATGTACGATAAAAAGAAACGAACGAAAATGTTGATTTATGTTTTAGCATACGATTTCTAATTTTCTGATTAGCATCCCGATATCCTGACTATCCATACCCAATCAAAAATCTACCAAATTCTAGAGTTTTGAAAAAAAAAAAATTAATATTTATTGAGTAAATCATAAAGAAGCCCTTCCACATTAAGAGACTTTTAAGTATTTTGTATTTGTGTACGAGGGGTATTTGAAAGGTTTCCGGCCTGGACAAAAATGCCTAGGGTCGCTGATCAAAGCAACCTTTCTTTGTTAGATTTTGAATTTTCAAACAGATTCGACTTACAGCTTTTTTTAAACACGCATTTGTGTAAAGTTCGTTCAGCAACCTGAAAAAAATGAATTTCGTGCCGTCATAAAACATTTTCACATCACCAATAAATTGCCGATGGAAATTCGTGATATTCTGGTAGAGGTTCATTCGGAGTCCGCTCCTTCTCATTCCACAATTAAATTTTGGGTGAGTGAATTTAAACGGGTTCGTATTAGCACAGACGATGAACCGCGCACTGGTCGCCCTTAAACAGCAACAAATGAAGAAATAGTTGATAAAATCCTTGATATCATACTGCGAGATCGTCGATTGAAGGTGGCTGGAATAGCTAATGCTACGAATCATATGTTGCACGAAATTTTGGGCATGAGAAAGCTATCTGCGCGATGGGTACCGATGGATGACACCAGAACAAAAACGAAACCGTGTGACTTGTTCCATGGAGTGTCTCGCTATGATAAAGCGCAATCCGAAACATGGATTCATCACTACACACCTGAAACCAAGGAACAATCAAAACAATGGACTTTTCCAGGCGAAACTGCTCCGAAGAAGGCAAAAACAGTTCCTTCGGCCGGTAAGGTTATGGCGACCGTTTTTTGGGATTCGCAAGGTGTAAAACATATCGATTACCTTGAAAAGGGAAAAACAATAACTTGCGCATACTACAGCGAATTATTGGACCGATTCGACATTGCGTTGACGGAGAAACGTCCTCGTTTGAAACGCAAGAAAATACTCTTCCACCACGACAATGCCCCCGCACACTCGGCTCGCATTACCACTCAAAAATTATTGGACTTACGATACGATATGGTACCCCATGCACCTTATTCGCCAGACCTGGCCTTTGTGACTTTTTTTTATTTCCAAACCTGAAAAAATCGCTGGCTAGAATGAGATTCGGCTCGAATGATGAAGTCATCGCTGCGACGCGACGGAAGGTCGACAAATCGTACTTTTCGGACGGATTAAAAAAATTGGAGCATCGGTTGGAGAAGTGTGTTGAGCTTCGAGGGGATTATGTTGAAAAATAAAAATATAAAATCTAATAATTTATGTCTTTTTCTTGTCCAGGTCGGAAACTTTTCAAATACCCCTCGTAAATGTTTTTAGACAAAATTTCATTACACTTACACAGGTTGTCATAGCCCGGTTTGCTGTTCAAAACTATTATAATATTATTTGAAATGTCAGAAAGTGAACAAGTTAAAAATAATATTTGAGAATATTTTTCTGGACTAGGAGTGAAAATTAAAATTCTAACTAGTTAGGTTACTGAGACCTCTGCAATTTTCGGTTTTTATCCCTTGTTATGAAAGTAAAGTTTGTACAGTCGGACGATTTTAACTTTGGATATTTCCTTTGTTCAAAACAAAAGAAACATCCAAAGTTCCGCACATTCATGAAGCAATTCAAATTCATACTTTAACATACCGTTAGTTATGTATCGGAGCTTGTTTGAAAACCTACAAAGCAAGATTTATATGCTAAAATTGTAAAAAAACTTTTCGTCCGATAATTTTTAAGTGGCTGTAGTTAGTGAGGATTCGAAACCGTATAAAAGCAGCGGACACTTTTTTCATTGAATTAAATGTCTGACGCTCTAAAACTTTATAAACTTGTTGAAGGCTCAAGAATTTTTAATGTTAATTGGCTAAATGACAGTAAAAAGTTGGAAAAAAAAATTATAAAATATAATCAACTATGTTGGTTGGATGCCAAGACAACAAATTTATTTCTTATATAATGTTTTTTCTTGCCTTACAATTGTTTAATTAAAACAGTAAAGTATACAACGCATTCATTGACTAATAGAATTCACTCAAAGCATTTAATATCCCATTATTATTGAATTGACAATTTTTGCAATTTTCAATTGAGAGCAAAAAAATTATTTTTTCTTTCTGAGAATTCTTTTGTGATGGATAGAATTTTCTGAAAAAAATGAAATTGCGGTAAATTGATTGTTAGTTGTTTATCTTGGCTTGTTTCATAAAAAATACTTTATGGGTGCAGGGGCGTAGCTAGACCGAAATTTTGGCAGTTTTGAGAGTTTGTCTTACGCATGTCAATTAACATTTTATAACAACAGTGTATGAGATAGCATGGATAGGATACACTGTAATTGTGATGGGGTATCACTCTCGGTTGTAAAAAAAATTCTCGGACTGAAGTCTATAAAGCTCATCATTAGTAGATTATCATCCATAAAAACACCCTCTTGAGTTTGGCTCATTTCACAAAATTGATCCCTCATGTAATGACTTATTTCCGCATCCCCCACTGTAATCTACTATTCTTTGGCTTCTATGAAGCAGCGTATTTAGTATGGAAAATGACGATTGGCTAAAGGTCATATCTTCGGATCCACTGGACCGATTTTAATTTCAATCAAAATTTTACATAGAAACCGATAAACTAGGTCTCAGGAAGGTTCGACGCAAGTGAAAAAAGTCAAAACTTAGCTGTATATATGGTTCCGCAGTCTACGAAAAAAAAATTCTCGTTTTTTTGATCGTATGGGGACTTGCGTCACGGGCGCAATGCTACCGTGCGCCCATGATTCATCGCAACAACTTTTATGATGATGTCGATATTATGCTTTTACACTCGGCAACCAAATTGAAGTACAATTAATTCACAATCATCGAATGTAGCCGTGTTTCCTTGTCTTTTAGAATAAACAGTAAGTGCTGTTGTGATGTATATTCAAGTAAGAAATAGTGGTTGCTTTTTATACACTGAATGTGGACTTGAATATACTCGAATACAAACGCTCCCTGTTTTTTCACACGAAACGGATTATTTACGCTAGAAATTTTCCATATCGCTACCGATAGTTATATTGGGAATAAAAAAAAGTAAGTCACGTCATTTTAACGTGATACTACAATAAATTGATTAAGGTTAGGCAATTTTTCTTGCTAGACCCGGACAACGTGTGTAAGTCTGTGGCATTTGCCAATACATTTGTGGCACCCGAAATTTCCTCTGAAAGATAACAGAGCTTTCCTCAGCAATATTTAAACTGTAGAAACTTAACAAGATGACGACTGAAATTATATTCCACAGAAAGCAAATTAATTTATTAATAATTATAATTTTAATTATAATTATAATTTATTTATAAATTCGAAAGGAAATGTCAAGGCAAGGGAAATTAAGAAAAATATTTCAACAATTTTGACAGCTTTAAAATTTCTATGTAAGGGTCTCGCGTCAACCAAATGTTTTTTTTTTATACTAATGTTCATTATTGAGACTGGAAATTGTATTTTAATTTCTTCAATAGTTACGTTACAAAAAGATTAGGTTGAATATTGAGGTCAATAAATTGTTAGGTGTTTTCGCGAAGTTTCACCGAAAAGCATAACGATTTATTTACATTTTTATTTCACAAACTGCAATCGATGATTATGATTCATAAAAGTTATTAATTGACAGAAAAGTAGGTCTGTGAGAAATTACAGTCGTTGCATTACGTGCACAATTCCACAATTCAGCCATGAGTCAGGTGTGTAACGATTTATTACAGGGGGTTTTTTAAGACAAAATATTCGGTTAGATCCAGTTATTCACTTCAGCGTGAATCATCTATTTAACATGTGTGTTGATCCCTTGCCTCGTCCTTACTCCAAATCGAAAGTTGCAGTAATAAATAACAGTAATAAATTGTGAATTAGAGAACAACTCAGTTTACGTAAAAGTATTTTTACTTCAGCAAATAACTTGCTTCACACGTTTTACTATTTACGTACATTTTATACATACTGATGACAAACACGAGCAAACGTTTTTGCGTTAGCACAAATGTTCCACTAACGTTGATCGAAACAGATGGTATCGTACTTTTTAAACATTTGTACATATGCATTATAACATAGCCTTGAGTTTCGATGAAATTATTAGTATATTAACGATTGTTTCAACGCAATAAGGATTTCTGTATTTATTCTATGATTAGTAATCTAACTTTTGATAAAAACAAAATTATCATAGCAAGGAAGACATTAAGTGATTTATATGCAAATGAATAGTGTGGTGAATGTAACTAATGTACACAAAACCTGCAAGATTTAATTGAAATATCCAGAGGCCATCCAATAGCGCTGTAATACACTTCCTCATACGTAAGCATTGGAAAAACAAACTCAAGCATTCTCATAACAATAAATTCATGGTTTTGATTTTTGTTTGTTCGACGTTCAGGTGTTAGTAACTCTTTTCCGTTTACAAACCAAAAAATGATGATGCAAACATATTAACATTAATAGAGGACGTTAGTATATGGTCCTTTTCTTTGCTTGTGATGTAATTTTTTATTTTTTTTTTTGTTACTTTCTTTTCTTGCAAATTTATATTGAAATTAGACCCGTGCGCCGGTCTAAATTTTTTTGTCAGCGCGGCGTAAAAATGATTTTGAATGAAGCGGCCACTATGGCACCAGATGTTGAAATTTTCTCATTTTTGTATGGAGTTTTGAGAAAATTTCAAAATTTTGGCCCATAGTAGCGGCGGCGGAAATACTGCATGAGGAGTCGATGTTTTTAGGTCGCAAAATAACGAAAGATCATCTTTTTTAGTGATCGGCGCGGCACGGCGTACGGGTCTAATTGTAACCATTAAAAACTTATTTAAGGTAAGAAGTTGTGAGTTGTCCAAATTTAACAATCTTCAACTTTCGACTTAATTCTTTTGATAGTTTTGAAACTTAGTAAAGAACTATCAATTTCCACTCGAAAATTTGAATTTTGGCTAATTAACATAAAATTAATTAATTTATTTTGTTTTATCTAATTAAAATTAGTTGAATAATGTGAATTGAGAGTTGTACAGGGGGTATCGTGAGTTGTCCAATTTCATATAAATTTTAAATTTGTGAGTTGTACAAGATATGAAACGTCATTGGACAACTCACCATTCTATAAACCTTGAGTCGTCCAATCTTTTTTTCCATACAAAGCTCGGACAACTCAATATTTGCTTTTCTGGTGGTCAACTCTAGAGATGAGCGGGTCGCCCGAAACTATGAAAAATCCGGCCCGAAAATTTTAATTGAGTCGGGTTTCGGTCAGGTCGGGCTCGGGTTTCGGGTTAGTCTAGAAGTTAGTCGGGCTTAGTTTGTCTCTGCATTTATATGCAAGTCAATGCTGATACAGCCAAATTAATTGTGACATATGCGCAGACTGATAATTGCTTATCTTTTGACGAAATATTTGCCCTATGTTTTAAGTTCGATGAGCTACAAAGTACTTTATATAGGAATCAATTGATAATGAGTGAAAACGAGAAGAAAAAGGATAAATTTTCTGACGATTTTCAAGCTAATTGTCAAATGTAGCCATTGTAACCGACAATTAACTTTAAATTGAAAGTGACAATTAATTTCCCCGTACAGGAAAACTCAAAGCTAATATTTTGTCTCTCAGCTTTACAGCGATGACATTTCGAGCTCACTGAAATAGGATTTTTCTGGATGTTTCTAAAAATGATTATCTAATTTTGACATTCATCTCACATTAATTTAATCGGGTCGGGTTCGGTCCGGGTCTTGTATCGAAACCGATCGGGTTTCTGGTTTCGAAAAATTTAATCGGGACGGGTTCGGTCCGGGACGGGTTCGGTCCGGGTCGGGTTTCGAAACAGTTCGGGTTTCGAAAGATTTGATCAAGTCGGGTTCGGTCCGGGTCAAGTTTCGAAACAGTTCGGGTAGCGGGTTTCGGGTTTCGAAAAAATTTCGAATCGGGCTCGGTCCGAGTTTCGAAACAGTTCGGGTAGATGGTTTCGGGTTTCGAAAACAATTTTCGGATCGGGTTCGGTCCGGGTCGGGTTTTGAAAAGAGGTCGACCCGCTCATCTCTAGTCAACTCACCATTTTTTACCTTCTTATAATTGAACAGATTGCCATTCAATTATGGAATTCATTAATATTCCCGAGCGTACCATATCTGATGCAACAAACATATATGGAAGAAAAGCTCAAATTTTGGCCAAGTGAAAAATTTCCTTATTTTAGTGAAATTTTAAAATATCAGTTTATTGGTTGTATTGCAGTTAGGTGAGTTTTTGTGCGAATAAAAAACGAAAAAAAAAAAAAACAAAACAAAACGTTAATACAAAAAATGATAATGACGTGATAAATTATAAAGCAACGACGAAACCAGGTTAAGTTTTAAGATCGCTTGTGTACGCAACATAAATCAAGGTAAAAATCATATGTTTCAAATATACCTCATGCATTATAGATACACCTTAGAAAAAACATATGGACGAAAATGTAATTTGCGAGAACAACATAGTAATGTTTTAGATAATATTGACAAACATGACAACTTATTTAATATGATGTTACTAATAAATTTCTCATAAGTAATGCTGGCGATAAAACTTTCCCGAAAAATATTTTAACCAGTCATAAGCGGTAGACACTAGCTGTTAAATAATGTTTAATTTCAAAAACATCGGAGAAACCGAGCAACTTTCAATGAAATTCAATATCACTACAACAAATCTGGCGTAAATTTAAATGAAAACGTATGCTACGTGGACCCGTACGATTCCCTACGTGAGTCACATAAAAAGTTCTTAAAAATATACTTATGAGAAACGACTAACCATCGTGTACGGACGAGTAATGCGTATTAGGTTTACACTATGAATTCTACCGCCCGTTCCGCGCAACTAATTTTTACCAAACCCTCACACTTATTTAGACTTAAGCGGACGGATATTGATTTCTGGAAGAGAATATTCGCAGTTAGTATATGTCGTGTCTCGGTTGTGAACCCAATAAACCCCTTTGTACTTCGCAAGGGTTTAACAATACCTTGCAAATTATTTCAAACGTAACTAAATTCGAGGTAACTGCGGGAGCAAAGGTGAAGAGTAGCTTTGATTAGTAAACATCTTTTAATGAAGTTTAATGGATTACGTTATACAATCTGCTCTTCTTAGTTTGGTCTCGACCTGAAGTATCGATATCAAAATAGACGCCTTGTGTCATAAATGAACTAAAAGTGAATAAAAATGGAGAAAAAAGAAAAATAATGGTGACAAGTGACAATTATATCCATGCAAATGTCTAACTCAAAACGATTCGTGTATTTCAATTCTACATTCAGATATTATCAAGGTATAGTTACAAAATAACTAAATTGCTTGTTACGAAGGCGGAAAATAAACCTCATTTCCGGAAAATTATTAAATTCTCACAAAAATTATTTATTTGCAACGTAAAGGACAAATATAGTATGTCAATTCCATATGTCAAAATGGCATTTTAAAATTTTATCAAATATTTAGATAAATAATTTTTCTTTCGTCATAGATTTTTAATTAAATTATTAATGACGCTATGACGTTTGAAACGTCACTTTGACAGTTGGAATAGACCGACAATTGATCCCAGCAACACAAATAAAATCAATTCTTTCAACCTATGGCCAATTCCATCGTGTCCCATGTTACACTTATTTTGGTGTATACTCACGTAATTAGAAATGTATACTCAGTGTACACTTGAAAATGTAAACGTGCCTCACGTAACATTTTATATACCACTCTTTTTGTAGTATACATTGAAGTATACATAGGTGTACATTCGGTTAAATGTACTATTGAATTAGCCCTATGCTCTTTTGTTACCTTATTTTATTTCAGTAATGTCAATTCTGTTATCAATCTTAATATTAAAGCGTTTATCCGATCTGGTATACTCAATAAATTATAAATTATAATAAATAAATTATAATTGTGCACTGTGACCCACAAACTTTAAATATATTTCTCGCAAATCCTTTCAAAAACATATCAAATCTGTAAGTTCCAGGTCTTTTATAAGTTGAAGGATGAACTCATACAAATTCGGTAGAAAATGGGTTGTATGTAGATGTGAAGTGAGTTGATTCATAGGTATCTCATTAAATATCTGTCGAGTGGACTACCAACATTTTATTAAATATCAAAATTTATGGATATTATAAGTATATAAAATTTACAAAACTGATTATAAGATTGCTCATTTGCTATACGGAGAAGCTTGCACGGCATATTAATGTACACAACATTTTATGGTTCTAGTATAATCTGACATTAATAATCAGCTATTCAGCATTGGGGTCGCGAGTAAACACCTAATATATAAACCGTATCAAATTATGTTCTCATTAGCTGTTTCGAAGCAAAAAAAATTGTATTAAATTGAATTTCTGTTGCTAAGTGTTAATGTTTTTTGTTGAACGCGCTCACATGTAATGAACTTTGAATGGCGAGTTCTGGATGCAAACCAAAACGTAAATGTAACGATAGAAAACAAAACCGAGCTTATTTAATTCGGCTGTTCCTTATAGTGTGTTACTTGCTTGAAAGTTGTTTTTTCTTCGAAATGAGCTGAAGGCGAATACTGTAATCACATGAGTCAAAGCAGTCAAAGGAAATATCGCCAGTACATTATTTTACGTGCCTGTGATCGGTGAAAGAGGTTTTTGAATAGCTGTAAGGCTATACAAAATGAATATTGTATTGAAAGAGGTGATAATTGAATCGATAATACAATGGCAATGGACTTGTATGCATGCCACTTTTCATACATAGAGAGGAAGAGCGGGAAAACATCAGTTTGTTATTGAATATAAGAAATGATTTTTCAAACCCCTGACTAATAGGGTAAGTGCACCGATTACGAGCCCCGTGATAGTTACGAGCCTTTCTTTTGTTCTTTTTCGAGAACAAAGGAAAAGACAATAGGGGCTCGTTGCTTAAGCAATTTCTAAACAGACTCGTAACTGGTGTTTTCACCCTATAGTTTTGTATACGTGATACAATTCGACCAGGGCTACATACTTCACAGTCTTCAAAAATTGTCTATTGCTTTGTTGCGTAAATTATTACGCATTCAAATTAATTTGATAAAACGTTTATTTTTGTAAAATTCATACCTTAATATAGAATTCAATTTGACTTTATTAAGCAACAAAATGATCGAATTAAAATAGAATAAGGTGTGTCATGCCTTTTTCTACAAATACTTAATTTTGATTGACATTGAAACGATTTCTACTGTATACCATTCAAGTAAATATTTTAAATTTTAGAATTGTAAAAATCGATTATTACTAACACAAGCCGCACACATCAATATAAAAACACGATCGCGTATCTTTTTAATAGTTCCACCCGTTCTACCGCACTTTTATTATATAAATAGCATAACCTTCCTACGTATGGAAGTGGTGATTGTGTTGGGCTCTATAAAGCACAATAAACGCTAGGTGGTAGCACCGAGAATCGTTGGTGCATTTCATAACAATTTTTACTTTATATGCGACGATAAGTCTCACATTAAATGCCAATTTTTGAGATGGAAAATGAGAATTTATTGCATTACTCTCAGTATTTATCCGTCTAGAGGGATAAATTCCACTGTGTAGGGCGATAAATAATCAGCTAGACTAGAAATTGTAAATAAAAAAAAACCGTCTGAGAATCGAACACAGAACGTCCCGCAACGATGCTAACCACTACACCACTTGATCTTCGTAAATGCATGAATTGCGAATGATATTATCGCAGCTAATGTGATTCAATTGAAAACTCCCATAAAATGTGTTTTCTATATGCGTAGTGTGTGAATCTGCGTATAAACATTGAACATAAAAACTAATTAATTTTTGACTAAACGGATTTTGATCAAACAAAATGCCAGTGTGCAGTGCTTAATGTCAGGACTCTGTAAAGTAATTGTTTCCTCAATCGGACTAATATCTGCCTAGCAATAAGGCTTTGAAAACGTGATGTGATGAACTTGCAAATAACGTTTGTAAAATCATACCACAAGACAAATTGGTTCGGTTGAAAATCTAATTTCTTTACAGTAGTCTCTCAATTTCTTATACGAGTTTTTATATGAACATGCTTGATGGAATAAATAAAAAATGAAATAGTTATTTATGCAACTAGTTGCGAAATGGAGTAGTTTTTGTCACTATATGTGACATCGTGTGACAAAAACAACCAATTTCGCAACGTGTTTCATACAAGACTTTATGCAACAACTTGTGAAACTTGAAATTTTGAATGAACTTTTTATCACCCAAATGAGTTACTACTAGTGATAAAAAGTAAAACCAGTTATAAAACGACCTCTCTAACGTCACCGAAACGATGCCTGAAAAAGTTCATTTTTCACAACGACGTTGCATAAAATAATATACTTACGCATTGTGGACACTCGAATAACCGTCCACGTGTATATTACTCGCTTTCCACAATGTGTAAGTAATCTTATATTACAGACTTCATCGTATTCACAGCGGACGGGGTTCACTTGCTATAAATTTCTGCTATATTTTATAAATGTCGTTATTTAATTTTCAGCTCGTTATAGGATTCGGCAACATCGACAATTCGCGTTGCATAACCGAATCGAGTTACAAATTGTTTCTTTTTCGGCAATAATGAACTTTTGATGAACCTTTTTACTCGTGATTTACAACGAGCTTAAAGACGCCGAACTGAATTCACTAGCCTAAATTTATTCAAAAAACGGATATTTCAGTCGGTCAGGTGTTATGCACCACTACGGTTGTTAAAAGTGGAATTCGAACCACACTCATGTTGTGGTCTAAATAGAAAAAAACTGAACTGATTTTAAAACTTTTCCCCTGAAAGATAAAAGTATTGGGATTGCAGATGTGTTAGGCCAATGGTCGCCAAAGTGTCTGTGGACTTCAGGTAACTATTTTCCGATTTTGTTGGATAAGTAAATGAAACCCCAACAATTTATAGACTTTATGGAAGTATAGGCTCGAAACATTTTTTTGTATTTTGGGCAGTAAAGGAGGACTTGATCAGAATTTAGTAAAATATCACTACATTCAAGATATTCCTTGCAATGGTATGTGCTCGTATGGCTTAAGTTTGTATAACTTGATGGCACTGAGCACCAAACAAACAGTTCTTGATAACAATGAAGAATAAAGAGCAACGTGGTATGACCATGTAGATAAATTGAATTCTTGCCATTGCTGATTGGTGATTTTTCTGTTTCATTTAAGTTGTACTTCCTATTTAGACGAAAGACCTGGGAAATAAATCGGAATTGCACAAATATGTCTTGTGGTCTGGGGAGTGTAAGCATTTCATTTGAAATTCTGTACAAAAAACATGTTTCCAGCTCGTATTATTCGCAATGTTTATGCAACAGAATATGGAATGACAGTGAGACAAAAAAAGAACCAGAATTACCTCAAAGGTAACTGATATTCCAACAAAAATATAATGACTCGACTTGTTCTTTGTTACGAAATCAATAAAGTGACTTAGGAGGTGATAGTAAAACATTATAGTAACGCAAAAAAATATTCGCATAAATTCCCATATGCGCACGAATATGGCAGATCATTTTAAATGTTTGCTGTTACGTCGTCAACATCGTTTGCTACGATAAATTGCGTTTTTTCAATCAATTTAAATTTGTCGGATTTGTAGACAAACAAAAAAGTTCTACTGAGTCGAGTCTTGCAACGCTTTATTTTCCTTCAAATTGTACCAAATTTACTACAAATCACCAGCTCGTTTCGTTAGCTAATACATTACCAAGGTTTGAATATCGATATTCATGCGAAACGATTAGTAGTAAATTTGCTATACAATTTGAAAGAAATAAAGCGTTTTAGTTGATCGTTTTTGTTTTTCTATTATATTGAAACTGATTTACATTATTTTGTATCGTACTCCGAGGCAGTCTACGTTTTTCTTTGTTTTGAGGAATATGTGTAAACCGAATAAATTCGTTTTTCAATTAGTTGTCTTATTAAATCAAGGATACTGGGCATGATTCATGCGCCTTGGCGTAGCTTTTTTGTTTCGGGACACTTTAGTTCAGGGTTCAAAAATGAATGCAAACGTTTGTTTTCGAGAAACGATCTATTGTCACTAATGAAATCATGGCATCTTGTCCCTGACAATGTGTTAGAGCAGAATAAATACCATGGAAAAAAGAACAACATTGTTGATCGTGATAAACAGCAGATAATTTGAGTTCTTGATTAAAAAATGAAAATACATACGATTGCATTATGTAGCTGTGTAAGTAAGCACGAAGCAATATTTTATTCGATGCCATGATTGGCAAGCATTAAAAATGTTAAATAAAGCAAAATGTCAATGCCGTTCATACGACATGCAGTATACTCATATATGCATAAATTTTAAGGTAGAAAAACATTAATAAAAAGTCAAAAAGAAACGCGTTCTTGCTTTCAAAGATTTAAAAGCAAAACAAAAAGCGAAACTAAATAGTTTATTTATAAATAGCTAAACTTGCAGCAAATGTTATCATAAATCAACTTGGATGCAAAACTAGTTCATCTAGAAATCAACTTCATAAAGCAGCCTTAGAACAATTGTTGATTGTTTTAATCCTAGCAGCGTTATAACATTTTGAGGAATATAAAAGGCTATATCCGACGACCGTGTATGAACGTAGACTTAGAGAAACCTTGTGGCATTCAAGATACTGTTCTATAAACACGAATTCACAGTGTCGTGCCGAAGCACAATATGACTAATATCTTGTTCGCAACACACAAATATAAATTACAGTCTTCGTACGGGAGTATACCTTTAAGAATATGAATTCAATCTAAACTGCGAAAAGTCTTGGCTGTTGATTACAAAGTTCATTATATATGGAACGAATTCAAACCTGAAACGAGTTCTCAGATATAAAAAGGGAAACGAAACTATAAACTAATTTGAGAAGAAAAATTAAATGAGTTACAGAGCGATGAACTTACAAATACATGTACTGCATTGTAGGGTGGATCGAAACGATTCCTTTTAGAAGTCACGGGTCAGGTGTTAACTGAACTTTAATAATGCTTATCAATCTAAGAATGCTTTTAATTAAAATTGCAGATAACACGAGATCACAAGAAATGTACTTTTTATCCCATCGAAAAGTGTGTATAGAAAAGTACATTTTTTATACATTTTCTCTCAATTGTACACTTTCTGCACATTTCGTGTACTTTCAAACAATTTCAATCATTTGTTTTAGGAAGTACATTTAATGCTATGTACTTTTGAACAAAAGCACATTATTTACACATTTTTTGTGCAACATTCAGTCCAAAGTCCATTTTATGCACATTTAAGTACATAAAATGTCCACCAAACGATGTAACGGTGGCAGTACATTTTTTTTAAATCGTAAAGCACATTTTGTGTACGTTTTTCACAGAAAAAAATTTTTATCTAGGAATATTATGGGTTCTGATAGAGGAGAGCCAGTAAGCGATCTTCACAACCTAACCTCGTTTCGTTGTTGCTTAATAATTTTCACGTCATTGGTTGTGTTTTGATCGAGGGTGAAACGACAATGGCAAATC
>CM055406.1:10095742-10114797 GCA_029228625.1 Pseudolycoriella hygida | reverse complement strand
TTATTTTAGCTCCTAATGAATTGTCAGAAGAGAAAACCAAATAAGGTAGTTAAAATGTTACCGGGCGACGAAAAATCACTCAAAAAATCGTTTTTTTTAAGTTTTTTTTGACGTTTTTTGACTTTTTTTGAAATGCGGCCATTCAATTTTTTTGTTATTTGGTGATTTTAGCTCCTTAGGGTCCCGAAATGAATATTCAGAAGAGAAAACCAATTTGCCAGACCATTTCATATAACTTTTGTTCAACCGCACCGTGATACCAAAGCACACCTCGTGTGTGTGAAATGTGGGATACGATGGTAAATATAATAATAAACATAACCAAAGACCCGTACGTATCAAAATAGATGTGGCAAACAGAATAGATGTGGCAAATAGAACAAATCTTGCAAAAAGGCTCGAACGTATCTGAATATACAAATAAGCAAACAATCCAACGTTTTATGTTCTTTTATAACTAAAAGAATTGCAAAGATCCATAGAAACCCAAGGTAATGTCAAAGGCCCTACCGAAGTACATCTCAGACCATTCAAATCTAGACATGGTTATATCCAAGGATTGGGCCATTTTTCCCTAAAACCCTGAAACACGTGTTCTCTAAAATTTTGTTCTATACAACTTTGCCTTTGGAAGCAACCTTCTACCTCTTATAGTTCTAGAGATATGGGTCATCACTCCCAATTGTAGAAGTGGTCATATCCCAGGAAGGTGGCATTTTCACCCAAAACCCCGAGACACGTGTTCGCTAAAATGATATGCTCTACAACTTTGCCTTTGGAAGCAACTTTGTTCCTCTTATTGTTCTAGACATATGGATCATCTTTCCCAATTCTAGACATGGTCATATCACCGGATTGGGGCAATTCTACCCAAAACCTTGAGAAACGTGTTCTCTAAAATTTTATTATCTACAACATTGCCTTTCTAACTTATAGTTCTATAGATATGGATCATCCCTCCCAATTCTAGAAGTGATCATATCCTAGGATTGAGGCTTTTTTACCCAAGACCCTGAGACACGTGTTCTCTAAAATTATATTCTCTACAACTTTGCCTTTCGAAGCAACTTTCTACCTCTTATAGTTGTAGAGACATGGATCATCCCCTAATTCTAGAAGTGGTCATATCCCAGGATTGGGGCATTTTTACCCAAAACCCTGAAATAGGCGTTCGCTAGAATTTTATTCTCTACAATTTTGCTTTTCGAAGCAACTTTCTACCTCTTATAGTTCTAGAGATATGGATAATCCCTCCCAATTCTAGAAGTGGTCATATCTCAGGATTGTGGTATTTTTACTCAAAACGCTGAGACACGTGTTCGCTAAAATTTTTTTCTCTACAACTTTGCCTTTGGAAGCAACTTTCTAATTGTTATAGTTCTAGAGATATGGATCATCACTCCCAATTCTAGAAGTGGTCATATCCCAGGATTGAGGCTTTTTACCCAAAACCCTGAAACACTTATACCCTAAAATTTCATTCTCTACAAATTTGCCTTTGACAGTGAATCTCCATATTGCACAGTTAAGGAAATAAACACGAAAAACTGTTTTCGTATATGGCACTTTTCTTACAAAAATTTCTCCTGTTACACGAAACGTACAAGGTTGTGTGGGGTGTCATTAGAAAGGTAATTCACGTACTTTCGAGCCAAATAGGGTCTTGCTGGGTTTAAAATTCATCCACACTGAGTTACGAGCTGTTGAAAATTGGGGTGAAAAACTTGTGAACTTCGGCTAACTTCAAACCATTCCTGTTCATCCGATAAACGATGGAAACGTTTAAAAATTGTTTGCCCTGGTTGCTTCTGGTCTCAGCTTTCTAATAACACCAATTTTGTATGGGCACTATACCGATGGATCTGCTTTTGAAGTGTAAATTTGAGACCGAGTTCCTCTCCTAGAATAACTCCGTGCACAGAATTGTTTGCAAGATTCTCCTAGCCTCTGAGTCAATTTTATCTTAGTCTAAAGTAATTAATTGTCAAATTGGCGTCATCCATCACTACGAAACTGACCTCATTCACTAAATGGCGGTGTATGATTTTAAAACATCACGAAGCAACGGATAATCGTCATCCAAGAAATTATTCGTTTATGCATTCGTATCAGGGAAATAATTTCTCGAAACTCCCTTATCATGTTGTTATTTTTAATAAAGTTTAACTGAAAACAATGTTTAGTAGAACATACGCAATACATCGTTGAATCACTTGAACGCCGTTGTTTTCCCATGAGTCGTTATCAACGTTAAAAATTATCAGACTTTGATGATCCCCCAAGTATGTCGAAAATGGCCGATAGATTGTATACATGAATGAACGTCGCATGTTCAGACTTATCACATTCAGTCTACATCCTTCGGAAGCTATTCGTTATACAAGGCTTAAGACATTGATATTTCACTATTACCGAAAACTTTCACTTCGTGACCTTCGGCTTAGGATATAACATAAATAAATTTCCAAATTAGTGTACGAGTTTTATTAGCTTTGTGAATAATGAATGCAAGGGCAATTATGAGTTGACTCTGAAAAGAGAGTATGCGTTTTAACTAAATTTTATCCTCGCTCACCGATCGATTTTAATCGCTCATCATACCGTTAACGTTATCGATAGGACTTACTTCAGAGACATTAAACAAATAACTGTTTATTTATGGTGACTGTATATTCTGACTTCACATGGCCTTCGTATGATTTGGTATGGGTAGAGTATCAATCGTATCAATCGAAAAACCACTTAATGTGACGCCTGTCTCTTTGCCTGCATACAAAAATATGGTGCCATGCCATCTTACGTCAAATTGAAAATTTTAGTTTTGATTGGAGAAAATAAGTTTACTCACTACGCACACAAGAAAAAAAACACAAAGTAGTAATTATGTCAATAGGCATCTATTTAAATGCTCGGACACCCCATGTAAATTCAATGAAATTTGCGCTTGAACACTTCCAAAAATCTCCATAAATACGAAGATTCCAGACACGATTAAGCACAAAAAAAAACTTAACTTTATTTCATTAAGTGTTGGTCGCACTTTTTCCATTAATTAACATTTTTCACTTTTATTTCCAGATTTAAAAAAAACTTCCACTTTTCTATCATAATTTGTGAAAATTTTTTGCAAAAATTCCCTTCCAGATCTTGGTTCTGGTTTTTCGATCGATTGTTTTCACACTTTTTATTTATTAAAATTACTTTGGAATCGGCATGTGAAAGTAGAACCATTTTTTCTTCTTCTTCTTTGAATAAAACGTTCGAAAATATTGAATGCTGAGTTCGAAATTAGCACTATGATAGCGCGGGTAACATGCCTTTCAAAATTTGAAATATTTTCGAGTATATGACGGTTGGTGCCTTAGATATCTTCGAAAATTTCGCTAAACAGTATAGATGGCAACAGTTATGGGGTTTTGTCTAAACTAAATGGTATGGTGTCCGAGCTTTTAAATAGTTCGCTCTTAACACATTTTTTGGATCCGGGGTCTTATGCGTTTACCACTAAGTTTGTAACCAGTGAAATTACAACCAGTAAGTTGGTTAGTTTTTCGGTTTGGGGTCGAAGTAAGACTAATCTAAAAAAATTGCCCATCCATATGTCACCGTCAACACGAAATTTTTTTAAAAGTTTTAAGTTATAAGCTTTTTTTATAAGTCTCCGGCTCAAACTCTCTCTATTGTATTGAATTTGGGCAATGTTGGTCTCGAGCTTTCGAAGTCATGGCCGAAAAAATCTTTAAAAACGTGTTTTTTTAAAGATCGGTGAAACTTTTTCGATTACCTGCAAATTACGAATGGAAATAGCTCTACAAGGTTTTAAATGAAATGTATGGAGCCCAGAAAACCACAAAATTTGGTAAAAATAGGTTTAGTGGTTCAGGCTGTAGGTTCTACAGTATCCTAGGCCTCTACTTAAGAATCTAGAAAACCGAGTCAGGAGTGAACGACGCGAGACGGAAAATTGAAAACTTACTGTTTGTATAGCATAGTTACTCACACTAAGAAAAAAAATTCTTGATTTGAATTCGACTGTGAATTGTAATTGCGCTGCCATGATTTGATATGACGCGACGCCTGTATCTTCTTGAAGATTAACTTTGTTTATAATTGAAAGGTTATCGGCAATCGATCTAAACAATATTTTTACTTGTTTATGCAACATAGCATAGAACTATGGGTGTGTTCAAACTGCTTTTAAATGCGGAACTTGATTGTTGTTGTGAAAACGATCTTAAATGTAAATATATTGGATCCATTTGATATGGTAACGTACAGGTCTTCGCTTATGTTGTGTAGATAATGTAGAATTACTCATATTTGTCAAATTTCGCTTGACCCGTGACAATTTGATTACCAAAATGTCACTCACGATGAAGTAAAACCGAAGTATAACTGGATTTTGCTCAATGGCTTGTTTTGTTATCTTTTCTTCAATGGATTTTGAACATTGTAAGTGACTCAAAAGAATGACGTAAATAACGTCTAACATTATCAGATTTCATGATGTTGAAATGCGCACACACATAAGTCATCACGATCTTCATATGAAAGTGCGTTATGACAATAACAGTTAGATGAGTCCCTTTTTATGGAACATCTACGGACGAATCTTTGATGTTGCCAATTGGTTAAGTTTACCTTTCAGCTGTAAAAAATTTTACTTTTAAAGCCATGCATTTTCATCATTTTCATAAGAATTCTTTTGTTTAAAATTACTATACTATGAAAGTTTTAGATGCTTGGCTGTATGAGTAACTTTTAGCTACTGCAAGAGCACCGATCATAATAAATGTAAAACTCATAACAAAGAAGTCGAATAGAAAGATTTATTTATTGCCCGTCCCATCTGAAAATTCATCGTTACTATCGAATATCCCTGTAAGAAAACTTGATTTCCCTCAGTGATACAGTGAACTCTCTCTATAATGAATTCTGAAGGGAGTCGTGTTCATTATAGAGAGATTTCATTATAGAGAGATATTAGGTGTAATTAATTTGAAAATGCGAAAAAGCATAAAATTAATTCATTTCGGAAAATATTTTCGGTATATTTCAATGCAAATTTCGTAACAACCAAATCTTTAACGTATAAAATTCATAATGTATCAAACCAAAATCAATTTATTTGCCGAACATACATGCATTATAAGCAATGAGTGAGTTGTTTTTGTTGATTTTTACAGCATCCATCGTCAAATGAGGCACTTTTTCAAAGGGGCAAAAAATATTTTTGAATTTTTTTAAATTTAATTTTTTTTTGTTCATTATATAGAGATATTTCATTATAGAGAGTTTTCATTATAGAGAGAGTTCACTGTATTTGCATTCATTACTTGAGTTGAAGTAATGACTATTACATGGGTCCAAGTAATGACAATATTACTTCGAAACTTGATATTTCGAAAACATTTTTATTCGCTATGCCATACGGAAACTTGTTGTTACATGTACATTTCCCTACATGTAATGAAACTGTTCCCTCACGGGATCTTTATTCGATACTACCGTGAGGAAATGTTTATTACTTTTCTAGGGAAGGAATGTTCATTACATATCAGGGGCCATTCACAAATGACGTCACGCTTGCTATAAATAATGGGTATCCATAAAAAGGTCATAACTCATGCAGGAGAGCAAATTATGTTTATAAGACTCTGGCTACCCCCCAAACAGGGGGTATGTTTGGAGGGGTTGCCGGATTACTATATACAAAATGTCTCACCAGTTTGGAGTTGTGAACTTTGTGGATTTTATAGCAAGCGTGACGTCATTTATGAACAGCCCCTCAGGTAAAAGCAACAACCTGAAATAATCTTCTAAATTTTTTCACACAAAAAAGAAATTGATTTTAGTCGTTTTGTTGATATCAATAAATTTCTTAACGGTTCTGATGTGAACGCATATTTGAATATAAGCATTCGCACTAATAGTAGATTACAGTGGGTATGCAATGCAACTGCAAGAGTCAAAAAACAGGGTTTAAAGCGAGTTGCGTAAAAATACACGATAGAGTTTGCGAGTGTCACAAAATTATCCAGAATGGATGACTTATTAAGCATCCCCCATTGTATGCTGTTTTACTCGGTGTCCCAACCGAAAACGCGTCATTACATGCAGATATACATGTAATGAGAAGTTTCCGGTAGGGCTAAATGTAATGAATGGCATGTAATGAATGACATGTAACGAATAATTTCCGTGGGTGCACATATACATGTCATGACAAGTTTCCGGTGGGACAACGAGTAAAATTTTTATTAATTTTTATTATTATTTCAGAATCAAAACAATTTTCAGAGTGGAAATTGTCGGCCATATTTACTTTAGCAACAATTTCAATGTTTACCGTAATACTTACGCACAAATAAGTCTAATTTCGTATTTTTCACTTATTTTCTAAAACACAAGGCGATTTGCTTACATTCACTTATTAATTTCACTCACGTCACACCAAAATTTATTGAACAAAACAAAAAAAAATACCACATAAACAATGCATTTGCCATTTTCGTCACAAGATGATGAAAAGTCTCATATGTCAAAACAAACTAAATAGTGGTACCACCGAAGCAACATCAAAAATGGAATATTTTTATGAACTGTGAGCCGATTGCACCGGTATCTTCGGTATTAGTATTGCTTTTGTGAACGTTAAGCACAACACACAGCCACAGAAAATATAAATTATTTTCAACTAAATGAATTTGAATAAAATCAACTCTACATATTACTTTTAACTGAAAGTAATGCGAATCAGATAAATATTGGATTAGATATTACAAATTAATAAGCGTACTTTTCGGAGAACCACTTTGTAACTCTTCAATTATTTTGCGGGAACATTTAGGCATAGAATTTATTTAAATTCAACAAAGTCGAAAATTATTTAATTTTGTAAACAAACTATTTCTGATACATAGTCTGTCATATTTGAAATTCGTTGCATACTATAGAAAATGCAGTCATCCTCCCTCTGTTATAGACGAGTCAAGGCCATCATCTACTGCATCTTTCTGAATTTAATGGATTTGTTTCGATTTTTTGTTACGTTTCAAAGAACGACTGCTTCCTTTCGTTTTAAATTAAATTTGTGTGTTAAATGTTCATTTGATGAGAATGTACGTGTAACAAATAGGTTTCCGTATGGCACTGCGAATAAAATAGCATGCGTTCAATGCTGTGAAAATAATTCATTAATTCAAGATCAATTTTGTGAACTCGGGAACTCACTCGTGAATTTTCAAGCAACTCGTTTCGGAAGCTGTTTTTGACGCGGGTAGTTGCATACCTCGCCTTCGGCTCGGATATGCAACCTCTACCCTTGTCAAAAACAGTTTCCAAAGCTTCTTGCTCGAGAACACACAGTTCCGCTCATATCACCAAATTGATCCCTCATGTAATGAATTATTTTCACATCATAGAACGTAATCTACTATTAGAAACATATACTTACTTGAATAAATGAAAACAAATCAAATTTTCTTTGCTAAAATTTTTTTTTTTGATTATAGTTATTTCTGCAACTCATTCTACATATGGACAATAGGGGGTCCAAAATCGTATGGGAAACTAAAAGTGTCGACAAAGTTGGGGGACCTATCTGAAAGCAGACCTTTATAGTACCCTGAAAAAAAGTCAATATAGGAGCGATGAGATCCAAGTGGATCTAGGGGTCGCTAATTGATGAAATGTGAAAAAAACATGAAAATCCATGAAAATGTAGACTTTAGCAAAATTGAACATAACTAACAGATGATAAATATTTTTGTTAAGGTAAAATCGTTGATTCCTCTTCGAAATACTCCAAATAAAAAGATTCAGAGGTTTATTGGTGGATCTGAACGTTTGGAGTGCGCTGAGAGTCAGTCAATGTGGCAAATTGATGTAGATGTAGACCAGTCTAGGAGTCTTACCATCACTTTTTCATGTTTTAAATCCAAAACCTAAACGCTTTTCAGGTCAATTTCGACTCAGAAGCTATGTTTTAGACTTTTGCCTTAACTTAATTTTACTGAAGTCTACATTTTCATCGATTTTCGTGTTTTTTCACACACTTCGTCAATTAGCAACCCCTAGATCCACTCGAATTTCATCGCTCCCATATTGACTTTTTCTCAGGGTACCATAGAGGTCTGTTTTCAGCTAGGTCCCTTAACTTTGCCGACACTTTTATTTTTTGGACCCCCTAATGGATAATATAGTGCGAGGTTGGAGAAAAGTTCCAGGGCGGCAGCCGGTGGAATTTTCTTCAACCAAGCACGATATTGTCCATATTTAGTATAAGATGGATGTAAAAATTGTTATCATTCTCGACTAAATATGGAAAAACAAAGCAAAAATCGAAAAATCACTTCCCAAATAAATCATTCATTCAAGTTCAAGTACACCACATTGACAAGAGTATGCTAGAACTGAATGTCAAAATCCAAATGAATGTTTTGTTTAGATTTTTTGTGTATTTGTGAATTTGCGAAATTTTTGTGAATTCGTGTACTTAAATTGCGCATTAAAAATGGCGAGAAACTTTAAAAAAAGTAATTCTCATCCATTTATTGTGCACAGACAACATTTTGCAACTATTCCCAATTAAATGTGAGACCATGAGTGATAATAAAAAGAAACATTTGAATGACTTTCATTCATGTTTCCATGGTGATTTCATTCACAATAACCTCGACTAATAAATCCATAATAGTCGAGTTTGTGACATTCACAACGTAACTCCTTTTTTAATGCACTTTTTGCGGTTGGGTTACTCCATTTACGATGCACTCTTCAAAACGCATCACAAATTTCGTCTATTTCCGGACGTCTTTCAAATTGGGGCGTTTTGAGCGTTTTCAATACAGTATAATAACATTTCCAAAATTCATTCGTAACCTACAGCTTCACATACGTGATTTACCAATAAATGCGTCCTATGTTACTCTGTTTCCTATGCGCCATGTTTAGTCGAGAATCCAAACAAAAAAACAAAACGATTGAAAAAAAAAATCGAAAATTCACCTAATATTTTCGACGGCCATTTTTACACTTCAAATGTTTTTAGTTTTGACCGAACTCTAATTTTCTTTTTCATAAAAAACCACAATATCAGCTAATTTCATTGGTAAAGATCACTATTAAAATTGATTATTTGAATTATTTTCACTTCAAGCAACTCTGCCAAACTCAACTCAACAAAATCAAAACAATTTTTCTTATGATCAACCAAAAAATGGCGACAAATGTCAAGTGTAACAAAGTCAGAGAGAGAAAAGAGAAGTGATCATTTTTAGGATTTATGAAGCCCACAGTTTCAGCAGTAAATCGAGTAAATCGTAACTGTCAGAAGTGTTTTGTTGTTACAGCGAACCGAATATAAGAAGTGACAATTCAAATTTTGAACAATGAAATTCCGTTGTTTAAAATTCGACTTGTCCGTTTTTATATACGGTTCGCTGTAGTAGAATTTATCCATTTCTTCACATTTGAATATAAAAACATGTTTTCATCATAAGAAATATTGACCGTAGTTCAATCGGAGGTTTGCTCATTTCAGGTTGAGGTCAGGTCAAATCTGACAAGCTCCAATCCTTATCCTGACCGCTATAGTTCGACACACTCGACGAAACAAATTTAAACAATGAAAGCAATTCAAATACATAAAATTGACTTTACGGAATACGTCACAATTGTCAACAAATGATCGTCATCATCATCAAACTTTATAGACCATTATTACCCTCCGGTGTGAGGTCTTTATGCCACAACCCCAGAATGGTGAACTATCGTCCTCCATGCCCTTCTATCGCCTGCCAAGGAGATGGTTTGTTCGCCCAGAGAAAGTCCCCTAACTTCTAAATCTGATTTAATTGAATCGATAAACCTTCTCCTTGGTCTACCCCTTGGTCTAACACCCGGGACCTGTGCACCCAAGATCCTTTTCGGTAACCTGTTATTACCCATCCTTTGAACGTGCCCAAACCAACGTAGACGACTGGCCCTTGCTTCCTCTTCCACTGACGCAATCCCTAAGTTTTCCCTTAAGTTTGTCAACAAATGAGACAAAATAAATAGAGCAGACAATCCGCTTTTTAATGGGGTGCGCTAATTTTTGCAACCTATTTTTGATCGAAAGCTGAGTGAAATTTATAACTTTTCTGATATTAGTTGTTTAAAAAAATTTTTATTTGGATTTTTAATTAAATTATTGGTAATTAAAGTGTAACTGGTTTAGCAGAAACTCAAGCCAATTTTGATACACCATCTCTAATAATTTTTACGTACTAAACAATTCTTCTATACATTTAACCGAGTAACACCCTCGGTAACACCACCTATTTCTTAGCCGAGACGTTCCAGGGATTCACTCGGGATTCCAATATATTTCATGAAATAATTTTTATAAATAAAACTGTCCCGAATTTACACATACATAACCGTTCAACAATTTGTTTAAGCCTGACAGTCGCCTGCCATTGATCAGTTGAAAACGCCCCGTGTACTTCGCGACTGCTTAGCACACCACATTTAAAAAAATGGAACTTGGCGAATCGGCAAAAAGGATTCGAACATAAAACGAGCATTAAACTGAATAAAGAAAATGTTTTGTATGGCTGAAGTTTTCTTCGTGAAATCAAATTTTCTTACAGGGATTCGATAGTAACGATGAATTTTCAGATGGGTAGGCAAAAAAATAACTTACATTGGATGCTGTGAAAATAATTCATTCATTCGAGATCAATTTTGTGAAATCGGGAACTTACGAGTGAGTTTTGAAGCAACTCGTTTTGGAAACTGGTCAAAAACAATTTCCCAAATGACCCAACAGATGACCCAAAAGATTGAAAGCATGCTGGGAAATTACAAAGTTCCCTGGTACTGTGGTGTATGGTGATAGATGGTGATAGACTCCCTGCTAGTGATACTAAATCAATCTGGAGGTTTCACCCAAGGTTATTCCGACGACGTTTCTGCCCTGGTTTGTGGTTTCTGCCCGACGACTATAGGAGATCTGATGAGAAATCTTCAGGGGGAGGTTGAAGCTTGGTGTAGAGGTAGAGGACTTAGAGTTAACCCGAAAAAGACGAAGCTCATACTGTTCAAGAGGAAATTTTAAGCTAATGAAGAGGATTTGGGAAGTTTCAGACTCTTTGGAAAGGATATCAACTTGAGAGCGACGGTTATGTACCTAGGAGTCATCTTTGACCATAGAATGACATGGATAGTGCATCTGGACGATAAGCTGAACAAAGCCATCGGCATCTTCTGGATGTGTAGAAATGCCTTCGGTAGAACTTGGGGATTATCTCCAAGAGCTATATGGTGGATTTACACGGCAGTAGTAAGGCCGATGCTTTGTCACGGCTGTCTAGTCTGGTGGCCTCGAGTTGACCTGGGTATAGGGAAAAAGAGACTGGAAAAGCTGCAGAGGCTCGCTTGCTTGTGTATAACAGGAGACAACTTCTCTCCATCCCACCGTTAGACCTGTACGTGAAGTCCGTAGCCTTTAGCTCAGCCTCGAACATCAAGAGCAATGGGTGCTGGGTATCTGTATCATCTACGGGACACATGGCTATCATAAACCTGATTAAAGATGAAACCCTTCAGATGTCTAGTGATCAAATATCGCCAGTCTGGTGAGTTACACGGACGGATCCAAAAAAGGAGGACTGTCTGGAGCCGGTTTCTTCAGTGAACGAGTCGGACTCAAGGGTAGCATACGGATGGGCGCTTTCGCCACAGTCTTCCAAACGGAACTTGTTGCGATTTCTAAATTAGTTAAAACTAAGATATTCAGTGCTTTCCGAGGGATGAGGCTTTATATTTGCTCAGACAGTCAGGCCGCAGTGGAAGCACTGGAATCTCCCTTGGTACTATCAGCAGGTGCCAGAAATGAAGTGACAATTTTGTGGGTGCCAGGCGTGCCAGGGCAAGTAGGTATTGAAGGTAATGAGCGAACGAGGGAACTAACGCCAGCCCGGTAGGGTCAGAACCCTTCTGCGGCATCTCTAAATCCGTGAGAAAGTGCGTTATTAGGGAATGGCTTAAAGACCAGCACAACATTATTTGGAACAACTATGAAGGGGGAGGCACACAAAATTTTTTTGTAAAACCCCATCCAGAGAATTTAGTAATGGCTTGCTGAACCTCGATAGGCCAAATATGAAGAGAGTGGTTGAAGTACTCACAGGACACTGTGGGCTCAACAAACATATCACCGTCATAGGCTGTTTAGAGGGCCTCGGTGCGCATGCGGTTATGGTGAAGAAACTAGATATCACATGATTAGTGAATGTCCTAGGTATAGAAGAAGCAGACAAATAATCCTGGGCAAACCAGAACTAAGTCTCCCTGACCTTTCCATAGACAAATTGAAGGCACAGGAATTGGCCAATTTTGTAAGAAAAACCAAAAGACTGGACTGGTAATTTAGCTCCCTGCTCCACCCCACCCCACCTCATCACAGAAAATCAACGACGTATGAAGGATTCAATGATGTGACGATAAAGAAAATTCCTGACGAAGTATCTGCAGCAGAACTGAGGACGATTCAATTAACTCGAACAACGACAACTGATATCACGCACCCATTTTGTACTCAACACTTGAACTAAAATCTTTATGTATTTCTTTGTAAATTGTTTTAAACGGCTACGTTGCACAATAAACGATGAAAACGGGGGTAGCGGAACAAAGGACATTGTGTATAGGTTCCTGTCCCTGTTGGCAACAACAGGACCCCCTCACACCTTCATCTATCTATCTAAAAAAAATGTGTCGTAGAACATTTTTAGTGTTTAGATTTAATTACAAAAACTAAAACAAAAGGTGACAGTCATTGCCCATTCCCATCACAAATTGTCCAATATATCTAAGACTTCTGAGTATTTTCTAAAGTCTAATTTGATAAAAACTTGAAAATATACCATGTGACATGTGACTTGGTTTACTAGCATTAACTAAGATTCGATTAGAGTCAATTTTAAATCCTAGGTTAACGAGATATCGGCCGTTTCTGTACAAAGTTTAATTATAATATAAATCTTGTTTTTTTAGATGTTAGCAAAACAAGCCCGTAGCTGCCAGACAGAGGAAGAAAGGTATTAGGGGATTTTCTAAACATCAACTGAAACCATGAACAAAATTGTTCATGTTTCGATTACGTAATGACATTCAAAAAAAATGTTCAATAAATTGCAAAAATGACAATAAGGTAGTTTAGCAAATTACGTACTTAGACATGTAAAGCCAAGTGAAAATGTCATATATTTTTTGACTCGTACGAAGTGCTTCGAGAAGGGGTCTATTGCGTTTACAACGCCGTAACAGTTTTTTTAAGCTCGGTGAAACGTTTTCGTTTATATCTTCGAAATACGCACGAAAATGGCTCTTCAAGGTTTTATAGAAAGGTATTGACCTCAGACAACCACAGAGAAAATCGGTTGAGGAGTTCGGGCTGTACGCCTACATCCACAGTCATACCATTACTCTTCACTGATAAGTAAAATACTACAATCGCCAATATCATAATTTCGACATAAAATACTTAAGCAGCTGAAGCACTCACACAAACAAGCTTTTAGATAAGTTCGTAATTGCAAGTGAATAAAATCGGCAACAATGACATTTCACAATGGCCTATGCACAATGCACACAGGTCTATGCAAGAGGCGGCCTTTGTTGGATTGTTTTCTATTTTATTCACTTGCACATATGCCTAAGTTTGTGTGAGTGTGAGTGTAAGTGTGAGTGTTTCAGCTGGTTCAGAATTTTATGTTGGAAATATGAATTTGGCGATTGTAGTATTTTACTTATCAGTGAAGGGAAATGGTATGACTGTGGATTTGGGAGAGTAATTGTTGAGTACATCAAGTTCTTGAGAACTTAAAGGTGTATTTAACTGGTCACAATTTTATTATTACAACATGGAATTACCATATACCACCTAAAATTTTATTACCTGGCCAAATCCGTCACGGCTCGATATCACTTTTTCAATCGCTTAAAATGTACACGTGAAAATGTGAAGAAAGACGTTAAATAAAAAGCGAAATAATAAATTCTTTTGTATATTTGCATGCTTTTGAGTTGACAATAATAAAATTGTCATTGAAATGCTGCTAGAAATACAAGTTTTTTTCACATAAAACTATAAATGGATTTGAAACTGGTGTTCGAAACGAAAAACATATGAACAAAACTATGGGTCTAAATTTTGCGATAAATTAATAACACGCTGAATAAAATCTAATGTGAACTGGTTTTATCGGCAAAATATTGGATTTTTTATCTAACCATCATGAAAGTCACTGTCGTCGTTGCATTGAGCAAAATTATAATAGGAAGAAGCTTGTGACTTTTTTAAAAATATTTATTGATGTATATACTCATTGGTTCTGTCTTGTGTCTATTTTCCACTTTATTTTTCCGCCTGAAGACGGTTTTCGGAGTATAGTAGCCGTTTTGAAATTCTTATCCACGAATGAAAAGTTTCACTGCAAATAATGATTTCGATATGAGAAAAGATTTTCGCCTGACACGAAAAAAAATTAAGTTTTGCGTGATTTGTGGAATACGGGTAGCCAAATTTTTGGCGTGCGAAATCTGAAAGCGCAGAAAAATTATTACGTTGGGAGGGGCCGGCATTTGCGACGCATTTCTTTAACCGAAAATGATAATATTTCAAAAGAATTTTTTGCGTTCCGAAGCTGTAAGCGTCACCCAAATTGATATCAGTTGTTTTGGAAGAAGAGACGAGGACTTGCGTCCCGTTTCCCTTTTTAAAAAGAGTTTTTGTTGTGATATCAGTAGTTTTGGAAGAAAAGAAAAAACAAATTTTGGAGAAAAAATTTTCAGCGAAAAAAAAATCCGGCGTAAAAAAGTTAACGGCGAAAAAAATGTCCTTTGACACGAAACATCTATCTTCAGCAAAAAAAAAATTGAAAAAAAATTAATTTAGCCCCTAAATCCGTCCCATACCACCGTCGGCCATTTTGTTGGTCACCCTGACACACTACACACCGAACCCAACAACTTTTCCTTTGACACCAAACATCTATCTCCAACTAAAAAAAAATTCAATTTTCCTCCTAAGTCCGTCCCATACAACCGTCGGCCATTTTGTTGGTCACCCTGACACACTACACACCCAACCCATCAACTTTTCCTTCGACACCAAACATCTATCTCCAGTCCAAAAATTTTGCTCATATTTGATCCATACTTTGAATACACTCACACACACATACAAAACATTCTTTTATATGGGCTTTATATGGCGCCTTCTAAGAGCCCTGGCGGCCAAGCGAGGCAGGTTCCCCCCCCCCTTTTTAAAATCTCATATGGCGTAGAATGCCCACCCGAAGGTCCCTGCAAAATTTCAAGAAAAGTAATCGAGCCGTATTCGAGCACGAGCCAAAAAAGTCGGTTTTCATACAAATGGCTCTGGAACTAACTAATCCACTAACTAACTAACTAGCGTAGGATGTTTCCATTAACTTTGGCTTCTATGAAGTAGCATATTTAGTATGGAAAAAGACGATTTTCTAAAAGTCATATCTGCGGATCCACTGGACCGATTTTAATGAGTAAAATGTTGATTTCTCAGGGGGGTACGCCGCACAGTAGGCAAATTGATAACAGTAGCGGCCATAATTATGTAACTTCTCAGGAAATTGAGACAGAAATTTTTAGTCTTTGGCAAAGTTGTTAACCATGAAATGAGGACCAACTTTGCTGAAGATACTTTTTTCTATCAATTATATTTCAGAAGGTACTGAATGTTAAAGTCGAACTTTCTGATAAATACTGTGTTCTGGTCAAAATTGCAGATCTCTTTCGGACTTTGGGATAGAAATTTTTTGTCTGCAGCAAAATTGTTCAGCATGAAATGAGGAACAACTTTGCTGAAGAAGCAATTCTTTCATCAATTTTATTTCGGAAGTTATGACCTGTTGAATTCTGTTAATTTGGAATTCTAAAATTTGTCCACTAATAACAGGTCATAACTTCCGAAATAAAATTGATGGAAAAATTGCTTCCTTAGCAAAGTTGTTCCTCATTTCATGCTGAACAATTTTGGTGAAGACATAAAATTTCTATCTCAAACTCCAAAGGGCTCTACAATTTAGACCAGAAGACCATTTTTCAAGGAAGTTCGACTTCAACATTCGGTAACTTCTGAAATATGATTGATCGAAGAAAAGTTTCTTCAGCAAAGTTGTTCTTCAACTTGTAAAAATTTCTATCTCAAATTCCTGAGCAGTTACATAATTATGGCCGCTACTATTACCAATTTGCCTACTGTGCGACGCAAAGGAAAAAAGTCAAAACTTTCCGAACACTACGAAAAAATTTTTTCTGATTTTTTGTTCGTGTGGGGACTTGCGTCACGGACGCATCGCTACCGCGCGCCCATGATTAGAGACCACATTTTTTGTCTCGTAAGTTTTAAAGATAATAGAAAGGTTCTACTTTAGGAGTCGTTCATAAAGTATGTCACGCAAAAATCGATCCACTATTTGTATATAGCCGAGCCGTCTGTTCTGGAGGGAGAGGGGGAACAGACAGAATATGACAGGGGGGGGGGATTTTAAAAAGTCGAAAAAAAGCAAGCGTCATTCATGGACGGTCGCTCAAATGAAAAGTCGCAAGCAGTAACAAATTACAATGTCTGTATTGTTATTTAAGATGTGGAATTTATGTTAAATAACAAATTAGACGAAAATGTGTATTTTATCATTTCTATTATTCTTTTGTTATGATATTTTTTATTATTTGTTTCAGAATTGTGTAAATTATTGAAAATGTTGTTGGGGTACAAAGCAAACACAAGTGTTTCCGAACGTTTCTGATCATATAGAATACACTAAATATTTAAACTTATTTTTCACCTAACGATTTTAATTTCAATAACAACCGCAAATGAAAAAGCTCTAAAATTTCCATTGTATATTCAAGTGAATATATTGACGTAAACGTTTTGTTAAATAAAAAATTAAAATATGTGAATTTTGAAGCTGTGGTAAACGCTGCAGAATTATTTGTTAGTGTAGTAATTTTCCTTAAATATACTTACCTTATTGCTACTGCGACTAGAATAATTATGAGGCCAACCAATAGCATGGCAATGACAACTCCACATACCATGTAAATAACATCATTAGGAGCATCTGAAAACGAAAAATTAAGATTTAAATCCGCTTTTGTACTATTTTAGGCTTTCATTTTTATTGTTATTGGGTCGTCAACATTTTCAATGAACCTATGTGGTCTCACAAGTTACGATAACTTCAAAATTGAAGTGGATCAAAAGCTATTAGAATGTCCTAGGACACTTCGAAACGAAAAGCGAATTGTAGGCGATTCCACCATGCGAAAGTCCCTAAAGAAGTGAAAATTGGAGTAATATTTTTTAAATTATTCTTCATAAAAGGCTGTTCATACTTCCCCCCGTCCAACAGTCAAACAGGACACTCCCTTCCACAATTGACATAGTATCGTCCAATGGTCACAACGAAGATCTTAACATTCGATCAGTGAATGAGCTCTCGTCTGACCATCAACCAGTGTTGTTCCAGGTTGAACTCAAAGGTACGACCAAACAACCCCTTAGATCCCTCAAGCGATGCTATCGAAACCTGATTGGAATAAGTTCAAGGAGCCCACATAGACCTTAGCTCCATTGAGAGTACACTACAGAGTAATGAAGACATTGACTGTATTTTGAATTCATTCAATACAAACATTAAAAATGCAGAAGACGCCTCCGTACCGTTAGAAAAACAGGCCCGTCCAAAATTGCCGACGCTTGACCCTGTTTATCTCAACTGACATCATTAAGAAACTACGAACGTAGGCAGTGGCAAAGAACTAGTGAGATTCCTCCCGTGAATGATCTTTCAGGTCGAGTAGTACTTTCAGTAGCGCGAAAAGCTAAATGTATCGGTGAAGCATTTGAAAAACCCCATTTCACAACCTTTAATGACCGGAGCGATTTATTTACTGAAGCAAAACTTAACTCCTCAGTCACTTAATGTTAACTAATTTTCAACTATAGTGCCAGAATCAGTGATGCCAACACCTACGGAAATTAGACAGATCATTCGTAAGCTTAAGCTTAAAAAAAGTCCTGGCAACGATGAAATCAACAACTTACTTCTAAAACTCACAGGGAGGGTATTCTCTTATTGATGCACGGATTTAGATCATGCCTTAGGTTGTCTTATTTCCCGAACAAGTGGAGAGTGGCCAAACTAGTTCCAATCCCTAAGCCAGGAAAAGATCATTCAAACCCTGCCAACTATCGACCGATTAGCTTACTCTGCTCACTCAGCAAAGTATTTGAAAAAGTCATTCTCAAGAGACTCAACGACCACATCTGTAAGTATGATATCATACCTAATGGGTAATTTGGCTTCAGTATTGGACATTCAGCTAACCACCAGCTGCTTAGAGTCACCCGTTTTATCCGTCATTCTTTATCTAAGAAGCATTCCACCGGCATGCTCACTTTCGATATCGAAAAAGCGTTCGACAGTGTTTGGCATAAAGGCTTAATCCACAAGATGTCCAAATTGGATTTCCCTCTTTATCTAATTAAGATAATGAACTCTTTTGTTTCACGGAGAACAAAAGGAAAAGACAATAGAGGCTCGTAACTAAAGCGATTTCTAAACGGATGGTAATAAACGACCGATAAAACAATTCAACTTTACCGATAAAAAATATTAAATGACCGATAATTATTTACCGATAAATTTTTAAACGTCTATTCAAAGCATGATTAAAGCGCGAATATTTGGGGTAGTGTCGAAAACACCTGATAACATTTTGTAAAAGGAGAAATTCCCAAGAGAAGTGACTGAAATGAAGGTATCGGTAAAAAGTTATCGATCATTTATTATTTTTTATCGGTAAAGTTGAATTATTTTATCGGTCGAATATAATATCCCTTTCTAAACAGGCTCGTAATCGTGTTTTCACCCTATATGCATACGGAAAATATCTACATTTCTATTCGAATTTTGGAGTAATTTGAGAACTAAAAATCTTTGTGTTACATAAAA
>CM055406.1:10059020-10073216 GCA_029228625.1 Pseudolycoriella hygida | reverse complement strand
AAGGAATCTTCAATTGCTAAATTATGTCTCTCAATGACAACCTAGAGTTTAAATACGAAGGTTGAGTGCAATAGAGTAATTTCAGAGCGTAATATACTTAACGTTTTCTCTCTCATTTCCATACAAATATACTTATGGTCACCAGCAAAAAGTACAATACTTAGGCAGATTATATGAAATGTTTACGTTTTACCACCAGCAACTTTACCGTACTTAGCTCTCTGAAATTACTCTATATTAGTTATAAATCTAAATTTAAAATTTATTGAATGAAATATTTTTCCGGAATGTTGTCAAGTTACAAACGAATGTTTTCAAATAGTTATTTACGTCACAAGGTATGAGCCGAATGTGGTTTGCCGAGTAACGTATTAAGTTTTTCATGCTGCCTACTAGGACGAAAAAATGAAGAATATATGTCCAAGTCACTAGTAGGCAGCATGAAAAAATATGTTCAATTCATCTACTCCAATCGTTAACTAGTTTCTGTTAAAGCAGCCTAAACATATACCAGAGTCAAAAAGTAACAATTCGTCTCTTGAAAATGACATTTTTTCCTTTTCGGCTTCAGTATGAGGCATGAAAAACTCAATACATCACTCGGCAAAGCATTTTCGGCCTAATAATGCCTTGTGACGTAAATGACTATTTATGTATTGGCACATCCAAATTTACAAAGAAAAATTTTGCATCTTTCACATTCCTTCAAAGATTTTTGGCTATTAGCGAAGGATATGCGATCGCTATTAGCGCGCTAATTTCAGTTGCATTAGCGAAACCTAAGCGGCGACGACGCTAATCTTTTTCGAAATAAGCGTTAGCGTCGCTAAAAAAAGTCATTAGCGAGCGCAACCCTGCTAAGCAGTAATAATATTTAAATATTCATATGACTGTCCTTATATATTCATTTGTTTGTGAAATTTGTGTGGGTTTGCATTTAGTTTGTGTAGTGTGACACGGACTGAGCGATGACTAAATACTTCGAATTAAATAGTTAACATTTTTAGTAACGTTTTATATATAGAATTTCTATGAATGACTTTTTTTTTGAATTACTACTTTTATTTTTAGTACTCTCATTTTTTGTTTTATGTAAGGTTGTCATTTCAAGGCTTCATTTCATATAAGACCAACATAAAACACATGCAAGGGACCCGTATGCATCAGAATAGATGTGACAAAAAGATTCGAACGTGTCTAAGTAAATGTTGCCTTAACTTGCATGAAATTACGTTATCAAAATGGATTGGAAATTGCCGAAAGGGCAATATTAAAAAACCCGTCCGAAGCAACGGCGCTAAAAATCTCTCCAAATTCTTAAAATAACACCGAAATTAAAAAAAAATGGAAAAAAAATTGAAAAAAAAAAAATTTCACTAGGCCTGATCTTAGAACCGCCCTAGAGCACTTAGGAGAGCCCTCTGATCCATACTTTCATGAACAAAAATGTTCGCGCGTTCAATTCCAGCTTGTTCTTTTTCGCCCACATGACAAACGTCTGCAAGTCCTAATTAGCCTTTCCAACAGATTCATTCAAGTCGTCACAATTTGCAAAGAAAGCATAGAGTTGAGCATCATCTGCATACAGATGGGAAAACATGTACTTAGCAGAGTTCGGCAGGTTATTAATGAAAATGCAGAAGAGAAGAGGCCCTAAAATTGATCCCTGGGGAACTCCTTTAAATAGGGTTAAGAAGCCGATTTACCAAAAAGCTGCGGATTAATGCAATGAATTGGGTATGAGCTTTGAACATAGCAACTCATGAACAACAGAGTCGAACGCCTTTGAAAAGTCCACTAGCAGAAGGGTACAGACTAGCTTTTTGTCTAGTGCACCATTTATGTCATTGGTTATCTTCATCAAGGCAGTCATAGTGCTGTGAAAGCGTCTAAAACTCGACTGATTCGGGGACATCAGTCGTTGGTCCAGAAGAAATTCATTGACCTGATCAGCTAGCAATAATTCCAAAAGCTTGGACATAACTGGAAGAATGTGAATGGCACGAAAATCTGACAAATTAAAAAATCTAGTCTTTTTATGCTACGGGCGAACTTTCGATATTTTCCAAACATCCGGAAACTTCAAGCTAGTATTACGAAAACAAGTTTGAACCAAGCCCTGATGATGGGAACATAGTTCCTGAAACCGGTTTGGTTGGTTAATGAATAAAAATAAAGGCATAATTTAAAAAATCAATTAATTAATAATTTGTTAATTGATATTACGAAAACAGGGTTTGTTTGAAATAAACTCTCCAATTTTAAATTATGCCTTTTATTTTTTTATTCTTTAACCAACCGGTTTCAGGAACTATGTTCCCATCATCAGGGCTTGGTTCAAACTAAAAGTATATTGACACAACCTTAAGGAAATTTGAAAAATACATACATAAAGTCATCTCAAAATTGATACTGCAATTACGTACATCATACAAAAAAATAAAAGGCATAATTTAAAATTGGAGAGTTTATTTCAAACAAACCCTGTTTTCGTAATATTTACACAATTGTGCCGTATTCTGCGTATCAATTAATTTAATAATTTGTTAATTGAATTATTATTACATTGTTAATTGAATTATTATTACATTCAAGCTAGCAATGGAAAAATTCAGGATATGCTTATGTGAGGTAAGATGGATCAGTTGTATAAAAGTGTGGACCTCGTTCACATTTTGAAGAATTTTTATGAATTTGGGCGAACTTTAGCTTTTCGATGATATTGGCGGAATTTTTAAAAAAGTAAGTAGGAAAGATGATGGTTCGGAAAAAATGAAAGATTGTGAAAAAATTCCTTCTTTTTTGAGTTTCAAAATTTTTCGGAAAAAGTGAGAAAAGTCAACTAACTAAGAGATTACCTTTTTTTTTGATTAATTATCTTCAGTTTTATTAAGCGAAAAAAAAGGCCACTCACAATGGCGCAGAGATTTTTTACGCACTTAGTGCCACTAATAAAGTAATGGCACTAATTATTGGGCCGTTTAACGCTATAAATAAGAATGTTTAAAAAGCATGAAATTGTGTGTGATTACTATTATTTTATGCAATTTGTAAAAAAGCGCATAAAAGCATGACTTATCAGTCTAAATTAATTAAGAATTTGAATTATTGCTGTTTCCGAAACAATTATGTTTTACATTTTTTAATTAATTAGTTTCAGTTTAGTTAGTTATCTATTTAAATACCCTGCATTATTGCATTTCTAGGCATTTCATTTCCCGTAGCTTAGAACTTACTGTAAACCTGGAGTGTCATGTATCATACCCTGTGCTAGTGAATGGCGGAGTCTCACCAGGCTCTATTCTTGAGAAAAGAATGGTGCTCAATGCGTATTTCGGGCTTTGCAGGACACACGTATCCATTTTGGTGGGAGTACTAACACACGCGGAAGCGTGTGATTAGAAAAATGAAAGCCTTCGAAAATAAGTACCTTCGCATGAGAATTTACTTTAAAAGGACTAGAGACTCAATCACTGCAAGAAATTAGGAGGACTCCTAAGTTGAATTGAACTTGATCTTCTGCATGACTTGGCGAAAATGGCGCTCAGCCCAACTTACGAGCAACAAAATATGATTGTTAATGCACTTGGTAAAACTGCAAACGCACGTGTTTCTCGGATGTACAAAACTCCTTTTTTATTGCCCTAGAGCACCTTGTCTTCAAGACGCAGAATGACGACGTCTATGAACAGCGGCTGTTACAGCGCACTTTCTTATATCATCCGGGCAATTCCACGGACATCAGCGTTCCCACTCACAAAATTCTCAGTAGTTAATAATATTAATAGGAAATTAACTAACCTCAAGTTGAAGGTTTATGATACACGCTTTTACATAAATATCATTTTGTAACAACTGAGCATTTCGAGCGTTGCAACGAAGTTTTTGTGGAATGGCCCATCCAAGTTGAACTACTAGGTTAAGTAGTGTTTTGAACACTTCGAAGTACAAGAATTATGAATTCGTTTCAGTTATTTTACATTCGGAAATATTTCTTCTGTGCAGATTACCCAATTTAAGAACTGCCTACGATAGTATTTACGTTAAACTTTTGGCTTCAGCAGGCCAGAATCGTGAACGACGAAATCAGCACTTTCGATAGTTAAGTTTAGTTAGGATGTTTCGATATACGATTGGAATCACACCATAGTCAGTAGTCAGTACGGCAGTTGTACAAGAGCAACCGTACCAAAACAAGAACTTTTCTCATATTTAGACTTGGTTAGTCATTGAAAATGTATATTTAACTGGCTGCTTTATCACTAATAAGTTGACCGGAGTTGTTCATAAGTAGAATTTTCCGTCTACAATGTTAGGGAATATAATTGTCGACCACTGAAGCTACCATTAGTTGTAGCATCGATGGCGTGAGGTCGCTTTTAAAAATAATTCAAAATATCTGAGGTTGAGAGCGAAAGCAATAAAACAGTATTGATGATTGCTCACTCCACCTTATCTTGCTGTTACACACTTAGTCTTGCATCATCAGTGTGCTCATTAGTTCTTAACAAGACGGAATCAACATGCATGTATGTTGATTGTCCAGAATTGTTAAAAATTGTTTCAATTCTAAAAATATTTTTGATGTAAAACCCAGCAATACGAAAGTATTTAGAAATATAAATATTTTTCATCAGCTATATTCCAAAGGTATGTTCACAGTGGGACAATCATATTAGGAACGTATTAGGAATAATCTATGGGTTTTGTCAATGGAAGAAGCGATAAGGGTTGAGAGACCCTTCGAGGGACTTTCACTGAGCGAACAAACCATCTCCTTGGCTTGTGATAGGGCGGCATAGAGGAGGGTGGTCCATCAATATCAGGTCTACTGCAGAAAGACCTCACAGCGAAAGGTTCAAAGGGTCTTTAAAACTTGATGATGATAAAATGACCTGTAAGATTAGTGATTTTACCGATAGAGCGATACATTCAAGTTTTTTTTATTATTTTATCATCATTTTAACAATGTAACATGAGCCGATAAAATTAAAAACATGTTCCATAAATTCAAAACGTCCTATCTTTTATTACCAATGATTTATTTGACGGTAATCAAAAATTAACTTCAAGACATTAGTAATTATCCATTTACACACTTTATTCATATTAGTAAAATTTTTATATCGCCTTAGTAAATATACAAATTTTATTGTTTCGTGGTTAATGAATCATACAATGAAGTAAACGAAATTAATGCTAATCTTTGTTCTTCAATGAAGAAACATGGAAATAAATGTCTTAGAGGCAATGGATATTTAAAAAATTAATTGGACAGTTAATTGAAACAAATGCAAAATCTCCATAAAGTATTTCTATACAGTAATGTGTCTTAAGCTCTTTACAAGTTATAGTATTTTATACTACAAGAACTATAAATGGTATTTTTTGTTCGAGAAATGGTTCGAGACGCACTCGACCTACAATTCTCAGGACTAACAGTTCAACAACATTAAATCTTTATGGAGCTGGTCAACTAGTATAATTATTTTGAACTCCTGCAAAAGTGGAAAATTAAACGTCAGAACGACTTCAGTTGAGTAAGTAGAAAACTGATATATTTTTGTAGGTAAATCATGCTCAGCAAACGTCTCTCAGGCTTTGTTTCATACAACAAAACTACAACATTTGTGGATTCCATGCTGTTCCAAACTGTTCTTATTGGCGGAATGACCCATTGTTTCTTTCGTTGGGTACAAGATAACAAAAACTTGAGAGATTTTACTGTTCTAATTGCGATCTACTATCTATGAAGAATGATACCAAATAGTAAAAAATATTTTATTAAAGATAGGTTAAGCAGAGTGGTAGCAGCGAGACATTGGTTCGTTTCATGCATCTCGAAAATATAAGAGATGAGTTTTGCATTGATTGACTTAAATCAAAAAATTCCTTCACTGTAAAAGCAATTAAACTTCTCAGTATTCGTATAGATGTAAGAATGTTGCTCATATATCTTCACTATCACATGACTAAAGTAGTAGTATGTCTAATTCTTATCATTCGCACGCACTTGACATTAAAAAATCGGCCTCGGTGCTTCATGTTCTCAACAATTTTGTGATAACATTCACTTGTCAATTATCACCACGGGTATTTCATTTCAATGAATAATATTTATCTAAAAGTTCATTTTTGCCGAAAAATATTACGTCGTTTTGTCAATGGATTCGGCCATTGTCTATTTTGACGAAAATACAGAAACTGAAGCGAAACGAAAACAAAAACTGCGTGAGTCTAGGCCGTTTTTAGCAAGTGTGACACACCATGCTATCACTTAATCTAACGATCCATTAGATTTATATTTTATATTTAATAAATAAGTATATAATTTGTTATTGAGCGATTACGAGGTATTGATACTAAACGGTCTGGTGGATTTTGGATTTAACGTCTAATTCAGAAGCTAAATTTATGATGTTTTTGTTTACTTTTCGTTGTTCAGTGTTTTATTTACTTTGATAGCAAATTTTCCTTTTCATATAGTTAAATCACATCACTTTACACTATAACTCGATGTGATATTAAGTTTAAAGTCTCATTAAACTTAATTCAATCGTCCAGAATCACGTGAATTTCACTTGACTGTACAACAAAAGAGATCTTTTAAATAAAAAATACACAAAAAAATTTTAACCGTGCAAAAACTTCAAGATAGAAGCTTTTGAAATCGTGTATATCGTGTGTGTGAATCGTTTCAAAGACTTTTTGATACTGGAATATACTTAGGCCAATTGTCATTTTGATAGTTGACGACAATGGTCGCGGATTAAACTTTATGATAATAGATATAAGTAAAATATGAGCGATGTATGTGCAAAATGTTTGTGCTATATGTGTGAAGAAATTAAATTAAATTCATTGGACTAAAATAATAAAAATAAACATGAGTTTTGTATTGTTATTGTCACTTTACACTCCGCTTAAGTCACGTGCTTTTCGGTGCTGATTAATGATCGTTTATACTTTTTTTTCAAACTTTTAAAGTTAGATAGAATACTTGGGGTATTGTTCAATGACAGTTGTGAAAAGTGAAATGGTATTTGTCTGTTCACGTGAATAATATTTCTTAGGTTTTATTTGGCCGCGCATGCCCCCCGCGCTTTATTAGACTTTATTCGCACGGAAAAAATATACATTTACTAAAAAAAATTAACAGGTGGGCACATAAAGTGACGTTTTGACGGTGGGTCTTCGACACATTTAAAATGGTATTAATCCAAGCAAGTATCGCGTTGAACTTGATACCCTTAGAAAACGAAATCACATGCTGGAAATATCATAGGCTGACCTGACCATTTACATGCGTCAAAAATCTATCATAACATGCTAGCAATGCTAGTATGTAGAACAATGCACTATTTTTGGAGAAGACTTTCCAAGTCTGAATTAGATATTGGATAAGTTTTAGATTTTGAGAGAATTCTATGAGAGTTGGGTCAGAAGTCGAAGAAACTTTTCCTTGGTTCTTTTTAGAGATGAGCAGTCGGCCCAAAAATTCGGACTGCTTGATGCGCGCCCGAGCCTGCGGGCGCTGACACGGGCAAGCTAAAAATTTTCTGGCATCTCATCGGGCATTATTTTTCGGGCGGCCTAAAAAATGTCGGGCGGGCATCGGACTCTCAACACTTTCTACTCAAATCAAATTCATGGATAAAATTTCGCAGAAATAGGCTACAAGTTAAAGTATTAAATTTCTTTTAAAAACGTGGAAGTAGTGAACATTCAATTTCAAAGATCAAACCACTATCATCTCTTCGTATGAGGTGAGTAATATATCCCAGCACCCAAATGTTATCATATGCAAAAAGAATGTTTGGCATGACAGTACTACAAGCCTGGCATGAGCGCCGCTCCGAGCGTGACCGGGAGCGCCGCTCATTTTTTCACGAGCGCCACTCTAATTTGGCGCTCGTGCTCAAATACATCTTGTAGACAATATCTTTGTAATACATAGATGTATACAAATACACACAGACATAAAGCAGATTTAACACAGATGCAACAAAGCATAATGGCGAGTAGAATCGTCGAACTTTAAATGCTCTGTGCGATTCGGGTAAACAAATTTCGGGCCTCGAACGGGCGGGCATTTTTTATAAAAATAATATCGGGCACGGGCCTCACCCTTATTTTTGGATTTATCCACTAAATTTCATAATATTCCTCCTGAAGTAAAAAGCTTATTTGAGTTTTCAAACAGGTTGTATACTTTCAGATGCGCTATCCTTACGTACCACTCATCTCTATCATTTCCCGGTGGAAGCAGAGCCGTTTCAGTATAAAATATCTCGGTATCTTAGATACCGCGGATGCTCACCTGCCCACATACGGTGCCCCTCCCCCCCCCCCGGAAAAACAGGAAATATGTTCGTATCTCAACTGAACTGAGAAATGACATCAGGCAGATTGAGATGCCGCAAGACTTTATGCCAGCTGAGTTACGTTCTGAGAAGAAATTTCAGACCATCTTCCCCAATAGGGTAGAATTGAAAAAGGGAGCTAGCTCGTAGGGATGATGTGAAGATTTTCACAGACGGATCCAAAATGGAGCAAGCGACAGAAGCAGGAACTGGGACTAGAAGTCTCAATTCCGCTAGGCATTTTAGCGAATATATCCCAAGTAGAAACGGTGGCCACCAGGGAAAATTGCGAAATGTTTTTAGAGCAACGGCTTGAAGGCAAGCACATAGCGATCTGTTCAGACAGCGAGGCGTCGCTGAAGGCTTTGCCATCTTACAAGTTATCAGCTATTTCAGTTTTCCGAGGTAGAGTGCAAATTGGAGGTGGAGAGAATCAATGTGATTTTGATATGGGTTTCGGGACACTCAGAAGTTATGAGGAACGAAAGGAAAGTAAGTTCATGGGACCAGAGCCAGCACTCGGCATGTACGAAGGTTTGGTGACGCTTGGTACGAAGACCTGGGAACAAATGGACGCTTGTAGGCTCTTTAGCATCTGCAACATGAAATATCTCTTAAGCTTAGAGGAGACACGGCTGAGGCTGTCCGTGGGAATTCTGACAGGTCACAAGATACAATTCTAACAAAACTGAACTTAGCGATACATAATAATAATAATAATAATAATAATAATAATTTATTGCATATAGAAGGCTGAGTGCCTTATTACATTATATACAAAGATATAGAAAATTAGATTCAACTATAAAAATGATACTTAAAACTAAAATCTTTTGATAATAATAATATTGATAATAATAATCATAATAATTAATAATATTTAATTTAGTGATAAACATAAGAACGTAACGATTTCACTCTTTATTACCCAACTCACTGTGTTATAGGTCGATATACATGTTTCGAAATTCATTCATGGACCGAGCATTTTTGATTTTATTAGGAAGAGAGTTATATCTCATGATTCCATGAAATAATAATGAGTTGCGTGTCTTAGCCGATGTCGCTCTGGGTACAATAAAGTTCCTAGTTCTGTGCGAAGTACCCGGAATTAATTTCTGAGATATGTAGGATGGGGTTTTTGTCATCACAATTTTGTGTAGTAGAAAAAGAGCTCTCATCTCCATGAAATCAATAATATCACACCCTAAAATCTTGTCACTATATTCACTTAAGGAATCTCTTCGCCTCAGTCCGAAAACAAATCTAGTACAGGAGTTAAATAACTTGCGGAGAAGCTGCTTACAACGTTCATCCAACCCGAATGCAAACACTTCACAGCAATACAAAAAGTGCGGAACTAGCAGAGATTTAACTAAACTCATCCTCATTCCTCGCGAAAGCATCCCCGCATTAGAGTATAGAGATCTGAGCCCGGAGCAAACCCTCGATGCAATATGATTACACTGCGCTGTCCACGACATGTCACTCATTAGTTTTATGCCTAGATTAGTAACCGTGTCACTTGTAGTCAGTAATTCATTTTTTAAGATAAAGAATGGTAGATATTCCGAAATCTAGACGCGCGCATAGTACCGGAAACGGCGAAGCACTTCATGTGCCATGCCTAGCCTTATCGAGCGCAAAGGTGACTTTTACCTGACGCCCGAGGAATTGGTGAAAAATGACAGTGAGTTCCACATTTAATTACAGCCGGTTCATTTCTTTTTTACTCAGATGAACAAATAGATGACACTTTAAGTTAATAGTATATTACAATATGGTTTGGACATTTTAATTTTGACGAATGGAGAGTCACGGGTCAAAATAAAAATTTCCAAACCATATTGTAAGTTATTTTACTTGCTAGGTCCTGCGAAAATGAAAATTACCGCAACTGTCATCAGGTAATGACTCATTTTCGCGGGGTGCTGCAAGTAAATACAGGTCTCCCTCATTTTATGCGGTGTTCATAACAAAAGAATTACAGCAGAATCTGCTGTAATACTGTACTTTTTTCTGTACCCAGCTACAGGTCTCCCGCGTTTTATGCGGTGTGAATAACAATAGAATTACAGCAGATTCTGCTGTAATTAGCAATTTCGGCGCAAAATTTGAAATTTGAAAGTTGCAAATACCCATATGGGGCATATGACGTAGCGACCACTTTCTTGAATATCAATTAAATTGCATCAAATAATACCATTTTGGAGCATATTCTTTCTAGTTCAAAAACGTATCATACCATTAAAATATTTCATACTCAAATACAACAGCAACACAACAATAAGTAATCAAAATGTTTTTGATCACAAAAAGAAGTTCTACGATTAGTAATCCACATTCCTTAGTAAAAATTGAAATCGCGTCTGCTGAAAATATTAAACTGTGTAGACCAATGATGCGTTATATTTAAGACAAATAATTATACATTCGAAAACGTTTTTCATATTTTTAGAAAATCAAATACTGTGTTTAACTCAGAGAGTTTAGACAGACTGATTAATTTACTGTTGACTTTTGCAGATAACAAATTTTGAACAAATATTCTTTTATAATTTTAAAGAAGGAAATGCCGTGGATATTTTGTATAATCTTTTAATTTTTGATGGTAAAGTGTGTGGAGTGAACAATGTCGTATGATTCATAATGAACTTTGATTCTGCAATTTACAGTGTTTAATAGGATTAGTTTTTATAACGACTCCTCGAAAAAAGCTAATTTGGCTAAATGGTAACTCGCTCTCCTTGGAGTGGAAGTCGATGCATGCGAAAGTCGTAGTAGTATTAATATATTCATAATGTACACAAGGCGCTAGCCTCATAGTTGTTGTACAGTGCAGATTTTAATAGCTAATTATTTCTAGTATCTATGTACAATAATTATTAATAATAGCATTTAAAAGCCACTCACAATTCTTAATCCTATTTCCAAATGTTTAACAAAAATCGAAAAACTAAAAGTACTGATTTCGTCGTTTACGACTCATCAGTACACCTTGTCTTAAGACCATGCGTATATCAGCAACGATGGCCATAGAATGATACTGAGACTATGTCAACTCGCCTTTTATACAATCCAGATCCTACGATTGGATGCACGTCATTTCGTTTGAATAATTTGGAAGTAAAAGAATTGTGAGTTTGTTTCGGTTATTTTTTTAATTTAGATTATTCTGCTAAGCAGATTACCATAATTCAACGACTATCGAAGATAGTATTTACGTTGAATATTTCGGAAATAGAAAGAAAAATATAATAAAAAATTAAAGGAATTTTACTCAACACACGCGAATTTTGCTTCTTTGAGTTCACTTACTGAAACAAGGGAAAAAAGACTAAAAACAAAATAGAACGTCTAAGCTGTTCTACATTTTCAACAAAACAAAAGAAAGATTTATCAACTCTGTTCGCAGAAATGCTCCAGGCAGGCCTCAGTAAAGGGTGGCAGGCGTATGTTTCCTTTTTACTAAAATAGGAAGAGAATTCCAGGTAGTGAAGTCGTGAGCGAAGAACAGGGACTACAAAATTCAGAGTACGAGGGGACTCGGCTGGAGTTAATAATTCAAACAAGTACTTCGCGGATCCCTCTGAAATCAATTTGTAGAAAAATTTACATTCATTAAAGTTCCTATAATTTGAAATAGTACAATTTAGAAGAGACTTCGAGTGTTGCGAAGTACTTTCATTCTTTTTGATTGAAAAAATAAACCGAAGGCAATCATTGAATGCAACTTGTAACAGTTCTGGTGAGACTGCATCAAGAGTGGGCATTACAACGTCGAAGTAAGTGAAGTGAGGGATAAGGCAAGAGCTGAGTAACTTCATCTTAGCGGGAAAACAGCCGGTAGAAAGATGGTTTCTTGTAGCCCAGTTTGAAATTTGCCCTAGGTCAGAAATTCTAATTGCGTCATTGATTTCATGTACAGTTGGAATTCGTCGGCAAACATGTGATAGCTACAACGCTTTATTACATCTGGTAGATCATTTATGAAAATTGAAAACAAGAGGGGAGAAAGTACCGTTCCTTGGGGCAAACCACAGTTGAATAAGCTGTAGAGCTGTGGTATCAAAGCATAATTTTTCACATAGCTTGTTTGTTTATTATCATCAAGTTGTGGTTTACTGTATCGAACGCCTTTGTGAAATCGAAAAGAAGAAGAAATGAAACCGTTTTCCTATGTCCTTGTTTGGTGTTCTGCGCCCTGGCGATATCATGTATTATCTTCAACAATGCAGTTGCGGTACTATATTTTGCTCTGAAGCCAAAGTGTGCAGTGTGCACGAACTCTGAAAATAGTTTTGGTAGTACTAAGATAACTGCGGTTTTGATATGCACCGAACTCGATACAGCGAGTCTAGGAGCGAAACTTGTAGGATTCGAATACCGGTTCTACCTACAATGCTTTTGCCGCTAAATTGTTTCAGCAGTACTAGATTTATTAACACTAAGATAGCCGTTTTACCCACTGTGAACCGTAAGGTCGGATAACATGCTTAACGTGAATTCATCTAATGTTCATTAAATATGCGCCTTAAGATAGACTCCGATATCTGTCCTCGCCAGAATTTAGCCAAGATTAGAAAGTGTAGAAAGCCAGTACATTACTGTTGGTATTACTGCTGGTTTCAGGTATCCATTTAAAGACCGGAGTTAAAAAGACTATGTCTTTATTCAAAGAACTTCTAATTGGGAATGCCATTACGACAAACTAGATTAAACAAAATCCTTTTGCCTCGCAGCACGCTAAAACTATATTTGAAGTCAAGGCACATTTGGATTGCACAACCAACAGTTACCACATGGGCTGGTATCGCTGGTATTGATGTTACAATGTACGTACCATTAGTGAATGTCCTTTGTTGAATAAGGATTTTTACAGGTTCTTTGCAAAAATAACAACTAGTCGCAAATAACCGATAAATTCAAGAATTTTTTAAGATTTAAATTATTGCGGTTTCGACAAGTACATAACCACAATATTGAACATTATTAAAACAATTTTGTTAAACGTGAAAACACTTAAATATTGCTGTATGTCAAATAGTTTTATTGCACAATACACTTTTGCTGTTACAACACAAATTTTTAAAAAATCTGAAAATATCCACACGCTATTTTGATGATTTATTTGACGATGAAGAAGCTCATTCGTACGTGTTATATCAGAAAATCATAGAGAAAGCAAGATCATAACATTAGCCCCATTTAAGTCATGTTTGCAAAATGAGGCAGACTCAGCCGACGGTTGATTCGTCTAAGAAACAACGCCCTGGAGTGCTAACAATTTCTAATTTATTTAATCTGAGAGAGCAAATTGCTCGGGGAAGTGCATAGTACAGTTATTTTTATCATCATCATCATCATCATCATCAAACTTTATAGACCGTTAGTACCTTCCGGTGTGAGATCTTTCTGTCGCAACCCCAGATTGGTGAACTATCGTCCTCCATGCCCTCCTATCGCCCGCCAAGGATATGGTTTGTTCGCCCAGAGAAAGTCCCCTAACTTCTAAATCTGATTTAATTGAATCGATAAACCTTCTACTTGGTCTACCCCTTGGCCTAACACCCGGGACTTGTGCATCCAAGATCCTTTTCGGTAGCCTGTTATTACCCATCCTTTGAACGTGCCCGAACCAGCGCAGACGACTGGCCCTTGCCGCCTCTTCCACTGACGAAATCCCTAAGTTTTCCTTAATGTCGCCGTTCCTTATATGATTATCCCACTGCTCCCTCCTATTAACCTTCGCTATATTCCTAAGAACCCTCATATCAGAAACCTCCAGGCCATGCACGAGATATCCGCAGTCAACCCAACTTTCACTACCATA
>CM055406.1:10041147-10058520 GCA_029228625.1 Pseudolycoriella hygida | reverse complement strand
GACCTCAACTGACTGGCCACCGCGTTTCCCATTTTCCTCCTTTCCTCAAATTCCCTAACTAACTTGCCATCCTCTGAAAAAATGGTTCCTAAGTACTTGAATTGAGAAACCTGCTCCAGCTCCTCCCCATTTAAATTGCAAGCTATCTCCTTCCGAGCTTTGCCGACATGCATAACCTTAGTTAACCTTAGTTAACCTAAGTTAACCTTAGTTATTTTTAAACCAATAAAAATAAATCATAGATTTTCAACTAGGAAAAACCTTTTTTGGTAGTGGGGAGTCGAAAGGCGCAGAGGTAGCGCCTTTCCGGTAGCGTTTCATTGCCTATTGAACGTTAGATTCAAATTGGCACTGAAAAGGTGGCTGTAGGCAAGCCAATTTCCAGTGGAAGGGTGTGGAGAGGGAGGTGGCATATTTGTGGTCTAAAATGCCCTAGTATAAAACAAAATTTTTTTGTACTTTCAATTTGTGGATGTAGTTTCTTAAGAGTTAAGGCAATATTTACTTGAATACGTTCGAGTCTTTTTGCAGCATCTATTCTGTTTGCCATATCTATTATGATACGTACGGGTCTTTTGCATATGTTTTAAGTACAAATGTATTCAACCTTTAACTGCTAGCACAAGAGTTTAAAACAATGCTTACTTTCGATAAACGTTTCAACGAATTTTGTTAAGTCTCGCCACCACAAATTTTGTGTTTTTTTCATGAACATTTCGTTAAGCATGAGGTATGGAGAAGACCCTCCAAACGCAAAGTTGTAGAGACGATTGAACCGAAGATTTTCCCTTGCAACTAACTCTGGATTCGATTGCTCACCTCAGCGCTCCCAGTCAAATTCGGGACAGTTCTTCGTTTTTTGAACCACTCCAGATACTGATACCCAGCTCCTCATTCGTTCTAAACACCAATTTCATATGAAAACATCTCATGAAATAATAATGAAATGTCAATCTTACAAAGTGACTCAAAATTCGTTAAAATTAACGACTACTTTTCTTATTGAAATATATCACTTCAAGATTGCATGTTGTTTGTAAAGCGGAAAAAGCTGGCACCTCTAACAAAATATTGTGAACTCAAGATGTATTTATAAGAAAGTAAAATGTTGAACAAATAAGAGAAAGTTATTGTTAATAAGTAATACGCTAAGTGTCAATAAGCAATTAAGCAACGAAAATGGATGAAATTAGGTCTGGCAAACAATAGTCTTCTCAGTAGAAGAATGCATAATAATATAAATCTTAACATTTAAGAGTTCGGGTCACTAACCTAAAGCGAAAATTACTCGAATTCGTTAAAGTTAGAAGTACACCACTCGGATGAATTCCTAGCTAAAAACTTTCTTCGGCAAAGTTGTAGAACATAAAATCTCTAAAACTTTTCACCGACCGAAGCTCAAGGAGTCACTTTAGATTCATTTTCTCTTTTCACCCGTTTTTTATTCAAAACTTCCTTATCTCAGAACAATACCCTACCTCGCTATGTGTTTTCTCCATATTTCAGACTAAGTCCTTCCACATATCAAAAGTTAAATTTTTACATTTTCTCGCTGCGAATATAGTAGATTACATGGGGTGCCTGGAAAGTAAGCCATTACACAAGGGCGTATTTTGCGAGTACGAGCGAAGCGAGGGGAGCAATTAGCCCTTGTGTAATGTTTTTACTTCCCAGGCAAGGTAGGTTGCCTACCCCATCTGAAAGTTAATCAAAATATCGAATGTCTGTGAAAGAAAAATGGAATTTCACTCAGGGACTTTTCTTGACATAATCTTGGAGAAATTGACTTGAAGTAATGCTCATTACTTTTAACGATAATGACCATTACAGCCGGCAGTAATAACAATTACTTCTCAGCCATAATTCAAACTGTTTGATGATATTCTTTTCAATCCTTTGCTTCTGACGTTTATTTGAATTTCAGCGAAATTTGAATTAATCAATGAATTTCTATTTTTTGATAAATATTCAAATTTGACAAAGCACTTTTAATTCGATGTATTATTGACATGTTTATACATCGACAATTTTATATCCACATCCCCTCAATCCGGAGAATCTGACAATCACATCTTATTAAAATGATATTTCAGCGTATTGTGATCTGTCAAGATGCCAGTTACGGAGGTAAAGAAATTTGGTGGCTTCGGTGAGTACAACCTAAGGAAATGATGACGGGATGTAACAAACCAGCCACGAAATTTTTTTTAGTCTGAACAAGGGAAACCTCCGTAAAATAACTGGCATCTTGACAAATCACAATACGCTAAAATATCATTTTAATGAGATGCGATTGTCAGATTCTCCGGATTGATGGGATACGGATTAGCTCCGGAAGCAGCAAAACACTTCATGTGTGGCTGCCCGAAGTGAAGCGTTCAGTAAATGAACGTTCTCCGGCCCGGCATGCAAGTGAAAACGATTACCGCAAAGTAGCGGTCAGGAAGTACTGATCATTACTGCCGGCTCTAATGGTCATTATCGCTACTACTAATATACATTATTACTTCAAGTCAATCTCCAAGATTATGTGAAAAATCCCTGAGGGAAATCCAATTTTCTTTCACAGATATTCGATAGTAATGATCGTAATGATTAACTTTCAGATGGGGTAGTTAAAAAAAAAATTATATGTTACTATGTTATATGTTACTACGCATGGAAATATGTAATTTTTGATTTGTCGATTGTTCTGACAACAAATTTTTTTCGACAAAATAGGATATTTCCATGTAATGGCACGTTTTTTTATAGGACGCAAAATGAAAAGACCGCACGTATAACGAAGGATTTTCGCATGGTGCTCATGAAACGACGGCTTTCCATTACCATAGCAAGTAATGAAGTTTTTCGATTTAATTATCTCTGCTTTATGTATACGTGCGTAGTAGTTATGTATTCGGCGACAAAATGCGACTTGTGGAACTAATACGCAAAAAACTTTTTAAAGAAAATGACTCGTATGACATGGTTTTAAAAAGAAAGAAATAATTAGCTCGTAAATATTTAAGCCTTTCTATATATTTTTACAATACATAACAATCTTCTCAGTAAACAAAATTTTATTTTGACTGTTATAAAAAGGCAATAAAAGCGTTTTTATTACTTTAGACTGAAAATGGCCGCTTTAGGTATGAAAACGAAGTGACGTTTAACTGAATAACGATATTTTTACGAATACCCATATGTTGGAACGATCTCTTCCAAGTTATTGGGTCGATTTATTGTTTACTAAAATATTAGATTAATAAGAATATCTCAGATTAGGGACTGATAAATATTGTTCTGAGACGTTACCTTCCGAATCTGGACTAAAGATAAATTTTGTGTTGCTGCACTGTCCAGGCCTTACGAAATTAAGGGTGAAATGGCTGGGAGACTTCTACCTTACTCTGGAAGAATTCCGAAAAATACCGATAGCTAATATTGATTCTGTTATTACAGAAAGTAAATGGATTGAGGGAATACCTCAATAGTAACACTACACAGACATCAACACCACCACATAACACAGCGCCCAACATCAAATCACCACAGCAATAAACCAACCTAATATCTAACACATCAATACCACAACAACAATATAGGGTTTGGCAGAATGGGCCCAATGAAGCTGGCCTAAGTGTCCTCTATGGTCAAAAATTTCCATGATAATTGTTCATTTAATTATTGTAATTTGTACTATTGTACCCCATAATAAAATCAATCAAGTCAATCTATATCTGAATGATTCAAATTTAAAAGGAAGTAAGGTCCAATCCAGCGAAAAATATTAGTCAAATGATGAGAAGACCAAAAAGACGATAAACGTAATTTCGGTTTCCTTATTTTTTCCATAAAAAGTTGAAGATGTCTCAAAGTCAAAATTGATAACGCGTAACCAGTTTGAAAATTGCCTCTCTATCATAATGTGTTTTTCTATAACACAAATAAATTACTAATTTCAAACATCGGTAAATTTTTATATTTATGTGTTGAGCAACGTGTTTTACCGAATCATATCGCACATCACACACACGGCCACACAAAATATAATCAAAATACGAACCAATATGCGTTTGATACAACCTACGGCGCATATGTGCTTAGACGTCAAACAACAAACGTAATTTACTATTTCGGTGTAAATAATTAATAGCAGTGATAAATAAATTACGAATTGAAAAAATGATTGCAGCCGATAGTTAGAAAACAATATTTTGACCCCTCAAAGTCGGCAAAAGTTTCGTTATGTATCATCAATTGCCAATACCACAAGTCCACATACAGTATAACACAGCAACCCAATTTTCTATCATCATTACACATGTATTGTGGATGTATGTCCATAAAAGCCCTCAATATTGATCGTGCGAACTACCGTCTCGCTACTCGAGATATATGATGTTTTGCGTACTAACGATCATGAACTGTATACCATTCAATTCACCGTGCAATAACATTGATTACTAAAACTTGTACACATCACCACAATTCTTGACAAATTATATAGTTCTCTACATATTAAGAAAACAATTGCAGCATTTGGATTTTAGAAGACATTTTTTGACACACAAAAAGAGGAGATGTGACGCAAGTCTTTTTTTTGTCACTTACAAAAGGTGACCTAACGAAGAAGTATAGTTTGACTGAACTTTCCGTTGTACTGCAATGATTTGACTTTATACTAGCCACCCTTGGAAAAGTTTCTTTTTCATAAATTTAAATTTTTACGTATGTACGTGTATGTACACGTATTTGTAACGCAATTTTGTAGACAAAACGTAACTTTGATTTACATTTTTTTGCGCATCGAAGCTGAATGCGTCGCCTCCATTGGTATCAGAACTTTTGTAGCTGGACGAAAATCTATTCCTATATACAAGTCTGATGCATGCTATCCCAGATTTTGACCTTTTGCAAGTTGACACAACAACAATTTCGGTGTATCTTTGCGCGTATGTCAGAGATTTTGTAAGTTCACATAATACAGGAGCAGAATCATAAGTTTCTGAACCTTTTTTTATTTCTCTTTTATCTTTTCGTATATAACTCGATTTTCTGTCGGAAAGAGCTAATACGGAGCACAATGTTATTATTCTCTTGCTGTAGGTAACAGTTTTGGGCGACTTTGGTCAATTTTGTAAATGTAATAGTTCTTGAAATATGAGATATTAAAAAAAAAATCTGAAACGCGGAGCTGTTTCATAAAATTGATTGCTGGGACTGTATGGAAAAATGGAAATTCGAAATTCATAAGTTCGGATCTACTGAAGTGACTTTAATGAGTGATTCACCATGGAATAAAATTTTGCGAAGGGTCATTTCACAGGGATTGCAATAAATAGTTATTTACATAACTAGGAAAAATATAATGTTTTTGACGAGTGTGAGGTTTGCTCATATATTTTTCCGAGTTTCGTACAATATTTCTCATTCCGATGGTTCAGAAAACTGCTTTTCTGTTTTAAAATAGGACGGAAAACTGCAGTTTTCCGTCCTAGGATGAAAAAAATCTTACTCCAAAATGTTCTACATATAAAGCACGATAGTAATTTTTTAGAATATCACAATATTTCTAAGAAAATACATTAGACTCATCAAAGCTCATCTATGAATGATTTTTTAGTAAATCCGTATAACTTTGAAAGCCTGCATAACATTGACCATATTTCTCTCTTTTTTCGTTTACACCAAGAAGATATAGAGCGAAATATGGTCGATGTTATACAGGCGGTCAAAGTTATACGGATTTACGGATGTTATAAGTTATAAATTTCGCTATATGTAGCTTTGCCCAAATTCTCTAATTATGAATATGTTTGCGTTTATGAAGTTTGCGTTACGTGACGTGGCATGACTTGTAAGTTTCCGCAAATCAACGAATTTTGTCTTTACTCTCTCTTTCTGTGTTTTTACGAAACATTTTAGTGTGAAACTCAACCGCAGACGGGTTTGTTACGATTATTAAATTTGTAAACAAAACTGATTGAATCGGTCCAAGTCATGTGAAGTTATGTCGCCATCGTACGGCTTCCTACTAGTTTCGTTCCTAGATGGCACTGAACTTGCGCACAGCTGCACCGTGTTACGCCAAAACAACGTATCGCAATGTAACCTTTGCAATATAATTCTTATGAAAGGATGAAGAATCACAAGCAGCGAAACTATTATAATGGTCGACTCTAACCCTTTAGATTAAGTATTGTTATTATTGAAGTCTCGGGTTAGCTCAGTGGTAACGTACTGGCTTTCCACCAAGAATATCCTGGTTCAATCCTGGTGGGTAAAAATTCTGTATAGGATTTTTCTTCAATGTATAGCATGAAAGCAACGTTCCTAGGCACACCTAGGCTTCATAATATGGGTAGTTGTGAATTTAGTGCCTCAACGAATCGTACATCGAAGAATGACAAATATGACATCACCCATATCCGATGAATTCTGTGTACGAATATCTGAGTCTGACTTTGGACGGAGATATAATTAGCACCAGAAGAAATCCTAATGGTAAAATCCTAGCTCCGTCAGGCGAGGTTCGAAACTCACGTTAAGCATGTGGTCCAAAAAATGCCTGCTGGTAAAACGGATTGATAAGGCGAACCGACATTCTAAGCCCTACTAGTTTACGCCCTAGCACATCATATATGGCAATAGGTTTGTGTGCAATTTACCACAGTAAAAACGTCAGTAACGAAATGATCTCTAAGAGAATCCATGTGAGCAAAAAGCTCACAAAAAATTGACTAGTAAATAAAATGATCCGGACGGGTTGTAACGGCGGATTATTATTATTATTGGAGTCTATCGAATCTATATTCCACGGACCATTTCGTTCCTACGCATGAAATTCTCAGTAGTTACAAAATGATAGTCATAGAAAAATAACTAACCTCTAGTTGAAGGATAAATCCTTCTAGTGCACCATTTTCTATGAATATCTTTACGTTACTACTGAGAATTTCTAGCGTAGGAACGGAGTTTTCGTGGAATGGCCCCTATGCACTCTGAGGATGAATTTCGTGCATACACTATTTTATATAGTTAGTGTAAATAACATTGTGAATAAGATTCAGAGAATTTGTTGTTGAGTAAACCCAACTATGAAAAGTCATTCGACACTTTTCAAATCTCTACCCCGCAAACTTGGAATCAATCTTAGGATACAACTCATTACGTATTACTTTTTCATGCAGTATGCACCGAAAGCATTACTTTTCATCGATCGTTTTGGTTCGGAAAGCAACGAAATGCAGACCTCTGAAATGTGTGTGTGTCCTAGTACGGAAAAGTGATTCCTAGGACGGAAATCATGTCATCTGCGATGTGCTATGCGTGGTAAATTGCGTATACAATTTATTGGAGAAATATGTGCAAATGAATTATGTGTTAAATGTTAATTGATGTGTTTGTGCATTTCGGTGCATATTGTATGAACAATTTTTCGAATAACTAGAACGTACACTTCGGAATTCCCATATGTCTCTGTATTTATATACCACGAAACTGATTGTAACATTCACACTCATGTTACAATCACCTTCTCGGTTACAGAGATACATGGAAAATCCTCACTTTCCGTCCTATTGATTCAAATAACTATTACTATGAACGTATAAGCTCTTATTTGAATTATTTTGTCATTGACATGACGCTCAGACATTAACACACCTAGAACAGTTGCGTTATGGAGATAATTAGAAGAAATCAACATTTCGGCATCTAGTGCCAATCTTCAGTCAAGTCATGCACCTTCAAATAAGAGCTTACACGTTCATAGTAAAAGTAATACGTAATGAGTTGTATCCTAAGCTTGTGAATAAGATATTATTTCATGAACTCAAAACATTTGATAGACACGCAAATTATTCCTATAAGGTAAATGATCGTGAGTTTACCTAGCCAAAAATGAATGTTAAGTTGACCGTGTAAATTTGTATAAAAGTAAAAACATGGGTTAACTCACAGTCACATAAACCGTGAGTTGTCCTATGACAATTGTGTGATAGGTCAACTCACGATCAAGCGTGCCAGTACGATTGAGTCACGGTACCCCTAGGTTAACTCTCGATTTTTATTAATTCATTAACTTTATCAAATGAAAATACAAATAATTAATTAAGTTCGCATTAATTAAGCAGAGGAAAGACAAATCTTCAAAGTTAAAGTAAGATTCGTGTACTCTGCGCCCAAACGACGGAACAAATGGCGTCGAAAGTTGCAATTTGTCAAAATAGGTCAACTCACGATCACTTACTTTAATCTTGATTGATATCGATAGATTGGTAATTCATTACAAATGAGAAAGCAAAGTTTAAACAATAATTTTTTTTTAATAAAATTATTCATTATCATTCCTGAGAAACATATCGTGCGGAATAAAAATATGCAAACCGATTCAGCATCTTTGTATGATTTTAAATTCAACTTAAGTCAGTAAATCTATATTAAAATATAATCCGTAAAGAATTCTTCTCCTCAGGACTGTACACAATCAAACAATTATTAATAACGGCAATTACTTGTCTCGTTAACAAGACATTTAGGTTTACGATGGTAACTCAACAAGGACTGGTAGGTAAGTAAACCAGGAAAAATAGTCACTTTTCATAAGGTCATTCGAAAATACAAGCTTAAATTAATGAGCAATGTGTAAAATCAGGCTATGATAGTTTCAAACTGCAGATATACGATAATATGCTGTTAATATTAACTGATCAACCATGAGTCATGTGACAATGAATTCTTACAGATTTCAATTTATAATTGCTTATGCTTGTAAAATTAAAAATTTAATTGTACTCACCTCACTTAATACACACTCTAACTTTTATTATTTATAGATTTTATTTATAAAGATTCGACTTAATAAAATCGATCGTTTATCATAAAATAACACTTCCGAATGGATCGTCTCTCACGAAAATTCGAATTATTTAATGCAAAATAAATAAATAATTTTAAACAAAGAAATATTTTCGCTATTCATGAAAATTGTCTTGACAAATTAGTTCTTCCGTTTTTTTCGATTTATCTAAAAAAAATTTCTCTATTTTTTGTCGATCTCATTATTAGAATTTACCGAAGTTTGATATTATGTCATGATTAGAATAAACTCGGGGTAAGTATTTTCTCATGATTAATTGCGCACAGGCAGACAGACAGACGGCACTAACATTTACATAAAGAAGCTATAAAATGTACATTAGGGGTGTCCAAAAAATTAAAGTTGCAAAAACTTTAGGGCATCAACCGGAATATTACTTTACATGTATCATTGATCAAAAAGTATATGGAGTCCGCTCGATCCGAGGTGATGTAGGGGTAGCTCAATGACGAAATGTGACCAAAAACGCGAAAATCGTGAAAAATGCAGAGTTCTGAAAAAGTATATGATATTGGGCGAAGATGAAGAGTTGTGTTAGGGCAAGTTTAGTTTAAACCCTTCAGAATATTCCAGAGAAAACGGTTTTTCAGTTGGTTGAAATATCTATGGTATGTCTGTGCCAGGAGTGCCCGTCAAAGAGGACATGTCAAGCTGAACTTCTGTACTCTAAGCCGTGGCGAATATTATAGATCATGAAAAAACTTCTTCCATGAAATATTAGGCATATATGCTACTTTGAAATAACGCAAAAACCTTTGGTGAACTTAAGCCTAAATCAGACAAACTCGACCAAAACTCATTTTATTTAAATTTTTCCATACAATTTTGGACACCCCTAATGTACATACTTCGCTTACCCGTGCGATTCCCTATAAAGCCTACGTGTGCGTCGCGTCGCAAGGGATATGAATGTAATAGAATTTCGCCAAATTAGTGATTAACGTATTGGAAACTGCTCAAAAGGTAATATTGAAATATAGAAATATTTTTGCCCATAGGTCAGAGGTCGCTCCTATCAAAGAGAAGATCATTTTTGCCAGTATGGAACTACGGGTTTGGATGGGGTTTCTGTACCGTTGGTTCGGACATAATGTCTGATTTAAAGATATTTCATAAGAATCATTGTGACGTAGGCTTTTAGGGAAACGTAAGCGTAGGATGTGTTACATCGGAAATGAATAACATTGGAGCTTTTCATTGTCAATGCCCCGCAGCCAGTAATTGTATTACGTTAAATTTTATATTCAAATAAATATTTTGTTCAACATTTTGTCTCGCATTTTGTAAACAAATTTTAAATACAATTCGTCGCAAATAACGATATAACTTCATCTGATTTTGAGAGCATAATACCTCAATGTATACGATAAGGTCAATTAGATAAACGTGAAATTATAATTTTTCATTGTTTACAGTTCTTAATGAAATTGAATTATTGAATTATACCTGTTTCATTGTGTTTTTCTGCTGTTCTGACTGAAGGTTAATGTCACGATGCAACATTTTTACTTTCAGTTGGTAAGACTACAGCAAATGTAATTGACCAGCTTTTTCCAGTTCTTCCTCAAACTTCTTCCGCTTCTTTATCCAGTCCTTGAGTATAGTAGCTTTTACTTCTTTCTAGTACCGCATTATTTATATATCATAGAACCTCGGCAGTGATGGGCAAGTGATGCAAGTTTTTTCGTCGAAATGCGAAATGAGAAATCTAGTATTTTGGTTTGGCGCTTGGTTTGAGAATTTAAAATTCACTTCAATATACAAAGTTTTAACCCGAAAGTTCATTTATTAGCAAACAATTCCATCGTTTAATCGAACAAAAGTTAACATTTAAATTAAGGGATTGTCCATACATTACATCTGCTGTTAGCGACGAGGAGGAGGAAAGGATTTGATGTCAAAAAATTGGTAAAACAAATTTTGTGGGAATCGGGCCAGGGGTCGGGGCACCGGGACCAATGGAATCGAGGAAATTGAGTTTCTTGGCCATATACGAAAATAGTTTTTCATGTTTATTTCCTTAACTATGCAATATGAAGATTCACTGTCAAAGACAAAGTTGTAGAGAATGAAATTTTAGCGAACACATGTCTCAGGGTTTTGGGTAAAAATGCTGCAATCCTGGGATATGACCACTTCTAGAATTGGGAGGGATGATCCATATCTCTAGAACTATAACAGGTAGAAAGTTGCTTCCGAAGGCAAAGTTGTAGAGAATAAAATTTTAGAGAGCACGTTTCTCAAGGTTTTGGGTAGAATCGTCCCAATCCTGAGATATGACCACTTCTAGAATTGGGAGTGATGATCCATATCTCTAGAACTATAAGAGGTACAAAATTGCTTGCAAAGGCAGAGCATAACATTTTAGCGAACACGTGTCTCAGGGTTTTGGGTAAAAACGCCACAATCCTGGGATATGACCACTTCTAAAATTGGGAGGGATGGCCCATGTCTCTAGAACTGTAAGAGGCAGAAGGTTGCTTCTAAAGGCAAAGTTGTATAGAAAAAAATTTCAAAGAACACATGTTTCAGGGTTTTACGGGAAAATGGCCCAATCCTTGAATATAACCATTTCTAGATTTTAATGGTCTGAGATGTACTTCGGTAGGGCCTTTGACATTACCTTGGGTAATTTCTACGGATCTTTGAAATTCTTATAGTTATAAAAGAACATAAACCGTTGGATTGTTTGCTTATTACTATCTTAAGATACGTTCGAGTGTTTTTGCATGATTTGTTCTATTTGCCACATCTATTCTGTTTGTCACATCTATTCTGATACGTACGGGTCTTTGGTTATGTTCTAATTTATGTTTTGTACATGAATATGACGTCTGTTTTGAGGGGATGGGGCACTTTTGCCTAAGTTAATGCATTTGTGCAACCACATAAAATAAAATGGTGATTCTTATAAATGCTTCAATGTGCATTAAGGACTTGCTTGATACCAACACTCGAACTCAAGCTCCATCAGGCTTTTGCATCTGTATTTTTGGATTCCCTTTACCATTGTTTCTAAGTATGTATTTTACAGTACCATTGACAACATAAGGCATGAGCTTTAATTACTTATACGGTAGCAAAATGCGAGGAGGGACACAATTCTGTTTTTCATAAAACAAAATGCTCAAAAGGAATTAGGCAAAAAGTTCCAAACCATGTGAATTTTCTAAAAAAAAGGAGATAAAAATTGAAAATGAGTCAAAAAACTAAATCTTATAAAACAAAACAATTATCAACTCACAGCAATTATCTCGTTTATTGAGGTGGAGTTGATTACAAGCGGAAAATAATTGAAAATCAAGTTATGCGATTTGCGAATGGAAAATCGTGTGGCATTAATAAATATTTTATGCAAAATTTGAGGAAGTTACAGAAAGCGATAATAACATCGCCACCATAATCAAAACGAAAAAAGAAATATAATTACAGCTAATTCTTTTGATCTTGATGGTGTTAATTATTTTGCACGTTTGTGGAATGTAAACACGTCATCTTCGTGTTTACATTTTACAAACATGAGAAATATAGTAGCGAGTGGACTAGTCGCCCCGGAAAGGTATGACACCGATTACCCATACCTATCCAGAGACTGGTAAACTCCTAGGGTGGTTCAACTTTATATGAAAATTGGAAAAATTGTTCGGTACTTAAATTACTTAAATCTTTCGATTCGTTTTTGGATAAAAATCAAATGCCTAGAACATTGTAAGTCAAAAATAATGCGCTTAGAGGTTGCACAACGAGGTTGAATTTTAGGAATTTTTAAATTCCCATGGAAAAAAACTTCAATGACATTGCGCAACATCTAAACCTAATTTTTTTGACCTACAATGTTCTGGACTTTGTTTCACGATCCAAAAATGAATTGAAAAAACGATGCGAACTTGAACTTCCACATAATTTTCATTTTCCATACAAAGTTGAACCAGCCTGAAACTCACCCACGTTATTGTTTGCGAATCGTTGTGTTGGTGAATGCGAGTGCAGCCACTCACTCGTCAAAACAGCAAATTTACAAGCAAGAACGTAATGTAATACAAATTATTATGCAATTCATTTGAATTACTTGATAACAAAAGAAGTTCGTTTTAATCACACGTAATATTTAAATGTTTGAGTATTTTTCGGTCTATAAATGCTGTCTACTCACACGTTTTTTTATTATGAAAATTTATATATTTTTAGCTGTAGTGTAAACAAAAATTGATCATTTCACAGTAATTTACAGTACATTACGTTTGACGTAATGTGTTTTAAATGACTTTCATATCCATCTAAACGATACGATACAATCGATAGCATTTATTTTATTCAGCTGATTCAGATAATACTAAATGAAAATTTTTGTGTGTATGAAAAATTGTAAAAGAAGTTTTGAGATAAATTTGACTTTTAGTTATGTTAAACCAAACGTAATAACGAAACTGAAAATTTTTCGACATCATGCAATATACCAGAGCAGAACTGAACATACGCAGAGCCGTACGAGTCCGTCGCGTTAATATCGATGAATGTAATGTGTCAAATTACTGATTATATCCTCATTAAAATGGGCTCTAGGACCGATTATCTTCAGTCAAAATATCCCCGGACAAAATATCTCCCGACAAAATGGCTCCAGACAAAATATCCCACAAAAAACGGACAAAATATCCCCACATGTAATTTCTACTCAGAAATGGTGAATATAGATAGGTTGGTGAATAAAGGTCGGTATTATTAATTATATATTATATTGTTTGTTGGGGGCTCTGCCCCCTAACCCCCGCGCCTGCGGGCTTTTGTAAGCCTTGCAGGCGGCCTTGACCCCGCAAGGTGGGATATTGTTGACCCCTTCAGGCTTGCGGCGCTAAGTACGCTTCACATTGAATATTCTTAATGTTTTGAGTGTGAATATTTTGTCTGAGGAAATATTTTGTTCGGGGATATTTTGTCCTTATTTTTAATGTAAAAATTGTGGTTATTATGTCCCGTTATTTTGTCTGAGGATATTTTGTCCACGGGGATATTTTGGTTGGGGATATTTTTTTTTGACATTCGGTCCTAACCCCATTAAAATGTATTGGAAATTGCCCAGAAAGCAATAATGACAAATTCGTACTGTGAAAAACCTTACAACCCCCCACTAAATCCCCAACCTCGGCGGCTGATGCCTCAGATCCAGTTTTCCATTGGCGTTCAACTCAATTTTTCTACAACAAAGCAAAAAAAATTGTTAGGACCGACCGAAGATAAAGTCTCAAACCTATTCTTCCATGGGCAAAAATGTTATTCAAAAATATTTATACGACATGGCGCCTTAGGATAGACCCTTGTCCAATATTTATTTCTGAATATTGGATTGCCCCTCAAATAAAAAAATAATCAATAAAATCGGATAGAATTTAGCCGATTTATATGCATAATTATTGGACGATAAAATTATTGTTTCAATCAATGTGAATATGGTATACTAAAGAATTCTTATGGCTACTTGCACACTTGCATTCTTCGCTGATTTGCATTGGTGGACCTTACCTCGAGAGTACGTGATCAAAAGAACGTCTATAACAGCACCTTTTTGTAAGTAAACGCTGATCTGTTTTGACGTTGGTTAACGACAAATAGCTACCACCGCAACCTATTAAACTACCTACTCTCCATTAAGAACAAAGTCAATAATTTTTTTTCTGTATAGCAAGAATTCGTTTGCGTTAATTAACTTAAAAAACCTTGTTGTTAAAGTTCGCATTGGAAAAAATCCGACATCGTTATTTACTTTTCGCTATTCGCCATGTAATTCTAAATAAACAACTAAATAGTAAAATGTTATTATGGACAGTAAAACGTCGTTAAACGTTACATAAATATTTGATTTAATTTATGTGAGGTGTAGAAAACAATGCACCTAAATTAAAGATATCGATATAGTAGATAATTCTCTGCAACCGATCCTTTCTCAAAAGCATTTTCTGGAGACCGAATTTCCACTTCTCTGCCGATTTTAATGTTTTTTTTTGCATATTGAATTTTAAATTCTGTCTGTAATAACATTTCGATACCAAGTTATAGTTAACAAAAAACCGTTCAGTGAAACGGAGTTGAAAAGTACATCTCAGATGTTCTAAGTCTACGTAGTTCAAAATGTACATTTCACATCGTCTGGTGTGTTCTAGGGGGCTCAAGAATGCTTAGAAACGTCTGGCTGTCATCTCCCTCATACATATGCTTGATGAGCGAGGGAACTATGTGTGCCTCTCACGCTCTGTAAACCGAATTCTGAAGGACCCGGTATATGCAACATCTCATATCATCTGAGATGCAACATCCCAGAACTGATGCAACATCACATCTCATCTCAGATGTAGCTCTCACAAAGAATGCAACCTCTGAGATTTACTTTTCAAGACAGTTTCCGGTTTGCTAAATAATGATCTAGCTCCTTACCCTTCATGGGTTGTAAGGCAGATTATTATTATTATTAATATTCCTGTAATAGTAAAATCGCGTCAAAATAAGTAAGAACTTTTGTTTGGCATTTGATGAATTTTTCATTGTTTGAACAATTTAATTCTCCGAAAATTTGTGTTTTTTAGCATTTGGATTTTCCATTGTTCGAACAATTGAATTCTCAGAATAATTGAAATCTCAGACGAAATTTGTTTGTTTTTTTAAGTAAAATCAATTATCGCACTGACAGTCAGAGAGCGTTTAGGAGCTGAACAAATGCTACTCGAAAACCGTTTTATGTATTGAAGATCGAAAGTTTTTACGTTCTCTCAACTATCAATCACACTGATAGTTAATTATCGTGATGATAGTCACCACAAACATCACCTTGATGGCCAACTTTAATCATGAAATTCAACTATTCCTTGTCGCATCGACTACCATGAGCCATCATCTTGATAGTCAGCTATTAACTTGAATACTCCTTAAGAGGAATGGACCCTGGAGCTTAGCACAAAACCTGAAATAATGCATCAACAGCAGCCATCGTTATCACCTGATTTTCAGATTTGTTTCATTTGCATTTTCCGCTAACATCTTCAACATTTTGGTATTTTACTTTTAGGAAAACAAAAATTAGGGAAAAAATTATTTGCCAAAAATAAGGAAAAACAAAAATAAAGGAAAACAAAAATCAGGAAAAACTAAAATTAGGAAAAACCAAAATTAGGGAATCAGCCAATCAGCAAAATAATGTGTGAGAGAATTCGCCGCAGGCCGTGATAAATCCTGGAAAAAAAGCGGGGTCGAGGGGCGGCAGCCCCCGCGTAGGTGGGTCAAGGGGGGAAATCCCTCCTTGTTGGGGCAGAGCCCCATGCACGGAAGGCAGGCTGCAGGGCATTAGTAGCTCGCCGCAGGCGCGGGGGCCCCCTACATACCAAAAATAACATTGCGACCTCCTTAGGAATTGAAAACTTTGATGTTGTTCCTGATTTATTTACTTTCCTGATTTTCGTAATTTTGGTCTTTCCTAAATTTGGTATTTTCCGATTTTTGTATTTCCTGATTTTTGTTTTTCCTTACTTTAGGTTCCTGATTTTCGTTTCCTGATTTTTGGTTCCTGATTTCTTGATTCCTGATTTTTGATTTCCTAAATCAGGTGGAGATTCATTTTACTAAACTCAAGGATTTGAAACTCTTAATATGACTTTCTTCTCGTTCCATCCCTGGAATACCTATACTATTTTCACACCTAGAACTTATAATAGACAAACGCAAAATACTAACAAAACGAAATATCATCAGAGCAACCGAGTTCGATCAATTAAAGTCCAAGAGTCAGCGAATATTACGACAATCCAACTCATCCATTACACATTAATTTACATGCATGTTCAGACGTGAACTATACAAAATTTGCCTTGCACTATCATGGGCGCGCGGTAGCAATGCGCCCGTGACGCAAGTCCCCACGAGCAAAAAATTCAGAAATTTTTTTTTCGTAGACTTCGGAAGCATATATACAGCTAGATTTTGACTTTTTTGCCTTGCGTCGTATCTTTCTGAGCCCTAGTTTTTCGGATTCTACGGAAAATTCTGATTAAAATCGACTTTTTACTCAAAAAAATCGGTCCAGTGGATCCGGAGATATGACCTTTAGAAAATCGTCATTTTCCATGCAAAATGTGCACTTTCATAGAAACCAAAGTTAATGGAAACATCCTACGTTAGTTAGTTACTTAGTTAGTTCCAGAGCCATTTGTATGAAAACCCACTTTTTTGGAGTTTTCTCGAAAACGGCTCGATATCTTTTCTTGAAATTTTGCAGGGACCTTCGGCTGGGCATTCTACGCCATATTTGATTTTAAAAAAGGGGGGGTACCGGCCTCGTTTGGGCGCCAGGGCTCTTAGAAGGCGCCATATAAAGCCCATATTTATGTGTTTGTGTGTGTGTGTGTACGGAAGCATATTTTGTATAAGACATGGTTGGGTGTTCGAGATACAGGTTTGGTGTCAAAGGGAAAGATGTTGGGTTGGGTGTGTAGTGTATAGGGGTGACAGCCAAAATGGCGGAA
>CM055406.1:10020472-10041127 GCA_029228625.1 Pseudolycoriella hygida | reverse complement strand
AGCTGTCATACGCAAAAAGTTGATTTCCTGTTCAAAAATACGCCATACATAATGACAAATTTTTGCGTTGTGAAAGCTGAAAGAACAGAAAAACTATAACATTGGGGGGTCCGGCATTTGTGACGCATTTTTTTAATCAAAAATGAAAACATTCCAAAAGAAGTTTTGCGTTTCAAAGCTTTAAGCGTCACCCCAAATTGATATCAGTTGTTTTGGAAGGAGGAAGAAGGACTTGCGTCACATTTCCCTTTTAAAAGGGTTTTTGTTGTGATACTACTCAATTGTCAAAATTGAATTTTTCAAGGAATGTCGACTTCATCACTTAGCAACTATTGAAAGCTTTGCATCGATGGGAAAAGTCTAAAAAATTTAATTATTTGTCGAAATAAAATAAGAAACTAGAGTTAAGAATTGCTCAAGTTATTCGGTTGATAAAAAAGTGTTACATTTTGAAAACATTCCATAGTTGACATGTAAGAGACTCTGACCGCCAAGTGAATTTGGTACATTATGATACTATGAAGCAGATGTGTACGTTCACGAGAGTGTTTTGGTGCAGATTTGTCGTTTGATTTAAGTAGCATATTTGTTCTCATTTGGGCCGTTCCATGTATGATTATGAGAGAGCGATGCCTGCACACTGAAATGTTTATTTTTAAGAGATATGTTCTATGGAAGATCGTTTTACAGACGTTTTATCTGTAGTTTTTCCATTGAACAAAAATCTGGAAAAAGCTTAGTTTAGCCTGCAGTCGTCGTTCTCTCATAATCATACATGGAATGGCCCATTGCTCGTTACACTACATCACAATTTTTAAGAAGGTCTTGTGGAGGGCCTTATTTCCTTTGGACACTTACTTCGGCTCTTAGACGTGCCACTAATTTTCTGATCAGGCCCGACGAGAGGAGGGAAGGGGTGATTCACCCCGGGCCCAGCCTTCAGTTGGGGCGCCAGGGATTTTGAAAAATTTACTATTTTGTGTAATTTAACACTTCTACTTCAAAAAGGGCCAAACACACCCCCGGGCCCGGATTTTCGCTCGAAGGCCCTGTTTCTCATCAGACCCAAGGGTAATCAAAAACAGTAGCGGCTATTCTACCACAAGAGCTTCTTGAAAATCGTGGTGTAGTGACTTGACACCAACACACTCTCACACATATGGTAATAGAAGATTTCATGAAAACCTCCCTAACTATACTGCTGTACAAAGCATACAAACCTCAGAAAATAAATTTTGAGAGGAAAAATACTATGATATTCTCTCATTTGAAGACTTCACTAAGGTTTTTATGCTTTGTACGACAATTGACGACTTGCAACAAAAGGTGCCAAAAAGGACAAAAATACACCAATACATACATAATCACATAACCAAGAAGTATAAAAGATTATATCTCTGAGCCATCTATTTATCGTGTTAATAGCCAATTTCACTCCATAATCACATTAAATGTTTTTATGATAATTATTACTACTCTATAATAGCTAATATCTTTCAACTAAGATGTACAGTAGAAACAAATTTTATTTTATGGGTCATTCTCCGTTTTAGTTTAAAATATCTCTTAACGTAAACACATATACCTGTTGGAAATAATTTGAATAAGCAAATAGTGTCATCTTAATTGTAAAAATTTAATACATTTTTCTTTTTTCAATATGCAAAAGCTTAATCAAATAACATTCTTCTGCATTGAATGAAAAGAGTGTTGTAGTCTCCTAATGGTGTTTGTTTCTGAACAAATTTGAACAGATAATATGATGAGATATGATGATGAGTTTCAATAAATATTTTCAAAAATATTTTGCACGACCAAAATTACCATAAACCGGTTTTTTAAACACATAAAACGAAACACGTGATTTTTTTATTAATACATTATTAAAGTCGTAACGGTTAACCGGTCACTGGATCTACTTCCATCCGAATAAACATACTCGGCGAGTGAAGATAGTTCAGTTTGCTCGCTTGAAGACATTTAGACGCTGTAAGCGTTTTCATGCATGAATTGCTGGTCTTTGAAAGGTTTTGTGAGATTCGCGCTGACGAAGTAATTAAATATCGCTAGAGATTTCTCTTAGCCGAAGGTCTCACCAGTAAGCGCAATGCTACATTTTTATATTATTTTTCATAAATTATTAGTTATAATAACTTCAATGTTATGTTATTTATGTTTTACTTAATTTTTTCAAAATTCATAAAATGACGGCATAATATGTTATTAATAAACGGCAGTACAATATTTACGAAACGTTGCGCAGTTCAAATTTTTATTTAAGATTACAAAGAATCATATCGGTTTTCGCAGAAAAATCGTGTAACGTCCTTCAATGTGTCATTTTGGCCAATTTTCAACCGAAAAACATTTCTTTTCCACCCAAACATAACACAGTAACCGCTCTCTTCAACGAACAATATAACACCAACAAAAAGGATTTTTCTATTCGACCAATCGCTGTTGGAAGTACTTTTCGTAGGCTAGTGACAAAGATTGTTTGTGCTAGGGTCTATGAAAAGGTAGACTCAATTTTGAAACCCAAACAACTTGGCTTTGCAACAAAAGGTGGAGTAGAGGCAGGGGCTGATGCTGCTCGATATGTAAACGCAGACCCCGAAACACCGAAGATTTTTTTTTTTTTTTTTGAAATTGTGCTACTCGAATGGATTTAACGAATTAGAAAGGGATCCCATGATTTTATCAGCATATGAACAATGTCCTGAGATTTATCCTTTTCTAAAACAATGCTATTCCACACCCACGAAATTGGTTTTCGGTGATTATACAATTTTGTCTCAAAGAAGGTGTCAACAAGGCGATCCATGCGAACCTCCACTTTCTTGTTTAACCATCAATAATATGATCACCATGCTGAACTCGGAATTCAACATTTGGTATTTAGATGACGGTACGTTAGGCGGCTCTCCGGAAGTGGCTTTGAACGATCTAAAACTGATTATAGAAAAATCCCCCAGCTTAGGACTTCGACTAAATTTTTCAAAATGCGAGCTTCGATAGGGAGGAAACGGAAAAAATGTTTGAATCTTTTAACAACATTGAAATTACATTGATTGAAATTACAGGACGCTGAAATCGAACTTCTGGGAGAAGAATATAATTCGGTAACCGTGTACCTTTCAAATAGAAAAAGAATCAACAAAATTGGTTAGGTTTTGCCTGATTTATGTAAACAAAAACACGTTGGGCCTAGTTTCACGGTCCTGGCTGAGTCCAAGGGCATCTTATCAAAACACTTTCTTGCATAAAATGTGAGATATTCCTAGACCTTTCGATTATAATTTTTTTTTTTTGAAAAAAGGAAGAGATTTATACTCGAGTTATGTACAAAAAACATGTAGGGCCCTAGCAGAGACTCGTTTTTAGTGCCCTAGCTAAGTCCAAGGGCTCAAAAAAAAGTTTTTTCTACAAATTCTCGGCCATGCCCAGATCTTTCAAACAAAAAGAAGATTGTGACAATAGGAAAAGATTTACTCGAGTTATGTACAAAAAACACGTATTGCCCTAGCATAGAATCGTTTTTAGTGCCCTAGCTAAGTCCAAGGACTCAAATCCAAAAAATTTTCTTCCAAAAATGGTCAGGCATGCCCAGATCTTTCAAACGAAAAAAAAATTCAGAAAATCGGAAAATGAGTTATGAACAAAAGACCAAAAACCACTTAAACGACCCTAGCTCTGCGGCCCTTGGGCCGACAGTACCATGATTCAATCCCATAAAAGATTTTTTGATTACCTTTGAGGGAAAAAAAGTTTTTGAAAATCGGTTGAGTTTTACGCGAGTTATCGTGTTGACGGACTGATGGACGGACATTTTATTTATTGCTGATTCGTCATCTAAGGACCATAATCGGTGCTCCCCCCTACTCCCGCATCGAAATTCGACTGATTACGAACGTCGTGGTAAACGCAATAGAAGAACTTCGTCTAAATATGTTTTGCTTTTCTCCCCTCCCTAGAGTTACAGGCCATTTTAGGGCAATTGCCGTTTGCAGCAGCGGCATAATGTCAAACAAACTATACGTGTAGTTAGCACACCACACACCTGCAATTTCTGCAAAATTTCCTGGTTTAAGGGTAGTTGTAACGCTTACGATTGACTTTTGTTAGATCACATCCATTTTTTTAATATTTCCCGAAATACCATGATTTAGCGATATCGGTCTTTATTTATAAACTGATTCCGATAGCTTTTGATAGGAACGCTCTTGAAAAAGCACGCTCTCTGTTACGATCAATTGACTCCATTCAAAATTCATTTAATAGAGCGGTTACTGTAACAAAATTGGTTGTAATCAAGTCATTCCACGACAAGATAAGAACCGAATTGGTTGGAATCAAGTCATTCCGTGAAAATAGTGGCCCGAAGTCAGAGAAGGTAAGTTTACTCGAGCCACTTTTCGATTACCTTTCAGGGTTGATATTGAAAATGGGTTTATATTTACTTGCGTTATTGGCAGATCTCTCTAACCTCAAAACGAGAAACTTACCAACATTTCTCTTCCTCAAGTTTTTATCAAAAATTATCAAATACAAAAAAATTATTTAGCAAATTACCATTCGATGAATTTGTATCAGCTTTTGTGATAGCATTATATCCATAGTAATCCAGGGTTCCGTTGCGAATCAAAATCAGTCGAAGAGCTATTTTAGTTTCTTTATAACTTTCACAATGTAATCCACTTTTCACACTATAATTCACTACACAATGTAAGTATTTTTCAGTATAAATATAATTCGAATTTCTACGTCGAAATTTAATTCTGTGTATGAACAATTTGTATTTACATTTTCCATTACTTCAATCAACCATATTTTTAATATAAAATACTTTATTTAACACAATTTTCATGAATTTGTTAGCAAAGTATTTATGGTGACACAAGTATGTTGGGCATAGTTATGTTACATACATGTAAGTTAAAAAAAGTAAGTAAATTCATAATTTAATCAGAAAATGTGTGTGAAAAACTAATAAAAAGTCAAACACGAGTTTAAATTTGCTCGATTGCTTAGAATTGTAATAAGGTTGAACGGATATAGGATAAATTAGTGTGAGGCCGAAAGAAAAATTAGTTTGTACATCTCTTTACTACATTTTACACAAAGAAAACTAATTTTCCGTTTTCAAATTGTAATGGAAAATTTTCCGTACAGGGAACATGTTTTTGGTGGTTTGAAATTCGGAAAATTTTTTCGACGTTATTTCCCAGATATCTTTCTTCATTTGTTTGCAGTTACGTTGACATTCAGGGTTAGTTGCAACCAATACACCCACAAGAAGATGCGGCAAATTGGCATTATATATCGCTTAGCATGACTAAATTAATTGCTGTCCATTTATTTACAATCAACTGTCCGACCAATCACTGATCAAACAATGCTACCATTTTGCACGTGAAGTACAATTTCGTTTGGCAGATGAGATGGTTTAAATTCTTGGAAATTCCAAGTTTTGCCTAAAACGTCCATTGACTTATTGATTTCAAAATGTTCCTCATCCAAAGACATAAAAAAGTACGTCGACTGTAACTGATTTGCTCATAGTTGTCAAATTATACGATCCACATACTTGCAACATCAGAATCAATAACGAACATTTCCTGGTTGTAACTTTTATTTGACACGCTCAAGCATCAGTAATGAATAGCGGTTGAGGCTCAATCTGGTTTCAGGATGTCAAACGAAAACATTTTTGTAGTTTCCACTATCAAAAATAACCAACTTACAGGAAGAGAATCACAAGCTTGTGCATCTTTCTTATTTCTCTTTTATCTCTTTTTTCACGCATTCGCTTGCATTTTGTGCATGTAAAACTCGGTTTTTCGGTGAAACGAGCTAAAACGAAACGTTGCACAATCTTACGATTCTTCTCCTGTAATAACAAGCATAACACAATTCCCGAAAAATGCAATAAGATCACAATGTAATGTAATAAGATTACATGTATGTATATTATGTACATTGTAACGAAACTGCACCCTGGAATTCTGAAGCTCTGTTTATTCCATATTCAAGGTCGCGTGTTGGATCGGCTAGGGTCAGTGTTGCTGGGCCGAGATTATTCAACACATTGCCGAAAGATATCCGTATGTCGCAAACTCAAACTAAATTTTGTCATTCTCTGAAATTGCATTTACTTGATAATTGATTCAGCATGTAAAGTGTTGTTTATTGTGAAAATTTATTGATGCTATTGACTACTGACCATTCTAACTGTATTTGACGATCTCTTCTAGTTACAATACACGATCCCCTGATTCACCTAGCTGAAATGAGCTGATTATTGATAGTCGTTCTTTCTTTTTTTCTTTTTTATTGATGATATTTTCATGATTTTTTTTAAATGATTTTGCTAGACTGATTTTCATTATTTATCAATTTGATATTTTATGTCCCTTCGAAATGTTACATAATGGGACTTAAGTGATGTTACATAAATTATATAACCTGAATTCAATGTTTTTATTTAAGCGAAAAATTGAATTGAAGACAACCTACGACTTCGGTGCTGGTGTACTTTTAAAGAGCTCACAAAAGTGCACCAAAGTGCACCCTGCACAAAAAAAAAAAAAAAATCCCAGGAAGTCCACTGCACACTCCGCTGAACCTTGCGATATTAAAAAGCGTAAGGTTCAGCAGAGGGTGCAGTGTAGTTCCTGCACTGATACATTCTCAGCACCCAGTAATCTAAGTTTTAGTACGAGGAAAGCTGGAAGAGACGACAAGGTGAAGCGGAAAGAAACGAAATACAAGTTGCTGAATGAACAAAATTATCACTTTGTGCCCTTCGCGGTGGAGACGATGCGATGGGACCATGGGGCACCGAGGCAATTAAATTTGTTAATACATTAAGCGGTCAAAGACATTTCTCAAACAACGGATAAGCCTTGCTGTTCAAAAAGGAAATGCTGCAGCCGTAATGGGTTGTTTTCAGCAAACCGAAAATATGGAAGAAGTGTTTTACCTGTGATAGTTTAATTCTAAGTTTTTAATTGTCATGTATTTAATGTTCGAATGCTGAAACAAAAAATATCAATGCACCGTCATATACTTTGATAACAAATTGAGAATTGAACATTTCATTTACCTATGAAACAAACTCCAAAACAAATTGAATTGTTTTTGATATTGGTGACCGGAAAATGAAATTTTAAGCTTTGAATTTGTTATCAACGTGGTTTGTTTATTAGTCGACAAAGAGCCTTGATAATGATTTCTTAGCAAGCGGAACCATCAGGCAAAAAAGAACTTTGGTATAAACAGAAAGCAATTTTAACTCACAAAAAATTAAAATTTTAGCGGAATAACCGTAAGCTCTTCGAAATCGAAATATTTCTCAGAAAAAGAAAAAAAACCGAAGCCGCGTATTCATAATTATTTTGTATAACTTTGGTATAATTTCTTTGAAATATAATAATACTACGATGTATGTAAGGAGAGATGTGTACGTACAGGGTGTACGAGAGATTGTGTTGGTGCAAACTTAACAATTGGTAATATTCATTTTCAATTTATGTATCGTAAGATTGATTAATTGATTTACTACATGTGCGAGAGTGGTTGATATGAGTACATAATTAAGTAATGAACTACACACGATTGCGAATGAACATTTCTTAAAGCAAACGTCAAATTTGCACCAACCCATTCTGCCGTATTTAGTAAAACATTATACGGACACATCTCGTTATATACTTCACAGTTTGTACTTAAAATAGCATTGTATCAATGTTCAAATGCTGAAAATAAGAGATAAAAAACCCTTTTGTCTGATAGCCTTGTGTAATGTTCTACTTATCACAATATCATGGGCGCGCGGTAGCGATGCGCCCATGACACAAGTCAACATACAAGCAAAAAATTATTGAATCTACCTTTTGAAATAAAATTGGTCGAATTCAGCCAAGAAATACCCACTATATTAGTACGATGTGCTCGCAGGAAACAAAGTAAGAATAAAAGTAAAAGAAGAATGGGTGATGGGTGACATGTCCAAGATACATGTTTTACATGATTCAGCTTTGTAATAACATCATAACTGGTGTGTGAAAACTGAAAATGAAGAGCACGTCGAACCTATCGGTAATAATTTTGATAAGGCGAACATAAAAATTGGACAACAAGCAGCAACACAACTCTACAATGAAATACAAATGTTATTTACTGCCAACCCCAAAAGGAAGTTGACCTTTGCATAGCCCTCTACCAGCATCAATCATGTTACGTGAGTGATATGTTTATCTCCAAACGCAAAAGAATACAATTTTCTGCTGTAGAACTTCCGCATGGAGTAGGCAGTAAACTATCATTAACATGAATGTGCATCGTTGACGCAATTCATTAATTCGGAAACAGTTTTGCGAGCTCAAGCTCACTCGTGTGTCTTCAACCAGTTCGCTTGGAAAACTTTTATTTTGACGCATCTAGGAGCGTCAAGAAGGATCAAGTGACATCACCACAAAACGACAAAAATGATTATAATTTGAAATTATTTTTACTTTTTGAGAAAAGTGAAACGCAGAATTGATGAAAGACTTTGACGAGAAAAAATTATGCGAATAGAACAATAAATGAATTGTTATAATTCAACAATTGAACTTTTTCAGTTTTACTTTGTAAATAATAAAAACGTATGTCTACAAATTATTTTTTGAAGCGTAATTAACTTCATTTATGAATAGAAACGAACTATAAATCAGAGATTTGTCTGCTGAACAATCATTCATTAATAACTAATTACTCATAAGGACAGTCGACTATTACTTAAAGTTTGCTGCTAGTAAATTTTTATATAAAGTGCACCGTTTTCGATACAGTATGCAAATAGCCAAAGTATTATACAGTGATATCAATCATCAAAGTACTCACAATCAAACTCTACTCAGTGCACAGCGGAGCCAATTTTCGAGGAAAAATTTCCCGAAATTCAAAGGTAGTTGTTGTGGTTTGCAATCAGTCAAACATATTTAAATATTCAATTTGTTTTTTTATTCGTTGATTCATTAAACCAAATTTATGCACGAGAAATCACAGATCTCTTTAGAAAAAAAAATTGTACCAAAATTTTTCGTCATAAAACGCGTTGAATTTGTTTTAATTTGATCTTTTTATATCAATTTATCAGAGATAAGTGCGTTAGGAATCGTCCCTAAATTACGTAACGCTTTTTCAGTGTTGCCACAAATTTTAAATCATCGATATCTCAGTATAGACGCACTCCAGATAGGTCAAATGTATGGCCGCCCCCCCCCCCTTTTAGTACCCCCTAAATGGGGGGGGTAGACCATACATTTGACCCCTCTGGAGTGCGTCTATCCCGAGATACCGATGATTTAAAATTTTTGGCAACACTGAAAAAGCGTTACGTAATTTAGGGACGATCCCTTAGGCAAAATTGTTGAAGATACATATGGATAGATAACATACGCTCTCTCAAATCATAAGGGCTCGATGGCTATTACCAGTTATTTTTCTTTACAAATTTTGCGACATTTGGAAGATATGTCAGTATTTTGATATACTTTTACTAAATGTATGGAATCCTTTTTATATTTTCGCTGCCCGACTTTTATTAAGAGTTGTTTGGGGTATACAGCTAAGCATTTATAACTTTCATCATACCACCATTTTAAACAAAAGAAAAAAAAAATCTAAAATGATGAAATTTATAAATTCATGGCTGCATGCCTTACACTGGAAAGTGTAGAAAAAATATCTCAGTAGTTCCGCTGCCCAGACATTTTAGATTTATCAGTTTGGGTTGGACCTTGATAATTCCATGAAACACAGATCTAGCCACATGACTTCCTCGAGTCCTAAACGTCAATGAGGAAAACTTTGGGCATTTACATATAACATGAACGCCCGTCTCCTCACCGAGGCCGCAGGTGCAATTGGGATTGTTAGAGAGTCCCATTTTAGCCAGATACTTGCTCAATCCACAGTGCCCAGTGATCGCACCCACCACCCCTGTACATGTTAAGAAATTCTCTAGCCCATTTCCCATTGGGCGCCGCAAAGAAACGCTTTGTGTATATTCCTCCATCGATCGTAGGCACTCCAATAGTTAGTGAATTCCGACATCACCCAACTCTTAACCGCTTTCACACAAACCGAGTTTTGTATGGGTATAAGAGGCTCTGACCTGCAACTTAGCTGCCCAGACATTAGAATGGGAAGAGTTGATGCGAAACATCTCGGAGAGAGACTTGCTTGAGTAAGAGTATTGTTGTGACGTCCATGTTTTTTGCGAGTGTTCTATTATGTGACATTCTGAGAAGTCTACATAAGTACAAGACATACACCCAAAAAGATTAACAAAATTGCCGAAAGGGGAATATTGAAAAACCCGTCAAAACCCCAAAAATTTGCAAAAAAAAAATTGCCAAAAGAAATTTAAAAAAAAATCAAAACAAATTCTCAAAGTTTCTAAACAAATTAAAAAAAAATTCAAAAGAATTAAAAAAAAAAGTTAAAAAATGTTGGGCTAGGGTCGACCGTAGCATCGATCTGGGGCCCTCTAGATAGACATCGGACAAAACGAACAGAAAGTTACCTTCAATTTTATCTAAGCATAACAAAAAACCTAGTAACTGACTTAAGAACAGACCCAGGGCCCAGGGGAAAAAAGATTTTGAAAATCGGTCAAGTTTCACTCGAGCTGTTGACAGACAGATGGACGGACGGCCAAAATTTATCTAGAAGAATCCTTAGCGAAGAACTTCGTTATACGTACGCTACTCTAAATGTCATTTTACATTGTTTGTATCACTTGTTCATAACATATATGCTATTTGCATGTGGAGTCGCTCAAACCGGACGTACATTGTACAAGTGTGTCTATCATAAGACAAGTACAATATACATTCCACATGTTGTGTGTATATTATACATTACAGATAAACATGAAGTACGTGAGAGGCGTAAAACGGTCGTCAAAATGTTCTGGAGAATTGTACGCCAATTTTTTTTGTACGTACAAGTACCAAATTCTTTTCAAATTTTTATTCATACCCTTCTCATTTACACTGTTTCCTTAAAAAACATGTCGCAAGCCCAACTCGCATCCTCAGTACGCGTGCATGATTTGTGGATGATCTGTGATGAATTGCTATCTATATTCTACATTTAAGACGAGCACTGAGCTCAGGTGTATTAGTGTATATTAAGCAGCCTTGGAAATTTCAAACCAACAATCAATGAATAATTTGCAATTCAAAAAGTAAAATATCAGACAACATGAATTGGGCAAATGACCGAATATAATGATATCGTTTGTTCGTATTCTGATTTATTATTCACGTTTATGATCCAGGAATTATAAACAACAAAACCTTTATTCCATCACAAATTGCAAATTTAACAAATACTTCCAGCAGAATTTTTCTTTACAATTTTTAACAACGAATTTACAATCGATTTATGCAGGCAAAAAAAAAAAATAATAATGTTTGTTGTCCATTAAAGTAAAACCACTTTTTTAAATTGAAAATTTTGTAAATAACATCACAAAAAACACGATAAAATTGACTTCGATCACTTGTATCGACCGCGTAATAATCGCACAATAAACTGATCGTTCAACGTTGCCGTCGTTTATGATACTGAAAACAAATTTTTATTTGAAAAACGAGATATTCAAGAATTAGATTATTTCTACGTAGTGACGTAGCCAACAAAAAATACACAGAACTCATAAAAAGGTATAAAACAAAAAGTCCAAAAAATAATATTTCAGAACATAAATTGGTTGAACGAAAGCAGACACCATTCATGATTTTGGACTCGTTAATTGTTAGGAACTTGTTGAATCGAAATTGTCGCATGAACAAATAGATTCTGGGTTTGATTGTGTATGTTAACATAAGGCAAAGCAATTCTACTTTCAATTGTTTTGCTATTTTGTAAATATAGCGTTTGAGAAGACTAAAATGTTAAATGAAAGACTTTAATTACCCAGTCTCCTTTTTTTGTTCAAGAATTGGAAACACGGAGCACAGTTTGGTGTAAAAAAGTACTTAGCAGCTAAATAACTTTTAATTTTCAGCATATCTTCTACTTTGTCGAAAAGAAATCTTCGATAGACCGTGTCATTTCACTGAACCTCAAGTGGTGACTTCTAGGCTTTTTTCATAACTGAATTAATGTCTCAACATAGAACTATACTCCCTTTTCTGAAGAGGCGTCATCCATGCTTTCATAGCTGAGTACGAACAAACATTAAACTAATGACACAATCTATTGCCTTTCGATATTGCTATTTGAGCATCTGTATTCCTAATTTAAGAACACGTGTATACAGAGACGAGTTTAATTTTTCCCCAAAATCTTGAGATTTGTTCGTTTTGCTAAATAATCTAGTATCTGTTGTACCATAGACTATATTCACGGATGTCTGCCAGGGACTTGCGAGAAACTTTCACTACTGTCATTTTCATGGATTAGGGGTCGTTCATAAAGTATGTCACGCTCCGGCGGGAGGTCAGTCATAGCGTGACATAGTGTGACAGGGGAGGAGGGAGGTCTGGACACGTGTTACGTCACGCGAAATTTTTGAAAAGATTTGACTGAAATTTGCATTTTTCTTTAAATTGATTTATAAATAACTATAACTTCTAAGTATTTACAAAGGATTTGTATTCTGTAATTGCTATAAATACACGAAGGCCTTTGAACCTTTGGTGCCCAATGATCAATGTTCGTGTGCGGCTGTTTGCTTCGCCAGGCACAATAAAGTGAACTCCTATCTCAATCCAACTTGAATTTATTGTCGACGTCATATTTTATGCTGATTTAAAAGTATTCAATTCACATAGAATCCCTATTCCTTGCATTGCCGCCAGATTGTATACCCAAAGTTTCGGCACCAGAATGCCATCTTTTTATGGCTCAAAGAGACAAATTACTCAGCCTGATGTCATAAGTCTTTTGCCATGAGCTACTCGTTGGATGTAGTTTCACCACTCTTATACTAATGCACGATTCTTACAAAATTGAAATCTACGTAAACAGAACTGCCAACCCAACAGTAACAAATAATTTTAATGAAAATCATACAGTTTAGAGAAGAATCAGAGAGAAAATCATGTGACGAGAGAGTTGTTGTCGCATATATCGCATTCACAAAGGCGTCGCTTACGTATTAAACGCATACAAGTTTTAAATTGAAGGCGCACTAAAAGCGTCTATTGTTCTCCTACACGTTTTGTTCGGAATCTGTCTTTCTGTCCGTCTGCCCATAAAACAGTACCACTCTGGTCTTAATCAGCTCTTTTAGCTCCTTGTTATGTAATATACTATTATTCACTTTTCACAAAGGCATTGTATAAGGGTTTACGCAACGCTGTTGTGAAAAGTGAAATTTGAAAAGAAAGTTTTTATCACACTTTTGAATGACAAAAATTTACTAAACAAAGCTTACTAAATTTGCATAGAAAGTTCAAGTTTCACAATTTGTTGCATAAAACGTTGCATGAAACACATTGTGAAATTGGTTGTTTTTGTCACACGGTATGGTTCTCTAACTCACTTCGCTCGATTGATAACTTCACAACTAGAGATAAAAATGATCACATTGCACAAATGATTCACATGCAACTAGTTGCATAAATATCTATTATTGCTAATATAACAAAACAGCTGTTACAATTTTTGCATATAAAATTATGACATGATGTTTGTTGATGTTCGATTATAGGTTGTGATTTCCTATTTTAGAAGAAGAAGATCATAAAAAAGATCCTATTTTTACCGAGTTTTACACCAGATTTTATTGAAAATTTTCAGATGATGTCAGTTTCTTATAGGTAGCTAGCTAGCTTTTTCATTTCACATCATTCCAAAATATGATTTATTTACATACAGGTGTACAGGTGGCATACAGGTGAAGAATATTTATAGAATCATCCGTGGAAAAAATTCACTGTTGGAACATTTTCCGTGCAAAATCTGCCGTTTACTCCATCCATTATTGGGGCAATTTCATGCAATGAATTTTGTATATGACCTGGGAACCGTGTCAATCTCCGGAAGCGTACAAAGGTGCGAGAGTTGTGATGTATGAAACATTTTTCAGGAAAAACCTTATCTATAAGTCTCTCATACAAAAAAACATTGTCAGACGAACCGTTTAGCCGGAAAACGTGGTTCCCAGGTCATCCACTTTTTTATTTTCAACTTTTGAATGGAATAGCCCATTGACTGTGATAAGTATATGAGTATATAAGTATATTTCGATAAAATAGCGTATTGCCACGTTAAAACATAAAAGTACTACTATAACTAGTGTATTCGTACAGTTTTTCCATAACCGAGCACTTCAATATAGCAATTGATCTGCTAAATTCGCATGCGAGACAATTTCATGAATTGTTTTACAGTTGACTTTGCTCCGAATGTTCGGGTGGTTGGAGCAAATACCGATGTTATGTATCCTGAGTAATGTAATGTACTGCCACTACTAATTTCAATTGACGAAAAAGCTCCTTCGTTCAATGATTATGTACATACACAAGTGTATTGAATAAATGCGATATTGTTAATGTTTTTGAGAAAAATATTTTCCTCTAAAATTTGTACTAATTTGTCTCAATGTTGTATTGTAAATTTTAAAATTCTCACAATTTTTTAAGAAAAAAATCGAGACCGCAGCAATAATTAACTTCGAAACTACGCATGAAAGTAAACGGTGCTAACCACTCAACCAATGAGTCTTCGAATAAAATCTTGCTAATTGAATTTTCGCTTTTAATGTGAATCAATTTAAAACGTATACCTACATAATGATACGATGAATAGATGTGATTTAGCTCTCTTCATTTTGTTCAGTAAACGTAGATATAATGGAATAATTGTTGTGACTTTTATTACAAATTGTTTATGCCAAAGAACCCCAAGGACACCTGCGCTTTATTTGCAAAAAGTTGGGTAAAGAAAACGTAGGTACAAAAACAAAGAAAATTATATTCGGAAAAAACAGATCTTCTTTTCGACACGACGAAACATAAACTGTGATATCTTCCCTTAAACAAAAACTTTGTACAAGTACAACAGTGAAGCATTTTTGCAATGTCATTCATTCTATTCTACAAAATTTTAATTTATAAATGCATTCGTGAACAATACACCACGCTCCATATGCTATACTATAATGATACCATATACTATTATTTCGCATGTATAGTTTATTTATTGATGCATTTACGCAGGAGCAGCATTTATTCAGGAGCACTTCGGGCGGCCGCCCCAAACTGTCATAATTGTTGGAGGCAACGCTCCTCCAAGAAAATCTTGTACTGAAGAAACATTTTGCGAAAATTTCCTAAAGCATCGACCAAGCAACGAATTTAAAATCTGTCTCGCAATCTTCCCAATCGTGAATACAAAACTTAACAGACGCAAGTGCTGATTTCGTAATTTACGTCATGCAGTCGGCATCCTCAGTTTACCTCAGTACACCTCAGTACATTTGTTTTTGAATATAATTCGGTACTCGATTACCTCTCAAATACAAAAAGAATCAACGAAATCAGTTAGGATTTATCCAACTTATGTAAGCAAACATGTTGGGCCCTAGTAGAAACTCAGTTTTAGGGTCCTGACTGAGTCCAAGTGTTTCTAATCAAAAAGTTTTCTTCCATAAAACGGGAGACAATCAAATGGCGCCCACTTCTAACTAAGGTAATTGAAGTTTGCCCTTTAAAACATTTTCCGGTAGACGGCGATTAACTCTCATCAGAAACAGAACATTTTTGATGAGGTTGCTATATTACCAGAAAACGAGTATATGAAAAAGGTCGAAAATTTTATACTTTTTTACGACTTTTTCCATATAATTGTTTTCTGGCAATATAGATCAAAAATCATCATCATCAAAAATGTTCTGTTTCTGACGAGAGTTAACCGCCCTCTACCGGAAAATGTTTTTGAGTTCATAGTCAAAACTTCAAAAAAAGTTCACTTATTTGACCAAGCCAGAATGAACCATATAACGCAAGAAATATTTCAATTTTGATATAGTTTTGGAGGATCGACTATGCACTAATAACTCATACATAGTAACCTTACTTGTAACCAGGGTAATGTATATTAATTACTAATTCAAAATGTCACTGCATTTTCCTTTCGACCCTGATTACTCCATTTTCTGATGTGGTGGACATTCAAATAGGTCACATTTTGCAACAGCCTTCTAGACCCTACAACTTACAATGATGGTCGGGATTGAAACAAAACCCTTGTTGAATAGTGTTAATTTAAAGAAATTTCAAAGGAAGTAGAAACTTTCAAGTAATATTTTTGTTTTCGTGAAACCTAAAAAAACAGAAATATTAGAGCATAACAAAAATGGAGACACGAGTCTATAAAGTGGTAAAATTTTTATGAAAAATGAATCTGTCAATTGAAATGTAGCTAGACTCACTAAAGTTGTGTAAGTACAAAGCAAAACTTTCTTAATAACAGATTATTACAAAAATATGTTCTTAATTAGTCCTTTCGATAAGACGAAGAAGTCGACCATAACTCGATTCTGATACAACTTTACATTATTGCTCCTCGAATCCCCCTTTAAGCGATGCCGGTTCAAATCCGATCACCGAAAATTTTTTTAATAGTTTTTGTCGATGGTCAAGAAAGGACAAAATAAGGACATAATTTAGCGTCACATATTCAGAGGAGAGAAGGACTAAAAATCTCCTTTAGGATTTAGGTCCAAGTTAAGTGAAGCTGAGTGTAGCGCCATAGTACGGATTACCGGAAAAGGCATTATTGTGAGATTCAACACTCCTAGTACATTATGTGTGGCATTGGATTCGTATGTATCACAGCTTAGCTCTGGGGCTCAGCAAAAACGTTTCGGTAATGAAAAGGTCTAAACAATATACACTCTCGGAAAATACATTTGTGTTTTGTGGTTTACTGACTTTATTGATTTCTCCATATAAAAATACTTGCAAAAATTCACAAATTCAAGTAAAACACAAAACCAAAAATGTATCGGTTTTCGCTATTCCGTGAGTGTAATGCCTCAATAGTGAAAATAGTAAATAATGATCTAACCGAGAGCCCTTTATGGGTTGTTAAGTCACATTACTATGATTGTTATAAATTCGCAAAAAATCAAGAATATAAAAAATAGAGCGAAGTTTCATGCTCTGTATGCTGAATGAATGTTTCTTTTATGTGCTTTAAACGTAATTACTAATCGGTCATTTAATTTCATTGCATTTTTATTGCTTTAGTTATGGATTGATATTTTGCGGGAAGTAAAACGCTTACACTAAAACACATCCTTGACTTTAAAGTTTTCTTTTTTGTTACGATCTTATGTATTATTTACACTAGGACCCACTTTTTGGGTGTATCAAGTCACTTGACTGGTTAGTTACCATCGCAAGAGTCTAAAGTTACAGTTGGCTTGTATACTAAATTTAGCATTAGAAAAAACTTTGGATGAGTCCAAAGTTACGGCTAATTGTTACGCACTAAAAGAAATTTCTGAATAGTCCAAAGTTACAGCTAGCCGCTATGATCTCATCAAATTGGTAGGTGCTAAAGCAGATAAGATAACAGTATGATGAATCATCAAAAATAGCAGAATTACACGTCTCACTCATTCAGTGCCACTACGAGTGAACTCGTTTGCATCTTATATTGCCTCATGAAGGCAACTCTTAAAAATGATCGATTCCTGGTGTAGTAACTGTATTAAGAACAAAGAGACACATTGAACTCAAATTAAGCAATTCATTCACATTGATCAAATTCGACCATACCTCTGGGGGAGTCTACAAGCAAGCGTTAGGCATTTCTCCTGCAAGATTTGCAATTTTTTCAAGTCTTTCTTAGTGACGTCACTATGCCATGGCATAAATCTAGGTCCCTATAACGTAGTTCAAGTGAGAGTGTAACCAACGTAGCCCAGCAAGAATAAGAAAAAGACTTTTGAAAATGGGCCAAGAATTACTTTATTATTGTGCAAGGAAAAATGGTTGGAAACATTTAACGTTTTTACATCCATTTTCAACAACCAATAGACATTTGTCAGTATTTTCTGGCGTAAGGCCCTGACTTTCATTCAGGGGAATAATCATGTGATTTTACGACGATGCATTGCGAATATCGGTTGAAAGTAAATTGTTGTGCAATGATCAATATCAAGTTGGGGTCCAAGACTTTTCCTTATTTCTTCTTCGACTCATTTCTCTCTGTTAAAAATATTGTTTTACGCAAACAGAGCAGCACATTTTACAAATTCGGAATTTGAGTTACATTAAGAGCAAAAGCTTGTGCACCTCTTTTTATTTCTCTTTCACGCATTCGTTTTGTTCATGCAAACCTCGGTTTTTTGGTGCAAAGTGTTCAAAGGAAACGTTCCAAAATTTTAGGATTCTGTTCCCGTATAAAAATCCGTTTCTCTTAGGGAATAAAATCATTTGGTCAGAAATTTGACTCGCGGCTTTTTTGAGAGTTCAAACTTTTAAAATTATCGAAATAAAAAGTTTTTATTGCATACACGCAACGATTTTCCCTTGAAATTAAGAAATTTTTTCAATCTCAGAGTCGGCAAGTCTCGATATTCTCCTCAAATGTGAATGACATAACTTGAGAATAACCGTTTTAATGTATATTTACACACTATAACCGATCGAATGCAAGCAAGTGTGTGTAATATACACGCGAATGTTTTTTCGAAATTATCGCAGTGACTCGATACATATTTTTATTGTAATCATTTAAGAAATATTCACAAAAAACCACCAAATATCGAGTAGGGTCGCGTAGCGATTTCCATCCTAATTTCGAAGAGATATTAGTGAAAAAGTTCCACCAACCTTCAAAAAACCACGTTTTTGACCACTTTTTCGACCATAAATTCGACAGTTTTAGACCGATTTTGCTCAAATTCAATCCTTCATTTAATTTTTTGATTATGTTTTTCAGTTTTTGAACATTGGAACCCGATTTATGTAGACAAAACAGATCCAACTTCAACAAAGACTTTTTAATTACCTTTCAGGGAAAAAAAAAGTTTTTGAAAATCGGTTATCGCGGTGACAGACGGACGGACGGACATTTTTTTTATTGCTGATTAGTCATCTAAGGACCATGATAGATGCTCCCCGCCTACTCCCGGATCGAAATTGTGGTGTTTACAAGCGTCCGTCGTGGTAAACGCATGAGACCCTTTTTCGTACGGGTCTAAAAATTGGCGTTTAATGGGAGACTTGTCATCGTGTATACAATAATATATAATATTAAGTTCTGTATAGTGCAATACACACAAACTCACAAAATTATATTGCAAGACTCTAAGTACTCTGATCAAAATCGCTTCTTCACTTGTTGAAATTACCTTCATAGCACAGTTAAGTTAGATTGAGCGACCCTCAGCTGACAATAAGCGAAAAATAAGTAAAACAAATTCCTACCACAACCAAAATTCTTATATTTAATTGCATTAAAAGACATTTGCAGATGCTTACGATATAATATGAGGATTCCCGTAGTTTTTTATGTTTGTTTTTGTGATGGAAAATTATCTCTTTGTTTGTAATTTATTGTAAGAAAAAAGGGAATATACATATGTGTGTGAATAATTTGCAGTTATTAACATTGTTAACACTCACATTCAGAGTACGAAAAATCGACAGCAAATTATGACTTATAAGAAAAACTGTAATGTATAAACGGGGGAATGTCCCGTAATCGATACAGCCTACATTCGAACACTCCATTCCATTCCTTACGAATTGCAGGTAAATTCCAACTTTTTTTGATTAATCGCGAATTAAAGAGTCGTGGCGAACAAAAAATAATGACATAAACAAATGGTGGAATATTAATTGCAGCACCTCAAAGATATGAAACATCTTACACCGGCGATGGAGGTCGCCGGTTGTTAAAAACAATAACGAAATTAACCAACCACTGCAATTAAAGCGTTTTAATTCGATTAGGTCCTCGTCAGAATATAGGAGGGGGGATGGGTGTTTAGACAGAATAGCTGTTTTCTATCTCTATCAATTGCTCTTAATACGTCCTAATCGTCGTCCCGACGAGACCTCATTTCTCTTTGGTATTTTGGGACCTGGTGACCTGACTACGAATCATCGGATTAGTTAGTTGTGTGGCTAACCACTATACCAAGTAAAAAAGTCAACTAGTTCAACAACACAGTCCCGGATTGGATAAGAAAAACGGAAATGAATTAGTTAACTGAAAGAGGGCAATTGTATTTAAAATTAGGAATATGGAATGTTAGGTCTCTGTTACGAGTGGAGTGCTATAAAAGTTCAGTTTTATTAAAACGACTGCTTTCGATGAGTAGAACTGAACTGAAGTGAACTATCTTTGAGGGTTAGAATATGATATTCACACAATGTGCGTATAGTGAATTAAAGTCATATGCCATATAAGTCATAGCCATATAAAGACTATGCGCACATTTTACGAATAGCCATATAAGGACTATGCGCACATTGTGCGAATAGCCATATAAGGACTATGCGCACATTGTGCGAATAGCCATATAAGGACTATGCGCACATTGTGCGAATAGCCATATAAGGACTATGCGCACATTGTGCGAATAGCCATATAAGGACTATGCGCACATTGTGCGAATAGCCATATAAG
>CM055406.1:9880457-10014871 GCA_029228625.1 Pseudolycoriella hygida | reverse complement strand
GTTTGCTTATTTGTATATTTAGGTACGTTCGAGTCACTTTGCCACATCTATTCTGTTTGTCACATCTATTCTGATACGTACGGGTCTTTGGTTATGTTTATACAATATAGTTGATACAGTTGATACTAGCAATAAATCTCGTTGTGAATATATGATTATACACTTACAGAACTTTAGACGTGTGCGCTTCAACAACAGTCTTTGTTTTGTTGAGTTTTCACGAGCAGCTGTTTTGCGATATACAACAAATCTACTAGTTTTTACTTTATGATGATTGAAAATACATTAATATTATTCTAAAAATATTCCAATAGCGTTCCACCCAAAGTAAGTAGAAACTTTAACTGAGAGTTTACAATGAGGAACAATGGAATTTTACTGCAAGTTCAAAAGTCAGATTTCAAAAGTTGTTTTTGATATTGTCAAAACAAATATGGATACTTTTACATGTTATCGAAAGTATTTGTCACTGTTTACATAAATTGGAAAACCTGGTGTTGCGAAATATTTTTTTTATGTTTCCATGAGTGACTATTTCGTATATTAACCGTCTCTTCAGCTGTGAGTCATACCGTTTAGATAAGATTAAAGGTGTGAGGGGGGTCAAATTATTAAGTTTGACAGGAACCTGGACGTATTGTCCTTTGTTCCCTTGCCCCCTCTTTTCTTCGTTTATTTGACAAATAGAAGAAATGTAAACTAACAATGAAGTATTAAAGTTCGTGAATGTGTATTTGAATGTCAACTCCGTGTGATTGTAAAAATTTCCGAGCTTCGGTGTATTGCGTTATGTTCTTGTAGGGCTATTCCGTGTCAGTGAGTAAAATTCGGTTTACCATTCCAGCCTGCCTGTTCTTTTAAGGAAGAAGGCCAGGTCATGCACCTAAATTTTGTCGATTGTCAAGACCCGTTGTCTGTGTTATTCATATCTGGGGCAGTCTCTGATCATGTGGAAATCAGTTTCCTCGTTGTGTCCACAGGCACATTGAGGGTTTTCTACATGTCCTATAACATTGAGGTATTTGTTGAGCTCGCAGTGTCCTGTTAGAACTTCAACTACTCTCCTAATGTTAGGTCTATCAAGGTCCAGTAAACAGTGACTGAACTTCCTTAGAGAAGCCTTACAAAAAATTTTTGTGTGCTTACCCCCTTCGTACCTGTCCCAGACTCTCCTATGCTGCATCTCGAGCCAGTTTCTGATGATACTTTTTCTTTCATTCTTGGGTATACCGCAGAAGGGTTCTGGCCCAATCGGGCGCTGGTCTGCTAATTCATCGGCTCTCTCATTCCCTTGAATACCAGAGTGCCCTGGCACACATAGAATTATAACTTCATTATTCTTGTTGCCTAGCTCATTGAGAGCTTCCTTACATTGAAGCGCTGTGACCGAACTGACCATTGGGGATTCCAGAGCTACAATTGAGGCTTTTCTGTCCGAGCAAATGTAGAGTCTTCTGTGCTGAAGACACCTCAAGGTCTCGGTGCTAACCAGTTCGGATATTGCTAGGAGCTCAGCTTGCATTACAGTGGTGAAGCATCCCAATGATGTGGAACCTTCGATTCCAACTTCATCACTGATAAAGCCAGCTCCAGACAGCCCTTCTTTCTTGGATCCGTCTGTGTAGCTCACTAGACCGTCCACTGGAGGATAGATTTTTTCCATGCCTAACCAGTCCACCCTACTCGGTATGACACACCTAAAATTATCCTCCAGCATCAAGTCATACCGTTACTTGTGTTTATACACATGTAAGTGCATTATTTTATCATGGCCCCACGGTAGTACAAGAAATTTTCTCGTAGACTAAGGAACATATATACAGGAACTGTTTGACTTCCCCACTTGAGACGTGACCACCGGAAAATATTTTTGCCGGATTCTACGCAAAATTTTAGGTCGAAATGTTTTTTTTTCATTAAAATCAGTTCCAATCCGGAAATATAAATTCAACAAGATTGCTGTTTTGTATGGAAACTGACCAAAATCGGCAATTTTGAAATAGTAAATTTGGTAAGCCTTTCTTTCTTTGTGTCAATTTGTGGTAAGATGACCCAAAACTCCAGAACTATGAGAGTTCCAAAGGCAAAGTTGTAGAGAATTAAATTTAAGCGAACACGTGTCTCAGGGTTTTGGGAAAATATGTCCCAATCCTGGGATATGGCCACTTCTAGAATTCAGAGGGATGACTCATATCTCTAGAACAATGGTAGTTAGAAAGTTGCTTCCAAAGACGAATTTGTAGAGAATTATATTTTAGCGTAAACGTGTTTCATGGTTTTGGGAAAATATGGCCTTATCCCGGGATAGCGCCACTTCCAGAATTCAGAGGGATGATTCATATCTGTAGAACTATGGCTTATAACTGCCATTTTGCAGCCAATTGCTTCCAAAGACAAAATTGTACAGAATTAAATTTTAGCGGACAAGTAGTAGTAGTAGCAGTAGTAGCAGTAGTAGTATTGAGAAAATATGACCGGGATAAAGCCACTTCTCCAGTACTTTTCAACTGCCATCAGGTTTTTTGATATTTTTCGGTTATTCTCGGCATGAGTGAGGTTGTCCAATAAGGATTCCTAATGTTTTGTGATGAACGAGGCTTTCTCTTGCGATTTTCAACTTCAAAAGTTTTTTGGAGATTTTGTATATTTGCAGAGAGATTTACTTACAAAAGTACTGACATCCGCACAAAAAAACCTCTTACAGAGGAGGTGTGACGCAAGTCTTTATGTCTGCTTACAAAAGTTCTGAAATCAGAAAAGGGTGGCGCATTAAGCATCTTATTCAAAACGATTTAAAAAATTGCGTCACAAATGCAAGACCCCCCACTAGCGTAATAATTTTTCAACGCTTTCAGTTTTCACCCGCAAAAATTTATATTTGCACAGTACAATCTTCGCGTAATTAACAATACAAACAAAGCGTTTTTATCCACGAAATAAAAATCTCCTGCAAACAAAAATAAAGTGACTGCTAAGGAGACAAAAACTCTACTTTGTCGTCACGGGAAAACAAGAGCTGAGAAATTAAAAATTTTCTAAACTGAATTTTCATCAGTCAAAATGTTAAGAAAATATGAGTGTGTAAGGTGGGCCAAAATTTTTTCACAAGTCTAGTGTTTGTGTGGAATGAGTAAGTTTTGTATAAGAAAAATAAATTTGAGTACGTATGTGTACATTGTACATGAACTTCTGAAAACTTGCTGTGCTACCTTGTCGTAACAAAACGCCATCTTCCACCGCAGAAAATAAGGTTATTCCCTCCGAGCATTAAAGCCAATTTGCACTTCTTTTCCATCTTCCATGTAAAAAAACCAACGTCTAAGCATTATATCGTTGTAATTTACGTCTAACTAGTTATTGGGGATAGAAAAAATGTTTCAACTTTTAATCACAAAATTCTAGAAAATTAAATAAATGTTGTAGCAGCTCATCGAGCACCGCATAATTTGCGACTTACATTCGTGAAAACCGGTTCTTTGAGAGCCGAAACAGGGTCTTTTTCGTTGGAGCCGGTCCCTCATACAGAAAAATCGAAGTATCGTTTTTGTTAGCACTTACTAAGTGATGGCGGGCAGCGTAGAAACATCGTATAAATACTTGACTTATCAGAACAGAAGGGAAAAATTTCCATTGTATGGATTTGAGAGAGAAATTCTTATAAAGTACTTCATAAAAAGTAATCATTTTGCACTGCACCCTACCTCGCCAAGTAAGTTCTTTGATCTCTGAAACTACCTTGCCCATTGGCCTTAGTCTGTTTCGATACGATCCACAATCTTGTGATTTTATTTTCTTGACTATTTTTATACCCTCAGTGTACGAGAAGTTCTTCACAATATAACTTGTGATTTACTTATTAATTTCACTGGTTATCTCAAAATATTAAGTCGCAAACAATAATATATTTTCAAAACAAATATTTATCACTCTTATCAGTTTACTTTACTCTCTCTTGTCGTCGTGCATCAATTTTTACTACATTAAGTATAGTTAGTAATAATTATATTTTCCTTGTAGATAAGAAAGACATTTAACTTTGCTTATGTATTCATGACACAGCCACACAGCAATGAAAGAGAATCAAAAAATTATTATAAAATTGAAATATAATATCTCGCCCTCTCAGAAAAACAACGCTCGGAAACTTGTAAGAAAACTGAACTTTTCGCAAACCAAGATATATTTTCGGAAAAAAATTAAGGCTCGTGCAATAATGTGTCCCAGTGCTTATTCGATCGGAAAGTTGTTAAGAGTACTCTCAATTAACGAAATTTGCTCAAAGAAAATTCGGTCGTTCGACCGTGAACACGATAGAACGTAGAAAGGAGGGACGAATGGTGACGTTACTAGCCTTCTACCAACATAGTCCGGGTTCGATTCCCGTAATAGACAATTTGTCAATGAATATTTCTAGAGTATATCGCATTAGTAACGTCCTAAAGTTCATTCAGCTAAATAATTTAGGTAGTTACGGGTATCTGGTAACTGCAAGCTGCAACGATGTACACATGATGTGTTTATATGTAGGCTAAATATAGGCTAGATGCAAGATTTTAATTAGTTAATTAGTTATACATTCAACTGCTTCACAGAGTATTTGCATGCATGTTGCGGAAATTACTTTGAGGTTCTAGTCTCAAAACAAAGAAACTCGAGTAAATTATATATTCAAAATCTGTGATTCCTGAAAAATAATGGAAATATAGGTCCAGTCTTAAGATTTTTTAAATTTTTTTAAAGAAATTATTTAGATATCAAAGTCTCATTTCAGATGCCCAGCACAATCTGGTACTGTAGAAAAATTTGAGGTAAATAAAAATTTCATTAAAGTCACCTTTTCTCCTGCGACGAAATTTCATTTCAGAATTTTATTACAAATTTTCGCAAATTATTCTTTGTAGCATAGGGGCAGATAATCGTGTATTTTGAGTGCAAAAGGTTTTTCTTGAACAAAATCCTCAAAGGATTTTTTTTGATTTCCAATGATTTTCTGTCGTTTCCTTTGGTTTTGAAGGATTTTCTTTGCCAATTTCTGAGGATTTTCTAGCTCTTTCACACTATTTTTAAGGATTTTCTTTTGATTTTCAAGGATTTTCTTGCAATTCAATTTTTTGAGGATTTTCAATGAATTTGTGGATTTTCTTAACAAAGTGCAAAAGGATTTTCTACGTTCATCTGCCTCTATAGGCATAAATGACCATTTTCGAAAAAACATTCTGGAAATATCGTACAATAATTATACTACAGCAGATTTCGTGTCAAAATTGTTTTCACCGCACACACACATGTTGCTTTCGTTCCAAAAACCGTTTTCACCTCATCTATGTATACGTGGTGAAAACGATTTTCGAAACGACATCTGACACAGTCCGAGCTCTAAAAAGCTACACCCAATTCGCTGCAAACCACGCCAACAACCTTACCGGTTTGTCCGGATTTGCCGACGACGTGGCACTGACTGCCTATACAGAATCAGCAGCAATTTGAAAGCTGCTCAAAATTAGCCTAGCCATCAATCCCGACAAAACCAACGTCATAAACATTCAGAATGGAAAACTAAAAGAGCTACCCTTGATCTTGTCTAACGGCAGCGAATTGGCGAGCCTGCAACAGAATGAGGGGATCAAATATCTGGGCTGTTCTTTCAAGTCGGAATTGGTATTCGACGATACCTGCGTTGCTGAGCTGAACAAAAATTTGGACACACTGTCAGCATCACCATTGTTGAAGCCCGACCAAAAATTAAACGTGATAAATCCAACGTTGGTATACCCATTTCAGGCGGCACCCCTCAATAAAATCCCGGCTTACATAACTGATGGTTCAGACGTTATGAATCGAAAAACAGGTTTACCGCAACGCTCAAATGATGACATCAAGGAAGCTCCGAGGCCTCGGCTTATTTCGGGCAGCATGGGAAGTTCACTTAGAGCACATCGCATTGGCGTTCCAATCTGTATCGAACTGCACGGAAGAAATGGCCTCATGCACCAAAGCACTGAATATATCCGGCAGCACATCAAAAGCTATCAGAGCAAATCTTCGCCATGATGCATTCGTTAAATGGAGTAACGTGAAATACCAAGACATTGGCGTCATACACTTTGAAGCTCATACACCAAGCAACGCTTTTGTGTATAACAAAAATTCCCTCTCGCGAGCCCTCTCGTCGTCGGAATAGGTGGCAGCCATCAAACTGAGTACCAACTACGCTAACTTGAATGGAGTTCCCGGAGTCGATACAACTTCCAACCTCTGTCGCAAATGCGGCAGGGAGACAGAAACAAAACCAAATGTAACTGAAAGTTGCCCATCGAATAATGCCTTGATCACCGCTCGCCACCATAGCGTTAAACACTTCGGTTCGCTACGAAACAAACAATATGAACCAGGACGACGAAATTCGACTAGAAAAATCGTCGATCTACGACAAATGTAACTTTCTACGAAGAAAAATACTCGGTATGAGGAAATGATAAACTTTGGGGTTGTTTTTTGGTAGTAGAAGCACCTTCGGGAAAGTGTGATAGATTTTTTTGAGACATTTAAGCTAGAGATCAATAAGCTCAAGGAGTTGTTCGAATTAATTTTAGTAAAGACGATTCATATTATTAATCAACATATTTACTTTTATTTATCAAAATTGTTTTATTGCTTGGAAGCGGCCAAATTAGTTGACGAGGCAACGAAGGAAAATGCATTACGCGACAAAGGTGCACTGAAGAGACGTAAACGTCCCAATCAGCCTACTTTGTTCGTCGAATTAAAATTCATTACTTTACGTAATGCATTTCCCTTCGTTTCCTCGTCAACGAGTTTGGCCGCTTCCAAGAAATAAAACAATTTTGATAAATTTATGTTTATTGGCCAAGCTATACAACAATTTAATAAACATATTTATGATTAACTCTTGTTGTGATAAATTCTAAATTTAAATCTTCAACCGACTGTGATATCAGAATGACGATTGTCTTAAGTGATAGATGGATACGCTGTGTTTTCTTAAGCAACCTTTGTTTACAAGGGCAGCTCCTTTTATTTGTATTGTTTTTATGTAAATAAATGTTTTCTTCAGCCTAACGTGTTTTTGGAAAGTTGATTTTAGACGTATGTACAGCTAGCTTTACACGCAAAGGATAGGAATTAGAAAAAAAAGTTGGAAAACCCTGGAAATTAAATGGTGAAAGGAAAGAGAGAAGAGGACAAAAACGAAGAAAAATGCAATGTCGGCAAGTTTGCAGAGTATTCTTTACCATATACAGTAACTTTTTCCGTTATGCTTTTTGTCTATGCATTATAAAAAGTAATGAATGAAAAGCATAAATATATAGCGCCGCAGGCATGTATGATGAACCGACGAATTTGAGGGCGGGAGGGATATAGTCCAATCCAGGTTGGGAGTTTGATGTGTAATTGAATGGTTTCCTTATTCGCAAATCTACAGACGTCGCCGTACCGCTTTTTATACAAATGGAAAATTCCACTCAAAAGTTGAAAATAAAAAATTGGATCACCTGGGAACCACGTTTTCCGGTTAAGCAGTTGGTCTCACAATATTTTTTTGTATGAGAGACTTATAGATAAGGTTTTTCCTGAAAAATGTTTCATATATCACAACTCTCGCACCTTTGTATGTACGCTTCAGGGAGTTGACACGGTTCCCAGCACATATACAAAATTCATTGCATGGAATTGCCCAAATATAAAGAGAAAACTCTCAATTCGAATTTCATATTGTTTTGAGCCTGTAAAACCTTTGTAAAACTTATGCTCATGACTCGGTTTATCAACATTTTTTTTAAATTTTGTTGTCTTTGTCATCTCTGCTATAACTTAACAAATCAACAGAAATAAAACAATTGAAATCTGCAACGTATTTCGATCATAATAAAACGTTTTATGACAAATGCAGACAAGTTAAGATCAAATCAAGGTTACCCAAACATTTTCGGTCTGTAATATGCGACTGTGGTATATTTTATCTATTGGCCATGAGGTTAATTAAAAATTAAGGTCAAAATTTAACCGATTGCTAAGGTCAATAATTTGAATGCTTTAATTTAAAATTCAATAGCAAATGTAGACTTATCGAATTACCTGAATTACTTCAAGATTTATTGACTAAATTCCTAAATTGATGCGTAAACCCGTGCAAAATACGTTAGTTTAGTTGGAAGATTATTTATTCTCACATTATGAAATTCAGTAAACCAGAAGAATAAGCTTAGTGGTTTTGCCTCTACGTGTATAGTCCTACAGATTTCGATTGGTGGGTTTTATTTTTAGAAATCTTAGTAAACAATAACTGAAATCCCATTTTTCAAATATGGTTCCATGAAAAAAAAGACTTAGTCGATTTCAGAATTCCGTAGGTAGTCGCCTTAGCAGATTAATTAGTCTATGGACTCAGATGTTTTTTACTTGACAGCTTCAGCGACAATTCTTTGGAACCATATAGGGCGCGGTCACCGCGCCTATGCGTTTATCTGTATAAACATGTGACAGATGGCAATCGCAGACTACTTTCGGGTGTAAAAATAACAAAGTTTCGACGGTTTCTTTGAAACAGGATACTTTTTTAGTCTCGACTGTATAAATATAATTGGCTGTGATTCTACCCTACCTGCTCTTTGTCATTTATTTGTGGCATCCTGATATATCGTGAATTACATATTCTGAACGGGTCACGTTGTTTATGTTTACACCCGACCTTTGAATCAAAATTATGAGAGAGAGTGAGAGTGAGAGAGAGAGTGTAGTTAAAATTTGTGTACTAGAAATTCTAAAAATTCTACTGTTTTCCGAGATATTCGATTTTTCTTATCAAAAATTTTTAAAATTGTTCTATTTTGTTGTTGTGTGTCTAACACCACTAACATCAATATCATTATCGAGAAACCGAGCAACTTAAAGATATTCAAACGTTATAGCAAAATTGAGAATTATTGTCAACGTCGAATCCATATGTTTCATTTTCATACGTTTCAGCTACCACGCAAGCAATGTTTCAGTTATCACGCAAGCCAACATTTTGACTTTTATCTATAATATTGCCATTTAAATCGGTTATGAAACAAACAAGGTTCATTTTGTTGTTGTTGTTGAAGTTTTAAGAACATGTTAGTTTCAGCACAAATGTTACTATTTCCCGTAACTCCCATTACTTTTCAGACTTTCTATAGCAGGTCCCAATATAATCATACACAATCAAATTGATGTCGATTTCATCAATAATATGCTATCGTAAGCAGTGTATGTGGTATTGGAAGTGATTTTATTTAATCGATTCTGCAAATCCAGTTTCGCAGGTAGAATTTTTAAAAGAATTTAAATCATAAGAGTTACAGTTACAGTTATCATATGGTCAAGTTTTAAACTCTTTACCATGGCACTTGCAAACTGAACGTGAGAACTGAACGTCAACACAAACACCTAAAATAAAAATGGACATCGGGATAGAGGTCGTCCACAAAAAACGCATGCTTATTGTCCGATAAAGTTCACTGGTTATGATTTCAACCCCGACGGCAGAGCTAGAGATTTTATGATCGCTATGTCCCATTGGTATGTTCGTCAAACAACAACTGGATAGCGGTATGTAGAAATGAGGGACATCCGAGTATTTTAGTTGACCTGTTCGGAAGATTTAGTAAAACGGAAATGCCGAGTGACCACATGAATATCATCTTTTGGTTCGACAAGGGCTTTGACACTGTGACGCAAAAGGGGAACATAGTGGTATTCACAGACTAAATCAAAGGAAGAAACGGGACCAGGAACATACTGCGAAAAATTAGAACTTAGCGTTTCGATTTCGCTGGGAATCTCTGTGAATCTCAGCGAAATCAGTTCTTGAAGAAAGAGATGGCATAGGAACCTTATCAGAGAAGAATCATGCGCCCCTGCCCTAAAGGCCACTTTCCTAAATTGAAATGAAGTAAAGTTTTGCTTGTTAGGGTTTCCCATTTGCCAACATGGCTTCCTATTGAAAACTTACAAGCAAGTCAGGCCGGAAAAATGAACTCAAAATGTAATCACCCGGAGTGTCAAAATCCTAACCGTCGAAACCTATCGGCTAGCAACATAGTGAGTTTCATTAAGTTTGAAGTGAATCGATCCAATTGTGATCGGTACTAAATCTTGCCAATTTATCGTTTTATGCGGGTAGATTTTAATGGCGAATGAGATGGCCACGTGCGTTTTTCCTACTTGCAATCAGTTGCATTGTATACAACTTTTCCTTTTATTTATTTTTCCATTAACTTCGAAGCATTTAGTCCAATGAATACTTTAAAGGAGGGGTATGTTGGAAACCTAACGTAACGTAAATGATGACATCGCCGCAATTGTATTTACTCATTTATACCATACGTATACTATAAATATTGTCCATTGTTATCTGTAACTGACCTACGATTTCTACTTTGTGCAGTAAACATTGGCTGCACAGCCGAATTATATTGTATTATATTTGTCTAAAATAAACGGTTCTTTATATTTACTCCGCAAGAGCACGCACTTCTAAGATTGTGTCCAAATTCCATCATCATTTGACATTTGCATTGACAAATCGTGAAGCTATAAAATCCTAGAATTGGGTGAAATGACAGGTGCTGAGATCTTTTAGTAGAATTTTATGTGAGCCATACCAATGTTTCTATATTTTTTATAAAGCAAGCATTTAAAAACACCGACTTTTCAAAGTTAACCGAAATATAATGAATACTGAAGAGACATTTTCGAATACTTTGGAGGGTGTGGTATGATAAAATGACTATAAAACGAAAGTCCCATTACATAGTTCTTCTTTAAGTGGCGTATCATTTTCATGCAGAGTTTGTATAAAAAAGGACATTATCTGAAAGAGGGGGGGATGTCTAAAAGAAATTCTTTAAAATTACTTTTAAAATTTGAGTTCAAAAGTTGAGACAAATAGAATTGGTAAAAACGGACTGGAAACTACCTTGTGTAGTGGAAAAAAACGTTGCAGCCTCAAGAATGTTCAAATGGAAGCCCCAGTTAACATACCCTTGGCTATGCTGACTATTTACAACGCAGTACTAGAAAAGCGGTCAAAAGAAGAAAAGCAAATTTTTCCGAAAAACGTTTTTAAGTAAGGAAAATATTAGTCTCGGGACTAATGAATTAATCATATACATACAACACAACATAAATGGAATACTTTACTGAGCGTCTAACTATCTATTGATCAAACAGTGGAATTCTGAGAAAATATGTGATTAAAAGTTAAAGTTTCTATTTATTTAACGCTGAATGTAAGATTAAGTAGTTTAGAGTAATTTTAAATAAACAGAAAGTCAAAACACGAGATTAGGCAAATAACGCTTTCAAAATGATAAATGTTATCACTATTTCCTGAATGGAATCTACCTTTTTAGACCCGGAAAGGGGTCTTATGCGTTTACACGACGTTTGTAACCACCCCAATTTCGACCTGGGAGTAGGTGGGGAGCATCGATCCTGTTGCTTAGATGACGAATCAACAATAAAAACGTTGTCCGTCCGTCCGTCTGTCGCCGCGATAACTTGAGCAAAACTCAACCAATTTTCAAAAACTTTTTTTTTCCTGAAAGGTAATCGAAATATCTTTTATGGGATTGAATCTGGGAACTGTCGGCCCAAGGGCCGCCGAGCTATGGCTGTTTAAGTGGTTTTTGGTCTTTTGTACATAACTCGAGTAAATCTTTTCCGATTTTTATAGATTTTGTTTTGTTTGAAATATCTGGGCATGGCCGACAATTTATGGAAGAAACGTTTTTATATTTGAGTCCTTGGACTTAGCTAGGGTACTAAAAACGAGTCTCTGCTAGGGCTCCATGTGGTTTTTGCACATAACTCGAGTAAATCGTTTCCGATTCGCCTGCGCTCGCGCCTGATTTAAAATGGACAACTATTGCTACAACAATATTTTACATTATTTGGTTGGTTCCACGGCGTATGGAGGAACACGAGTGATCTTTGTCTGGTTGTTTAAAACGCACTTCCTGTCCAGTATTATTCATTCAGGCAGGCTAAAACCAATAGTCTCACGCAAGTGGGAAACACACTAAAGACGTACTGACAATTTGACTGAGAACTTTTTCAGGTTGGGGAGCTGATATTTTTGTTTTTATTTTTCATTAAATTTATTTATTTATTTATTTTATTTATTAATTTATTTATTTTGAAAATAAATTTAATGAAAAATAAAAACAAAAATATCAGCTCCCGAATCTGAAAAAGTTCTCAGTCAAATTGTCAGTACGTCTTTAGTGTGTTTCCCACTTGCGTGAGACTATTGGTTTTAGCCTGCCTGAATGAATAATACTGGACAGGAAGTGCGTTTTAAACAACCAGACAAAGATCACTCGTGTTTCTCCATACGCCGTGGAACCAACCAAATAATGTAAAATATTGTTGTAGCAATAGTTGTCCATTTTAAATCAGGCGCGAGTGCAGCGAGCGCAGGCGAAGCCTCTTTACGCGATTGGCGTTGGAAGTCTTATTTGCTTTTAATCCGATGTTCTTTGAATTTGCTTATTTAAAAAACGCATGTATCACAAATCGCTGGAAATAAAGTTTCGGAAAATTCGAGGAACCAAAATAACGTCCTTATGTCCAAAAAAGTTAATAAAACGCGGAGATTCGAAAAACGAAAAATTGAAAAATGTCTATGTCACGTTATCCCTAAAGTAGCCACCGTTTCGTCCCGCTGGTTGTGAGGATAACGAAAGTTACATTTTTATATTTCCCGTGAAACATAAAAAGAACACGAATCGATGGGGGAGCTCGTCAGGGACGACATCGATTGCTCATCCTAAAAACCGTGTGCGTTCTACGGTAAAGAGGAATGATTGTAATCAAAAATGGATAACAGAATGAAGCAAAAACCAACGCAACCGAACGAAAAAAAAAAAAAAAAAATTTAAGGGTTTGGAGAGGTTTTTGCGCCGTTGCTTCGGACGGGTTTTTCAATATTGCCTTTTCGGGAATTTCCAATTCAATTTAATGTAGACGTAATTTCGTGTTTTACTCGGTACAAATCGCCAAAAAAGGTTAAATACGGTACCGATCTTATTGTCTTACTTTCAAAACCAGCCACAAATTAAGTAAGATATATTCAACATATGAAAAAATGTTATTGCCTCCGACCCAAGACGTTTGCCTGGATATTTTGAAAACGTTGCAAAAAAGTTACATAATCCATTATTTGCAAAATTAGTTGGACGAAAAAAAAACGTTTCCACTACATATCGACTACTATAGAAAATAACATTTACAATTCGTAAGATTGTCTTTCTTTCCATTTAAAAAGGTTTCGCGGGTGTGACAGTTCGCAATGGTAACATTAGCTACATTGTTATAGATCTCTCCCCCCCCCCCCCCATCGGATTGGGTTGATACACAACTTTTTTACATGTGGCGGAGACGAAAATGAGGGCGTCCTTTGGATTTTTTTAGGGACCTTGCCCCTTTGCATGTGCACCTGTTTTCCAAAACAGGTACACAAATTACTATTACTCCATATATTTCTCACCTATTTAAAATGTGTATGTGTGTGTTTTGAATCACAAGTTACTATTGGACGAATTTACAATCAACGACATTCAATCAAGTTCATTATTCCCTCGAACAATATTAATTACAATATTCCAACGGTTGTTTGTAAACCGACACATTTGTTGTTACTGTGTTTTACAAATTTCTGAATTTTGCATGCAAAAATATGGCAATAAAAACAAGAAATCATGGTTTTCCCATTTCCGTTTTGTTTCGCCACTCAATTCGTTGTCGATGTTACCAAATCTAACAATTTTAAAAATTAAAAGCGATGTCTAAAGACCAAGGAGAAATGTAAAAGACAAGAAAACGACGGTGCAATGAACAATTTTTATAGAAAGTGACATCCGATCATCAACAAAAATTGTAATAAATAAAATAATAAAAATTATTACTCACGAAACTGTCGCAGATGATTTTTTAAAGTTCACCGATAAAGACCTGCATTGATGACAATGGCTTTCGAAACACTGATAGTATCCTTTCAGTTATTTTTTTTTTCAGATTAACTTTTACACTGAATTTAATTGATTAATCAAATTTTTATGGGAAAATATTGGCATTAGAAATTATTTAATACATTCATATGTATAAATTATCATATTTCACATTTTTCATTTTCAACTATGCATCATTTATTTGTGTATCCACCTACCTATGCTATGTAGACCTCTGCTTACAATTAGCACAAATACCAAACATAAATAAATAAATTATTTTGTATACAAAAGCAATGCTTCTTTTTGTTACTCTTTTGATTAACATATCACAGAAAACTTTATTTTTTTTTATTATTGTTGTTGTTACATTACAATTTAGCTTTACAGGGGTGTAATTTGGTACTTATTTTGTTCTCTTATAGAATTTGTTTTGGAATTTCTATGTACTTAAAAACTTCTAAGAATTATGACTTTTAGTTTTACGATATTACGATAGTATTTATTTTGTTCTGCGTATTCGTGCACCCGTGGCTTAGATTGTCGTGAATCAGCAATAAATCATCACATTTTTTTTCACGTCACGTTCGATTGGTGGTATCACAAATATAAACATACTTTTTGTTGGTTAAAAAAAAATACAAATATTTTGAAAATAAAATTTTCTATTTGCATAATGGAAAATTTCGCCACATGTACACCTTCCACTTGTTTTATTTTTTATTATTTATCCATGTATCGAACGATCTATAAGTATGCATATAACATACAACTTAGACGACGGACGTCTATAATTTCTTTTCTTGCAACATTTCACTTCTCCTTCTTAATGGTATTTTTTTTAACTCTTCCACGTTGTTTATTGAAGCTTAATTTGTTCAAATTCGAAAACTCAAAGAAGCTATAGTAAAACTATTGAACAATGAAACGTTGGTACTGCCACTCGAAGGATTATCCTTAGTTTTTGGCTTATAATATAGAAATACACAAATGCTGAACTATACCGAACAACTCAGTCAACACAAAAAAGCTCGCCAAAATCAATATGAGTTTTCTTTTGAAATGATTTCTTCTTATAGATGTAATCGAAACATAGGTAAGTGATTTGTTTGTGTTCACAAAAGTATAAACAATTGACTTTGAAACGAAATATTCAACTTTATTATTTCATTTAGTACACTTATTATCTCATGAACTTAATTCACTTGTTCGAATCAAACAAATATCACATACCAAAACGTTCCGAATCAGAAAAAACGTGTATATTCAACTTGTGAATTCATTGAAGGTTTACAAAACACTATAGTCAATTCATAGTCATACATCGGACGACTGGATTTTCAACTTAAACTTTTTCAATGAGAAATCTCATATCCCATTCCCCATCAAAAACCATTTGGCTTGTTATTATTTATGTATATTAAACATAAGAAGCGATAATAAAAATATACCGATGCATTGAATAAGACAACATGAGATTGTATTTTGTAATTTACACTCTTATGTGAAAGAAGTTGATGATGGTCGTATGTACACATACCTATATTTTTAATATTGTGCTTGAATTATAAGGAACGGTTCAATAAATTATGTGTTGGAAAACAAAGAGGAAGTTTTTTTTGCAAAAAAACCGGGCGGTGAAAAAAGTCAATAGTTTTGATGATTATGTTATGTGATGTGTATTTTGTTAGGTTTATACACCTTACGCTGCGTAATTATCACCTGATCTTGATGGTATGGCATGGCATGTTTATGAGGAAAGCCGAAAATAAAATTAGGGAAATACATTCACTGAAATCTTTATTTCATTGAGTGAAACGTATTATGAGAGGATCCATTCCAACGTCATTGTCAACGTTACAAACATCCTCAGATGCGATTAGCAGTAAAAAATGAGCATGAAGCGGGTGCTCACTTTAATATAAGACTCATCCATTATAATTCATCGTTTTTGCCTATTAAGAAACGATCGATTTGTAGTCGGCCATACAACACAGTCCAATGTAATCGTTATTGGCGAAATAACAAGCTGAAAATTAAAAAGCGATCTATAAAATATAGACGAAATTTAAAAAACCCACATAATCGGTGTAAGAGGATGTAAATTTTTTTACTAGAGTGTATTGGTGTCAAGTTATGAACAATGTGGAATGAATGTGACTTAAAGCTTATGCCAAGTTTGCACCAACACTCTCTCGCGCATATGGTAAAACATTATCCGATGAAGTATATAGTTCGATGTGTACTCACAGGGTAAGAGGCCCACCAGAAAACCGTGATCATGCTTGTGAGTAATCGCGAAAAACCTGAGTAGATTGTTACAGGCCCGTGGCCAGGAATAACTGCCCATATAGCACAAATGACATACATTTGAAATAGGTGGAAACTGCGCCGCGCCGCAGAAACACAGATAACAATTGACCTCACGAAATGTACATAAAGTGCCATCGGAATATGTGCTGATCCCATTTAATATGCTCCAGTTCCAGGACATTTAATGTATATTGAAAAGCGCCTTACCGTTACATCTTTTCTTTGGAACGTGAAGTGTATTTAATGTACATTAAATTTGAATCGGACATGTAGTACATCTAATGTACATTTAAAACACTTTGAATACACAGATAATGTACCGTTAATGTACTTTTTGGTGTGAAATAATAGCACATTTCATGTACATATAATGTTATGTAAGAAAAGAAAGGAAAATTTACTTTAGTTTTCCGACTTTTGTATTTCGGTTTTTCTTATTCTGATGATCGCTACGTCCTCCATCTACATTTTTTTATGCCAAGTGTTACGTCTCTGACGTAACGGCTCCCTGTCGCCAAACGGCATATCGGAACGGGTGAAACAAGTCATATTGGTCGGGCAGACGGCACGATTTATCAGTTCGCCCTAACAGAGACACTGGAACGACACCACCACCACATCACACATAGCATACAATTGTTCATTATCATTGTAATAAAGCGTTTAGTTAAATGTATGCATTCGGTTTGATAGTGTCCGCGGCTTATTCACCAAGCTCTCATTTTTTTATTAGAAAAATTTCTGCTATTTGCGGGGCTTGAACCAAAGACGCTCGGGATTATGAGTCGACTGCTTTACTGTTGGTGTGTTAAATTTGTATAAAGTGTTAAATTACATAAAGTACATTAAATGTACTTTTTTTGTAATGAGAGAAAAAGTTTTGGAAGATATTCTAGTAAATGAAAATTAAACAAACTCCACAGAGTGTTATTTAAATTTATTTGATCGAACACACTGTAGCGGTTGTACATTTACAAAAACGTTTTATATCCTTGCACACGTTGATGCTGCATTCAAATTATTGTATCATCTTCATTGTTTAATTGTTATTTGAAATTGACTTTATACGAAACAATAAAAAATCTATTCCCCGTTAGCTTTTTTCTTTGAACACATTTTTCTTTTTTTCTTTTAAAATTCGATACTTTTTTTAATGTTACCCAGTCCATTCACAGACTAAAAATATAAATTTTTGAACAAACAAGATGAGTATTTTATCTGCCTAGAACGATAATCTCGCTTTTTTCTCCCTAGGGCAAAATTGTTTTTCTCGATATATCTTTTCTCGGCAGATAAAATAGCATATGCACCGCTGTCCAGGATGGTTTATTTTGACGATTTGGATTATTTTTCACGCCTAACCTACAAATCGTCAAAATAGAGCATCCTGGACAGCGGTGCATAATCTACTATTTCGAAGAACATAATCTAAAAATGTACTTGTAATCTAGTGCAATTATTTCGAACTTTAATGGCACAAAAAATGTGCCTTTTATTTACGTCGAAAAATGTACTACATCACAAGCACAAGTGTAGACCTTATCACGCGCATAAAATGTGCGAAAAATGTACGAGTTTTAGTAGCACAAAAAATGTTACGAAAACAGGGTTTGTTTGAAATAAACTCTCTAATTTTAAATTATGCCTTTATTTTTATTCATTAACCAACCGGTTTGAACAACTATGTTCCTGAAACCGGTTGGTTAATGAATAAAAATAAAGGCATAATTGGAGAGTTTATTTCAAACAAACCCTGATTTCGTAATATTTACGTGTGCCGTATTCTGCGTATCAATTAATTAATAATTTGTTAATTGAATTATTTTTACAAAAAATGTACTTTTTATGTACATCGAAGTATGTACCACTTTACAGGCACATTTTTTGTACATTTTATGTACATATTCTCAACAACATTGAATTTCACATTTAATGTACATTCAGTGGGCAACCACATTAAAAACTGTGATCTGTGTTATCTGGGAAACGGAGCAAAATTTGTTTACAAAATTTTTTTACAGAAATAAACAACAATTAGTTGAACAATTGAATCATCATATTTTATGGGAAATCGCAAGCGGAGCGAGCGAAAAATTTTCTTGACTCCATTTCGAAAATTTAGTATTATTCATGGTGTTTCCATCTTTCCAAAATAATATCACAACTTATTTTCACTTGAAAATATCTTCTTCTTGGTTCAGATTATAACTCATAAAATGTGGTGAAGTTCCCCTACGCCTAAAATGCATACAGCAATGGACTTTTAAAAACAAGCTTATGCATAACATAAAATGTCAAATTTATTTTGCTTTTCCGGCGCCCATATTTTCCCGAAATCGTACGCACTATTTATATAGAAAATTTCCTAAATTTTAGCCGCAGGTTTTGTTAGTGTCTAGCATACAGTTTCTGTTATAGCGCCGCAGACAAAAAATTTTTTGAGAAAAATGAGAGAAAAATAAAATCGGACCTGGGCCAAGTAGATACGGGGCACACACAGTTTGTTAATTAATTGATGTAGATAAGCCTGGAAACAGGGAACAAAATGTTTAAAAAAAATGGCAAATTTTGGTTGAACACATCGACACGCACCACTGAACGTATTGAACATCTTTTCCGTTAGTGTAGAGGCATTAGCTTTTCAATATCACTCCAATTATCATGACAGAGTTTAGATGGCGAAGTAATTAATAAATCAAGCGTACATAGCACTTTTGTTCCAAAGTAATGAAAAAGTCAATGTTTAGACCTGTATGAAGAACGAAGTTCTTCGAAAAGGGGTCTTATGCGTTTACCACGACGTTTGTAACCAGTCGAATTTCGACCCGGGAGTAAGGGGGGAGCACCGATCATGGTACTTAGATGACGAATCAGCAATAAAAAAAAATGTCCGTCCGACACGATAACTCGAGTAAAACTCAACCGATTTTCAAAAACTTTTTTTTCCCTAAAAGGTAATCGAAAAATCTTTTGTGTGATTGAATCTGGGCACTGTCGGCCCAAGGACCACCGAGCTAGGGACATTTAATTGATTTTTGGTCTTTTGTACATAACTCGAGTAAATATTTTCTGATTTTCAAAATTTCCTTTTTGTTCAAAAGACCTGGGCATAGCCGAACAATTTATAGAACAAACTTTTTTGAATGTGAGTCCTTGGACTTACCTAGAGCACTAAAATCGAGTCTCTGCTAGGGCTCTATGTGTTTTTTATCCATAACTCGGGCAAATCTTTTCCGATTTTCATAAATGTTCTTTTGTTTGAAAGACCCGTTTTAGTACACCTCTATATTTCAGACCCCAAGGTAGGACAAAGTTTTTATTGTGTCGCACACATAGGACAAATTGGGGACAAATTACTTATGTAGATAAAATAAAAATCTGGGTCTGGGACTACACATTTGTAGCAGCACCATTAGATTGGAAATTTGTTCCTAACTAAAAACAGTTTGGCATGTTTCATAGCAGTCATATTCATAAACATGATGTTCGAACAACACAGTAAATGTTCTCCGATTTTCAAAAGTTGTTTTAGTCGAAAGGTTTAGGAATACCGAACAATTTACGGGAGACATTTTTTTTTTTTGGGAGACGTGTTTTTTCTACATAAATCGGGTAAATTCCTTTCGATTTTCATGAATCTATTTTTCCTGAAAGATAATCGAAAAATTGATTATGGAATTGAATTTGGAAGTTTCGTAGTGGTTTTTTGAAGGTTCATGAAACTTTTTCACTTATATCTCTGCGAAATTAAAACTGAAATTGCTCTACAATGTTTTGAATGAAAGATATGGACTTTCAATAGTCATAAAAAAAATTGTTTAGTGATTCGGGCTGTAGGGTACTTTGTGTGGGTCCAACTCACGCTGCGCGACCCTAGCCGATATTTGGTGGTTTTTCTTGAGTATTCCTTTGATAATGAGATTTTTTGAGCAGTTTTGTAGAGTAACAAAAGATAAACTTTTTGTCCATGCAAGTTAGTTTCCGAGTCCCCTCCTTATGGCCATAGGTCGTAAGTATGGATCATCACAGTGGGGAAAACGGCTATCTTTGTGTTCATAAATCTAGTACTGCTGAAACATTTTTGACATACGTTCTATAATTTTGCTGTGATTACTCTACAGTAATAACAGATTACTGGAAAAGTATGAAAAAAATTTGACATTTTAAAAATTCAAGAATTTCACTCCGGTTCTGACGAACTTCTCCATATATTGGTATGGTTAAAAATTACCATAAAGTTGTACTAAATCACCTTTCCCACCTATTTCTAACGTTGTTGCCACTTTGATTGTGTAGGTAATGATAAGCTAAAGAGCAGAAAAAGGTATTAAGAATTGAAGTTATAATTTTTTTCATTTTTGAATTCTTACAGATTGACATTCAATATATAGAGAAATTCGTTAAAACTGGAGTGAGATTCTTGAATTTTCAAAATGTCAAATTTTTTTCATAATTTTCCAGTAATCTGTCATTACTATGGAGTAATTACAGCAAAATTTTAGAACTTATGTCAAAATTGTTTCAGCAGTACTAGATTTATGAACACTAAGATAGCCGTTTTACCCACTGTTAACCGCTTCTAACTGCTTTAGGTCGGTTCTAAGACCGGCTCTAGTTATCTTCATCATCATCAAACTCTATAGACCCTTCATACCTTTCGTTGTGGGATTTTTACGTTGCAACCCTGTGATCATTGACCCCCCTCCTCCCTCCATACCCTACTATCTGCCAAGCAGATGGTTTGTTCGCTTAGTAAAAGTCCCCTTAATTCTAAATCTGATTTAATTGAGTCAATAAACCTTCTCCTAGGGCGAACACCCTATATCCACCGAATATCCTCTTTGGGAGCCTGCTACCATCTCAGACGACTAACCCTTCTCGCCTCTTCAACCGACGTAACTGCCCTAGTACAAAAAAACATTTGTTGAAAATTTGTTTGAGAAAAAACATTTTTTAACTTTTTTTGAAATGTTTTTTTTTAATCTAAAGCGTTTCGTAGAGATTTTCCGTTTCTTTGGAGGGCTTTTCAGTATCGGCCTTTCGGCGATTTTCAATCCAATTTATGGTAGACTTGATTTCATACACTTAAGAGTTATGCATTGTTTACTTAGATATTTCGAGTCTTTTCGCAACATTTATTCTGATGTGTACGGGTTCTTTGCATATGTTTTTCATTAGTAGCTACGGCCATATCAATGAAGAACTTACTTTGGAGTGAATTGTGGTCAGTATCGCTGAATTCCCATTATTGTATTTATTTATTTGTTTTATACAGAAGCGAAGACTTTTAATAAGAACCTCATTGTAATTTCTTTTGGTAGCTGCGCGAGTGAAACAGGTGCTAGTCTCCTACACAAATCTTCTCACGCCTTGCTTTGGAATCACGATTCTAAGTTTTCGTCCGTTTATTATGATTGCATTTCTTGACATATCTATTTACAGTCAAAGTTGACTATTGTGTCATTACGGCAAACTGCCCCAAATAAAGAAATAAATATTTTACAAATCGTTTGATTTAGATCAAAAATAAAAGAAGTTTTTATAAACAGAGCAAATAAAATTCATCCAATAAATAATTTTTGTTTTGTTTTCTTTTCCTATAATTAATAAATTGGATGATCTCAACCTGTTGACGTTTGGTATGTTGGAAAGAAGGGTACATGTTTCGTCCAATTATATCTGTAAAATAATTGAATTGTTACAAATAGGTACTCATTTCATAGTTTCACATTTCATCTCACTTGCGAATAAATGCCATTCCAAATGGGAAGTCATAAATAGAAGGTTTATCATTGCCTGATTGATCGCTTTTCAGCGCCATTTCTCGTTCCCATGAATCGAGTCCTCTTTCAGCTCGACTACCTGGAATTACATTATCCAGGAGGCATCCTAATACACCTCCAACCAAAATTGTTGTTCCTAACAACACTGATAGCGTTCCTGGTAGAAAATTGAATTAAATTTTTTTTTCATAAAGTTTACGCATGACCTTACCATCTAACTCTTTAATTCCCGTTTTGATTGCGTCTGGATGTTCTTGCATCCATTGACATAGAACAAGAGGAAAAAATATCGATACACCCACAATATAAAGATTTCTAGATGATCGTAAATCAACGTATTGCAGAGCAGACAAACCTATAACAAGAAAAGAAAATTAGTTTGATGAAATCCTCTTTTCCAATAAATTGTATGCAGATACCAAAAGCCGTTATCATTCCGAACATAACGCAGAAAATTCCTCCAACGACTGGATCGGGAATCATAATGAATATTGCACCAAATTTACTAATAACACCCTGAATCACCATTATTAGAGCAGCCCACTGAATGACGCGTCGGCTTCCTATCTTTAAAATCCAAATTAATTTGTTTCTAGTGTAATTCATAATAAAAATACTTTTGTTACACCAATAGCCCCAACATTTTCACCGAACGTGTTTGTTCCGTTGCCCGATCCCCACAACCCTGCCAAAACTGTTCCAAGTCCTTCTGTTCCTATTCCTCTATTAATTGCATGTAACGGTGGCGGCGGCGCATTACACATTTGTGCGGTAACTGGATAGTAACTTATTGATTCAACGGTACACGCTAATACTCCAGCAAGCATTCCCAGCACGCCTGAAAATAATATTTCTGTCTGTCGTGTGTCTATCGAAAACTTATTTTTCTAATCGGATTGTAATTCATATATATAAACACTTAGAGCTTCTTTAAAGTGCCATAAACTTTGAAGCAAAAATATTTTTTCAAATTAGCATAAAATACAATAACATAACAACGAGGTGAAGGAGTTATTTTACGAGAAACTGGTGGATGCATATGATGGAGCACCGAAACGAGACATTAAAATTGTGCTTTTTAAGATTTTAATGCTAAGATAGGCCGCGAAGTTTTTTATCGTCCCACAATCGGTAAACATAGCCTTCACGAAACACGAAAACAAAACGACAATTAAACGCGGGTGGTTTTTGCAGCAAAAAAAAAAAAATGTGTCAATGTGTGGGGTGTCAAATGGTGTGTTAAGCGTAATATAGTACTCCTTTATGTACCTTAGCCTCTGTCCACCTACTCCTACATCCTATCCTACCCGTGGTGACACCTGTTATAGTGAGCAACCCGCATGAACGATCAGGTAACCAACCCTGGTGTAGTAGTGTGGGTCACTTAGCATAAGGATGAGGGGGGGCCTTCGGGTAGTACCTAAACGGCACGTATAGGGAGGGCCGAAGGCAGCTAGGCGCTATCAAGATGGGATGGCGACCTAGTATGGTGGCGGATGATCTCAACAGCAAGAGACAACGGCAGCATACACAGCCCTAGTCAGATGGGCTACCATCACCACCTGGTGACTTCCCTACGGGTCATCGGGAGAAGGAAAGTAGGTTGGGCGCTTGGCTAACTCCCAGACACCGTAAACACAGTCTTGTTATGAATTCCCCAACACAGCCTCGGATCGGACAGGATAAACGGCAACGACTCAAGCATCGGAAAAAGGACAACGATTTACAATTAGGAACATGGAATGTAAGATCTTTGTTGCGGCCAGGAGGATTGAGATCTCTTACAAGTGCGCTAAGAGCGGCAAAAATTGACATAACAGCTGTGCAAGAAACGAGATGGCCTGGAAAGGACACCATGACCAGTAGCGACTATAAGGTCTACTATAGTGGGAAGAGTAACGACAGTCCAAGAGAGCATGGAACAGGCTTCATGGTTCTCGGCAGAGCTAGAAACGCAGTGATTGGTTTCAGTCCTGTTGACGAGCGATTGTGCTCTCTACGGATAAGAGGAAAAATTTTCAATTACACTCTTATAAACGTTTATGCGCCTACGGAGGAAAGCGACAACGAGGCGAAGGAGCTATTCTACGAGAAACTGGTGGATGTATATGATGGAGCGCCGAAACGAGACATTAAAATTGTGCTTGGAGATTTTAATGCTAAAATAGGCCGCGAAGTATTTTATCGTCCCACAATCGGTAAACATAGCCTTCACGAAAACTAGAACGAAAATGGAACGCGGGTGGTTGATTTTGCAGCATCAAGAAACATGGTTGTCAGCAGTACCTATTTCCAACATAAAGACATCCACAAAGCGACATGGGTATCACCGGATAAACGAACCAAAAACCAGATTGACCATATTTTGATAGATGCACGTCACTGTTCAAATATGTTGAATGTCAGAAGCTGTAGAGAACCGAATGTAGATTCCGATCACTACCTGGTGAGAGCGGCAGTTAGGTCTCGAATATCGGTTCAACACAATCGACAATCGGCATTGGAAAGGTGGGACGTGGAAAAACTACAGAACGAAGACATTAAACGTCAATATGTCGACAGGCTGGAGACGAATATTATTGCCGGAATGGTCAGCGAACAACGAAGCGTAGACGATGCGTGGAATCAAATTAGACGGAATGTAGAGAGCGCCGCAGCAGAGACAGTGGGAACGAGAACGGGGAATAAAAGAAATATCTGGTTTGACGATGAATGCCAGAAGGCCATGGACGACAAAAACGCAGCTCGCCTGAAAACTCTAAGTAGATTCACTCGAGCTGGCCAGGAAGAGTACCGTTCTAAAAGAAATTTCGAGAGAAAACTCTTCCGACGGAAAAAGCGACAGCGGGACAAGGAAGTTTTGATCGAAATTGAGAAGTTTGGCAATCGGAAGGAGACTCGGAACTTTTACCGGAAAGTGAACGAATCCAGAAACGGTTACAGTCAACAACCTTTGCTGTGTAAGGACAAGCATGGATTGGTCTTAGCAGATGAGGAAAGGTGCATTGCGAGATGGACTGAGTACTTTAAGGAACTGCTTAACCCGAACAGACCGCTCAACCGAGACGACGAAAACGACGAATTGCCATTTCAGACTGCGCAACCATACATAGAAGAACCAACGATGCAAGAAGTTGAAGCTGAAATTTTAAAGCGCAAAAATTTCAAAGCCCCGGGGACTGACAACCTACCCGGTGAACTTTTCAAGAACGGCGGCAACGCGCTATGTATGGAGATGCACGAGCTCATCATACGCATCTGGAATGACGAGGAGTTACCGGAAGATTGGAAGACCAGCATACTTTGTCCCATATACAAAAAAGGTGACAAATTGGAGTGTGGCAATTTTCGAGGAATCGCTCTGCTGAATATTGCTTACAAGATATTTGCAAATATTCTATATCAGCGCCTTCATCCATACACGGAATCTACGATAGGTGAATACCAAAGTGGTTTTCGTGTAGGTCGTTCAACATCGGACCAGCTGTTTAATATCAGACAGATCTTGGAGAAGTGCAAGGAGTACAACATTGAAACACACCATTTGTTCGTTGACTTCAAGGCAGCCTATGACAGTGTTAGAAGAAGTAAGCTATGGAGAGTCATGGAGGAGTTCGGAATTCCCAACAAACTGATCTCGCTAACGAAGCTAACACTAAACGGAGCTAACAGCCGAGTAAGGATCCGCAATCAAATGTCAGAGACTTTCGACATTGAGGAAGGCCTACGTCAAGGAGATCCTCTTGCAACGCTGCTTTTCAATTTAACACTCGAAGCAGCTGTTCAAACCATGGACATAGACTCCAGCGGCACCATTTTCTCCAAGTCCAGTCAGTTGCTTGGTTTTGCAGATGACCTGGACATTATTGGCCGAACTATGGATGTTGTTAAAGATAAGTTTATGGCCTTGGAGAGGAAAGGTACCGACCTTGGGTTGAAGGTCAATGACGGAAAAACGGAATACATGATCATCCCACCTACGAATCGATATCGGGAAGATAACGTAACGATCGACACACACACATTCAAAATGGTCAATAAGTTCGTATACCTTGGATCAGAGCTGAACATAAACAACGACATTGCGGACGAAATAAAAAGGCGAGTAACTTTGGGCAACCGGAGTTATTACAGCCTGCTGAAAATTCTAAAGTCCAAGTCAGTAAGCCGAAATTCAAAATGCGCACTTTATAAAATTGTGATCAGACCGGTAGTTACGTACGGTTCGGAGTCGTGGTGCTTGACACAGAAAAATGAACAATCTCTGCATACGTTCGAGCGAAAGGTACTGCGTACAATATTTGGACCAGTATTTGACCGAAAACTGAACCGATGGCGCAGACGATATAATCACGAGCTCATAGAGCTTGTTGGAGAGCCCGACATAGTCAGAACAACAAAAATAAATAGACTACGTTGGCTCGGTCACGTACAACGAATGAATGAACATCGTATTCCAAAAAAAATTCTGAAGTCCAAACCTGAAGGCAAAAGGAGTGTAGGGCGACCCAAGTCCAGGTGGAGCGACGCTGCTTTTGCCAACTTAAGAACTGTGGGAGTAACCAGCTGGGAGACGTTAACTGCAGATAGGCCCGGTTGTAGAAGCATGTTGGAGAAGGCCAAGACCCTTAATGGGTTGTAGTGCCGGTAAAGTAAGTAAGTAAGGTTTTTGCAGCATCAAGAAACATGGTTGTCAGCAGTACTTATTTCCAACATAAAGACATCCACAAAGCGGCATGGGTATCACCAGATAAACGAACCAAAAACCAGATTGACCATATTTTGATAGATGTACGTCACTATCTGGTGAGAGCGGTACTTAGGTCTCGAATATCGGTTCAACAATCGACAACCGGCAAAAGGTGGTAACGTGGAAAAACTACAGAACGAAAACATCAAAAGTCAATATGTGGACAGTCTGGAGACGAATATTATTGGCGGAATGGTCAGCGAGCAACAAGGCGTAGACGATGCGTGGAATTAAATTAGACGGAATGTAGAGAGCGCCGGTGACGGTAATTTTCCCCTAGGGAATTAGGCTCTAGGTCAAAATATCCTCGGTCAAAAAAACACCGGTCAAAATAACCCCCAGGGGTTCTTTTGGCCGGTTTCTAGTTGAAATTGTGTAACTTAATGAACTTATAGCAGTGGGGGCTCCGCCCCCAAGCCCCCGCGTCTGCGGCGAGGTTTTTACGCCCTGCAGGCTGCCTTACCAGCCTGAGGCTCCGCCCAAACCCCGCTAGGGGCTTTCTCTTTTTGAGCGGGCTGCCGCTCCTCGGCCCCGCTTTTTTATTTTGTTTTTATTTTTCACGGCCTGCGGCGCTGCTTTTATTGCAAATAATAATACCAATATTCCAACTTTTTATTCAATTTGATTTCGACCGCTCACCAAATGCGTAATTATTTTGACCGGAATTTTTCGTCAAAGTTATTTAGTCCAGTGTAGCCGGCGTGAAATCGATCCAATTTGTTCGACCCAAAACCCGGCGCCTGCGGCGAGCTTTTCTGGGGCTCTGCCTCAAGGCCCGCTAGGTGATCTTCCCCTTGGACCCAGCAATTATTACCCCTTACCCCCTTTTGCAAGACTGCCGCCCCTCGACTCCGCTTTTTTCTGAATTCTGTCTTTCTCTGAATGCAGGGGCTATTTTGACCGGGATTGTTTTGTCGGGGTTATTTTGACCGGCGTTATTTTGACCAGGGGTTATTTTGACCAATTGCCAGAGAACTATCCCCCAGACAGATACCGATGATTCACCTGAGATTCGTCGATAATCCAGCGATGATTCATAGATCATTCACCGGATATTAATCAGGGAATTGTTGTTGGCAATGGATTTTCCAGCTATGAGAATGTGAATAAGGTAGAAAACTTCTTTACTCGTTGCATCGAAATGAGTATTGATGAAGCCCGTTCGATATGATGACGGTGATGAAGCTATTTGTCTTATTTCATGGTGGAAAAATCGCAAATGAGATTGGTTTTTTTTGTTAGTTTTCGAATTGAGAAAATTGAATGGTAAATTACAAAAAGTATTGTACGTAATTGAGTTATTCATATCGACGACGCTGGGGATATGGCGAAGAGATTGTGAATGGTGGTGGATATGGAACTTGACTGTTTCTCAACAAAAACGAAAAAATACTTACAACAACCCATTCTAAAACCTCCACCCCCACACCCCCGGGCCACCGGCAGCGAAATTGTTAGTGGTATGGTTGAACAATGTTACTATGAGTTGGAAAACTCTATCCTCAAACCTCCGTGGCGTCGGTTGCACAACTTTTCCTTTTATGGGTTGAAATTAATAGCAGCGATGTTTATTTTCACTTCAAAGCTCTTTTAGTTGATTTGCAATGGAAAAACATGAAAATTTACTATCCAACTTTACCGCCTCACAAGTCGAAAAAGCTGTCGGATTTTTTTCTACTTTTCCATGGTGTGTGCGGGTGATAAAATAAATAAATCAGACAATATAAATGTTCGATGTAAATACCTGCGATAGTAACAGTAGGAAGACCAAATTGACCAGGATATGGAATATAAAACCATGGTGCATCATTCAAGACACGCATTCTGACATCGGATCTCGCATTATGACCTTCCGGGAACACATTGGTTACGGTTAAAATTATGCAAACGCTCCACATAATTATGATTGTCAGTAAAACCTAAAAAACAGGATAGACGGGCACAAATTAAAGAGGCGGCATGCATTGTTTGTTTGTAAAAAGATCGTTTTTGACATTCGATGTGCACAAAATGAATGACCACACCCAAACAATTCACTTGCATTACCTGGGGATAAACTACCCCTCCACACAACCTATCACCGCAAGATTTATTCTATTTGCTACATCTATTCTGTTTGTCGCATCTATTCTGATACGTACGGGTCTTTGGTTATGTTTTGAATTAATTTCACCTAACAGTAATCAATTGTTCAGATTTAAACGACGCGGGTAAAAGCGAAGATAGTTTATTTACTTTCGTCTATTAACAAGAGTCTCAAAACTACCAGCAGGGGCATTGAGATGTCACCTGCTGCCGCACCTCATCGCCCTAGCTACGGGTCTGCACCAGGCCCTTATCTAAACACTACCTGGAGAAGATAGAACAACTAACTAAATGAAAAGTTTGATGCACTGTATATCCATTTACAAATTAAATTCGACCATACAATTATGCCCGCAGCGGTAGCGGAGGGCGTGACGCAGTCCCTACACCCCAAAAAAGAAGTCCACAAACTCAAAAAACGCCATACAAAAACCTTCGAAACAAATCAAGCGAACTTTTGAGATTTTTCTTCTTGGCCCCCTCCCCCTCTTAATTACTTTAAAAAAAACTACGTCGTAGCAGCTTTCCAACGAGCCCAAACTCAACAAAATCGGTTGGAAATCAGCTGAGATATCGAGGTTTGATAATGACATTTTTATATGGAGTGCCGATTTTTCTATTGTTCTCTATGAAAACATTTCGTCGGTTTCTGTGCATCTACGTATCTATCCAGACAGCAAATCTTCCTGAAATTTTCAGGGAACATCAGTGTCGACTCCAAATGAAAAATTTCGTTAGCCGATTTTCCGGGAAAGTTCTGAAAAATTCGTGACATGTGGAAAAAAAGCTAATTTTGAGGGTTTTTCGGTAATGCTCGGAGTTTTTGAATTTTAGTTCCGGAGTGACAATACCTAGAGAGTTGGTTTCTTCGGAAAAGTTTTAGAGTTCGATGAAGAGAATTTTTTTTGGGGTCTTAAGAAAATGTCTGCCAACAGTCAAAGCGGCGCCATCTCGAATTTTCCTAAGCAATAAATTTGTTTTTTTTTTGTTTTCGAATTTTAGCTTCACAATGACAATACTTAGAGATTAGGTGTCTTCTACAACGTTGTATCAACAAATTTTTTTGGGATCTTCAGAAATCTGCTAAAGTGACGCCATCTGGGTTTTTCCTTAGGAATAAATTTGCTTCTTTGGGTTTTCGAATTTTAGCTCCGGAATGACAATACCTAGAGAGTTCGTTTCTTCTAGAAAGTTATAGAGTTTCGTCAGACGAATTTTTTGGGATCTTAAGAAAATGTCTGCCAGCTGTCAAAGCGGCTCCATCTTGGATTTTATGACTACTCAAAAATGCAATCTTCTGAATTAGAATATTTAGACAGTTGGTTTCTTCGTGAAAGATTGGTGAGTAGAATTTTTTTGTGATCCTAAGAAAATTGCTGCCAGATGTCAAAGTCATCTTGGATTTTTTGCTATTTTCTAAATTAGAATAGCTAGACAGTTAGTTGCCCTCTTTGGGAATGTTATAGAGAATGATACGAAAAATTTTTTCTGAGAAAATTTTTTTGAAGAAATTTTTTTTTCGGAGAAAATTTTTTTCTAAGAAAAATTTTTTTTGTTTTTTTTTTTTTTGTTTTTTTTTTACACCTATTTATTATATATTTGATGGAGAAAATTTTTGCAAAGAAAATTTTTTTCGGAGAAAAATTTTTTTCTGAGAAATACAAATTTTTTGAAGAAATTATTTTGGAGAAAATTTTTTTCGGAGAAATTTTGTTTTGAGAACCTTTTTTTTGGATAAAAATTTTTTTTTTTGGAGAAACTTTTTTCGGAGAATATTTTTTACTGAGAAAATTTTTTTCGAAGTAGATTTTTTTCGGAGAAATATTTTTTCAAAAAACAGAAAATTTTTTTCGCGAAATTTAGTTTTAACAACTGCAAACTTCCAAACAGTTGATATCGCATACAAAAACCTCTTTAAAGGTAAAGTGTGACGCTTGAGGTGACGCTATCGCTGATAATACGTAAAAATTTGTTTGAATGGAACCTTGTGTTCAAAGTTTTATTTTCTGAAAAAATTACAGCAAAACAAAATTACGTTGTATTAAAAAAATTTGGTCTCCAGATTTATTCGATTAGCAACGAACTTTATGAATGAATGATTGTGACGCAACTGCCTTTTTTCCAACATTTCACTAGAATTTTTCAAAAATTCTTGCTTGTGGTCCAAAAGTTTAAATTTTCGAAAACGGGTATTCTGAACAGAACTTAGGCTTAGACACTGTCCCTGGTTTTAAATTGTTTTAGTCGTTGAAAGCATGAAAAATACCTTTTCTGCAATTCAATGCCGAAATTCGACAATTTTCAATACTGCTTTGAGTGCTGAAAAGGTCAACTTTTCCGCACTCAGATTTGAGTGAGTATGGAAAAGTTTTTCAGCATTCAAATTTGAGTGCGGAAAAGTTTTTTAGCACTCAATTTTAATTGACATTAAAAATGCAATGAAAAGGAAATTGTGATCGAAATAGAAATTTTATTGTTTGGGGTTTTGTCTATTTCGGCATTGAATTGCAGAAAACGTTGTTCCTACCTCGTTTTGTAACTAGATTTTTTCAGCACACGTCCTAAATAGTGTTCGCACGAGCTGAAAAAACCTTAGTTGCAAAACTAGGTAGGAAAATTACTATTACATGACTCGGGATAAGCGTGAAAAGTCACGTTATGATGACGACCTCGACTGGACTTTTCAACACTTCATAACGCGACATTCGATGTTAAATTAATTAATTAATTAAATTAAATTTTCTACTGTCAACTGTCGCAAGTGTTATGAATTTCACATCTGGAAAGGGTTGAAGCTCCGACGCGACGACAGCGTTATAAAACATAACGGCGCGGTGTCGAGTATGCCTGTCATACGTTGCGATATGAAAATTAAAGAAATTCAAAATCCGACTTACCGGGAATAACTTAAATAATGCAAAAGACTGAATCTGCAATCCGGCGCCTTTTCGATAAACAATATAGGGAAATTTGACATTTACCAAGATTTGGGAAAAAAGTGTCAACATCGCCGTGGTGCTATACGAAATAGGTCAAGTAATAAAAATTATGTTCAATAGATACACTTACCACACAGCAACACCCCAATGACTTGAAGCTGTTTTACTAGCATGTTTGAACAATGTTAGGCCCACTAGTGACACAGTCGGAACAATCGTTAATGGTGTTATGATTTTCAACAATCTTCCAACTAGTCCAGTATATCCAATAAACACTTGGAAAAGTGCTGACACTGCTATTGCTCCAGACAACTCTCTCATTCGAACTTGCCATACTTCAGTTTTTTCCACACTTGTCATATTCGAAAATTCATCCGAACTCGGGCATTTCCATTCCGGTAGACTTAAAATTGCTAATGTCGGAACCAGAAATGATATCGTTCCACCCTGCAAAAAATATCAAAACACAGAGATGAACATTTTCTTTGAAATCATTTTCTTTATACCTGCACTAGTGGCAATCTACATCCCCATGTCGACTGAATGAAAGTTACAATTCCAGTAACGAATATCATTGTTGATATTATTTGACCACGAGCAGGATCTTCATCTTCCATACACAAAGCTGGTGTTAGTATAAATGGAATGGAAACGATAGCTCCAATCATAGTCAAATAATGCTGTAAAAATTAAAAATCTTCGAATTGAACTTTATTAATTTTTTTTAAGAAAATTAACCTGAAATGCCATTAAAATGCACATATACCATGGCGGATTATCGTCTATTCCATACGTTACATCCTTTTTCCGATGAATTTCTTCCTTGAAATGATTCAAAAGACGAAAGCTTATCATTGTGGTATAAAGTTCGAATCATTTTATACTCCTAAACAACCGCAACATTGAAAAAGAAATTACACGAAATGCTAAAATACCGTAAATTGTTGGGGGATTCAATGTTGAAAATAAACGGAACGTACAACAAAATGAAGTGTTCCCGGACTAGTTAGCAGCATTAAACAAGCCATTTGGTGAAATCTTAGAACAAAAAAAGTAGTTAGTAGGCGTACATACATACAAGTCGCAAAAAAGATTCGCTCTTCTTATTTATTGATAAATTTGCCTTTTTTTTAAATTCGAAGCTTGGTCTGAGATGGGAGATACTTCTGGAGGTAAACCTGGATGTTCACATATAAATGACTTACAATTTTTATTGAATGAAACAAGACAGAAAAATTTATCATTGAATCCGAATGACAAGCGATGGCCCTGTCCGTTTTGTTTGTTCAACGAAAATTCGATGTTAAGATGTATAATGCACGTTAAGAAAGAACATCCCAATCTTGCAAACATTAGCAAATCACAACTGACCTCTCTTGATAAAGAATCAAATTCGAATAGTTCCAGCAATTCATCAAACTCAGACTTACCAACATTTTTGAAACTGCTGACAAACGAAAACATAAATAATAACAAACCAAATAGACTTACAACGGATGATTCAAATACTACGAATAATTATGATTTATTTTATGGTGATGAAGATGATTATTTCCACTGTCCACATTGTGAAGAAGAAAAACGTTTCCATACATTGAGAGGTCTGAACATACGTATCGCTAAAAAACATCCAGGTAAAAAGAAAATCAAACTTGATCAGTTGGAAAATTATGACGACAATTATGGTTTCAATGCTTGTGAAGAGACAGACTTAGGCATCTGGTTAGCATCTCTAAGAAAATCAATACCAACGTTGAGACGATGTCCAAAAGGTGCTCGGTATGATATGGCAAATGCTTTATCAAATGTCATCACTCAATGTATAAAGACGAACGACGAAAATTCCTGGAATACACTTTTACTTCTTCCCTACGCAATACTCAAAATACCGAATGCAGATGAAAATATTACAAATAACATTACAGAACATAAAAACATGGTATGAAATTGGAATAAATATGATTCCAAGTATGCAACAGATACCGACAATTGACAGTAAAATGGACGTGAAAGGAAAAAATGTATCAAAGAAAGTCGAGGCAAAGTTATCAGATGGTGATATCAGTGGCGCTTTACGGCTAATTTCCTCAGATGAGATTATTGCACCAAACAACGAAGATACTTTAAATGAACTCAAGTTAAAACACCCCGCACATCCCGAGCCATCTTTTTATCCAGATTCAATAATCGATGTAGATCAAATAGTTCCGACTGATGAAGAGGTTAATCTATCAATAATGTCATTCAGAAAAGGAACAGCAGGTGGTCTCGACAGTTTCCGCCCTCAAATTTTGAAGGATTTGCTTAATGTCCAAAACGGTGACGCTGGAAACAAACTACTGCAGGCAGTTTCATCATTAACAACGATAATATTGAGTGGGAACGTTCCCTCTCAAATTTGTCAGTATCTCTACGGAGCATCATTGACAGCCTTACAAAAGAAATCTGGTGGTATTAGACCAATCGCCGTCGGTAATACATGGAGAAGAATTGCAGCAAAGATTACATGTCGTAGAATCGCTTCAGTATTGTCAAATTTATTTCTGCCAAAACAATTGAGAGTAGGAATAAAACATGGAGCGGAAGCTGGTGCACATGCAGCACGAATATATTATACATCAAAACATAAGTCAGTTCGTGTTTTCTTGAAAATTGATGTGAAAAACGCTTTTAATGAATTAAGACGAGACACTCTTTTGCAAAAAGTTAAAACCACCGTTCCAGAGATCTACAAGTTTGTTGAACAGTGTTACAGAGTGCCAACGAATTTATACTACAGAGAACATATAATTCTATCACAAAGTGGAGTTCAGCAAGGCGACCCTCTTGGACCAGCCTTGTTTTGTCTTGTTCTCCAAGACATCATTACATCTCTTCAGAATCTTGACCTTAATATATGGTACCTTGATGACGGAACAATTGGCGGTAAGCCAGAACATGTTTTTAATGCACTTCAAGAAATAATCAAAATAGCAAAAGACATAGGTTTGGATTTAAACCACCGAAAGTGTGAAATGGCTGTTTTAGGAACCGAATCAACTGATGTTAAGAACGAGCTGCACAAGCTATTCAATACAATTTCGAATGGTATTCAAATGATGAAAACCGAAAATGAATTTCTGCTAGGAAGTCCTCTAACAGAAACTGCATCAACAATTTGTCTGAATAAAAAAATACAAGACCTCATTAATTTAACAGAAAAAATGAAGCATATAAGTTTCCAAAATGCTTATTGCCTGCTTCGATATTGTGTAACAACCCCTCGTTTAATCTTCTTTCTACGAGGAGCACCAATGTGGCAGAATACATCTGGATTATTGCATTATGATGAAGTACTTCGAAAATCCATAGAATCACTTCTGAATATACATTTTACCGAAAAAGCTTGGATTGAATCATCTTTACCAATTAAGAAAGGTGGAATCGGATTACGGCATGCATCAGACATAGCTCTATCTTGTTTCCTTTCATCGATGTACAACGTTTCTACTTTATTAAATCAATTGTTACATGATACTTACCTACAAGAAGATTTGGTAAAAGTTGAGGCCAAAGAACATTGGCGTGAGGAATTTGGAGAACTGCCTGAGGAGTCGTTGCGATCACTTCAGAATGCGTGGGAGAATTATGAAATAAACAAAAAGCTGAAAGAAATACAAGAGTGGCCAAAAGAAACATCAGATAAGGCACGACTTTTAGCAAATTCATCTGAAGAAGCAGGTGCTTGGCTGCAAGCATTACCATCGCCACAGCTCGGTACACATTTAAGTAATGATGAATTTAGAGTAGCAGTCGGATTGAGATTAGGCCTACAAATACTTCAACCGCATAAATGTGTTTGTGGATCGAAAGTCGATCGATTCGCTAGACATGGCTTATCGTGCAGTAAGGCTTCAGGTACGCTGCCCCGACATGAAGCAGTTAACAATTTAATCCAACGAGCGTTGAAATCAGCTGAGATTCCGAGTATACGCGAGCCTCCAGGCTATTGTCGATCAGATGGTAAAAAACCTGATGGTTTAACACTTGTACCGTGGCATAGAGGCAAGTCTTTATTATGGGACTTCACTTGTAAAGACACATTTGCACGGTCATATGTGAATCACACATCAAGAATATCAGGCTGGGCCGCAAAACTGGCTGAAAACTTGAAATTTGAAAAATACATTGATTTGAGGGAGCAATTTTTTTTCGTCCCAGTTGCTTCAGAAACATCTGGTGTATTCGGAAAAGAGGCAATAAAACTTATAAAGACAATTGGAAGTAAGGTCACTGACGTAACAAAAGAGAAAAGAGCTACAAGTTTCTTATTCCAACGTATAGCAATTGCTATCCAGCGCGGAAATGTGGCCTCGATTCTCGGTACAATTCCACCAAGTAAAAATTTGGCGGAAATATTTTATTTATAATATTATAACTGAATGGTATTAAATAAATTGCGATTATTGGGCTAACTTTTAAAAAAAAAGTACAAAATTTAATATCAGCGGAACAAAATTGTACGTAATTAAGTGCCTTTGGAACACCAAACGAGCAACCAGAACGAAATGGTCGGGGTGCTAGAGACATACACCTAACAAAATATTGCAGAAAATATGCAAAAGAGAATAATGAAGAGAAAGCTTGCGAGGGTTCCAAAACATAAAAAGTTGTTTTTTTTTTATTTTGTTTCATTACTTTTCGTTTTTTAAAACAGAACGAGTTTAATGCTCTCGATTGTGAGTGTGCGTCACTAATCAAAGTCTTACCGTTTTATGCAACACATGCTTCTATATACGTAGTTTTTGGAACAAACGAAATAACCGCAACAGTCCAATCCTTCAGCGTTAACTCATAATGTAATTTAGTTAGTTTAGTTGATTGGTCATTAAAAGTTAGAGTTCGGATTTTTGTGATTTGATTTAAGAAAAATCAGATTTTATCTAAAAATGATGCTCAAAATATGAAAATGAGCATCAAAAACATTTTTTGTTAACATTTTTTTTTCGTTTCAAGTGAAAGGAGCTGCGGTAATTCGTCCAAAAAGGGCATCAAAGTAAGACAAACGTAATAAAAACAGCGGTTCCAGTAACTAATCGAAAGTCTTAGCAGCGTATCGGTCAGTGTATCGTTCCGGTGAAGTGTCTAGGCTCGTGTAACAGCTATGCATAAAGTTTCAATCACATAAACCATTGAAATGGGTATAGGAAAATAGCGTTAAGTTAATGACAAAACATCACGTCATAACTCTAAATGGACGTTTCGCTTGAAGCACACCTCAGAGGTCTCGCTGGGGAAACCTCCCAATACTCTCGCCCAGAGATTTCGCTGTAGAGACCTATGGGAGGGTATTGCTGGGGAGGGGAGGGGAGGCTCACGCCAGGGAGCGACCGAGGAGGGGTGCACATACGAACGGACGGACAGGAAGGGTGAAAACATAAAGTAGCTATCACTACTTAATCAATTATGCATTGACCCTCACAATGTACAGACTTCATTTCAACACTACATAGACCAGACTTTTCTGACAAGCATTCAATATACTCATTGTCAGCAGCATAACGAGTCCGTTACAAAACTTTGGACAATTAGCAGTATAAAGAGTCACAGCTCATAACAATTAATAATTACAAAGTAATAAAATAATCGAAAATTAATTAGCAGTGCCATTTCACATTTATTTATTTAGTCATAGCAAAAATAATTTTAAACCTGTTAAGAGTGAATTCGCGAAAGCTTCCTGAATAATTCTGTAGCTTGCGTCGGGTCAATTTATAACAATTTTATTTGCGTCTGCCCCCTTCGCTTGCTACAAAAGAAGTAATATTTGCGCCCACTCTCCTTCTGCAAATATGGCTCGCGAGTGCGTTTAGGTCCACCGAGTATTTTGCGTTAAGACCAAGTACCTTTTAAGGACATGTTGCTTCTAGACGCAACACTTCGACCAGTTTGGAACAAACATGTCTTCGATTCCATTCCTTTTGTTACAGTGGTTTTGTTGGACTATTTGGAGAAAATTGTAGAAGAAAATTTTTTTGAAAAAAGGGTTTTGGACTTGGCTGGTCTTGGAAAACGACGCGTTTTTGCCGCCGGCGCCATCGATGCCTAGCCAAACCTAGTACTAGGTTTTGCAGACAAGCGTCTGTTGGGAATATGTAATGCACACAACTGTTCATATGGTCACCTGAACATATACCTATTATCGTATCCTAGTAATAGTAAGATGAGGCTATAGTTATTTTCATGACAAGAGGAGAAAATAGAAAATTCTTTAACAAGGTTGATGTCTGTGGCCAAAGCAGAGAAAATTGCAACGAGAGTAAAGTTTGTGGCACAAGCAGAAAAAATTGCAACGAGAGTGAAGCTTGAGTTGCAATTTTCTCTGCGACGGCAACAAACTTTACTCTCGTTGCAATTTTCTCTGCGTTGGCCACAGACTTCAACCGAGTTAAGAATTTTCTATTTTTCCCCGAGTTATGTATTAAACTTTTCACATTTAATAGGCGAAAATTCATATTTTCTCCCGAAAAAGATTCACACTTTTTATCACTATAACAATTATTGTAGATAACTTAACACATTTCAACATACAAAAGACGAATTTCACAGAAAACATAGAAAGTAACTCAAAAACACATGCGACTGTGTTGTTTTTCCAAACTCTTATATCTCGAGAAAAATTTGCCAGATCAGCAAATGAACTACTTTAGAGTAATCCTGTGCTCATGAACTATGTGCTGACATTTTGTTTGACTGGAATCCGTCGAGTCGAAAATGAATTATTTTTTTGTTTACTTTCGTCGTCAATAAAAAATTCGTAGAACAGATTGGCCATTATACTTTGATGACTGAATTCAACTTCATGTGAATTTATTTTTCATGAACTTTCAATGTATTTTCGTTTCTCTTATCAAGCATGAAACACTCAATACATCACACGAAAATGACATGTCCTTGTGATGTAAATAACTATTTCGCCTAACAACTTTTTTTTAAAAGATTTTTATTAAAACTGGTCATGTTTAAGGTTTAAGGTTTAAGGTTTCACAAAGTATCCAATGATGGTCTTTGACTTGGTCTGTAGTTAAGATTTTGTTGAGTTGTTTTGCCATACATCCAGATAGGTTTCAGGATTTGATTGCAAATTAGCAATTTGTTGTAGATTGATGTTCTGGATTTTCGGAATAATATCCAGTACATTTCCCTGCTCTGTTATTTTAATATTGATGTGTTCGATCCATTTTGCTTTGGCATCGATGCTCGTCCCAAGGTATTTCGCCGAGTTTTTATGTAGAATGAGATTTCCATTCATCGTCAGTCGTTTGAGATGCGGGATCTTTTTGCCTAACAAATGTGAAAAATATCGATGCCTAGTTAAACCTAGTACTAGGTTTTGCAGACTAGCGTCTGTTGGGAATATGTAATGCACACAGTTGTTCATATGGTCACCTGAACACAGACCTACTATTGTAACTCAGTTATAGTAAGATTAGGCTAAATAAATTTCTTTCTTTCTGTTTGACACCTTAACGTGAGTGGAAGTTTTATTTACCCGATGCTTGTGTTACCAATTTACAACAGCGTCGCTGGTATTAAAAGCAACCAAAACATTCATAAGCAAAGAAACCGATTGGTAAAAAAACCCTTTTTCGAAATGCATGTAAAAAAGCGCATCCCCGTGAAACAATTAGTGATACTGTAGGCTACTATTTGTACCTGCAAACCCTAAATTCTCTTTAATTGTCATTCACGGCATCTAATCTTTCCAACGACACCAAATATGATAACATCCACATGGTGGTAATGTGGTCTGGAGGTACATTTTTGTATGAAAATCGACCGTTGAGAAAGTTTTTTTTTTGAAAGATTTGAAAAAGACAAACATATTGCAATGTAATATAATAACGAAATAAATAATATGAAAAAATATAATTATGCGATATGGATCAATTAAGTCCCAGCATTTTATGAAAAGCCCTAAAAATGAGCGTCGTACCTTACGTGTTTTATCTATAAATCGGATAAATTCCTGATTGTTTTTAGAGGTATTTGAAGGCCTTACAGCATGCAAGACAAAATTTGGAGCCGAGTGCTCTCCTTCTCACTGTCTACTAATATCAATTTTTCCCTTATTTAATTTTTGGACTTTACAATAAAAAATTGGCAATGCAAAGTTAATATTGTAAACAAATTGAACATTTAAAATAAATTCGAGGTGTGAACATGTTTAATAATCAAAAAGTTCAATGTTTACTTACAGTGTTATTTGCAACGACTTCCATCAATTCCATTATTATATGAACTATTATGTTACTTAATTTATTGAAGTACTTAATCCTCAGATAGTAATTAAAGTAATTAAGCTAATAACCAAGTGAAATTACGATTTTCTCACAACAAAGTAAATTAAACTTAAATGTTGTTTAGATAAAAACCAACAATTGAAATTCAATATTTTAACTCAAACGTCGACTGGATATTTGGACGCTCCAAATGAAACTAAAACGTTGACAATATTGGTAGGTTTTATAAAGACATTTAGTAAATGGCGAAAATAATAGTTCATATGCTAATTGGTCTGCGACAATAATAACTATAAAGTGACTACTCGCCCGTCAGGGCAAATAGTCAGGTAAAATGTTACTGGCACTTGAAATAATACCAGTCATCGAATCCTTTATATCGAACATGATTTTGCGAAGAGCGTTAGATAAAAAAGAGATCTCCAAACTTCCGACCTGTTACACTGCACATGTTGTGTATGGGTTATAAGCAAAAATTACGTGGGCCATCGCAAACCGAACAAAAAGTCGATGACAGTGGGTCGTGAGTCGATATAAAAACTTTATTTAAAGTTTATTAAAGGGGGTGACAGAGAGTCATTACCGATATCAGTGGGATGTCGATTTCCCTATGGTTGTCGCATACAATGGAGAAATCGATGAAGATGTTAGGTAATCGCTGTCTGTCATAATTGCAAATCCGAATGAGCGATACTTTAGCAGTGGGCTGATAATGGATTCATTATCAGTATAGGCTAAGAATGGAGTCATTAACAGTAGGCTCAGAATGGAGTTATTATCAGTGGGCTAAGAATAGAGTCATTATCAGTAGTCTAAGATATATCATCAACAATTAACTAAATCGAAGAAAAAATTAATGGATGAAAACACTTGTCGAAAAATGATTCAGAACGTCGTTTAATGAATTGATTCTGTGCATCTTATCGAATTGAGGAGGTGTGTGAGAATCTCAATTTTCTTATGGTGCCAGATTCAGATCACATGAAATCAGAAAAATAATAAAAAGTTTAACAATTTTTCGTCATTTCTCTGCATTGTGAAATCTGTTTTATCATTAAAGACGATCATCAATCATCGTTATTAACGGAAAATTAGTCTTTCTTCCTTTTCAAAAGTTAAATCGGATAATATTTTGACTATCGAAAAAAAAAACACAATTCCATCTTTTCTTGATATTCGACGATTTACCTGTTTTCTTTTGCAGCACACTAAAATTGAAGTGTTTTCTTCAGTTCAAATTTTTAGACCCGTACGAAGAACGAAGTTATTGTTGTACGCATATCGATTTACCCGTGCTATCTAATGATAGCAAATCGGTTAAATCGTGAGCGTTACGGAGAACAATTTCCAGCTATGTGAGGGAGCACAGAAACTCATTAATTCAGGAATTAGTTGTTGAACCCAAACTATGAAAAGTCATAGTTAATCGATATGTGTGCCGCAGTTTAAATAGAACTAAAAAACCTCACGTTACATATAGTTACAATAGATAAGATCGCATAGGCATGAACGTAATAAGCACGGGGATGTCACTTATTCATTCATAATTCATTATTGCCGAAGAAGAAACAATCGATTTGTAACTCGATTCGGCCATGCAACGCAAATTTGTCGATGTTGCCGAATCCTATAACAAACTGAAAATTAAAAAACGGTATCTATAAAATGTACACGAAATTCAAAAACTCTAAAAAATTTTGTAAATTCGATGTAGATTTTTATAGTAAGTGACACCCTCGTGGTAATAAGTTACCTCTTGAGTTAACTTTGGAGACAATGCACTCAGGGTTAGAGTAAGAAATGTTTCATACAAACTTCAACAGATGGCAGCTGTAAACATTTCCGTTACACTTCGCTAGTCCAATCAATACCTCTTACCGAGACAAATAGATACGTCGTCGCAAGCATCAGCATATCAAGGTGCATGACTTAACTGAAGATATGCTCTTGGGCATTCGCATTTGAATTACGTTCTGAAGCAGTTACAGACACTGCAAAAGAGATGTTTAAAGAATGTGTGCAAACTGAAGCAAACTCACTCGACGATTGACCTGTTCCGTAATCAGTGCCCAGGTGTGTTGAACGTCGCGGGTCTGTACCAGCTAAGTGTGGGATGTTTCGTTCACGAGGCCATGCATGGCAGCACGCATAATGCGGTTGTCATGATGGGTACTGTACATAGGTATCCCACGAGAAGCAGGCCAGATCTTACTTACTTTCAGATCTCTCGGCCCTATGTAGCTGCGGGCGACTTCTTCATTGTTGAGTGATTCCTTTCCTGAATCCTGTGCTATCCTGTTGTATACTCTTAAGATCAGTATAATTTGTAATTTTTTTAGTTTAAAGAAAGTCAAGAAGATTTGCCCATTCCGCCTGAGATTGACTAAATTCAACTGAATATTCAGTAAAAAACATATTCAAGGGAGCCATACGTATCAGAATAGATGTATCAAACAGAGTTGATGTTACGAAAAGACTCGAAAGTATTTAAGTAAATGTCGTCTTAACTTTCAAGTGTATGAAATTACCTCCACATCCAAATATTCAAGAAACCCCAAAATAAAGAAAAATTCAAAATGTAAAAACTTTTTTCAGACATGTTTTCAAAAAATGGTAAAAATAACAACGGCTGATCTTAGAACCTACCTAGAACACTTAGAAGGGACCTCTGACCCATACTTCCACAGACAAAAAAGTTTACCATTGACACCGTTCTTCTATCTCTTATAGTTTCCGAAATAAATTGCCTAGATCAATCCACTCTATAGCGGCCATGTTTGGGTCAAGACATTCACCACACTTAAACCAACAACTTTGCCTCTGACACCGACCTTCTATCACTTATAGTTTACAAAATATTTAAATTAAAATAAATTGCGTAGATCGATCCACCCTAACATTAGCGGCCATCTTAGGCTCGGCCCGGGCCCACATTTTTTCTTGGATGCTCTTAAGGCTTTCATTACCTATCGAATAGAAAAAAAATCACGAAAATCGGATGGAATTCACTCGATTTAAGTATAAAAGTATAAGTATAATGTCCACATTGCTAGTATACTATTGATCATGGGCGTAGACTCCGGAACCATATACAGCTAAGTTTTGACTTTTTTCCCTTGCGTCGTACCCTACTGAGACCTAGTTCATTGGATTCTTGTAAAATTTTGATTGAAATCGACATTTTACTCATTAAAATCGGTCCAGTGGATCCGAAGATATGACCTTTAGAAAATCGTCATTTTCCATACAAAATGTGCTGCTTCATATATAAACCAAAGTCAATGGAAACATCCTACGTTAGTTCCTTAGTTAGTTAGTTGGTTCCAGAGCCATTTGTATGAAAACCGACTTTTTTTGGCTCGTGCTCGAAAACGGCTCGATAACTTTTCTTGAAATTTTGAAGGGCCTTCGGGTGGGCATTCTACGCCATATGAGAAAAGTAGGGGGGGGGGGTAATGGCGGAAAATAGGCGGCGGCTCAAAAAAAAAACTTTTGCTATGTTGTAGAGGAAGTTGAGGGGATCATTTTCGCCCATGGAAGTAGTAGCCGCCGCGCTTCGGTTCGGCGGCAGCGGCGGCTAAAAATAATGCAAAACATTACAATCACAACGAAGACCCTTTTTAAGCGGGAAACGTGATGCAAGTCCTCGTCCCTTCTTCCAAAACAACTGATATCACAACAAAAACCCTTTTTAAGCGGGAGACGTGACGCAAGTCCTCGTCCCTTCTTCCAAAGCAGCTGATGTTAATTTGGGTGACGCTTGCAGCTTCGGAACGCACAAAATTCTTTTGAAATATTTTCACTTTTGATTAAAAAAATGCGTCACGTCTCCCGCTTAAAAAGGTTTTTGTTGTGATATTACAATACAATATGTTCTCAATGTGGGCTTGATGAGCACAAAGGGGGTAACTCGGTGTGATATGCCTTTGCATTGCAACAACGAAGTACTCACGTTCAAGCTCAGTGCACAGGCACCAGCTCTTATGTCGTCAAGTCAAGCCAAGTCAAGATTCGGTATCTATAAGGACCATGAAACGAAAAAGTAACCAACTCTCGGGTCGAAATTCGACTGGTTACAAACGCCGTGGTAAAAGCAATAGACCCTTTTTCGAAGACCTTTGTTCTTCATACGGGTCTTAAAACAAGTTGGGACCTAGTAGAGACTCAGTTTTAGGGCCCTGGCTGAGTTAAAACTAACAGTTTGAAAACGAATCTCTCAATTTAATACTAAATTTATTAAATCATCGGTTTGACTGTTTCTTATGAAGAAAACCAAAACAGATCAATAATTTCGTAGAAAACTCTTCTTTAAAAATATAATAATTTAAATAAATGTATAAATTATGAAATGCTACTCGAAAGATTTTTGTCAATCGAAACGTGTTGCGACAAAATTCGGCCGAAGATAAGGTGTGTCCAATTATTGCTGTCCGAATCGTTTTTATCCGTTTTCTTATCCGTTTCAATATTCAAAGTTACAACAATTTTATTCTTGAAATTTTTCTTGAGCAGCTGTAAATAACGCTAAAGTATGTGAAAACACTTCCAATTTCCCCAAACATGGTACACATATTCGTTGTGGAAGGCCGTCGTCTCGGTGTATCTGCAATAAAAAATTTGATTTGGATCAATCTTAAGGTCGTGACCTACAATGGTTTTTTGCCTAATGAGACTCGTAAGGGGCTATCCACATATTACGTACACAAAAAAAAAACGATTTTTAGACCCCCTCCCCCCTTCAACGTAAAAATTTATGAAAACATTTTCGAAAGATATGAATAGGAAGCGTACGCCGTACAATCGCCGTGAGCAACACATTTTGTTCATAGGTCGTTATGTCCGACATTTTAAAATTGCATGTACATGCATCAACAGGTGGCACTAGGAGCGACTGTGATAGATTTAAATGTCTCCATGGTAAAGATGCAAATTTGGTATCTAAATCATATGTGGGGCTTCGCTCCCCGACTATATTTTTACATTTTACATTTACATTCAAACATCATTCTCATATCATATCATTGTACCCTCACCACTTTTGTATCATATTCATTCCATCATCGACAAGCGAAATGTACGCTGCGTTAAATACATTTCGTGATCAGAAAACAGTCTTTTCTTTGATCGTTAGAGGACACAACACAGTCCTCTACACATACAAATGTCAACTTTTGCTTTGCATAATTTATGAACGGCCCCTAATGAGGAAATTGTTACAAACGTTTTCAAATAACTTTAACTAAATTTTTTTTGCAAAATAATTGGCTAATTTTACGCAAAACTATCCTAAACTTACACCTATAAACGCAAAATATTCAGAATACAAAGTTTCGATTTATTCGGAAAACTTTAACATTCTCCATACAAACATTCAATTATATCGTATAGCTACTGCCAGCGCCATCTAGTACAAACGAGCAAATCTGTGAACTAAAATCACAATCTACTTAGGTACATGTTTTGAAGTAAAATTAAAGTAACGAGCAGAAAAAAACGGAAGAAAGTTAAAGAACGAAAGGACAGAATCGAAATTGTGAAATAAACTCAGAAAATTTTAAGGCGAAGGCACCTCATTACATACCTGTTTCGGCAGTAGCTTATTGACAAAGTCCAATGAACTAAGCATAGTACTTGTCATAAATAGATCGACCATGTCATCACCATTAGGCACCATTTCTGCACAAAGACGACAAATATTTTCACATTCTTCTTTTGTTGCTGCATCACAAATATCGTCTTTTACATCTTCTTTGAACTCATCGTAAATATCATCTGACTGTTCGTCTTCTTCCAATCTCTCTTCCATCATAAATTCCACATCGTTATTACGATATATTTGAATGGGGCCTTCAGCATTTGTAGGCAAACAGTAAGCTTCCATGCCGTCGATGTCGTACTCTTGTGCTTTGCTTAAATACATGCAATCGTCGTCTAAGATTTGAATTGAGTCAACACTTTCAAGTTCGCCACCTGTTGATGATAATTGGGACAATGTGTCACCATTGTTCAATATGCTGTTACTGCTACTGTATTTGTCGCCGTTGTTTTTGTGCAAGAATTGATCGATGTTGTTTTTGAATATTGTTGGAAGCGGAACATTGACAGGACGACTGGTTTTTTTAAGCAATTTTCTTTCTGTAGGATCCTTGAAACAATCGTCAGTGAAATGATCTGAACATAAGTGGTACTTAATGATATTGTTCAGTGGCTACAATTCATAACAATAATTATTTCAATTGATAAGAACATGAATGTTTTTTTAAAATCAAACCTTTTCTAGAAGGTCTTCGCGTGAAGCAGCCACGCACCAAGCTCTAGCACTAAAATTTTGTTTTATCAAATTAATTTTTTAGAAAAAAGAACAAACTAACAATATTATAACTTACAATCCTTCATGACGCGGAATCCCAAAATATTCCACTTTTTTGTTCGACAACAATGAATTGAAGCAATTTTTTGCACAACATCGCTTCGACATGGTGTTGAGAAAACTTGGAAAAGATAAAAAAATCACGATTTTGAGCTATTTGCAAACATTTGATATGAAATTTGTGTTTTGATATTCGTGACTTCCAATCATTAGGATCATTAGACAGCAGTAAATGTCAGAAAAGTAACGCGCGTGATGACATATCTTTTCAATGAATTAGTTTGATGCGCTCTGAAAGTTAACACAGAGAGAGTTTGTGTCATTTTTTACACTGGCCCTTCGATTGTGTGTGTAAAGAAGGTGAAGAATTAAAATAATTTATTTTAACAAATCACAAACAGTGATAATACTGATATATACGTGATAGATTTGTGAATCAAATTAACTCTGACCATCTAAGGTAATATCGAACAGAGCTGCTTTTAACATATAAAAGCTCGGTGGAAAAATCGACTTCAGGCCCACCCTCGTCCCCCTTACTTTTTGAAAATCCACCCACTACAAATCCCCAGCAGTAGGGGCCCCCTAATCATTTGATAAAAACTAATCGTCCACACCCAAGACAAAAAATTCAAACCTCATGCTTTAAAGAACAGGTTTTGTGAAGAAAATTTCAGAACATATCTACATTTACAACTACCGCTATAATTGTGATTCTACCTGGTGTCAACTAAGCCCACGAGCAAAATTATTTCAAATTTGTTCAAAAGAGGTTTTTTCAGCGACAACCTTTTAGCGCCACAAGAAGTCTTCCATTTTCACTTCGTTTTGCCTCTGTATGACGCTTACACATCGTGTCCTATATTGACAGGCCGCTGTTTCACAGTAGCGATAGCACCGCAAGCGACAACCGAGGCAGCTATGGATCGGCTGGACCGCTGGATGGTTCAATGACAGCTAATGCGACTCGATTTATATGGAACAACAGTTCGATCCCAAGCTGCCCGGTTGACGCCAGCGGTGCCACCGCTTGTGTGAGATAGCGGTTTCTGAAAATGCAAAGGACAGCTTTTCATAAATGGATTCATATCAAAATGTGATACGTTTGAGTAGTCAAAATATGAGATAATTCTCGTATTGGTACAATTGCACCCGTAGAATACAAATTTATTTTGTCCTTTCCTAACCATCGAAAGAAACAACAAAAAAAAGTAACGCCGATCGGATTTGAACCGCTGAGGCCAGGCAGCCCAAGCAAACTTTCTCATATATCTCGTTGAAAGACATTTTTAGTCCTTCACTCGTATGAAAATTTAATGGGCAGCAGAAATATGTCCTCATTTTGTCCTTTCTTGATCATCAACAAAAACAATTACAAAAAGCGATTTTCTGGTTTGGGAGCTTTCGAAGAGTTTTTATAATTTTTTAGTGCACTCTATTTTCTAGTTTTCTACGCCATTATGCAATTTTCTGATTTCACATACGCAAAGGACAAATTGAAGACATATTTTTTAATTAGAAAATACAAAAGTCAGAACGTTCCTATAGTCATATTTAAATAGAGGTTTTAGTACAAGTCCAAGAAAATAATTCTTTACAGTCTTGTTTAAGGAAATGTTTTGAAAATGTTGAATATTTTTACTGTACTTAACTTTTTAGTACAAAACACTTTAAAATCTAGTAACACACTTTGACACTATCGAAGTGTCAGTACACTAATTTGAAAGTGTCAAGAAATTAGGACAAATTGAGGACAAATTAATGGCATCACCAATTTTGCTCAAATTTTTATCGTTTTCAAAAAAGCGATTTTGAGTTTTTTGGCGTTTTAGTACACCTCTATATTTCGGACTCCAAGGTAGGACAAATTTTTTTTGTGTCGGACGGATAGGACAAATTGAGGACAAATTATTTGTGCAGATAAAATAAAAATCTGAGTCGACGACTACACATTTGTAGCAACACCTGGTGTCTACGGCCATAAAAATTAAAGCTTAAAAATTTAATTAGTCAAAATCTGGTGAGTGGTTCGGAATGTAGAGTCCTCAGTGTGGCCCAATTCACGTTACGCGATCCTACACGATATTTGGTGGTTTTTTGTGAATATTTCTTTAATGAAGAGGCTTTTCGTGCAGTGTTGCAGGAAAAAAAGAGGCGAACTTTTTTGTCCATGGAGGTATGGGTCAGAGGCCACTCCTAAGTAGTCTAGGCCGGTTCTAAGATCGGGTCTGGTGCAATTTTTTTTTAGATTTTTTCATTTTTTTTAAATTTTGGGGTTTTTTATGGATTGGAAATGTTTTTTACGCCGTTTCTTCGGACGGGTTTTTCAATATTGGCCTTTCGGCAAATTCCAATCAAATTTGATGTCGACGCAATTTCATACACTTAAGAGTTAAGGCTTGCATACGTTTAAATCTTTTTGCAACATCTATTCTGTTTGGCACATCTATTCTGATACGTACGGGCTCTGCATATGTTTTTTTTGCTCCTCTCACATGTGATCCGGTCATAAAATAGATGAATTCAAAGTTAGTCCCCAACAAGAAAAGGTAAAGTCATACATCTTATAATTACAGAAACTTGCGAAAAGGTTTTCCGACCCTCGAAAAACAACGTTTGTCATCTCTCCCGAAATTTTTAGCTCTCCAAAACCACTTTCTCAGACACTTCTTAGACTTAGGATATACACGTAACCTTTCTCGGGAACGATCGTAGAGTAGATGGACGATTTTTTTTCATTTATTCATTTATTAACGCAAACAATCTTACTCCTGTATCGATCTAGCCTATGTTTTTTCGAACATCGTATGAGACCCTTCCGCACTTCGCACGGGTCAAAAAAGGCGAAGTATTCAACAAAAATTTTAATTTGGCATCAAGTCTCTGCAGGAAGATATACCGATGCCAAACGCATTCATATTATTAATTTAGCGCTATACACGTCAAAATCGTGTATGACGCATAAAAGTAATCAGATTGGATCACATCATTTAATTTCACCTTTCTGGTTAACAAAAAACAAGTGGTTCGTTGATCACACAATTTACTGAGGCGTATTTTTAGCAAATCTTACATTTTTGATAATTTACTAAGTTTTTTAACCAAATACTTACAAATAAAATGGCATTTCAATCACCAATGCCAAGTCAACAATTTTTGTTGGAAGTTTTTCGAAGGTATATGAGTGTAAACAATATAAAAAAAATAACTTTCAAGTTCGTTCGATGAAACTTTTATTAGTTGTTTGCAAGAACATGAAAATATGTTTTAATTTTTACCTCCATTTAGAGTCGACAAAGACAATAGTGGAAGCATTAGCGCAGATGAACTACAGCAAGCACTATCGAATGGAACATGGAATCCCTTCAATCCAGAAACTGTTCGTCTTATGATTGGTATGATTTTCGTATTTTGTTAATCTTTCAAATATTGTCAACAAATTTTGTTGTCAACTGTCAATGATCATTTAGAATATCTAGAATGTTTTCTTATCTCTGCGGAGGATGAGTCAAGATGTATTTATTTCAAATTGAAAGGTGGTTTTTCTTCAGAAAATGTTTCATCTATACTTTTGTGAACGGAAAAACAAAAAAAAAAATTAACGAAATAGTTTTTGTATGGTAGCACCGCGCAAGTATATTATGCAAAGTGTAAGCATAGATTCTTTCAAAAACCGTTTTCTATTCGACGAATTTCACTGAAGTTTATAACAGTACAAATTTGTATTTCACAAAATGACAACAATAGAGTTTCGACAGCAAAAAATCGAACAATCGTCGGGGTCATATGAAATAGATATTTAGATGGATGAAAAGTCGAATTTAAATTTTGTTGATCAGAGACTAAGTCGAGGTCAACAGCTCCATGAAAACTTGAGTGAATGTACTTTTTATGTTTTTGCCGATTTAACCATTTTACTGTTTCCCTGTAGTCTTGATATAGGTCACTTACAACCCATAAAAATAAATGAAAAACTCCAAATAGTCGACATTTCAAGAATAAACAACTTTTACCTTCCGGAGGTAAATTTTTTGAAAACTTCATGATTAAATAGAATTATCGTGTTACAGAGGGACAGACGGACAACATTTTTTTTTTTTTTTTGCAGATTCGAAGCGGAAAATCCGCTAACTCTCGAGTCAAAACTCATACTCAATTGATTACAAATGTCGTGGTATACGAATAGGCCCCGTACGCTTCGTACGGGTCCATAAAATCCATATTTACTTTATTTGAGCTCTTGACAAAACATCATTAACATTAAATCAAATGCAGGAATGTTTGACAAACAAAACCGTGGTACTGTTAGCTTTCACGATTTCGGTGCTCTTTGGAAATATGTCACAGATTGGCAAAATTGTTTTCGTTCATTTGATTCGGATGGCTCCGGTAACATAGACAAAAATGAACTGAAAACGGCATTAACAGCATTCGGCTACAGACTGTCGGATAATTTGATTGACATTTTGATTCGCAAATTCGATAGATACGGCAAGGGAACGATATTGTTCGACGATTTTATTCAATGTTGCATAATTTTATACGTGAGTTGAGATGAAATACAGGTTTTTATGTTTAATGAACATCAAATATATTTCTTCTTTCAAGACGCTGACATCATCGTTTCGACAATACGATACGGATATGGATGGCGTTATAACAATTCACTATGAACAATTTCTTAGCATGGTTTTTAGTTTAAAAATTTAAAAAGACAAATTGTTTCTTCTCAAAAATACTGTACATCTTTATATCACATTTAACTCTACTTGAAATCTTTATGGTAAAACCATTATATTTTTGTATAAATTTTAAAATTATAATATATCAACGGTCTTGGATTTAAGTGGGGAATCAATGCTGGTGTCAGCAAACAGATAAAAGAATATTTGCTCATAGAATTGCTGTAAGCTGACATTATCTAAATTTTTTTCCTCTTTGCACCAGTATTATACTTTTGCAACATTATAAAATTAATTTTTTCACCAAGAAAATGTTTGTGTAAATTAATGAATAAAACTGCCAAATTTACCACATCAAGTTTGAAAATTTTTATTGAAGAAAAAAGTTGCTTTAATTTTCACATAATTTTTATGTATAAAAGGAAATAAACTTAAATCTTTGCGGGAATTTTTAATGTTGGGCTCTTAGGCGAAATTAGTAGATTATGCACCTCTTGCCAAAATTGTTATAGTGACGTGTGGGCAGTGAGACTCGAGCCGAAGGCGAGATTCGTTATGCCCACACGTCAAGATAACAATGTCGGCAAGAGGTGCATATGCTATTTTATCTGTCGAGAGAAGATATATCGAGATAAGTGAAAATGCTCTAGAGCGATAAATGCGAGATTATCGTTCTAGACAGATAAAATTTATTTGCTGCATCAATGGCCGAAGCCTCCTGACTATTTGTAATTATTTATAATAATAACAATAAATTAGATTAATACAAAAAAACATAAATGAAGAACAGGTCCGGAAGTGAGTTGCCGACCCAGTCGACCCGTCGGAGTCAACAGTCACCCCTGCCCATCGTCAAAATTACTTTATTTATAGTTGTTATACAATTAAAACAGCATCAATTGAAATTAGACGAAAATAGAAAATTGGAAATGAAAAAAGCTCGTCGTTCCATCAAGCACCGCCATCTCGTGTAGCCACCTGAAATAAAAAGGATTAGCGGAAACTAGTCGTCTAGACTAGCTGTTTTTGCACTAGTCGACGTGACTTAGAGTTACATTTGAGAGTCGTGAGACCCAATTAACTAATCAGCTTTTGATTAGATTGAGAACTAAAGGTTCAGTTTATGTGATTTTTAATTTCCTAATAGTCGACTTAAACGATTCGCGTGGTATGTTTTGAAACCACAGCAATGAAAAGCGATTAAATGCCATGCACATGTTATTGATAGGCTCATAAAGACCATAATTTAGTCCTGTGTTTGTCAACTACGAGAAAATCATCATCACAAGTGGGTCTGGAATTTAGCATGATCTTGCTTTTCATTTTAGATGCGTCGATGGTTCCATTCATCAGATCGGATACAAAAAGTGCGTCGGGCAAGTGTTTCGATGTTGATCGATTCGCATCTGGACAAAATATTTCATCGGAAAGAATACACCGGACGAACCAAATAAACAAAATTAGATTACAACATAACAATGGAGATGGCGAATTAAATCAGCACAAAAATTGGTGTCGCTAAAAAATCCGGAGGCGTCAAAATCCCGATAAATTTCAAAAACGAAGTGACTAACGGCAGTCAACTGCGAATAGTCAATATAGGTGCTATTCGCGGTCAACTGTCGTTAGTCAATGTAGGTGCTAAATTCCATCCGATTTTCGTGATTCTTTTCCTATTCGATAGGTAATGATGAAAGCCTTAAAAGCATCCAAGAAAAAATGTGGGCCCGGGCCGAGCCTATGATGGCCGCTAATGTTATGGTGGATCGATCTAGACAATATATTTTCGAAAAATTCAAACATCTTGAGAACGATAAGAGATAGAAGGTCGGTGTCAAAGGCAAAGTTGTTGGTTTTGGTGTGGCGCATGTCGTAATGCCTGCCAATATGGCCGCTCATGTTAAGATGGATCGATCCAGGCAATTTATTTTGGAAAAATTAAAACATTTTAAGAACTATAAGTGATAGAAGATCGGTGTCAAAGGCAAAGTTGTTGTTTTCGGTGTGGTGCATGTCGTGATACCTGCCAATATGGCCGCTAATGTTAGGGTGGATCGATCTAGGCAATTTATTTTGGAAAGATTGAAACATTTTAAGAACTATAAGTGATAGAAGATCGGTGTCAGTGGCAAACTTTTTTGTGAATTGAAATATAGATAGATACTTTATTTATTAGCCTTTGCTACATCATCATCATAGTTCATTGTTATTAATCAAATTTCATTCAAATGTTTCTTTAATGTACACAATTAAATTCCTTTTAAAAATCACTAAATTTAATTCATTTTTTAATCCATTCGGTAGCCTGTTAAACATAATTAGCCCATTATAGAATATGCTTTTTTTCGTGCCTGCTTTTTTGTGTTGTTCCAAACTGAAGTCTCCTACATTTCTCAATGGATACCTACGTGCTTCGCCAACATATTTTATATCCTTTGTCAAGTACTTTGGAAGAATACTATATTTCATTTTATATACCATCACCATCACAAGACAATCCTCTGTTTCACGGACATCCATCCTAGCGTCGATCTCATTAGAAGTATGCTTGTGGATCGGTGGCATTGCAGCACTACCCTCATTGCTTTATTTTGCAGGATTTGCAACTTAGCAAAATCTCCTTCAGAGCACATTGACAGGATTGATGCACAGTATGTGAAATGCGGTGAAATAATTGTATTATATAACGTAATTTTATGTTGTGGTGTTAGTTTGCACGCTATTCCTGCTAGGAAGCCAATTTTCTTAGCTTTTTTTTCGCGATGTAGTTTGTGTGATTAGTCAATTTTAGATCCTCATTCAACAAGAAACCCAAGTATTTAAATTTTGATACTCTTATATATAATATGAATAAAATTGCGGCTAAAGTCGCTCCTTGCGGAACGCCAAATTCTATGTTTTCGTTGTCCGATACTATTCCGTTATACTTAGTTTTCTGAGATCTATTTGTTAAATAACTCTCAAACCATCTAAGTTCTGTTCCATCGACTCCATATTTCACCAATTTCTTCAATAACCTAATACGATCAACTGTCTCGAATGCTCTCTTGAAGTCCAAAAAAAAAACGGCAATGACAGTGGAATTATTGTCAACAGCTTTTTTCCATTTACCATACAGCTCGATTAACGCCATTTCACATGATCTATGGAAGCATGGGTCAGAAGCCTTTCCTAAGTGCTCTAGGTCGGTTCTAATATCGGCGGTAGTACAAATAACATTTTTTGAAAATATGTCTGAAGAAAAAGTCCTAACTTTTTTTTATTTTGACGGTTGCTTGAATATTTGGAGAGACTATGTTACGGACGCTAGCCAATCGAGCGAAGGTATTGTGACGAAAGATTTTGTGAACGTTCCCTCTAATTCTTTGATGGTTGCCACATGCAAATTTATAGCGAAAATCTTAATTTGTGTCAACGTCATTACCGGAAAGACAGAATATTATTAGAAGTTGTATGGAGCGGACGTTTGATTTTATCTCGATTGATTTTATCGAAAGAAATTTGTTAAAGTCCGTATCATCCTAAGAAATTACAACTAATTCTCAACTCGTCCGTGTAGTGCAAATATCATAAATTGTGCGCGGTTAATTTATTGTGAAAACCAAAGCAGCGAAACTGCACGGCGATATTTATTTTACGACAGCCTCATGCAAGAATACTATTCGTAAGTTGTTGACCTCGTGGTAAATCATATGAAATTGTTGTAATTCCTTCTGTTTTTCGATATTTAGAACTTTAAAGCTCTCAGTTGATTGAAGAAACAATAAACGAATTATACAAATCGATTGGATCGTTTTACTTTCGGTCAACAGTGCTCTTAGAAGCTTAGTCAAAAGCCTGGTCGTAACAGACTATTACACCGTTTCTTCGGACGGGTTTTTGAATATTGCCCTTTCGGCGATTTCCAATCCAATTTAATGTCGACGTAATTTCATACTCTTCAGAGTTAAGGCAACATTTACTTTGATACGTTCGAATCTTTTTGCAACATCTATTCTGTTTGCCACATCTATTCTGATACGTACGGGTCCCCTGCATATGTTTTTTCTTTGAAAGATCTGAGCATGAACGACAATTTTTGGAAGAAAATTTTTTTGGATTTGAGTCCTTGGAGTTAGCTGGGGCACTACAAACGAGTCTCTGTTAAGGCCCTACGTGTTTTTTGTACACAACTCGAGTAAATGTTTTCCGATTTTTAAAAATGTTTTTTGTTTGAAAGATCTGGGCATGACCAACAATTTATAAAAAAAAACTTTTGCCTGTGCTTAGGGCTCAAGTGGGCCTCATGTTGGTCCTAAGGTCGCCCCTAACCAAACAAATTTTTTGCTATGTTGCAGAGCAAATTGAAGGAAACATTTTTGTATTAGGAAGTATGTGTCCGAGGCTTCCACTTAGGGCCCTAGGTCGGTCCTAGCCCAAAAAATGGTTTTTTGCTACGTTGCAGAGAAAATTAAGGAGAACATTTTTCTCTATTTGGGGGTCAATTTAGTGCTTTCGGGAAGTTTTTTTTACACCGCTTCTTCGAACGGGTTTTTCAATATTGCCCTATCGGCAATTTCCAATAAAATTCAATGTGGACGTAAGGCAATGTTTACTTAGATACGTTCGAGACTTTTTGTAACGTCAACTCTGTTTGCCGCATCAATTCTGATACGTAATTCAACAAATTTCTCAAGTGGGGTGTCATTGGAAAAGTAATGATAGTGGCTCTCCAGGAAAAATTGCGTTAAGACATTTAACGCGTCAGAGTGAAGTCTGGAGGACGTAAAACTTCAAAATTGGCGGTAAAGACGTGAAAAGTGCTCGAACACTAACAGTTGCCAAAAATCCAATTCATCACCCACTGTCTCATTGGAAAGATTACGGACTATGCTTTCCAGGAAAAATGTGACCGGAAAGTGGCAAAAATCAGCAAACTGTAATCGACGCCGAAAATCCAATTCTTTATCAAATGACCAAAAAAGCACATTCTGCGGTTGCGCGATCTCTAAATCCTTTCCGAAAAATTCCACAAATTTTTTTTTCCAAGTTTCTCAAATATTAAAAACTTGTCAGTACAATTAAACGTTTTTATTTTGTTACACAATTTCATTCCTTCAGACAAATCCAATTTTCAGGTCCCACAAGTTATATTCTGCATCAAAAGTTCTGAACCGCGCGTTAAAATTCGAAATTTTACTGTACAAAATATAACTTGTGGGACCTACAATTTAGGTTTGTCAGACAGAATCAATTGTGTAACAAAATAAAAACGTTTAAGCGTAGGGAAAACCAGAAGAAATTTTGTAAAAATATCAGCCCTACGGATGAAGCAAAACCGAAAATCTCGTATAGATTCATGGGAAAGGATCTGATTGGAATCAAGTGAAACCTGTTTCGAACTCTATTGGAGTTCCTTTTTCAAAAACCACAACAAATTTTCGGTGTCTTTTCAAAAAAAAACTTGTTTCTCTTTCGGCAGCACCGTGCCTCCTGATTTTGACGCCTTCTCATTTTGACGCCTCCTCATTTTGACGCCTCCTGTTTTCGACGTCTCCAGATCTCTTTTATAGGTATTAGTTATGTTAACACGGCAGACAAATTACCAAGTTAATTTAAGAGTCTGGGATTTTTTCCCACTGAAACTATCCCCTATTCTTCTCGTCATTTTCTCCTATTGCTGTCTGCTACTTTTATACTTCCGATTCTATTCGTAATCAATCTTAGAATTGATTTTTCGTAATCGATTCGATTCGTAATCGATAGTTTCTAAAAAATCAAATTTTCGTACGTTTCCAAAAATATTAAGTTTTTAACAAATACCTTTCCATTTATGGAATGAATATTTCGCGAAGGTGCCAAAGTTAACCAACCCAAGCAGGTAAGCATAAAACATTACATGCAGGGGTTAGTCACAAACTACGCACGCTTCTAAGGTGGAAGGGGTGGAAAAACGCGTGCGCTTCATTAATTTCCAAGAAAAATCCTTTCATTTTTCGTGCGTGATGAAATTCATGCAAGTGAGAAAGGGGTCGTTTTTAGCGTGTGCACTTAATGAATGCCCCCTAAAAATTATTTTCAATCTTAACCAAAACACTACACATCAACGCTACATTAAACATAGACGAAATGAATTCAAAATAAACCAGATGCTCGTCGACACTCCTGCAAAATTTTATAAAATTGTCTTGTCTAGTTCCCACACTTGTTTCTTATATATATCTTTATCTAACTCTCTTCAATTAAATATGTTGCGTTTACTTAAGAAGTACGTTTTGCATTCACTTTTTTCGAAAATAACTGTTTGAACATTTGCCAAATATTTTCCGGTTAATATTTAAATCTCAATTGAGATCGGCATCACATCAGCCCATCAAATTAATGTAAATAGTTTTACCGTCTAGAACGATGGATTTAGTTGCTGAGCAAAAGATTGTGCAAAATTGGTTAGGAAGCTTTCATTGTAATGAGAACCCTTGGAAACTTGCCTTTATAGAAAAGGTTGGTCGGGGATTGATAGCTACTCGCGATATTGCTGTAAATGAACTGATTCTCCGTGAACCGCCTTTAATTATTGGACCGGTTGGTAACGATAAAAGTAGTGTAATTTGTGCGTTATGTTTCAAGTTAATTTCCACGGCCGATGTGTGCTCAAATTGTTTGTTATCAGTGTGCTCGGGATGTTTAGAAAAGGGCCACCATGAAGAAGAATGTTCATTTTTGAAGTCCTTGAGTTTAAACACAACTGAAAGCTCACAACAATTGGATAGGTGCTTAACTATCGCTCGTGGATTGTTTCTAGACAAAAGCAAAAAAAACATTCTGAATTTGATGCAATGCAACTGCAACAATGAGACGGAAAACATGATTGATAATTTGCTTAAACAAGCCCATCATAAAAATGGGAAATTACGTAACGAGCTTGTAAGAACAGCGGCAGTGTTTAATACAAATGCCTTTCAGATTGTAGTTAATTTGTCAAGTGAACGTAAAACTGATCTACGAGGCCTATACCCGCTGATGGGTTTGATAAATCATAGCTGCAGTGCAAATTGCCGATATTCAACTGATAGCAATTATATCATGAGTCTTTATGCACGTAAACCAATCCGGATTGGGCAAGAAATTGTTATAAGTTATGCTAAGATGTTGTGGAGCACACCATCTAGACAAAGTTACTTAAAAATTACGAAGCAATTTACATGTAAATGTGATCGTTGCAATGACCCTACGGAAGGTTCCACATATTTGTCAGCGTTAAAGTGCTTTAGGCATACATGTTCCGGACTGTTATTACCAGTTGACCCTATAAATTTCTATTCAGCCTGGAAATGCTCGATCTGTTCAGATTTATCGGACTATAGGAGGATACTGCGCATGCAAGAAGTTGTCTCGTGTATGGTAGATGCCATTGAGAGTAATAAGTCGGCTCAAGAAATCGATGAATTTATTAATAACCGTTTGCTAAAAGTGTTGCCAGCGTCGAATCAATATGTTGTGGAAATGAAAATGAAAATTATATCTTTCAATTTAAAAGGTAAATACAGACATTAGGCTTCGCGAATCCGTACGAAATCGATTCTTGTTGCATTAAATGACACACACATTAAATTACAAACATTAAGCTGCATTGGAAATTGCCGGAAAGGGAATAGGTTCAAATCCGGTCCGAATTAGGGCATTTCGAGAAAACCAGGGGTTTTAAGAGAGGCCTCGGACCACATTCGATACACAAAAAAAATCTAAAGAAAATTTTTCGTAAAAGAAATTTTTTCAAAAAAAGCATTTTTTATACAAAATTTCTTTCGAAAAAAAATCCGAAACTCATTCCTCTGCAGCGGACCAATTTAGCAGTTACAATTTCGTATTTTTTGTTTAGAAACGATACAACCAAACGAAAAGTGTCGATATGATTTTTAGATCGCCCGATAAATCATTGCGAATTGGTCGAAAAATATTGTCTTGATGTTCTGCAATTGCTTGAAAAGTTACAAGCTGGTGAATGTACTTTGAAAGGAATTATCCAATATAAACTCTTCCAATGCCGACAACTCATTGCTAACACAAGGAAATACTCTAAAAGCGAGGTATAAGTTTAAATTTCTAACACTGAATCGATGTGAAGCTAAAACAATTTTATTTGTCTTAGATTGAATCAAGTCAACGAAAGCTTCTAATGAATGCCTGGTCTATATTAAAGGACAACATTGTAGCACCCATCGATTTATCAAATACAATAGAAAATTGGAGTCTATAAATTGTTACTAAAATCGACGTTGCGCCGCGCGATTAAACCCATCAAATGAGAAACCAAAACACTCACACTGCAATTCCGTCACACCTATAATGACCTCTAGCGAATTCCCATTCCTTTTCGTATGTCATTTTTAAGGACTGCATCGTTTGTTTAGCACAATAAATGTGAAAAAAGAGGATTAAATGAAAAGCGGGACGTAATCTGCCATTTTTTATTTCAAAATTGAAAAAACCGTTAGAGGAATAGTGCACAGTTACTTTCTAGGAAACGCTGCTTTAATTTTGAATACATCAAAATTGGCTCTGTGGATTCGTTAATGAATTTCATAAAATTTTTGAAATATTGTAAATTCATTTTTAAAGAAAATAAAACAATTTTATTAAAAAAAAGACATTCAAAAATCTTTCAAAATCTTTTGAATTTTGAGTTCGATTGGGTCAAAATTGTTCCATATTTCGCACATCGTGAAATTCTCGAAAACAAATCATTAAACATATGCAAGGGATCCGTACGCACCAGAATAGATGTGGCAAACAGAATAGATGTTGCGAAAAGACTCGAACGTATTCAAGTTTAAATATTGCCCTAACTTTTAAGTGTATGAAATTTGGTCTAATTTAAATCGTTGTATTGACAATTGCCGAAAGGGCAATATTGAAAAACCCTTCCGAAGTAACGCTATATAAAAAACCCAAAATTGACCCCAAATTGACAAAAATGTTCCCCTCAATTTTCTCTACAACAAAGCCATTTTTTTTGGTCTAGGGCAGACCTTTCGACCAACCTAGGGCCCTAAGGAGATACCTCGCACATATACTTTCATAGACAAAAATGTTTCCCTCAATTTGCTTTGCAACATAGCAAAAAAAAATTTTTTTGGTTAGAGCCGTTGCGACCTTATGACCGACCTGAGCCTCTTGAGCCTTAAGCACAGGCACCGAGCCCAAATTTGTTATCTATAATATAAAATCCAAAAAGTCACTGCACCTCGCTACACCTCACTGTACCTTGGTGCATCTCACTATACTACACATCAGTGCACATCACTACACCTCACTGTATTTAACTGTACCTCACTGCACCTTACTGCACCTTGATGCACCTTACTGCACCTTGATGCACCTTACTGCACCTTGATGCACCTTACTGCACCTTGATGATGATGATGAGTCAGGTCCACCAAGGCACAGTAAGGTGTAGTGAGTTTCAATGAGGTGTAGTTCGGTGCATCAAGGTGCAGTGAAAGGCAGTGAAGTGTAATGAGGTGCAATGAGGTAGTCTAGTCAGGTGCACCAAGGTGCAGTGAAGTGAGGTGCACCAGGGCGTGTAAATTGCACTTAATCTTGCCACAAGACGGTATATATACAGAAATGTCTTCAAAATAAGATTATAAAATAAAAAATGAAGGGACCCGTACGTATCAGAATAGATGTGGCAAACAGAGCTGATGTTACTAAAAGACTCGAACGTATTTAAGTCAATATTGCCTTACCTCTTAAGTGTGTGAAATAACGTCCACATTAAGTTGTATTGGAAATTGCCAATAGGGCAATATTGAAAAACCCGTCCGAAGAAACGGTGTAAAAGAACCCTCCCGAAAGCACAAAATTGATCTCCAACTAGACAAAAATGTTCGCCTCAATTTTCTCTACAACATAGCAAAAACCAATTTTTTTTGTTAAGGGCCGACTTGAGGACCGACCTAGAGCCATCAGGAAATTCCTCTAACGCATACTTCCATAGACAAAAATGTTTCCCTCAATCTGCTCTGCAATATGACAAAAAATGTTTTTTTGGTTAGGGCCGACCTTAGGACCGACCAGAGGCCCACTTGATCCCCAAGCACAGGCCTAAATTTGTTTATGAATATAATTCGGTACACGGCTACCTCTCAAATAGAAAAGGAATCAACAAAATCGGTTAGGATTTGCCCGATTTATGTAAACAAATGCACGTTGGGCCTAGGTTCAGGGTCCTGGCTGAGTCCAAGGGCATCTTATCAAAAGACTTTCTTAAAAAAATTTTTTTTGAAAATAGGAAGAGATTTATACTCGAGCTATGTACAAAAAAAAATGTAGGGCTCTAGCATAGACTCGGTTTTAGTGCCCTAGCTAAGTCCAAGGGCTAAAAACCAAAAAAGTTTCTTCTACAAATTGTCGGCCATGCCCAGATCTTTCAAACAAAAAGAAGTTTATGACAATCGGAAAAGATTTACTCGAGTTATGTAGAAAAATCACGAATGGCCCTAGCATAGACTCGTTTTTAATGCCACAGCTGGGTCCAAGGCCAAAACTCAAAAAAGTTTCTTCTACAAATTGTTGGGCTTTCATAGACCTGTCGATTAAAAAAATAATAAACCAATATAATGGTATAAGAAAGTAGCGGTAGAGTAATTTTCTTGACAAAATAGCTTATCCGTTTAACTGTCAATTTATCCAAAGTAAAATTTGCTGTTACTTTTACTGTTAGAACTGGATGAGGATGTTAGCTTAAGTAACAAAGGAAAAATCATATAGATTGTTTAAAAAAATAAACGTTGAATTATAATATCAGTCATAGCACTTCTTGATCATAGCTACCGGGAATTACAACTTTCGACAACACCTCCATGTGATCATAACTCCTGCGAATTATAACTCTAGGCCATAACTCTTTGTGTTCATAACTCCCGGGAATTAAATTTGCACAGACAGGTGCACAGACAGGCAGACAGAGCATTCCCATAAAGTAGCTACTGCTACTTGATGATGAAAATCGGAAAAGATTTACGCGAGTTATATACAAGAGACTGAAAACCACTTAACCGGCCCAAGCTCGGCGGCCCTAGATTCAATCCCATAATAGTAGATTATGCACCTGCGGGGAAATTTTTTTATTCTCGAGGAGGAGGTTTTCATCCCGAGCCGAACGTGAGGGATACAATCCCCCGAGTAGATAAATAAATTTTCCCGCAGATGCATATGATATTTTATTCACCAAAGCAACAAATTAACGAAACAAAGTTTGACACCAACAATTAATGTATTATTTAACGCACTAGGGAAGAACTGCGGTGAATGAAAGATTTTATTCGCTGTCCCATTTGGAAAGATGTCAATATATGTACATTTGCCCCCCCCCCCCATGTACTGCGGTTTTTTTGATATTTGTGTCCACATGTAATAGCATTGTGTCCACATGCAATAACGTTGTGTCCCATCCGCAAAACTCATTACATTCAACTAATGTCATTATCACCGTTTTAGTGCCAACATTATAGTCAAAACGGTTGAAACGGTTATCGACGGACAATTTTTTTTTTGCAGGCTGGATATCTAAGGACCATGATCGATGCTCTCCTTCCCCTACTCCCTCTTCAAATCGACTGGTTACAAGCGTCGTGGCAAACGCCATAGACCCATTTTCTAAGAACTTCGTACGGGTATAAAAAATCCTTTCGTTTTTAAAATCGTGGTACACAATATTTGGGATTGGTTTCCCCTTTAACCGTTGTACCGATATTTTTAGGCCAAGCCGGCTGCAGTGTGAAAACAACGACGCAACAGTTGCTTCGTTGTTGAAATAGAATTTTGAGCTGTTTCCTGCATGGTTTAAATTGACTAACAGTGTCCAAGAAATTAGCGGCGAACGCCTCTTTTCTAGACTTCCAGATCATATTTCCGAAATTGAAAGTTTTCATCTGTTGGATAGCATGAGAACAGTATTTTCGAAGTTTTCACACCTTTTACGCGGTCATAAGCATCGTCGTCAGTTTGGTAATGTCTAAGTTGAATTCTCTGAAAGAAAAAAGTGGACGTTCTTTATGGATGTTCCCTTAAGCACAACGAAAAACTACAAACTTTCGGTTATATATTTTTATTCTAGTAAATTTTGCAGTTCCAATATCCATGTTAAAAGACATGACAATACAATAATTCAGTTCCTTAGATCAGAAGTATAAAAATATTCGGAATTAACCGCTCACATTGTTTTAGCTAGTTCCTTCATTTAAAAATAGGCATTAGCTATCCAATACTTTCTTTCTAAATAGAAATGACTAAGTCTGTGCAATTATTGCGTCGTTAAACCAAACATTCGTTATTTCATTTGACAGTACCAATGAATGTCCACTGATTTTATGCTGTTTTGTTAATAACGGAAACTGAGACTGAGTGACTTTGATGTTTCGGATAAAAAAAAGGCCACGTAAATATCATTTTTTGCAATTCAATTGAATAATCAATTAAAATGCCCAAAGTTGTATATTTACGTGATTGTAAATAAATACATTCATAAAATTTGAAAATTGCTCATAAAATTAAAATTGAAAATTTAGTTAGAATCGTTCGTATATGAAAATCGTATGTGTTAAGAAAAGTTGCAGTACATATCGATTGGAACCATTTGGATTATTTCAATTTTATGCCACTTGTTAATAATTATTGTAAGTTTGCTTACTATATTTTTTAGTATATACAGCTCTTACTAATAATTATTGCGAGTGCATTGTGCATCATCTTAATTATTCGTACTAAAAAACTGTTTTTTTTTTATTAATTCCAATATTTCCTTACGTTCTAAACATAAACTTCTTAAGCTGAATAATTGGTGAAATGAGGTACAAAATTTGAATTTAGTTGTCTCACATATGGCATTACTGGATTATTATCGTCTTATATTACAATTTTTTTTTACATTCTTAGCAAAATTTACCGAAATCTAGTCTCCAGACGCCTTCTATTTTATCACAAAAACTTTTTAATTACAATTTTCTTCTACATGATTGTTGCAGTAATTTTTTTCATTTAATAAAATTGAAACGTTATTGAAATGATTTTAAGGTTTTCATTTAGATTTGTCCTAAAACAGAATTTATATTTAGAATTTTAGATCGATATCAAGCTTGATTCCTGTTCGACGCCGAGCTGTCTTGAACCAGAATTACTAGGGGAGTTACCAGAAGCTGCGACGCATAACGTATGTGCTTCGCATTCTAACAAAATCTGAACGACCACTTCAGTACGAAGTATTATAACAATGCTAACGTCTAAATAAGTAGAATTAGCAGCGTCATTTGAGTCTGTTGAGAACAAAACCCGGTCTATTCCAACTGTCAAAGTGACGTTTTAAACGTCAAACAAAAAAAAATTTCGAAATATCCAAAACCTATTTAATTTTCCTGAGCACGTTGCAAAAATGTGGACTGTCAAATTTGCGATGTTTTTTAGAATAGAATCTTGCGTGAGTAACAAATTATATAAAATTAAATCTCATGTACTGTGAGAGGATGACTCTTACGCGAATAATACATGAATCAGAATTCAAAAAGTTTGAGTATTAGGGTCGAAAGTTCCTTTAAAAAAATCATCGCATTTCAAGTTCATTTGCGATGTTTTTTCAGAGCAAATTTGTATCTTCATACCTAAACTTTTTGAATTCTGGTTCATCTATTATATGCGTAAGAGTCATCTTCTCAAAGTGCATGAGCTACAATTTTGAATAAATTGTGATTTACGCAGGGTTCGTCTTAAAAAACATCGCAAGTTTGACAGTTCATCTTTTTGCGACGTGCTCTTAATTCTATAACCCTAATAGAATTCAGGAAAAATAAACATGTTTTGAATATTTCCAAAAAAAAATTTGGTTTGACGTTTAAAACGTCACTTTGACAGTTGGAAGAGACCGGGTTTTGCTCCCAACAGACTCATTTATGAAATCAATAACTTAGTCAATATTTTACCCAAAAGAAATAACGATTGAATTAAAAAACTGTTATGACAACGCCGCTGTAATTAGGTGCCAAGTTTAAATATGGTGCGATGGAACAGAAGGAGTAACTTTTCAGATTTTGAAAAATAACAGGGAGATGTTATCAGGACACTCTTAGAAGTGTTGGCCGTCCTCAAAAAAAATTTGTCAAAAATCAATTAACAGCTCAAGGTTCTTTTTTAAAAGCATATTAGAGTACATACCATGGCAGGCACACACTTATGAAAATAACATTGGTTTTGAACACATCGTTACGTGAACATTATCAATTCAACCATCCAAGTTTTTTCGTTACAGCAACCTAAGATCAGAAACGCAACCTTATTAACGACATTTAACTGTATGGGATGATATTGCAGATTCTCTGTTGGTTACCATGAAAACCTTTTTGAATCATTTAGTAAAATTTCTAAGTTTATTGTCAAAATTGAAATTTAGAAAGAAACAAAAATTACATGCCGTTTAGCGATTCTGTCAATATCGTGCTATGTAGTTTATTTACACACAAGGTAAACAATCGTCGCGCGTTTCTGAAAATCCTTATCATCGCATTAGGTTAAATTATCTCGGCTGATAACACTTACGTGTGTATTCCACGGAAGAATTAGTAATAAATTATTCTAGATCATTCATTTGGTCTAATCTCCTAATATTCATTCTTCAATTTCGTTTTAAATGAACATTACATTTTCCTCCAAAATAAAACAATTAATTGATGTGATGTTACAATAAAAAGTTGTCTATTTACCGCGTGAAATATTTTCAACGTTTTATTTCACATGGTCCTAACAGTTTTAATGCCAGGAACTTAAGTTATGCCGTGTGTTTCAGTACGGTGATTTGATATAGAAATTATCAAGGAATTGTAGTCTAAATTGCTATCTTCTTCGAGTCATCTGAACAAAGCCAGACAACAAGAGAATGTGCATAGTCAATGCCATTTTACTACTTTGTTCAATTACAAAAATGAATTTATTTTAAGTCCAAAGATTTCGAAAACACAAAAGCATCATTGTAAGTCAACTTAACAAACTTTGACCTCGTTCAATTTTCTTTATTTTTCTTACAAATGTCGTTCGAAAAAGATCGTTTTGCAATTCACTTCAAATCAACAGACTAAAAATAACTTCTCTCTCAAAAAAAGTAGCCAAACAAAAGAAAGCGATTTTGATTTTTTTTTAAACAAAACGCATTTCTAAGTGTCACAATATATTTGAACGCACAAATTCCGAGACAAATATTTTTTATGACTTTGTTATTTTTCGTTTTACTGTAAAAATGTCTTAACATTAAAATATATTCTCCAAAGTTAATGCAAAGATTACTCAAGCAACGTCTCTTTTACTCGTCCATTTCTTAGTTAAGAGTCAGTCTTAGCAGTACTCCATTTCGTTTGCTGAGCCATAATCTAAATACAAATGGAAATAATTTATTTTTTTATTGTTAGAGCTTGATGTAAATGTGTTACCCGAATCCGGCTCCTAGAAGCAGTGATAACACGTTTGTTATCAAAAGTGAATAAAGAACTTCTCGAGAAAATAGTGAATTTTTACCAACACGAGCTAAGCGCATTGAATAACCAATGGGCCGTCTGGGATGTTCGAAGTTCCAGCCTCTGCGAAAATAATACAAACATTGACTCAGTTAGATAGTGTAACTTTTTTATAAGAATGATATATCTACTACAATGAGCATAACTCCGAAGGGTTGAAGCTTCGTGAGAGTTAGTCCGAGACTCGAAATGAACTATTATGAACCATGTCGCGTGTGACATTTACAAGAACACTTTTATGTTGACTAAAGAATAGAAAAAGGAAGTTTTTGAATTTTCGTCATTTGGTTCACAACAAAAGTTCATAAGGACGTACGGATTTTTGACTCCCCCCTCCCCCTCCGTACGAAATCGTACAATTCCAAAGACAACCCTTCACTTCTTTAAATTACGTACGGATATAAGAACCTCCCCTTCGCCCCCAAATGAAGTTTATTCTTTAGTCATATGTCATTCAACGACAAAACATTAATGCAGCAATAAAAGAAACTCATTATAGAAAAACACGGTTGGCCACCACAGCGCTGCGATCGAATCTAGTATAATCATCATGTCTGCACTATCTCGGTTCGCAGCTACTTTACTCTAGTTACTGTTATAGTAACCTTATTATAACGAAGTTGTTTGCAGTTGAGATAAGAGCAACGAAGTGAAAATATGTCCAAGATTTTCAATGAATTTGTACTGAACGCACTAGTTTTTCAAATTTAGTTTCCGAACCATGTTTACCTATATGCCAGATGATGCGATTCGCATCGCGTAAGGTTTGTGTGAAAGCTTAACTTGTAAACAAAATTTTTTTTTCACACAAACTTTACGCGTGTAAAAGTGAACACTTTATTTTTTTGTACGTACGACTTGACTTCGACAACCCCTCCCCCACCGAACACTACGAATTCTGCAACCCCCAAAAACCAGTACGCCATTTGTAAACAACATCTAATAATTCCTTCATTGTATGAAAAAAAAATACTACGAGCTCAACAATAGTGATATCAGCAAATACGTTGAAAAATCTGGCGAAAGGTAAGAAGTGCTACAGAAATGTCCTGCAATCCCAAAATCGGATTTGTTGTTTGTTTGTTTAGAGTGGGCGGAGAGGATCTCCTGCACCTAAGCCTCTGTTTGGCCTGTTGTACGCACCCACATTGGATCACCTACAACCTACTTGTGCGATTAAGGTACTCCAATATATTGCTGGGCGGTATGCTCTAGATAATGTTGTGCGGGAGTATATATATGCCCCTAAGGCTTTGGCTCTTGATGTGATATAAGCAGGACATTTGCACAGAAAGTGCTCAGCTGTTTCTATATCACCACATTTACTACAGAGATCACTATTTGTCAAGCCAATTGTGAAGAGGTGCTTGTTAAGATGACAGTTCCCCGTGAGGATGGAGGTGACTCTTCTAATGTTGTTCCTACTCAACGAGAGTAGGTACTTGGAGTTTTTAGTGTTAATTTTGATACGGGTCTTGGATTGCCTGGCGTGATCGATTGAGTTCCAGTGTTTCGTGAATTTGTCGTTTTTCCACTTGTTAATAAGATATTTGAAAAATGCAGGTGTTCAGCCGCTCCAGTTTTAGCTAGTTCATCAGCTATTTCATTTCCATGGATTTTACTGCGTCCAGGTACCCAAGTCAAGATGACTTGATTTTTTAAAGCGAGGGATTTTATTCTTTCTCTGCACTCAAATACGATGGCTGAGCGGATTTTGTAAGCGTTTAGATCAATTGATTTTGAGCGTTTTGGTCAAGCATCAATTTGCTGCATTGGCCTATTCCGAAGGTTTCTGATTGGAAGATTGTCGCTATGGAGCCAAGAGGGATGGATCTGGCTCTCCAAAGTGCTTTTTCCCAACCGATTTTGATAAGTGATAGCTCATTGGAACAGGGATTCAGACTAAATAATGTTCTTAAAAATAATTAGGGAGGTTAGGGTTACTATACATATATCCTTGTCCCAAAGGTGGTTCTGTAGGGGTTTTTTGGGAAGGAAACTGCGTAGCTCATTCACAGGAAGATGTATGATAAATCTGAAAATAAAAACATACTTACTTTGGAGGTAATTGATCAGGTCGACTACTCCATTCCCAAATCCAGTCTCCAGTCTCTTTAGGATTGACTAATTCACCTTCCTAAAATTAAAATAAAGCATTGATTGAGAAGTCACCGGAATTTCAGTGAGTTACGATTTTGATTGATGCTTGAATCAACCAACTTTAGGTTATTGCTGTCCTAAATAATGTTTATTCAATTTTAATTTTTTATCGTGTCCCACTATTTACATTACACTACACTTCATTTGCACTGAAGTCTTTCCATTTGTTTACATGCTTCATATTAGAGCCGAAAGTAAAAACGCTAATTGTAAAACTTAATACGTCACTCGGAAACGCACTTTCGGCTCTTGTCCTTCTTACGTAAAAAACTATTACTGTTAAAAGCGGTTGAGCTCGGTGATTCCTCTCATTCAAATAATAATAATCCGCCGTTACAACCCGTCCGGGTCAGAGACTAGATCATTTTATTTACTAGTTCCGCAATTTTTTGTGAGCTTTTGCTCTCATGGATTCTCTTAGAGATCCTTTCGTTACCGACGTTTTAACTGTCTCAGTGGTAAATTGCACACAAACCTAGTGCCATCTATGATGTACTAGGGCGGAAACTAGTAGGGCTTAGAATGCCGGTTCGCCCCTTAATTGTATTTAACCAGCAGGCATTTTTTGGACCACATGCTTAACGTGAATTCCGAACCACGCCTAAAGGTAGCTAGGATTTTACCATTAGGATTTCTTCTGGTGCTAATTATATCTACGTCTAAAGCTAGACTCAGATATTTGTACACAGAATTCATCGGATATGGGTGACGTGATATTTGTCATTCTTCGATGTACGATTCGTTGCGGCACCAAATTCACAACTACCCAAATTATGAAGTCTGGGTATGCCTAGGAACGTTACTTTCATGCTATACATTGAAGACAAATGCTATACAGAATTTGTCCCCACCAGGATTGAACCCGGATATTCTTGGTGGAAAGCCAGTTCGTTACCACTGAGCTAGCCGGTTCCTCTCATTCAAATAGTCGCCCAAAATTCGTATCGTTAGAAAGGTATTTGAATTGACTTTTCGACAAAAAAAATTTCCGAAAAATCTCACGTTTTTCACAAAAATCATTGAGCTTCTCACCATTATATTAGGTTTTATTGATCCAAAAACAGTGCGTTTTTTACCCTTTGACCGCTCCAGCGACCCATACCAAGTGACATTTTTATGTTTTAATATTTTTAAAAAAATCTAGGTCACTTTTCGCACTTGTCGATTAATTTTTTCGCACTAAGCTGTTTTTACGCATTAGTGCGAAAAAATAATTGAAATCTCGATAGTGTAGACACGGAGGGAAAACCTCGTTTTTTGTCGGTGAATTGCATAAAACGTCTTTCGATACACGTTACATATGCTTTAACGCACACGATGTGTTGCCGAAATCGCCTTCAGCTCGTGTTGGCAATCTCACATCTAGTGAGTTAAACTACCTTCATACGTAACTTGTATCGAAAACTACTATTCACGGATTTAGACGACGAAAACACGGTTTTACATGACATTTACGCGCATTTACGTGACATTCAATGCACTTGCATTTATATGCAGAGCCACTCGGACGACCTGACCATTTCGATCAAAGGTAAGTTCGAGAGCACCCTGGGTGGCTTCTTGAGAATGGCTCTGAGTGTAGTGGAGCAGTGGTGCCGAGAAAGGGGTCTGCAAGTAAACTCAGATAAGACGGTCATAGTGCTGTTCAGCCGAAGGCTCACAGGTTCAGATCTTGTTGGGAAAGTGAGGATCTTCGGGAAGGACATTGAAATTAGCCCCCAGGTAAAATATCTGGGAGTTACACTCGACCGTAAGCTAAACTGGATCGCCCATATAAAGGAAAGGCTCAAAAGGCTCTGACGGCCTTTTGGATTTGCGGGAAGAGCTGGGGCCTATCCTCAAAGGCAATGCTGTAGGTGTACGAAGCGGTAGTAAGACCCGCGATAAGTTATGGCTGCGTAGTATGGTGGCCGAGGCTCAACGTGCAGACGGCGAGGGAAAGGATGAAAGTAGTTCAGAGGTTGGTGTGTGTAGTGAAGGAGAGAGCTTTTGCAACAGCAAACAATCTGACACAAAATGTCTGGTGGTCTCCATGTTTCAAGACCGGGCATGGGAAGAACAAACATATGATCTCTGATCAGATTTTTGACATGTCGCGGGACTATATGACACAGAACCTAAGTCTTGAAAGAAATTTTGAAGTACTGTTCCCAAACAGGGGTGAGTGGGATTACGCTACCGGACAGTGAATCGGTCAGATTCAAAGACGGGTTGAAGACAGGTGAAGGGACCGGAGCCGGAATATACGACCCGAGGACTGATACCGGCACCTGGATTCACCTGGAAAGGTTATCCGGCATGTTTCAGGCGGAAACTTCAGCAGCTCTTTTGGGAGCTGGAGAAATTCTGCCAGAAGGACTGAATGGCGAAGACGTGATCGTGTGCACTGATAGTGAATCAGCAATAAAAGCGCTGATATAACCGTTTGTGACTTCTAAATCGGTAGAAGAATGTAAACCAGATAGGGCTGAGAAATCGAATCAAACTAGTTTGGGAGTAGACGGTAATGAGAAGGCTGATGAGCTGGCAAAAACCGGCTCAACGGCAATCACATACGGACCCAAACCTCACATCGTCATCCCGAATTCGCTTTGTTAGAAAGCTGTGAAGGACTGGGTGAGGGCAGAGCATAGAAAAAGCTGGACAGCGTACGAAGGAGGGATGCATACCAAGCATTTTTTCCCCATTCAGAACGAGAGATGGACTAAAGAGCTCCTGACGATGGGCCGGGATCTCATAAGAAGGGTGGTTAGTGCGACGACCGGACTCAACAAGCACCTGACGAAGATGAGAATTTCAGGTGACCCAGACTGTTCCTGTGGCTTGGAAGAGGCTTTCACGTCATATGTGAATGCCCTAAATTCTAAATTCTATCAGTTAAGGACACTAGGCGACTACGCCGTGCACCCTTCGAAAGTGGCCGAACTAGTACCTATCATATTAGACAGGTTTCTGGTCGGTACGCAAAGGTTTTCATGATTTTTAAATGATGAACGGGAAAAGGAACAAAGCGTCACAAGATCTGTGTTCCAGACCACGAAAGTGATCGTCCCAAACTGATAAAATCTAAAAAAATATAGACGTTGTTTACACATCTGCATTTACATTTTCCTTATATATTCCTACTTCCTAATACATAGTAGCATGGCATTTACCCACCATCTACCTAAGTTGTTTCTCCCTCGACGTAGTCTTATGTTTTTTACAAGCTCAAGGTTGATAAAAATAACGAAATAAAAACTGATTTTAAATGAAAGAGTCAACGCAAAAATTTAAATACAAAAATTAACTCTACGACTTACACAAAAGCATTCACTTAAAGTATAGTTTTACAAAAATCTTTCAACAATATCTTGAATTTGCTGCAAGAAATTTTTGTCATTCAATGATATTATTTCCTTTGAATCAAGTCTGTTTTTTAATGCTTGTGAGATTCCATGGTCAGCCATTGCGCGACTGTGTAAGTAAGTGTGGAAGAGAATTTTTTCCTGCACTTAAGTTTACAATTTTATTTGGCTGTAGCACCAACGCAGCATTTACTAATAATTTATTATTCATTGTCGTATCCTAGACTGTATGTAATAGTATTTTAAACTACAAGAACTCTAAAGGGTATTTTATGTTCGAGAAATGGTAAATGGTTCGAGACGCTGTCGAGAACTTATTAACCATTTCAAGAACTGCAAAGGGTATTTTAAGTTCGAGAAATGGTAAATGGTTCGAGACGCTATGTAAAATACTCGTACAGTTCTTGCATGTAAATAGTTTTATGTATTGAGCGCTTAAACTCATTTTATTTGATGGAAAACAGAACACACATTCTATTTGCATATAAACGCGTCATCTATCTAATTTTACAGTTCTACTGTAAAGCTTATATACTTTTACAGGTCGAGTGTTAAGCTTATATATTGGTGTATGTTGTATACTTTAGGCGGTGATGTTTATACACGAATTGCAAAGCCTTGTTTCGCGTACATAAAACGCACTTCATTTGAGCGAAAAACTCGATATAAAGAAGGCTTTGAGGGAAACATCTTTGTCTATGGAAGTATGTATACGATGCCTCTACTTAGGGTTCTAGGTCAGCCCAAAAATGTTTTTTTGCTATGTTGTAGAGAAAATTGAGGCGAATATTTTTCTCAATTTTGTGCTGTCGGAAAATGTTTTTACTCCGTTTCTTCGGACGGGTTTTTCAATATTGCCCTATCGGCAATTTCCAATACAATTGAATGTGGACGTAAGGCAATATTTACTTAAATACGATTGAGTCTTTTCGTAACATCAACTCTGTTTGCCGCATCTATTCTGATACGTACGGGTCTATGTTTATTTTCCAAACGTTCCCATTCTACACGCGACTAATGCGACTAATGAGTACGTCGAAATTAGCTTATTTCAGAATTGCAATACAAACGGAACGAAACCATCAAAACAAATATTTACAATTATATTATCGTTCATTCAGAGACAACTAAGAAACTGTAAATCTACCAAATGTATGTATACACGTGTGACATTTTTCACAGATACAGACTGAAACAAAGAATGTGTACTCAGTCCTAAAGTCCTTAATAAATTTTGTATTCTATCATTTTTTTAAAGTCATGAGCTTAGTTAGATAAATAAATTTTATCTAGTCAATAAATCATAAGAAGATCTATTCAATGAGTATATAGTGAGGTTACTTGCATCATTACAACCTTGAACAAACCAATGAATGAGCGTAGTATTGAACTCTGTCAGCTCAATAAGCCGATTTGAAAAACATAAAACGACGTAAAAGAATTCGATAAAAATGGAACGATAAGTATATTATAGATTCTATGACCTGAACACGAAAATTTGGTCACTATATGCGAACTGCACTGCACAGATATAGGACATTTAAATCACAGTCTGTGATGAATCTTACTAACAATGAAGTTAGTATACGAGTGCATAGATAAAAATATTTTATCATAGTAAATAACTGTAGTAGCAAATGATTTTGAATGTTCATTTGTTACAACAAGCACACACTTACACTGAGTATTGTCAGCTCAGTAATAACTGATAGTAAGTGCTGTGCATATTTTTGTTGACGTCAATGAAGCTTACGCACTAGATGTAAGATTATCAACACGAGCCGCTAATAAGTTTCGCGGCATATTATGTGTAGAAGAAGTTAGCTTTTTATCATTCCCAAAAAGTTGCTTTCTATGGTCTGTTACTTATGGCTCATTTTTATGGAAAATTAAGGGACTAAGGCTAACAAACATTTGATAATAAAAATAGTTTTCTCATACTCATAGAATCAACCATCTCGTTTGTGACATTGGAATCCTGTGATCATGCACTACACACTGTTGAAAATCGATTCTGTTAAAATTTGATTATTTTTTATATTGTCATTTCCATTTTAGGATCTGAGAAATCTGACACTCTCTATTATCTGCTACAAACAAATGCAAACATTCTATTTGACTGTCACTCCATCGCAAATTTTTGTTTGTTTTGAATGAGAACAAAATTAAGAAAATCAATAAATAACTTCGTCGAAAACATTGTCCATGACGATACTTAGGACGGCACTTTAAGTTTCTAATATTATGTATTTAAATATAGACGTAAAACTTAAACGTCATAAATTAATAATATTGTTGAAAGTTTTTGTAAGATACTGCGTTTCGAGAATTAAAATGTTTTGTATGAACTAAAATTTTCGGCGTAAAATCTTCTACACCATGCGGAAGTTTATTGAACATTTTAAAATGTTATCGTTGTTACATTTACCAACGATACTAACAATATTTGCTAGTCAATTAATTCATGTCATAGCATAAATATAGTCATTGACAATCACAAATAATTATGGTAGTGTTCACTGATCGACACAAACAGACCAAATCACAAATAAACAAGTTTTTATATGAGTTGAGTGGAATCGGTATTTATGCTACAAGAATACAGTTCTTGCTATTGCATTGCTGTAGTAGAATAAATGTCACGAACGTCTGAAAGCTCGTCTCGTTTAAGGGATCATTATATTGGCCGCGATGCAAATCGCATCGCGTAAGGTTTGTGTGAAAGCTCAACTTGTCAACAAAAAAATGATTTTTATCAAGTTGAGCTTTCACAAAAACTTTACGCGATGCGATGCGCATTAAAATATTATTTAAAATACTTTCGTTTTTTTGGTCAGCATTAAAATAACACAAAGGACCCTAACAGAATAGATGTGGCAAAACAGAACAGACGTTAGAAATAGACTTGAACGTATCTAAGTAAATATTGCCTTAACTCTTAAGTGTATGAAATTACGCCCACATTAAATTCAGCCGAAGAGGCCATATTGAAAAACGCCTACGAAGCAACGGCGCTAAAAACCTCTCCAAACCCTTAAAGTAATCCCTTAGGAGATGCCTCTGACCCATACTTCCATGGATAAAAAAGTTCCCCTCTTTTTTCTCTGCAACGCTGCACAGAAAACCTAATCATTAAAGAAATATTCACGAAAAACCACCAAATATCGTGTAGGTTCGCGTAAGGACACTACAGCACAGAGCCTATTATTTGGGAATTTTTTATATTTTTTTGAGAAATTTTGAGAAATTTTGGGAAATTTTGTATTCAGTCCCTCACAACGCTCATAACCGGCTGAAAACAATGACATTGTGGTGTTACATTATCCGATACGATAAACATTTGTTCTACCCCTTTCTTGTTGAGCGCTAGGAGGGCCTTTACAAGGGTAGTCCTAGTGCATATCTCAACCATCACACTTCGCAGGAAATACAAAATGCAGTTATTGGAGCCTAATGAAGATTGAAATTTAAAAAGAAAAATATTTGCTGAGCAGACAATCCAAAATTTCGAGTTTTCAACTTGTTTGGAAAGAGATGCCCTTAATCATAATTTTGGGAATTTTCGGGAAATTTTGAGAATTTGATCCCAAATAATAGGCTCTGCTACACTGCCGTAATTTGCATAAGAAACTTAGTGAATACTTTTTGAGAGAGAAAATATATGTAATTCTCTCTCAAAAAGTGATCAATAAGTTTCTTACGCAAATTACGGCAGTACAGCCCGAACCACTCAACATACATCCATGTGTTTTTAACTTTCATCATTTTCATTAGAATTCTTTTGTTCAAAATTAAGGTATGATGAAAGTTCAAAGCACATGGCTGTATTTTCACGATTTTCACTAATTTAATTTTATGATTTTCTGATGTCCACATCTTTCATTCAAATGAATTTCACAGAGATATAAGTCAAAAAGTATCACCAACCTTTAAAAAACTCGTTTTTAACCACTTTCTCGACCGTTCGAAAGTTTTCGACAGATTTTCCCCAAATTCAATCTCGAAATCAATTTTTTGATTATCTTATATATGCAAGGGACCCGTACGTATTATAGTAGATGCGGCAAACAGAGTTGACGTAACGAAAAGACTCGAACGTAGTAAAGTAAATATTGCCTTAAATTGTATTGGAAATTGCCGATAGGGTAATATTGAAAAACCCGTCCGAAGCAACGGTGTAAAAGAACCCTCCCGAAAGGACAACATTGTCTCCCGACCAAGGGCCCTCAGGAGAGGCCTCGGACAACCACTTCCATAGACAAAATTGTTTCTCTCATTTTTCTCCACAACATAGCAAAAACAATTTTTTTTGTGTTGGACTGACGTAAATGTCTCGGACACATACCTCCATAGACAAAAATGTTTCCCTCAATTTGCTCTGCAAAAAAAATTTTTGTCGTTAGGGCCGACATTTCAAACAAAATATGAAAATCGTAAAAGATTTACGTGGGTTATGTACAATACACCAAAAACACTTAAACGGCCCTAGCTCAGCGGCTCTTGGGCCGACAGTGTCCAGAAGATTTTTCGATTACCTTTCAGGTAAAAAAGTTTTTGAAAATGGGTTGAGTTTTACTCGAGTGTTGACGGACGGACGGACATTTTTTTTGTTGCTGATTCGTCATCTAAGTACCATGATCGGTGCCCCTTCCTACTCCCGGGTCGAAATTCGACTGGTTACAAACGTCGTGGTAAACGCATTAGACCCCTTTTCGTACGGGTCCAAAATGGCAACTTTGAAAGAATAAAAAGTTACATTTCACGAAGTGAGTATCAGATTTTTAATTGAAGTTAAACTAAATAGAAATCTCAACTTACAAGCATTTCCTAATTCTCTTAAAATATCTTTTCTGTATACGTGAGAGTGTATTGGTTGTGACGGAAAATATTTTCCTATCGCTTGGGACGAAAAGTTGCTTTCTGCGGTATGTGTACCAACACACTCTCACTATTACAGAAAAATATCTTCCAAAACTTTTTTTTTTTTATGTCGACTTCGAAAATTATGTTTTAAAAGGATTTCAGCTTCGAATGAAAGACTTACCTTATTCCAGTAATTGATGTAAACGCCTTTCAGTTCGTCTTCATTGCACAACTCCGTATTTGGACTATTTGGTGGAGATTTTGGACTGTCGTGTGGAGTGTTGCGTCGTGAACTGGCCAATGACACAACACGACTTGATTGATTGGACTCTCTTTGAGCTTCACGTAGTAATCTTAAATATTCCTCGCCTGATTGAAAGGGTAACGGTGTTACGCGTTCAGGCGTTCTAGGACCTGATGAGTTATTTCCGAGTTCTATCCACGAATCTGAAATGAGATTTTTGAGAAAATTACAATCAATTTCTTGACGATATTTGCACATTGGCTTTATTTATTTTATCTCTTAATAATCGAAAGGTTAAGCAAATTGGTCGACGCAACATTTTTGATTTTTAATCGTTTTAAAATATTTCTAGTGAAAAATATCTCAAACAGAGTGTTAGTTTTTGTTGCTACATATGACATCACCTTTTTTTGCGGCTGCAAAATAATGGTCCGACCAGCATAAAATAAAATAAAAAACATTGTACACTTTAGACTAATACTACCGCAGTACTATATAACTTGCATTCCAATTTCATCCGTTCAAAAAACACGAAATCATTTCAATTTCACGGGCTGTTGATTCAGATTTATCAGTTTGGGACGATTGACTACCGTTCTTGAAACACAGATCCTAGGATCCTTTGTCTCTTTCCCCTTGATCATTAAATCATAACATGAGCATTCCCGTTGGAAGTCTCACAACAGAATCTCCATCACCTTATCTGAGAGAACTTGTGGCAATTAGATATCAAGGGAACAGCCGTTTCCCTCCTGATCACCATGAGCATTTCGGAGCTTTCCGATGGCCTTAACGTGTAACTTTTTAATATTCTTCTCAATTCAATAAATGCTTCACTTTACATTGAAAAATCTCATAAAATAACTTTTCAAACATGAACTAATAACGTGACAAACTCTTCTATTCTGTACATTTTGTATAGAGAGTCAATATAGACTTCTCATTTTCGTTGTGTTGTAAATGCGTGCATGCAATGTGTGAAATTGCTTAAGTCTCGATTATTGAATGTGTTTTATAAGCCTCATAAACAATCCACATTGAAATTAGCAAGGCCACATTATAAAGTTAGCAAAGGCATAAAGACAGGTGGCAAGCATGGAGTGAGTTTACAAAACTTTTTTGGGAATTGTTTCTTCTTCCACGGGTAAATATTGCTTTGATGCACACCATAAGTATTTTTTCATAATTTTCTCAAAAACGTTTCCTTTTGGGAAAATTCGGAAAAGTGAAATTTCCGCCATTTTTTGCCGTCGAAAGTGTTTTTGCTTTAAAGTTCATTTTTTAACTAATTTTCATAATTTTCACACGCTCTCTTCAATACTTTTATAATAATTACAATAAAATTTCCGAATACTTTCATAACTTTGCAGAATGTCATATACGTGACAGTGCTCTAAAACATTTTTTTTTTTGTGATTTATATTTGTAATACCTATGTTCTATGTTCTATGTTTTATATTTATTTATTTTGTTTAATTGTTAATATTGACTGTTAAGTACTTTTCCTTATTTATCCGAAATTGTGATATGATACCTAATGCTAAATCAAATGTATTTTGTAAATGAAATACCGTCGACTGCACTAGTCGTACGTTAAATAAATAAATAAAAAAAATAAAATAAAGCAATGAAACTGAGCTTTTTTAGTAGACACGTTTTGAGTTAGGAACGGCTTGTTAGCTTAGTGACGTAGGCTTCCACTAAAAATATGCGGGCTCACTCCTGAAGTGTGGAAATGGACAGATGGTTTAGGAATATCGCAACGAATTATGACGTCACCTATATTTGATGCACTATGTACGAAACAAGCGGGTTCCAATCATACTGCTGCGTAAAGTTATGTATGCAGTTAAACATATGAAGGGACCCGTACGTATCAGAATAGATGTGGCAAACAGAGTTGATGTTACGAAAATACTCGAACGTATTCAAGTAAATATTGCCTTAACTCTTAAGTGTTTGGAATTACTTCCACATTAAGTTGTATTGGAAATTGCCGATAGGGCAATATTGAAAAACCCGTCCGAAGAAACGGTGTAACAGAACCCTTCCGAAAGCACAAAATTGATCTCCAAATAGCCAAAAATGTTCGCCACAATTTTCTCTACAACATAGCAAAACCATTTTTTTAGGACCGGCCTAGGGCCATAAGGAAATGCCTCTGACACATACTTCCATAGACAAAAATTTTTCCCTCAATCTGCTCTGCAAAATGTTTTTTTGGTTAGGGCCGACCTTACGACCGACCAGAGGCCCACTTGGGCCCCTAGCACAGGCCCAAATTTGTTCATGAATATAATTCGGTACACGGTTAACTCTCAAATAGAAAAAGAATCAACAAAATCGGTTAGGATTTGTCCAATTTATGTCAACAAAAGCACGTTGGGCCTAGGTTCAGGGTCCTGGCTGAGTCCAATGGCATCTTATCAAAAAGCTTTCTTCCATAAAATGTGAGACATTCCTAGACGTTTCGATTATTTTTTTTTTTTTTTAAATCGGAAGAGATTTATACTCGAGTTTTGTACAAAAAAAATGTAGGGCCCTAGCAGGGACTCGTTTTTAGTACCCTAGCTGAGTCCAAGGGCTCAAAATCATAAAAGTTTCTTCTACAAATTGTCGGCTATGCCCAGATCTTTCAAACAAAAAAAAGTTTATGACAATCGGAATAAATTTACTCGAGTTATGTACAAAAAACTCCTATGGCCCTAGCATGGAATCGTTTTTAGTGCCCTAGCTAAGTCTAAGGACTCAAATCCAAAAAAGTTTCTTCCATGAATTGTCGGCCACGTCAAACAAAAATTTATAAAAATCAGAAAATATTTACTCGATTTATGAACAAAAGACCAAAAATCACTTAAACGGCCCTAGCTCGGCGGCCCGACAATGACCAGATTCAATCCCAAAAAAGATTTTTCAATTACCTTTCAGTGAAAAAAAAAGTTTTTGAAAATCGGTTGAGTTTTACTCGAGTTATCGTGTTGACAGACGGACGGACATTTTTTTTTATTGCTGATTCGTGATCCAAGGACTCCCAGGTCGAAATTCGACTGGTTACAAACGCCGTGGTAAACGCACAAGACCCCTACGGGTCTAAAAAGTCAAAACCATATAGACAAAAATTCCATACCGGTCGGTCTGTGATTCGAATCAATTCGACACGCGTTTAAGTGTTGCCAGATATACTATCGCGCGAAATATTTCTTCACCTGTAAGCGTTATTTGGCATACACGGGAATAGGGCATGTCAGGTTAATCTGTGCTGGCAGTCGAGCCGGTCCTTCACTAGTGCTACTTTCGACTAAGCAATGCTATTGAGACATACACATTGGTCCATTAAAACAGGGTGTACCGACGATTTTTGCTGAACAATCGGAAAAATTTTAGAAGAATTCTGAATGAGTTTTAAATGTTGAGACTATAGATCTGCTGAAGTCAGGAGCCTACGTTCATCGCATAAAATAAAGAAAATTAGTAATTGGTAAAAATTTTCATCTCAGTTTTCTCTGCAGCACAGCAAAAAACCCTTATATTTCCCTATTTCATCCCCAAAATCACTTCAGATTTACTCTAGTTATCCTGCTTGCGGGCAGACGAACGGACAAAAAGAAAAACCTGAATTCCGGGGCCCACTGGTTACAACCGTCGCTGTACAGATCTAAAGATCAAAATAGTGACATTAGTTCACAAAATAAACACAAATTGTTGATTTCTCGTGTCTCGTCATTTCGTCATAATTTAAATATTTTTTACTTAAAAGATTATATCCGTGTGTTTATTACGCTTTATCGTATATTTACTTTTTTCTTATTTGTCGTTGTCTATGAAATTTTTGCGTTCTTTTTGTTATGGTATGAAAAAGTACAGTGAACATGGAAGGGTACACTCATTCTAAATTAATGATGGGCATACCCGTACAGAAAATATTGAAATAATATGGTAATGCAAAGGGCAGACATTGTTGCAACATAATTTGAACAAAGGAATAAACACACCTTCAAAGAATTTTGCATTCACGTGTACCAATGATTTACGATATTTCATCACTCATACAATGATCGCACATTATGTTTTCAAACTACGGAAAATAGACAAAATGAACACAAATTCAACCTCTTTCTCTTTGTGTTAAAGTAAAGAATGACTCAAAAGTGAGCTGGACAACAAAAAATTTTACAAAATAAATAGGAATTCCATGGAATAAGAATATTATTAAAATGCTAAGGTGGAGGAGAGTAACAAACAAACATTATTCGTACAATAACAACCTATGCTAATAGCTACGTGGAATATTCTTAACGCTTCATGTCCGACGACGCATATATACAGATGTCACGTTCTCAGAAACTGAAAAAAATTATAAACAAAACAATAAATATTTTCGATCACATACCTCCAAGCAAATCTTCCGTACTTTTTGGCGGTGACGCGTTCATCTTGGTGTTTTTTGTCAAAAATTTACTGTAAATGTTATGCATCTTGTAAAAATTATTCTTTGTTTACACTGAAAGTCAAGTCAACAAGAGATAAACAAAATTCAATGTTTAAAACCGAACGAAGTGATTTTAGGCTCTTTTACGAAATTCGAGTCTTTGTTCCGACTAATCTCAATTAGAGGTTTTTTCATCAAATGTTTGTTTAAATTTTCTGATAATTATCAACTTTACACTACAATAATCAAAAAAAGGTATCGGATAAAGGAACCGAACACAAAAAAAAAAAAACTCGTAACTACGCAGAAAAAAAACCGTCTGAAAGTATAGAGCGACTCTTATTTCGATATTTCGATTCACTTTCAAGCGATTAAATAAATTCGACTAAGGATTCACTGTTAAAATTGTAAACAGTACTATTAATAATTCCATATAGATTCCAAGTTGCGCACTTATTTAGTTAAAAATTAACTTGCGAAACGGTCTATTCGATTTGTGTTATTTATCTGAATAGCTTTGCGTTTATCGCATTGTCGAATGTTTTGTTTTGACGTTGTAAGTCCTACACAGTCATACGCTTCAATGTATGCATGTATGCAATAACAATTGTTGCTAAAAAAATGTACTTTCTAAAGGCTGCGTGGCTGTATATGTGAATATTTCCGGACAACGTCTATAGATGGCACTATAATGTTTAATATCTGATATGGCGTCCTAATTTGAAATTATTAATGTTGTACCTCCAAGCGCAATGAAGTTTTCTCAAATATTCGTAAGATATTGCATACTTTTCTGAAAGTTTTCAAATTAGGTAGTTCCGTTCAACTGAAAGTGTGAGAAAATTCTGAACGAAGTCAGATCTTATGTTTGCTGTGAGATGTTATGTTGTGTGATGGTGTTGTTGTAAGTCTCCAAACCACTTCACACTTAAGTTCATGAGGCCTGGACAGTTTTTGGTACGTTGCCGCACCTTCTGCAGTTCGGGTCTTTGCTGAGTCCCATTTTGTTTAGATGTATCTCAGTGTGTTGTGGCCCGTAAGCATTCCCACTGTCCTTAAGTATTTCCTATCACGGTTTACATCCATCGAGGCACTCCTTAGCCTGCCTGCAGCTGTTTATCCCTTCCCAAAACCTTTGGTGCCTTTCGTGAGTCCGCCCTTTTATGAGTTCCATAACCTGTCCGGTTCTAGTACTCAGGACTGGTTCAGGTCCAATGAAGGGAGTTTTGCTACCTTGCCTCGCCAGCTCATCGGCCCTCTCGTTACCTAGAATACCTGAGTGTCCTGTACCAGAGATACTTTATTGTTCTCTGAGAGCGCATCCAGTGCCACTCTGGTTTCTAGTGTCAATTTTGCCGCAAACTTACAAGATGAAAGCGCCTCTATCGTCGACTCGCTATTAATGCAAATGACAATTCGCTTATTCACCACCTGACTTCCCGTCAGGCACCCACAGTTCCTTCCGACCGCTAAGGTCTCTGCTTGGAATACTGTCGGATAAACTCCAAGAGGTATTGAGACATTGAGCCCTAAGTCCTCGCAAAAAATACCGGCCCCCGTTCCTCCTGTCATTTTTGAACCATCAGTGAAGATGGTTATGTCTCCTGTTACCGGAGCGTTTCCGCTTCGCCACTCTTCCCGGCTTGGAAAGATTGCTTCAAAGTTCCTTTCAAATCGAAATACTGTCCCCATCCTGTCTGAAGGCATTGACATCTCCCCAAAGTCTCTCACTAGACATCAAAAATAAAACATATCGATGTTGTAGAATATGTAACTTCTACGAAATACGTAATTTTCAAATAATTCCAATTCATCATTTTTATACGGATGGATTCTCGTTGATTCGTATATGGGTTTTAGTTGCGAATTAACGGGAACCCACCCTGAAACTGAAACTCGGAGTTGGTCTATAAGGTCATTCTCAACGAAAAGTGCGACATCTAGTATCCTCGTAACGTCGATACTAAAGAAACTAAAGATAATCTGCTCCGTATGTTAGAATACTCAAATTAGTTAGTTTCAAATGTCATGTATGTAGAATGTATTGCCACCTATTTTTGTTAAGAACTGCCTTCCATGACAAGTATGTACTTGCCGAAAGTCATTGTAGGTATACCAGAAAATGACAGCATAAAAATTCGATCCATTAGCCCACCACACAAAGATGAAAATCCAAGATCTCGTATACATTCAAAACAAGTAGACTGCTGATGTCCCACCATGAAATATTGTCGTCCTTTTTTTCTCATGTATAGCAGATAGCAATGCCAAGTCGGGGCCGATACCACAACAACAAGAGAAAATTGCAGATCTCTGAATAAACTTATGAATTAAGAAATTGCCCGCAATTACAAAAAACACCGAATGTGTTGAGGCTAGGTGTGTATTTGAAAGGGTTACGGAGATTTTTTACACCTTTGCTTCGGACGTCTTTCTGACCTTTCTGTTTTCTTCAATTCCATAGATAATCAATAAGATCATCGATAATTAATTGCGGTTAAATTCATTTTACCCGCAATTAATGATCGTCGTGTTCTTATGTGAAACAGGGAGTAAACTAGACTATTTCAGGAAAAATCTCTAGCACTTTTTAACTTCCGGCAGTTTTTTCAATCGATTCGAGTTACGAGCGACCTGAATGAGCTCTACCAATGTTGGTTTCTCGATTCGTCTATAATATTGTACGCTAGTCAGTTCGAACAATACGAACAATACGAACAAAACTCATAAATCTGCCGATCCTATTTTAAAATTGACTATTTTTTATGGTAAATTTTCTAAAATCCCTTTTACGTAGCGTCAGTGGATGCGAAGCTATAGACCTCAGTTTCAGACACTTCTCGGATTTTGAATCTACCGTCTGTTGCTTTTCGCTGTTAAAATCACACTCCACGAAGTTTGCATTCTCATGAAGGGAAAAAACTAATAGTTCAATGCCTAATCTTCATTGTACGGTAGACCAATCAAACGTTTTTAATAACTACAAAAGCCTTTGTACGACAAGTGTTGTGGTAGCTAGCATTTTCGCGGTACAGGTCGATAGGGGCGTTTTGGCCCGATTTCCCTTATTTTGATTAACACTTTTGACAATCAAATTTTTGTGTACTAATCAGAATTGACGACTTTGCTATCCTCAAAAGCTATTCAGGCCACTTGTCCTGTGATACTGATGAACATTGCGTCCAATCTTTTCAAAGCGATTCTATTCTTAACAACTTCAGCTGCGTTCAACTTTTGTCGGAGCACCTAAACATGAAGTTGCTGCAATGTGTCATGCTTAAAGCATAGATTCATGAAACGTCACTAGTGTAGATGTCATTCACACGTTTTGAAGTACTGTTGTAGCATTTTTCCAGTGTTTCTTGGCAGCGATCGACGCAGGCCTCCCACTGACCTATACCCAACATACGAATTCAAACAGTTACTTTTTGTTGCTCGAACTGACTACCGTACAATATTATCGATGAACTAACATTGTCAGTCCTCATTCAGGAAGCTAGTAACACAAATCGGTTGAAAAAACTGCCGGAAATTAAAAAGTGCTAGAGATGGTAGAGTCATGAGATCCCAAAATATAGGAACCAACATTGTTAGACCTCATTTAATTCGCTAATAACCCAAATCCGTTGGAAAAATTAACGGAAGTTAAAAAGTGCTAGAAATTTTTCCTAAAATACTCTAATTTACTCCCTTTCTCACATAAGAATATCATCTTATTGATCATATATCGAACTGAAAAAAACAGAAAGGTGATTCGTCGATTTTATTGCAAAGTTAACACGAAATTAGAGTGTCTGGGGACCCTAGTTTCACAAAAATAGTTCTCTCTTCCTGCAAAGAAATATATTAAAGGAAGTCTTAGCAGATGATGGAAGTAGGAATGGTCCTCTATAATCTCACTGCAGCAGTTTTTCAGAACAGGGCAATTGCACGAGCTAAAGCAACTCAAAGTTTAACCCATTTTTGACGGATTAATCCCCTAAGAGGAGGGGTAGCTTCGATTAAGGTATTCAAGAACCAATATTCTCGCTCACTTCTTAATCGACTGGCCTCAAAAAAACTGTTTCGGGCGCTTCCGGTAGATTCCCACCTATAGTCTCCAAAAACCAGACATCTTTGGAACTTAAACAAAAAATGTATCCGCTAGAATTGAATGAAGAATCAAGTGAGCCATCATTTGTCAAAATAAAAAATGCGATGTATACGAGTTGGTCGAAGTTTTTGCGATATCACTCTTAAGTTGGTGAAATTATATCCACACTAAATTGGATTGGAAATTGCCGAAATGGCAATATGAAAACTGAAATTAAACGAGGTAATGTCGAAAGCCCTCCCAAAGTGCGGCAATTGTAGAAGTGGATATATTCCGGGATTATGTAATTTCTCCCTAAAAAACTGAAACATGTGGTCTCTAAAATTTCATTCTCTGCAACTTTGCTTTTGGAAGCAACTTTCTAACTACCATAGTTCTAGAGATATGAGTCATCGCTCATTATTGTAGAAGTGGTCATATCTCAGGATTGAGTACTTTTTCCCTAAAACCCTGAAACACGTGTTATCTAAAATTTTATTCTCCATAACTTTGCTGTTGGAAGTTAGATAGTTGCGTCATCCCTGCAAATTCTACAATTTTTCCCTAAAACCCAGAAGTATGTGTTCTCTAACATTTTATGCTCTACAACTTTTTTCTTGGATGTAAGTCTCTATATTTCATGCCATACCATACTTCACGAAAAATCACCTCCCAACTTATACGACCGAGAAAAAGAATTTTGTCCATTGTATTGTATGGATTGTACGCGAACCACTCAACCGATTTCCACAAAAAAATTGTTTGCATATTTTAGATCAAATGCTTTCATTTGACACTAAAATTAACAGTTTTCGTGTTGTATTTGCCAAGATATTTGCGAGAAAGTTTCACCGACCATCGAAAAACCACGTTTTCGGACACTATTCGACCAATTCAAACTTGAACTCACCGTTTTGACCACTTTTTAGGAAAAAAATATCGGTGAGTAAATACTCAAGTTATCGGGTCTACCGACAAACAGACGGACATTTTTTTTCTGTAGGCAACAAAAAATAGTTTTCCCCTTACTCACAGATTCGCAATGTAACAAACCTATCTAGTAGTAAACGCGTAAGACACGTAACTTCCTGCGGGTCTAAAAAAATTTCTCGGACCGAACTCACAGGTAGTTGTATATTTATATGTTTGCCATTTATTCAGTGCGGGTCTGGCTGAATGATTCGCTGGGCCGTTAAGTGGGAACGTATTTCGTCACGCTTGGAGAAGCTCTGTTGATATTTAGTATGATGTTTATGAATTGAGTGATAGTTTGGTTGTAAATAAATGATCATTTCGGTTATTCTGCAAGCCTACCAAATCTAGGAAATTTCAAATTATTCTCCAATTGTACAATCATCATTATTAGTATTTTCCGACATTTTCTCATTTAAAAAAATTTATTATGTAAAATATTAACACGCACAACGTTGTAAAAAGGAATAAAAATCGAGATATGCTGAATGCTACGAAAAGTTAAAAATATAATCAACCGACTACTTGTGTTTCCTCCTAGTTTCTTGCATTTTAGCTGCTTTTTTCTTCATATTTTGCAATCGCTTGTCAGCACTAATGATATTTATAGTCACCGGTGCTTTAGTCAAGCTACTAGATCCACTACCATTCGACATCGATGGTGAAGCGATTCCAATCGATTGATTATTAGAATTCGATTTTGAACTATGTTTTGACGATGATAATTTATGCTTCGAGCTACTACTTTTCGATGAGGATTTTGATGCCACAGAAGGTTCATATGATTTGCTGGGTACGTGCTTCTGATAGCTTGATGAACTTGATGATGAAGTTGAGCATGATGATTTAGCAGGTGATGCCACTGATGATGATTTTACTTTATTTTTACAATGTGAGCAACACCACGTTGAATCATTTTCGTTTGCATCAGATTCAGGTATCTGAGGACTGTGGCATTCTTGGTGATAAAGCGACTGACAATCTGTGCATTCGATCAGTCGATTCTTGGCGCTTGATTCAATGCGACGACATACCACACAATTCAAATCTTGAAATTCCTATTTAAAGAGACTGTGTTAGTTACTTAGTACACTGAATAGGAATTAAAGTGTAAAAATTCAAATAACGAAAAACTGTTCGATGCTATTAAAACTGTACGTTTTATTCTTCGAAGCATACATTCGACTGGTTAAAAATGTTGCGGTAAAGGCATAAGCCTCGTTTAGTTCGCACGGGACTAAAAATGCCAACTGTAGCAATTAGTTCAACTCGAACTATCTGATACAACTGTAGTTTTCCAGTACACTTTTAGGGGGTAATTCACAAACGAATGGTAAATATCAACTTTTTCGTCATCAATACAAGTCGTGTAACAACATGAAAGTATTGTCCGCAAAAGAAAAAATGAAGAAACAACGTTGGTTGCGACAAAGCATCAATGTTAGCAGCGAATCAGACACTAACACTAACTCAGCCTTCTAACTTTGGTAATCACTTGATACGATTGAACGAAGTTATACACCATCTTTGTCAGACTATTGTTAGCACAATGAAAACTCTTACGTACGGCAGAACACCGTTGAATTGTCATTAATTTTCTAAAATTTTACACTTACACTTGCATATCGTCAGTTTTGAATTACCTGTAAATGAGCTTCTTCCGTCAAATCATCATCTTCATCATCGTCCGGAACGGAAATAACAATCGGGGTTGATACCACAGAGCTATCGGTAGTCACAGTTATCTGTTGCTGTGGACTGTTGCTAGACGAAGCCTTCGAATCACTAGATCTATGCCGTTGGACTAGGCCCGGTGCCGAAGTTTCTTCTGCCAAATACCTTTTACTTAATGTATTGACCAACATTTTGCTGGTTCCATGGCGTTGCTTTATCACCTCATCAAGATAGATGCGAATTTTCTCCGTTGAATCAACGTTTGACGAATGTAATAATTTCAGGGCGTATCGAAAAGCTAAAAAGTCAAATTGAATTTCATTATATATTTCGAAATCCGTTAAGCTCGATGACATTAATTTCTATCTACAGTGATTAGAAATTCACCATATTATCGAAAGAAATAATTATTAGTTACAATTCTTATTTTCTGCATTACCGCAAAACAATTGCATCGAACACAAAACAACAGAGCATTTTGGCATAAAACACAAGTATATATACCTGGATCGAGTTCTGCTGACATGTTAATGCTGCTTTCCCAATTTGCGTTCAATGTCTTGCTACGTTAACGTACTCAAATATTCTGAATATATCATTTTGTGGGTACTATGCCTCAACCCGCACAACCCCTCGATCTGACTAACACTAAAATTTGAGGTTAACAAGAAAAGTCAGATTTTGACATTATGCTAATGATAACATCGTTAAACGTTTAATTTTTCCAGAGACATGACATACACCTCCTCGCCGTGATGGAACACGTCTGATCGGAAGCATAGGAGTGAACAAAAAATATGTAAATATGTGGTTGGGCATGCTTCTTTCGCATTTCTATTGAGGAGAATTTGGAACCATCGGTAAGGTTGCAGAGCTCAGGTTGGGGTTGTAAGTCGATATTATGACGACGCGGACCTAAAAAAATACTTAGATCAGACCTCAAACTTTTATTTTCTTGGTATATCATAATAAGGACTTTTTAGACCCGTACGAAGAAAGAAGTTCTTCGAAAAGGGGTCTTATGCGTTTACCACGATTTTCAAAAACTTTTTTTCCCTGAAAGGCAATCGAAAAACCTTTTTTTAGAATGAATCTGGGCGCTGTCGGCCCAAGGGCCAATGAACTAGGGCCGTTGAAGTGGTTTTTAGTCTTTCGTCCATAACTCGAGTAAATCATCTCCGATTTTTATAAAAAAAATTTGTTTGAAAGGCCTGGGTATGCCTCACAACTTTTTTGATTTTAAGCTTTCAGACTTAGTCAGGACCCTAAAACTGAGTTTCTACTAGGGATCAACGTGTTTTTTCTACATAAATCGGGTAAATCTTATCCAATTTTCAAAATATTTTTTTTTTCATGAAAGATAAGTATAAAATTGTTAATTGAATTTGGGCGAAATTGGTGAAAAATATGGTTTTTTGAAGGTTGGTGGAACTATTTTACTTATATCTCTGCGAAATTAGAACGGAAATCTTTCTTCAAGGTTTTGAATGAAAGATGTGGACATCAAAAAATCACGATAATTAAATTAGGGAAAATATGTGGAGTGGTTCGGGCTGTAGAGTCTTCAGTGCGGGCCCAACTGACGCTACGCGACCACACACGATATTTGGTGATTTTTCGTGAATATTTCTTTAATTATGAGGTTTTTGTGCGGTTTTGCAGAGAAAAAAGTTATGAACATTTTTGTTCATGAAAGTATGGATCAGGGGCCTCTCCTAAGTACTGTAGGTCGGTTCTAAGATCGGCCCTAGTGCAATCTTTTTTCTTCGGACGGGTTTTTCAATATTGCTCTTTCGGCAATTTCCAATCCAACTGCACATACTTTAAGAGTTAAGGCAATATTTACTTAGATACGCTCGAGCCTTTTTGTAACATATATTCTGTTTGCCACATCTAGTCTGATGCATACGGGTCCCCTGCATAAGTTTTATTATTTTTCATGCTTGCTAGCAAGGACGAAAAGAAAAATGTAGTCATACGGGGCGAAAGCTTTCGCTTTCGCCCCTTGGGCTTACATTTTTCAACTTTCGTCCCTGGTAGCAAGCATGAAAAGCTTAATACGCAACACGGTAGATAATTTTCAGCCTACTCCCTTGTTGCGTAATAGTTATTTGTGTATCTGCTTCGGACGATGTATTTAAGCTATTTTCGCGAGAATAGCGAAAATAGCTTTAATACATCGTCCGAAGCAGATACACACATAATTTTTCATATGAGGGGACGAAATCACAAGAAAAATTCTTAAACTGCCGCACTTTCGTCCCCGAAGTATGAAAATAACTGTTTCACATTTGTTAGGCGAAAATTAATATTTTCTCACCTCAAATGAGGGGCGAAAATTGATTTTTTCATGAGTAGTTCGAAGCGGGATGAAAAGTATATTTTCGCCCCTCATTTGGATGTGCATTTACGCAACAAGGGAGTAGACCGAAAATTCTTTAGCGTGTTACGTATTATGTTTTTCAAGCTTGCTACCAGGGACGAAAGTTGAAAAATGTAAGCCCAAGGGGCGAAAGCGAAAATTATGAAGGGTTTTTTAATGTTCACAAGGGTGGAGTTTAAACCACAGTAAGTACTGCAGTCGTTGAAATCAAATCAACATCTCTGTCTGAACGCGTGGTTGACTGGAATTCTATTCCGGTGAAGGTGGGAACAAGGAATTCATTAAATCTATTTCGGAAAGAATGTGTGTAGTTGTTTATTCGGCGGAGTAATCCCACAATGGGGTGTGGTTGTTTTGAGAAAAAGGTTCGTAATGGTGTTTGCAACAAAAAATTGTTCTGCAGTATGTGTAAATTCGGGACAGTTTTGTTTAAAAAAATTATTTTATAAAATATATCGGAATCTCGAGTGAATCCCTGGCACGCCTCGGCTAAGAAATAGGTGGTGTTACTCGATTAAATTAATAGAAGAATTGCTTAGTACGTGAAAATTATTAGAGATGGCGTATCAAAATTGGTTTGAGTTCCAATTGCACTTTAATTATGAATAATTTAATTAAAAATCCAAATAAATTTTTTTTTAAACAACTAGTATCAGAAAAGTCATAAATTACACTCAGCTTTCGATTAAAAATAGGTTGCAAAAATTAGCGCACCCCATTTATGAGTGATATCTGTGATTCCGTTTACTTTAAATGATTTGTGAGAATTGATACTGACTGTGTGTATAATGCTAGAGTAATGCCGGTGGAGTTATTTTTTCTATTCAAATGTGAGTACTTTTGTTCATCGTAGTGTTCTTTATTTGAATTTTGTACTATAAATCTGTAATATTCTGCTCAGTTTGGCTCGGTGCAGTTCAGTTTTTAATTTCAAATTTAACTTTAGTGGCTTTTTGCTTGTTCTGTCGTTGTCCTGCTGTTGTGAATCAACGAAATTATGTGCAATTTTTATATGGGTTACCCTTGCATAATAGAAATAAATTAAATTGAAAAATTGATACACCAGGGAATCACACATGATTCGGTCATAGGTGATTTGTCATTGGTGATTAGAATTTTAGTACACCCTAATACTACTTTCCCATACCCATTTCAATGGTTTATTTTTAATAAACACTTTTAGTCCGCTCGACATTTGGATTTTAATTGAAACTTGAATAATTTGACACAAGATGGCACTATAAAAATCTATGTTCGTGTGCTGATTTTACGGATGTACCGAGCGTAATTACGCATATATCGTACGAAATTCGATTGTAACGCTAAAAGTGTCTGTTGATGTTAATGTGTCGCACGTTGTTCCAGTCTCTGACATCAATACATAAGGGGCTAAAAAGCAATTGATGCTCTATGTATGTAAGCTGGCCCATCAGAAAACCAGAGATCAACTGCAAAAAAACTGAGCGGATCGTAATTAACATCGGCGGGGAAAAAATCACATCCACTCGCCAATTAAAGTACCTTTAGTTATGCTGGACGACCGTAGAAATTTTAATAGTCATGTGGACTATACGTGCGAAAAGGCAATGAACTCCACCGCAGCACTGGCCAGAATAATGCCAAACGACTTTAGACTGCGCAGCAGCAAAAGGAGGTTCCTAGTAAGCGGCACCCTATCGATATTGCCCTACGGGGCACCAGCGTGGATACAGGGCGCTAGATACCTAGATACGAAGGGGAATCGGAGGAGACTTAATAGAGCCCAAAGGCTGGAAAGCATAAGAGTCGCAAGCGCATAGCGAACGATATCCCCAGAAGCGGTATGTGTCATAGCCGGGACGATGTCCATATGCATAACGCTGACGGAAGACAGCGAATGTCATAGAAAAAAGAGAAGGTAGGGTCAAACTACCAAAACATTCGGGACGCAATTAAGAGGCGAATCACTGAGACAGTAGCAGCAAGAGTGAAACTTCTCGGACAAGGGAAGGCGGACCCGTAGACTCATACCAAACATAACGACATGGGTACAGAGAAAGGTTAACTTCCAACTGACACAGTTTCTGTCGGGCCACGGGTGCTTCAGGAAGTACCTGCACAGTTTTGGATTCACAGTCATCTTTCTGCACGACATGCGAGAGGGAGGAAGAGACAGCGGAGCACGTGTTATTTGTCTGCCCCCGCTTCGAACAAGAGTGAGGTGAGCTGATGACGGCGAGTATGTCAGAGGTAAATGCCGAAAACATAACATCGGAGATGTGCCGCGATGAGGAGGTATGGAAAGTAGCGGATAATATAGTTGCAAAAATGGGGAAGCTGCAAAGTGCATGGAGAGACGATCAAAGACGACTGCCAGTTGATCTGAGAGAGTAGGTGCTAAAGCACAGTTCCTCCCCGAAGTAATGCTGTGAGGCGGTTCCTGGGAGAAAAGAGCATGAAGATTAAGGAAGGAGACTTTAGTTGGTAGGTCATTGAAGAATGGAATTCAACACTACCTTGGTCCAGGAGGACCGGTTGTATATGAAGATTTCCTCACTCTTATAAAAAAAGTCTATGTATGTCGGATACGCAATTGATAGTCTATGTATGTCGGATACTGGAGGCACTGTCGGCTACCGGTACATCAACGTTACGTTCGCTTAAAAGACGTTTAAAGATTTTTTTAAATAATTTTCATTTATTTATAAAATAAAAGTTGATGATGTCTATTTTTTAACAAAAACAAATAAAAATATATAAATATCAAATATTCTTTATAAAAAAAGCGTTCATCTCTGCTTGACATTTGACTCCGTTTTTCAGATACTAAAGTTGACTATCAAACATATATTACTTAGTTTTGTCAATTATCATATGTTAATCAATTAATTAATACCATGTATTTTATTTAATAAAAATCTTTGATTAAATATTTGCGAAGTCAGTTTGAAACTTTCTCTAATTTATATTTTATAGAAAAGTGTGTACAAAAAACATTCTAATCTTCTTTTTTCAAAAATGGTTAAAATACACACAATTTAATTTTTTAACGTTAAACTCATTACGAATATAATTTTAATTAATTTTTATGAAATTTTTTACTAAATTTTAAATATTTGTGAATGTGTGGTGAATCTAATATTTATGGACTTCTTAAAAAATCAAAAAAATATTTTTTGGGTAAATTAATTTCACATATTGACGTTGACATTACTGTAATTTGAAACAAAAAAGCTTTAAATATTAAATGGATATTATTTTGATTTTTGCTGCACGAAATTAGTAATTCCTAGTTTTTTGTCTTTTATTTTTTACGTGAAGAAGAAATAATTTAATGATCTCATGAAGTGTGAATATGATTTTATTATTGCATCTTTGCTTAGCTATTCACTTATACATTTTATGTGTGAGTTTTTTCTTCAAATATATTATGATGACATAGGTATAATTTGTTTCATTAACATTATTAAGTTTATATATCTTTTTTTTTTTCGTTCTATTCATTTACTTTATTATAACCAAAAATGTACTTCTCTTATTACTTTTATGATTAATAAAAGCTGCTTGGATGGGTATACACTTTATTCACTAATTTATTTAAAGTATTAAACAGCGATTATTTTAATGTAGAGCCATTTCGAAATAGGTCTATTGCAAAAAGTTTTTAACCAGGAGAAAATTCGGAAAAGGAGAAAATTGATTTTATTTCTGACAACATTTGAAATTAGTATGTCTTTGTGTCTAGGTTAACTCGATTTACAGTATTTATTGAAATTTTTATGAATTTTTTAAGGATTTATGTGGTATTTTTGTATTGTAGTTATTTGTCATTCTTCTTCTGAAAGTTCTGAAAGTTCTTACATTGTATGATTCTCATCTTCAAATAAAATTGAATATGCAAGTCATTAATAACCTTTGTTGCACTTGGCTACAGCTAAATATGCTTAGACTGGATGTTCGCACAAAATTTCGTAATATATTGTAGTGTAGTTAGTGTAGTGTAGCTAATGAGTGAGCTTACAAAGAGAGAAATCGGTATATGATACGATCATATTTTTCGTATGAAATCCAGTCTATGTATAATTAGTTTTTGCATTTGGTAATGTCAATCAGTCCTAAACAAGTTTAAATTAATTAAAAAATTTGTTTTTTTTTTGTTATTTTTTTCTTACTATGACTTTGAGTTAAATAAGAACTTTTTTGCGTTCCATTTGTTTCAAGTTCCACACATTCTCTTCGTTGGTGCTGTCATTTATGGTTAATAACTGTTTACTCTTTTTACTCCGAAACAGAAAACAGTTCTTATTTGATAAACAGTTATAGTAACGCATTTTCAAACATAATGCACGAACATATTCAAAATGTATAAAACTAACAAAATGTGTTTGCACCATAGTTTTAAATATTTTTTTTTAATTTTTATAATCCGATTTTAAATGCAAATTTTTATGAAAGTGTATAATTAATAGCCAATTACGATCAATATATTATTCATCTTGTAAAACATAACTTTTACGAAATTTACTCTCATTTTTTTACGTCGTTTATTTTTGGATCGAAGGGAAACGAAAAGGTCAGTTCCTCTGTTCCTCAAGTAGCTTTCCGAAAACTTCACATTAGTGGTGCTCGCTCATTTAGATGTCGCCTTTTTCCAAACTAAAGCTTTGAAATTTTGTTCATCGTTGCAAAACTGTAAGCAAAATTGTAAGCTTTTCTTTCTTTTAATGGTGCCAGCGATAAAAATACTCTAGTTTTATATTCAGCTATGAAAATGAATAGATAACGCCAGAGACATCAGGGGAATATGGCCTGATGTAAAACACAACTTAAGACAAGTCTTAAATCACATATCTATATGCTGCCCTACAACTCATAAAAAACTTAACTCAACGTTTTTAAATGAGATATTATATGATATATTTTCTCTCACAAATTCTCCTCGCTAAGTTTTTTATGCGCTGTACGGCATATTGATTGATTGATTCGCATCGCACAGAATGCGTATGTTGAATGACATTTTGGTTTGCATGTATTATTGAGAGCTTTCTCTCATGAAAAATATTCCTGGCGACATACGCATTCTATCCAGGCACAGCGTTGCCAACTTAGCATTTCTCTGTGCGCCACGGGTTCATTGCTACTATAACGGGGTTTTCATATGAAAGTTCAAACCTACTATTAGTTCTCTCACTCTGCGAGGCTATGAAAAAGAAAACATGTGTCAAGTAACGAACAATATATAATTGAGAATGAATTTCAATCAAAGCAAGTATGCACCAACACTTTCACGCCTCACTTCATAGTATTGTAATGTACTAATACTTGCGCCACGTCGTAAGTAGTAAGCAATTGGCAATATGTTAGTTAACCGCATTTATTATACTGTAATATGTTATTAAAGAACGATAACTTTTAAATTTATTAAATTTAGACCAGGCATCCGTAAAGTTAGATAGGCTTTCCACCCATTGTGCGAATAGTGAAATAACTTTATTTATCGCACAATGTCCGAATAGTGAAATAAAGTCTATTCACACATTGTGCGATAAGCCGTATTAGGAAACATATAAGTCATAAAGGAAAAGCTCCCAAGTTCTGTTAGCCTCCTAATGGCCGAAGCCCCCTGACTACATACAATTGATCAAATCTGAATGAACACTTGAGAAATAAAAAAAAAAACATAAATCATGAGCAGATCCGGAAGTGAACCGTGCTCCTTCATTCTTTATTCATTTATTTATGAAAATGAGGATGAAAAAAGCCAGTCGCGTAAAGCCAATGGTCCACCTGAAACAGAAAAGATTAGCGGAAACAAGTCGTCTAGACTAGCTGTTTTTGCACAATTTGACGTGACTTAGAGTTTCATTTGAGAGTCGTGAGACCCGAGTTGACTAATCAGATTCTGGTTAGAGTGAGAACCAAAAGTTCAGTTTAAATAAAGATAGAATCATATTGACATTGATTATGAAATTCTGGTCTTACCATTCAGTTTATACGCAATTTTCAATTTCCTGATGGTCAACTTGAATGATTCACGTGGTATGTTTTGAAACCACAATAGTGAAAAACGGTTGAATGCCATGCACATGTTATTGATTGGCTCATAAAGACCATATTTCGTCCTGTGCTCGTCGACAACGAGAAAGTCATCGGCACGAGTGGGTCTAGAATTTTGAATGATCTTGCTTTTAATTTTAGGTGCGTCGATATTGCCATTCATCAAATCGGTTACAAAAAGTGCGCAGGTATTGATTCTGCGTCGGGCGAGTGTTTCGATGTTAATCGATTCACATCTCTCAATGTATGGCGGAAGCTTGTGAAACCACCGTTTCACCGACCGTCTCAGTGCGTACATCAAAAATTTTTTCTGAATTGATTCAATTCTGTCAACAAATTTGTCTTGATAAGGGTGCCAAACAACTGAAACATATTCTAAGTAAGAACGGAAACGGACATACGCAAAGTAAATACTTTTTAAAGTTTTAATATTCTTAAATTGCTTACAAGTTCTAATAACGAAGCCAAGCATTGAGTAAGATTTTGCAATTATATACTCGATGTGTTTACTGAATGTCAGTTTATCGTCCAAGAGGACTCCCAAATCTTTTATTACCTTAATACGAGTTAACGCAACATCATCGATATTGTAACCGAACTCAATTTTGGATCTTTTCCGAGTGAAGGACTTATCGACGTTCAAATAAAGTTGATTGATTTTACACCATTGCAGAAACCTGTTCAAGTCACGTTGGATAAGAACATTTCTAACTCTCATGAAAATTTTCAAGTCGTCAGCATACATTAGGTAAACTGATGTAGAGAAGACTTTAGTAGCGTCGTCCATGAATAATATGAACGAGAGAGGGCCGAGATGGCTACCCTGAGGAACACCAGAGGTCACGTTAAACGTTTGAGAAGAGCAATTCCTTAATTTGACGAATCGTGAACGTCCATTCAGATAAGATGCAATCCATGCTAACAAGTTCGAATGCACACCCATTTTGTTCAACTTGTGCAAAAGAATCGAATGTTTGACTCTATCGAATGCTTTCCGGAAATCTGTGTATATGTATGACATCTAACTGAAAACTGAATGCCTAGATTCCATAACTTTAGTAGCGTAGCTAACAAATTCAGCAATAAGTCACAATGAGTAACGTTACCTAATGTCACGACATAAGTAACGTTATTTATGCGTGTAACGATTTGTAAAAACTGAAGGCAAAAGCGTAAGTAAATTAAATTTTTTGTTCCGTGGGCGAGAGATGTCACAGTTGACATGTTTTTTTTATTCTACACATTGTTTTTGTTATTTTCTTATTTTAGTAATATATTTGTAACGTTACTCCGATAAAAATACAATTGTAACGTTACGAATTGTAACGAAACAATAAAAAGTTCCGAATAGTAATGTTACAAATAATGGAAATTTTAGAATAAAGTTATAACGTTACGGATGCCTGTTTATAACGTAACTCATGATGCCTGATTTAGACAATTTTAGGCATTTACACCAGCACCAGCTGTTCTATCTGTTTGTTTTCAACATCAGCTATCATGCGATGCACATATATGACAAATGTTCTACGTGTATCAACATATCAACACAACTAAATGAAAAATTTTCGGAAAGACCGAAAAAACATTTTTGTACGAATATTTGTACGATATTTAAAGTAAAAACGTAAATAGTTATCTACAAGACGCAAAATCGAAAGTATATTTTTTTTTTACTTTTTACTTGAATTGTGGCCAATATAATACTTTATGATAAATTTACCATTTTACAATTTAAAATTTAATATAAATATTCCAATATTTGTTATGTCGTCTTTTTAATTTTACTATTATATCCATTCAATACGAAAATTGTTACAAAAAGAGTTTATTTTTAATTTTTATTTAAACATTCTCCCTTTTCAGTTTTCAGTGCGTTGATTATAATAAATCATTGTTTTTGTTATTGTTTTTATCCAATCAATAGTGTTTTGTTTCACACACTTTTAAATTTTATCAAAATTGTAATAAAACACAGGAAGCTAACATTAGTGCTACTATGCTTTATGCTTCTCCTTATTATTTTTATATCAAAATTATAGATAATAAATATAGTTCTTGCGCTTCAATAGTTTTTTTTATTTTATTTTGAAATATGAAATAATTGACCAGTTGAAAAAAGAGAATCCAAGGAATATGTTCTGTTTCTTTGAAAATGAAATAAATTGAGCAAGCTGAATACTTTTCGGTTCCAAAAATAGGGGCTAGTACACAACGTTGGTAAAACATACTTATAGCAAAAAGTTTTTGCATAGAGAGTAAGAGTGAAAAATGCTTAGAAAAACGTCTGTTTTGTTGAAGACTTCAATTTTAATAAGAAGTTTTGTATGCGCTTTCGACTATTTGTGTACCCAACTCAACTCAAACAAATAGAATTTCAGTGACGGAAATAACATTTTCAGAACTTCAATTAAATTAATTGAAATGCTGCAAATTATACTTCCGTTGATTTAGTAAACAACTAACCCGAGACTGACAATGTTGCATTATTTCTACTAATTTCTCCAAGTTGTCTACCGATTATAGGTTTAGCTGTCTGAATAAAAGTAAATCGTCTAACAGATGGGTCCGGTATAGGTATGAATAAATTGTTAGGTGACCTATTCGCATGATGTGCGTTCTTGAGTTATAAATTCTGTACATGGCGCTCTAGTATTTCGACCATAATCGCAGAAATCTTTGGTGTCAGTCCGAATCTCTTAATATGGCTCTGTAAGACGACGTTAATTGTCTACAAAAGTTGTTAAGTTGAGTAATAAAATATTTCATTAGATAGTATGGAAATTCGAACCGAACTGGTAGATCCAACACAAGTCTGTAGGTCCTTGAAACCGGTGAAATGAAATGATTTGAACGCGAATGATAAACAAATACAAAAGAAACCATTTTTTGTACAAAGATACGATTGAGAAATCATTTCTGGATATTTCTAATCAACTATGCCTTACATTCTTATTTTAATTATCTTTTTTTTATTGTGGTATGGTAGTTAAATTTATGTTCTATTTATTTATGTATTTTAGTTTTTTAATTCAATTTTATTTTATGATTATTAACTCTTCATCAAGTTTGCAATTAGTAAAACTACCAGAATTACATTATATTATCCTACAAATACCATGAAATTTTACCTCCTTTTAATACTCAATCTTTCTTTTTCTTTAATGAAAAGTTTTTCCATTTCCATTTTTGCTATATAATTTAAACTTTTTATTGAAACATTAATTGAAACAATTCTATAAATTTGTGAGAGCAGGATATATGATTACTTTTGGAAAGAATGTAAGTTTTTTTATTAAAAAGTACGTTTTCAATAGTTTGATATTGCACATTTAAACGTTTTGAAACAAATAGGAATTAAAAATATAGAATTTACAAAGTTTGATAATTTATATTTGCTAAGTATATTAGGTAACAACAGTATATAGTATAAAAATTTGACAGCTAAAATATATTTTGTTATCTTTACGATAATTTTATTATGGTTGATTACTTTAGAAAAAAAATGCGCAACAAAACTACTATAAAAATTGTTTACAAATTTTCTTATCTGCGCATTTTAATAATTTTTTTCTAAATTTATTTTAAATTCAAATTATTTAATTCTTCACTTTTAATTTTTTTAATTTCATTAACATATCACACCAGACTGATTCAATTGTGCCAAATGTGATAATATTGTTCAATTTTTATTTATTTGTTAAATTTCTTCAGGTTTCACCTTGATGAAATTCTACTATCATGTGTATAATCGGTATAATTCAAGTTCTTGTGAAAATTTTTTTATTTCGAAAAAAAACGTATAATCACACAATATCCTAATCTAATGCTAGACACAAAAGCTTTGGTATAACCGTATGAAAAACTATTTATATTTTCTTTTAAGTAACCTGTTGAAAAGTTGCAAAACGTTAATATAGAACGAACCTTAACTTACTCATTTTTTTTTGTCGCGATCTCTACTACGAACCGAACCGTGACCACTATGACCAACAATACGAACGATTTTAACAAATCAACAATATGCACTACTTTTTTGTGGGACTTGAACGGCATTAAACTAACGGGTTTAAATAGTAAAAGAATTGAGAATTGAGAAATCGGCTCGATTAGATGCGTAAAATCTTACCCAAGTAAATAGTTTATATTAGTGTTCAAATATCGTGACTTTATATCGGATGATATTTATAAAAAGATTTATTTTAGCTCGTGTGATTCTTCACTTTGTGAGCTTTTATTATCGATTTGGGGTTGGCGACTTTTTTTGTATTTGTAGACATTTTTATATTCCAAAGAGCGATGAAAATGAAACCCCCTGGCTTGTGAAATACAATCAGGTGCAAATACTTCTTTTTTCGTCTTCTCAGCTACCAACTGGTTTCGCTTTTATATATTTTCGACATTGAATCGAGGGGTTGTCACGTCGATTAAATCTCATATAAAAAATCGAAAATAATTGTCAGCGATTACCCCTCCACAACGAGCTATATGTGTGTTTGTAAATTATATATGTAAACAATAATTACATGACATGACTTCGGTTGTTTTGATTATGCTAAGCCAAGCATATTTTTCAAATCTTTTATCTCTCAAAAAGTTGTAAATACCAAAGTTCTAACAAAAAGCTTTAACTATTGTAACTTTGGCAGAAATTGTGTCTGATAAGTCCATAATATGTCAAGGATATGAATGTATTATCAAAAGAAATTGAACAGTGACTTTTACTAGATTCACATTTCATTGAAGCTATGAAATTCTTCAAAACCTTATGCAAACGAATAACGTCGAAAACTAATGAATCCAGAACGAGGTCATTCCTTCAACAAAGAATCAGCATGGCCGTTCAACGAACAAACGTCGCGTCAATAATGGGTACCTTTCAAGATTCAGTGAAGGAGAAAATGGAGGAGATTTTTTATTTAGTGTGATTTTAATTAAATTATAAATTGCTGTTTAGACAAATACTTTAATGTACGAATGCTGGGAAATAAAAATATAATTTCATTGAATTTATTTCAGCAGTAACAATGCATAGGTACATATCGTTCTCGAAGTGCTTAATGTTTCGAAGTAAATGTTTGTGATATTTTTTTGCTCCGTATGATTTTATTTCAGTTTGTGTAGCTTCGCCGCTTTGTTTCGTTCAGAAATTATCTATGTTCCACGCATACGTAAAACATGATTAATTGAGATATTTTATATGAAATTAATTTCCGACAAATCTTCACGATCTTCACATTGATATTAAGGAAACTGGATTTGAGTAGGCTGAGTAAGTTATTGTTCTAACTTTCGTTGCTGTGGATTAATCGCTCGTTTCGGACGCAACAAACAATCGAATTGACATCAACAATTTTTTTACCCATTGAATGTTAGGACTTTTGAAGAGCTCAGCTTTGTATAATTCTCGTACACTTTTTGAGAAAAGACAAAACTGAAAATAACTCGGTCATAATCAAAACAAACAAACCTCCGACTACATATAGCTATGTACAAAGATCGTTGCGAAGGGTTATTCACTACGAGCAATGTTCAATTTTTTATACAAGAATTGATTGATGTGACTACCCCTCGATTTGAAGTTTAAAATGCATAATACAGAAACCAGCTGGTAGCTGGGAAGACGAAAAAAGAAGTAATTTTGTTTGCACCCGATTGTATACTGCATGTGAAGCAATTTACAAGGGATACTGTAGGTAGGTTTTACATTGCTGAAACACATAATGTTGTATATTGAAACCTAGATTGTGAAATCGTAAAAAGGCGTAAACCGAGTTAACTAAACAAAGGAAATTGCAACGTGAGCGAAAAATTATGCAGACTGCAATTTCCTCGTGTTGAAGTCCTATTTTCCTATTTTTTTATCGACTCTGAAAGTTTCTCGACTGAAATAACAGCTGATTTCACAGTACAAACAAGTACAAACATTTTTCGATGTGATCATTTTGTGCACATTGAATGCGAAACTTACAAAATCACATTTTTTTTACAAAGTGTAGTGTACATTATTTGTGCAAAATAAGTACAAAAGATGAGAAGCTGACATTTTTTCATTACATAATATACTGAACATATTTCACATTCAATAAATTTTGTAAATACGAAAAACGTAACAAGTAAATATTTTTAATCGATATCCCACCTAAAACTTGTCATTACATGCATATGTGCACCGCACGTATATTTGCATGTAATGACGCGTTTTCGGATGGGCCACCGATTAAAACAGTATACAGTGGGGGGTGCTTAGTCATCCATTCTGGATCATTTCGTGACACTAGCAAACTCATTTGTGTATTTTTAAGCAACTCGCTTTAAAAACTGCTTTTTGACTCGTGCAGTTGTATACCTCGCCTTCGGCTCGGGATACAAACTCGGCTCTCGTCAAAAAACAGTTTTCAAAGCTTTATGCTTAAAAACACCCTCTAGAGTTTGGCTCATTTCACAAAATTGATCCCTCATGTAATGACTTACTTCCGCACCCCGCACTGTAATATACTATTACTAAACATTCGATGTGCACCAAGGAAATGATAATGTGGTACGCTTGTGCCGAGGTAGAAGCAGACATGACAGCCGCCGATCGAGCCGCAGTGTCGTTCAAGCCGATTTTGAACCGACTCGGAGCCGATATTTCGGCTCGAGCTGCATTTTGTTTTAACATAAAATGGGAACTTTTTTTAACGAGAAAATAAGAAAGAAAAAGGCTCAACTTGAGCCTATTAATGTACAAAAGGTAATGGTTTGTACCAGGAGCCTATTTTTGGGAATTTAATTCCTAAAAATTCCGTAATATTCTTAAAAAATTCCTAAAAATTCAGTTTGTTTGAAAATTTCAAATACGTCAGTTAGTTATGTACCTTTTCAGTTTGCTTGTATTGAGGAGAGGTGTGCGCCGCCGGCTGGAAGCTCTTAGCTGAGCGTCGCCGCCATTAAAAAAATGTTAGCAGTCGCCGCCAGCCGCCGAGTGTTTTTGTCGGCTTAAAGAAATAAACAAATTCCGGAAAGGTTTCTCAAATTTGTCGTTGAGTCGTTGATTTTTAGTTACATATTTCGTCGGGAATACTAATGTCAACACCGTGAAATCTACGTCTTCCTAAGTCATTGACGAACAATTAATTCATTTAGAGATTTCAGACAATCGATAGAAAAACAGAGTACCGCATAAGTACAGATAGTTAATAGTTTTCATAATACAGCCCCACATGGTCGATACCAATATATGCCACCTGATAGCGTTCGAAAAATCGAAACATAAATTTTTATCGCGAGCCGAAAAAGTAAGCGGTTTTTACTGGAAATATCGATATCTCATTTTTGATCACCGGTTTCATCTATCTGACATTCAAATTATAGCAGCTCTGTTGGATCCACGATCGCAAAATTTGCTATACGTCAATGAGTATTTAAAATCTGCAGCCTTAACAGCTGTTGATTTCATTCAAAAGTATGTGAATGAATGTTGCAAAATCGACGCAAGGAAAAGCGTATCAGCTAACAGCGTTAGTATTGATAAAGCACTTGTAAAGAAATCACACATCGATTATATTCCTCCCAAGAGAAAAGTTTCGCACAAAACAAACGTTATGGATAGATTTGGTGTGCGAACTATGTGGAAATGGTGTGCAAACTACAGCCATGTAACTACTTCCAATACCAATTTGATAGTTCGCACACCAATTTCTACGAAATCTGACACAATTTTGCTCACACTTCATAGTCTTGCTACTTGGAATTCAATTTTTGCGAAATCTCCCTGAGCTGGGAATTTTGCGCAGGTGCGAACTTCCCTGCGTAGGGAGCATTTCACACACTCAATATTGATTTTGTGCGGAATTTCCAGTACTCTCTACAAAAGCCTGAAACACTTCTTTGCTAAAATTCAATTCTCTACAAATTTGAATTTGGTAGTAAATCTCTAATAATAATAGCAGGCTACCAAAGAGGATATTGGATGCTCAAGTCCCGGGTGTGCGTCCCAGGGGTAGGCCAAGGAGAAGGTTTATAGACTCAATTAAATCCGATTTAGAAGTTAGGGGACTTTCTCTAGGCGAACAAACCATCTCCTTGGCACAGGATAGGGGGGTATGGAGAAGGGTGGTCCATGATCAGTAGTAAAGACCTCACACCGAAAGGTACAAACGGTCTATAAAGTGTGATGATGATGATGATGAGTAAATCTCTATCTCATACTTAACTGAATATTTACAAAAATTACTTCCTATCGTATGACTAAATTTCGTCCACTCCGTGGGCTACAGTGCCCGAAATACTCTACCGAGGTCAGAAACTTCAATGTCAAAACGAAATGAACAATATCTGTTCTGTACTTGTCATGATATTAATGAAAGAGTTATAAAGACCCTTGAAAATTCGGAAGTACTTGAGTGCTTTTACTCTTCCTTTAACTTACGTCATAGGATGCATGCACCTTTTGGGTAAAAAAAGTTTGGTTGAATCGGTGCAGTTGTTTAGAAAAAAAAGTGGAAAAGGAAATTGGACATTTCTTTTGCTGATTCATCGTCACTAGACGGTAAAAAATATATCTCCCTAACTCTCGCCTTGATCTACCCCATGTTACAACGAATTGTGTTGTACTAAAAGTATAGAACTGTACTTCGTACGGGTCCAGAAAACATTTTTTATTCACTTAATAAATGAAATATGAGTTTGAGTTGAGAAATGAAAAAAAATCAATTTAGTCTTTTACGTCGGCTCAGCCACAACACTACCTTACTCGGCTAGCCGCCGCCGAGATTTTTTGATCGGCGCACACCTCTAGTATTGAGTAACTTAAGCCTTTCTAATATTATTAAAACACATTTAGGTTTTAGATTGTCAGAACTATTCCTCCTAAATATTGGAAGGTGTTAAAACGAATAAATTATTTGCCACTAATAACTTTTCGCTCTATATTTGTATCCTAAACAATATTCGAAGAGTTATATAACATTGTCGATCAGAGATTAATTTTGAGTAAACAAATTCTCAAATTTTATCAAATCTTTCTCAAATTTCTCAAAAAAATTGTTTGGAACAAGTTAAAAAATTGAGAAAAATATTTTCGCAAAATTAGTCGCTGTTGTCGATGAAAATAGTTTTTTGTACACTAGTCTGCAACAATTTACTGTAAACATTTTATAAACATAAAATCGAATCGAGCCAAAAACTCGGCTCGAGTTGGTTCAAAATCGGCTCGAGTTGGTTCAAAATCGGCTCGAGTCGGCTATCGCGCCGTCGACGATTTTTCTTCGGCTGTCATGTTCGAGTAGAACACACATGTGAATGACAGTTGGTTTGTATTACGGAGAATGTGAGAGAATTGCGTACAAAATTGATTCAATCTTCTCCCATACAACTCAGCTGTCATTCACTTGTGTGTTTTACCTCGGCTCAGGCATACAAACTTATCATTTCTCTGATGTGTACAGCATAGACCGTGTCTAGCATCAGATTTCATCAGGGAACAGTCCTGATTTTGATGAGTAGCGACATCTACCTTTTTTCATACATCCATACGGTTTAACATAAAAGCTGAGTCGTTTTTATCCAGTGGCGCCACCATTGTTTCATTGATAAATACGGTTGATTAGAAAACACCATCTATGACGGATCAGATCGAAAAATGTACTTGTGTTTACTGGGTTTATTGTGTCAGAAAACTATTCTTCAATATATTTTCTGATTCATCGATATGCTGTGTGTTATTCGCAACCTACTCTAAGTGGGCAACTTACTTTATAACTTGTTTTCTTAATAAAGATTTTTTATCTCAGTCCTTCTATAATAATCAATCGTTTGTTTAATTTTCATGGGCGTAGAATTGATTGAGCTCAAAACACCGCGCTACTTTTTTCGATTATCCAAAATAAACAATAATGCTATATCGGTCTTTTGTGCATGGCATAATAAAATAATAGTTGGAAGATATATGAAGATACATTAGCTTATTCCGAAATGAGTTTCTGAAATTTTTAGGATTCGTTGAATGTTTTTGGCATTGTTGTGATACAGTTTTTCATTGCCACATGTCGAGTTAAGCCGTCCTAAAACACGGTTATATCCACATTTCTCTAGAGTCCTTGAGTCTAACATCAAACTCGAATAAAATGCATGAAATATACTGGTAAATCGCACAGATTTAAAGCAAATGATCGGTTTATAGACTTTTTTTTAAATATTTCGTTACGAAGTGCAGTTTTCACTGCAAGTTTTAAAAACTTTTGATACTTCTTTGCGTAGCTTCGGATCAAAAAAGAACGACGGTAAAGGTTTGGTAGGAAAAATAGACAATAAAAGAAAAGGAGGCTTTTATAATAAAATACATAGTTAAGCACATTTTTTTGTCTTGCTTTTTCCATTTTTAAAACAACTACTTTAACTTAGCATTTATAAGTATTTTTAACGTTTAATTAAAAAATTGATTTTTTTCAAGTGTAACTCTGGGCTAAGCCAGAATTAACTTAATTTAAATTTGACTATATTGATATTTCATATTTTGTTAATATAGTTTTTTATCTAAATATATTAAGAAAATTGCAGAATTTGTCTATAAAGGCGATGTTTCAAAATATTTTTTTTACTTTTGCTTTGTTTTTCTTTCATTTTGAGTACATACATAATATGTAAAGTTGATTAAATTATAAAAATATAGGACGATTTTCAATTTTATTTACTTTATATTGTTTTATTATTTTTTTATTAAAAATTTACTATTTAACTTTGCTTTATTAAAGTTTATCCATTTTCATTTTTTTGTTAATTCTTTCGTCTTTTGTGTTAAGTACCAAAACTCGTAATTTTCATCTATTTTCTCCACTTTTTTGGTTTGTATTTTTTTTTTAATATTATTTTACTAATCAGAATGGTTCTAATGCATATCTACTACACAACAATCATACATGTGTAAACAATCGAAAACTATAAAAATATTTTTATCAAATTTTAAAAAGTTCACAGTTCTATGTTTACAATATTTTTTTTTTGTTTACAATTAATATTATTTATGAGATCGTTTATTAATTAAAAAATTATTATACATCAGTTTTGTTAAATTAAGTTCGAAAAGATAACAGACGAAAGGAGAGGACTTTTTGTTAAATATCTAACGTATAGACGGATACTGCTTTATTAAAATTAGGAAATAAAAATTGAATAAAATTAATATTTTCCTCTGGAAAAACCACTAACACCATCAAAATTTCAGTAATGCAGCAGCAGTAAAAGAAATACATTCTTATAGCTTGCGCTATTAAGTGTAAGAACTAGCGATTTCCCTATTACGTATACCTCGAAATATTTCTTCAAAAGAATGTTGAACGCCGTTTGTAAAAAGATATCTTTAAACTTTCAAAATGGTCTATGATATTATTTTGTATTTCTTCAACAAGTATGTGGAAGAGGAAGAAATGATTAGGGAACGTGGCTTTTATTATGGACCTTTCAAACAGGGCAAAAAAAATTATTGTAATGTTAGTGTACACAGCTCACGAAGGTGTAGCTGTCAATATTGTTGTTAATGAACATTGTGTTGTCATTTTTTAATTCCAAATATTTTGTTTAAATTAATTGTTTTTGATAGTGATAGATATCCAATTGAAATAAAAAATGTTAAAATATTGAATAATATTGTGAAAATAAGTGCATCAAGTGAAAATATTCGGTCAGAAAAATTTTTGTTTTGACAGTCACACCTACAGCAGTAACTGGGCCAAACTAACAAAACTGGTCTGTTTCTCGTCACTGGGCGACGTTTATTGTTGACGCGGCAGAGATAGCAATGCGAAAGCGACAGATACGAAATATTCCTAACACGGCAACACCAAATTACATTCATTTTTTTTCGATTTATGAATGAAATTTGGGGTTGCCTAATTCGAAAAATTTCACATCTGTCACTTTCGTATTGCTATGTACATCTACAGTAATACCACCACATTCTGCGTCATATTTACGTCTGACATATAATTTTATTCCAATGCATGTGGTTTTTTGTAGAATTTGTGATTTGATCGCAAATATTTGCGATAATGTCTGATTGCCAACTTCACACTCAGTGTACTTTGTGTGGCTATCTGACCAGTATACAGTGTTAATTGCAAATTTTTTAGATAAAAGATAAAACGTCTTCAGTTTCGTTGTGTACGGTATTTTTAAACTGTCTTCTGTTTAATTAGAGAGTTTGGGCAAAGCCACTTATAGCCAAATTTATAACGTATATACATATATAACTATTTGTTTCGAGTTATATGTTTAAGTTATAAGTTACAAGTTTATCTTATAAGTTAACATTTCAAGTTTATAGCCCAGATCAGCATTGTAAGTGATCCAGACCAATACTGATCAATTCGAAAACTGATCCGCATCAGAACTGATCAGTTTTAAAACTGATTTCGATTAGTAGTTTTAAAACTGATCGGTACTGATACGAATCAGTTTTAAGTTTAATTATTACTTATCCGGATAAGTTTCAAAATTGATTAGTACTGATACATATAAGTTTTCAGACTGATCAGTACCTATCCGGATCAGTTTTCAGACTGATTAGTACTGATACGGATCAGTTTTAAAACTGATCAGTACTGATTCGGATCAGTTTTAAAACTGATCAGTACTGATTCGGATCAGTTTTAAAACTGATCAGTACTGACCCGGATCAGTTTTAAAACTGATTAGTACTGATCCGGATCAGTTTTAAAACTGATCAGTACTCATACATATCAGTTTAAAAGTAATCAGTATTTAGTCGGATCAGTTTTGAAAGTGATTAATACTGATCCGGATCAGTTTTAAAACTGCTCAGTACTGATCTGGATCAGTTACAATACTGAACTGTTCTAACTTATAACGTGCACCGTAAACTTGTAACTTATAAATTATAACTCATAGCTCGTAACGTAAACTTACAACTTATAACGTAAACATATAACTTATTACTTATAGCTGTATGCATATGTTATAAATTTGGCTATAAGTCGCTTTGCCCAAACTATGAATTAAACATTTCTTTTCTTCTCGCGTGTTAATTGATCGCGTCTAAATTTTGTCAGCTAATATAACTTAGATAATTAGTGGCATTTTTAGTGAAACGCTAAGACGAAGCGAACGATATTTTTGCTATACGCGCTTTATTTGTGTCAAATAAATGATGTGGAAAGGGGTAAATATGTAAAAAATAAATAAATAAAAGATATTTATTTTAACAAATTAATAAAATTATATATTTTTTATAACTCAAAATAAATTTTACAATGAAAATCAACACAAAAACTAATTTTTACGAATACAAAATGTATGAAAAGTAGAAAATTAACAAAAATACAAAGGCTAAAGTTTACATAAAATCCTATTTGAATATAACAAGAAATCCAAACCAACACAATTTCTTGTAAAGTAGAATAAACAAAAAATATCAAAAACGCGTCAACTTTTTAATCACCTCTAGCGAAAAATAAAAACAATAAATTAAAACAGTATACTCTACATATTTTATTTCATTGATTCTTTGTTTATTAATTTGATAAATACTTTTCACTAGAAATATTTTATATCAAAACGAAATTCAGAAACTTATACCATTTAGCAATATAAAAAACCGAATTTACACTATGTACACACACATCATAAAAAATATATAAAAGTATAAACGATCTTTGTTTATTGTAATTTTTTGTTTTACATTTTTATATTTAAAAAAAAAAATTATATTTATTAGACTAAGTAGTAATTAAAAAACAAATCTAGTGAATAATTGCACGATTATTTTTTTGTATTTAAAAAATCTAGAAAAATAATATTTTATGAATTTGTTGTTATGTTTCCATAAATTTTGTTTAGAAATAGCTTTAGTTAGCAAAACATTTTTATTTACAATCGAATAAATAAAAGTAACTAAAATAAATAAAACATTTTGCCATTTTTGGTTGCCAAAGCATTTCTGATCTCTGAAACAGCGCAGAAATAAATCTGGAAGGTAAACGGATTTTCATAGCTAAAACGCTATAATTTTGGTGGAGTTTTGAGAAATTGATTTACAAAGTAAAAAATGCCAGATCCGCTGTCAGAAGGCTTTTCTGAAAATTTCCGTGAAGCCGTTCTTAAATTTCCATGTCTACAAACCGATCCTAAATAAGTCCGAGATATTTACAAAATCAAAAATATTTTTTGGACGAGAAGAATCAAAGCTAAGAAAATGTTTCGATTTTAGACTTTTTAATCGGGATCTTGATAGAACCACCATCCAATGGCAACCAATTTCTTCTGCAACTTCATGAAAGCTTGCATAGAGTAGCACTGATAATTTTCAAATTTTTGCGCTTTCTAGTATCTAACACCTACCAAAAAACATTTCATTTTGTCTTCACTTAAAACTGACGTTAAAATGTACTTTGTATGATACTACAGGATTTTTATTTACTTTTGTCGAAACAATTTTTTAACGACACAATTATAGGGCAGTAAATTCTTTTCCATTTTCCATTAAAAGAAAGAAGCAGAAAATATCAAAAAAAAAAAAAAACGGTCGAATTACCTAAGTCATCAAATTGATGATTCATCTGAAATGTTTTTACGACAATCTCAAGAAATTACCGATTTGATGATTTTGGAAATTAACAGTACAATACATTCCCCTTTACATAACGAAAAAGTTCCACATTTTATCATAACGTTATGAAATCGTACAAATCTAACTTGAAGAGAGTTCCAGAAAGTATACCGGTTGGTATATACTAATTTGGTTGGTGAGATCAGCGGAGTCACCGAACTACTTGAAAAACTTACAACAAAATACACTCATATTCCATTTTGCTGTAACAATGAATTGTAGGTTAATTGTAGATAAAGCACTGCTCTTTGATTGGAGAGTTCTAACAAAAACTAATGTCGCCTAATTTAGAGGAAGGCTCTTAAAAAAAGTCTCACGGGGCTTTAAGAACTGGTAAATAATTCACTTCAAGTACAGTACATACATACTGAGGGAAAGTTTTGATGTTTTCGCTTCTTTGAAATGTAAATGTGAAGAAGAGTCGCCTAGGCAGCTAAGAATGATAAGAAGGCACTGAATGAAACTATAAAGTGGATAGTCAGTAGACGATTTTGATTACTTTATAAAAGTACATAAGGTTTAATTGATCATTGTGCAGCAAGTCTGTTTTCGTTGCTTATCTGGTTTCTCTCATTTACCATTTACCATACAAAATAGAAAACGTGAGAAATCAGAGAAACAACGAAAACGGAACGCAAAGGTAATGCAAATCAGCAAAAACGTCCAGGACGTGCCGGGACGCCAACTTTCAGGTGAATATGTGTACGTATTGTTGCACGCATAGCAACTTTGCTTTCTCAAGTTGCACCACATTAAAACAATTTAATACTAAGCTAAGCAGTTGCGACAGCTTAAGCATACGAAAATGTCAGGAATCCAACATAAAAAATCTATATTCACCTCAAACTTGGGTCTCGTATTTTTCCTTTTTTGTTGAGGGATTGCGTTACTTTCAGCGTTTAAGGAGAACACAAACGAGCAATTTGAATTGTTGATCTCAGCAATTCTGTGACATAAGAATCATCGAATTACGACGAATTTGCAATTTTGATGAAAATACGTGTATGCTTTGACAGGAGAATCGCAATTAATTGACACGAATTAGAAAATCGGTGTTGACAGTTGTCGATTCTGAACATTGATCCAAATCAACGAAATTGCTCATCACAGCAATTCATGCATTATCGTTTGTTTTCTGCTTTATGTACTTTGGTAGAACGTGCTCAGTCCCAAATATTCTAAGCGATAGTATAGGGCCGTACTGGCGCCAGAATTGGTAGACAGAAAATGAGAATTCGGCATGAAAAATGGCATTCCTTTTGAAGATTAAAATATTGTGTCGCCCAGCCCACCAAAAATGTCAATGTTTTTTTAAGTAGTAGATTATATCGATGCTGTACTAACGTATATATGTTTATCGATTAAATAGTGCACTGACGAGCTCCACTGAGTGGTTTAAAGAGATTACACATTATATTTTAGTACAGCACAAATATATGCTTTTTTATCGTCCACGCGATAGTATGTCCTAAATAAATGAATACAATAGTCGCATAGTTCATGTATTGATCGATGCGTGAAGGAACATTTTGTTACAATTGACAAACCACACTTTTCACACACACAGACATTGTGATTCTCTCATTGTCGATCGTCGCATGGAAGAGTATAGTGTTGTCAATCAATAATAATCTCAACAGTCATATTGAGAACATCTCGGATTTGAACGAATTGAGGGAATTGTCTTCCAAATTGTCGATAATTTTATAATAGCTATATTATAGAACACCAGGGTGACAAATGCTATTGTTTTCAAAGTAATGAAAATAAACGTTAATGAGCTCAATATGAATTCTATTCAATGTGAAGTTAGCCGCGAATTTGAAAGTTCTAATAATAATGTTTTCTTGGAAAAATATTTACATTCTTATCGCGTGATTAGAAAAAAGAGTAAAATATCTGTTGCCATAAGACGGTATACGCTCATCGTCGCCTTCGCATAAATATGAATTACGTTTATTAGTGTGTATGAGCGTGACGTGTGCCGCACGTAACGACATTTTATATATTACATACTATCGAGAGAACGTTAGAAAAATGAAAATTATAATAAAACAAATTATGATAGCCGTTTAGAACGGTTTTGTATTTGTGTACTTTTTAAGTGAAATACTAAAACGACTAAAAATATTATTTTTTTTTTCGTTTTAAATCATCAGATTCATTTATGAAAGAAAATCTCCTTTACAACTCCAATCCGCAAAGAATTTAAAAACTATTTTAACAACAAGTGTTGTGTCTTCTGTACTTCTTCATTTTTACATTTTTTCCGATTTTTAATTTACAGCGAAAATACAAACTTCATACTTAATTTTTGTTTGTTGTAGTTAGTTGTTATTAAGAAATGTATTTTTTCAAATATTTTTTTATTTAAATTTATTATTATTTTTTTGATACATAGTCGCATTTTTATAATTTAGTTATATCATATTTTTATACTTATAAACCCATTTTTCTGTCTGTTTATATGCAGATTTTGAAAAATTGCTACTAATCATTACACGATTTCTGTATCTTTTTTTTTTCATTTATAATTTTTATAATTTTTTTTATTTCGTTTTAAGAAATTTGTCGCTAATTAAAAATTTGTCTAATTTGTATCGCTATACTGTAATAACACAATTTTAATGTTAGTATTATAATAATGGCGAAGCGAGCGATCAAGACGTAACAACTTTAAGGTAGGAAACAGTTTTTACTAAAGTTTTTGTTTCTCATCTTTCACAGGCAAATGTTTACGAACAATCAAATGGGAGGAATTTAGGTGACATTCCGAGCGTTTTTAAAAAGACAAATTTTACTCTATCTGCTGTTCTCTTCAAGTTCTACAAGGAATTTGAACATGAGATAGCATTTTCATGTTAGTTGTCTCTCTCTTACGCGAACAAAACAAGAAAATCTTTCTATTTAAAAACATTCTGAACGTATGTACTCAGACATATCTTTTTTATCCAAAATGATAATCGACTCACAAATTTATATCAAATTTAACTTTTAAAATGTCTTGAAGCGAAACAATTGATAATCGACTTTAGATATTGTACTACTGGCAGTGAACTGTCCACAGCCTCCAGTAGTGCTTTAGATGAAATTGTGTAAATTATTACATGCAAACAGTAGTAGGATTGTAAACTGCAAATATGGAGATATGAAAATTAGACGAAAGGCGTAAAGAAATTGTCTTCACAATTGCCCATTTGAAAAATAATATTTGTTGTCTGCTCCCTGCGATCATATCATGTCAATATGTCCCCTACGAAAGCGATCCATTTCATGAGGGCTATTTTTTCGCCTCCGGCTCGGATACGCAAACTCTGCATTTGTCAAAAACAATTTCCGAAGCTTGTTGTTTAAAACCACACTTGAGTGAGTTCGGCTCGTATTACAAATTCGCTCATTATCGCTCATGAAATGAATTACTTTCGCACCCCCCAATGTATTATGCTACACCCGCACGATTTTAACTTTGGATATTTCTTTTGTTCAAAACAAAAGGCACATCCAAAGTTAAAATCGTGCGAGTGTATTACAAATGTTTACTCTCAATAGTTAACACAAAAAAATCGTTGAAATTATTACCATGTATCGAAAAAATCGATGACAACTACAATAGAAAAATATTGTTGGCCACCGCAGTGTAGCGATGGATCTGTTACAATATTGTCTTCGTTGTACGTAACTCAACAAGAAGCAACTTCATTTTAGTAACTGTTGTTGTAACGTTATTGTAGCGAAGTTGGTTGCAGTAGAGGTAAGAGCAAAGAAGTCGAAATATGTACAGGATTTGTACTTAACGTACTAGTTTTTCAAATCTAGTTTCCAAGCGATGTTGACCTTTTTTGACTTTAGCTGCACAAAGTTCATTACAAAGGAGAGAAATGATAAGTTGTTACGCTTGTGCCGAGGTGAATGTGAGAGAATTGCGTTCAAAATTGGTTCCATCCTCTCCTATACAAGTAAGCTGTCATTCACATGTGTATTCCACCTTGGCTCAGGCATACCAACTTATCATTTCTCTGGAACAAACAAATATTTTTGACTTTATTCCAATCAGTTATGCTTTTGACTTGAGATGCACAGCCGCATCGGATCTCAAAACAGGCCTGGGCCCCGATTCTCAACCGTTCGTAACTTAACTTAAGTCAGCGTAATTTACGACAAAATCGGTGTTTTGCTATTCTCAAAAAAAAATCGTAACTTTACGAACGAAATTTTGACCTTAAAACCAAGAGTGGTTTTTAGCATTCGTAACTTGAGTTACGGAGATTTTTATTTTAATTTAACGTGTACCCACTCGGTAAATTGATTTACACAGTGTGCGATGCGATAGGTAAATGGTTCATAACGTACGTGTAGTCAGAGTAGTCGGTAAATCTTATGCGACGTGTTTGTTTTGATATAGTAAAAGTTTGTGAATCTCAAATTTCTCAAATTTGTGGTATTTTACGGAAACGAATGTCCTGCCTATGACTCAATTCTCGGCAAAACATGTGTTCCCTAAGGCCGCCTATAAGTTCTCAATAAAGATGAAAAACTTGAATTAAATCTCGATACTCAACAAAAATTTAACCGACAACTAAAGTCATTTCATAGAAACATGAATGAATTGGCACGCGGCAACTTTGATTCGTTCGTAGAGTGAACATAACAAAATTTGAAACTTGAATTGATTTTTATGAAATAAAATGTTTTGTAGATTTCAACTTACCTTGTGGGTTACACGTTAAAACATAGTACAGAGGAACACTGTTTATGAGTAATATTACAAGTGTGCGTTACGGTAACTCGCCCCTCCGGGGCTCGCACACCTGTAATATTACTCATAACAGTGTTCCTCTGTAATATACTATTACAGCGATAAGTACGTCAAGTAAAGAAATAATATGTTAATTCGTCGAAATAGGTGAAAAGGTCTTTGAGATGATTCTCTAAATTGTTTTTGTATTCGAACTGAACTTTTTAGAAGTTTGAAAATTCAAATGTTTGGACAGTTCTTTCAGGTGTCTTGTAACTCTTAATCTTTATTACTGATGACATGATTTGAAAAATTTAGAAGATATGTGTTGACGAGCGAGTGACGCTAGTGGCATGTTGGAAGATCAGATAATCGAGATAATTTCAAAATTTAAGCAACTTTGGCGAAAAAGAAGAAAATATTTTCTCGAAAATGGACTCTGGATGAAAGTACAACAAATATTTCGAAGCTGGATATCGGAAATGAGAAAAATGGTTCGTCATACGCAAATGAAGATTCATGACCATGTGATGGCAGGGGCCAAACCACTTCTCGGTGCAAACCTGAAGGTTAATTTGGAATTCATGCTCTGGGACTAGAGATGAGCGGGTTGCCCGAAACTTCGAAAAACCCGACCCGAACCCGAACCCGAATTGTTTTTTTCGGGTTCATGGGTTTCGGCTTTCGAAAATTTTAATCGGGTCGGGTTCGGTCCGGGCCGGGTTTGGAAACAGTTCGGGTTTCGGGTTTCGAAAAATTTTATCGGGTCGGATTCGGCCCGGGTCGGGTTGTTGTATCATTTTATTCGGGTCCCGATCCTTTATTGACTTTTTATATTTTACAAAAGTCGTCTAAATTTTATCATCTTACATTACACGAATTTTGTTTTAGTCTAAGGTCCGTGAAGAATGCAGACGTCGGGCTTTGAAATAATTTTTATTTCGTGTCGGATTCGGTCCGGGTCGGGTTTTGAAACAGTTCGGGTTTCGAAAATTTTAATCGGGTCGGGTTTGGTCCGGGTCGAGGTTTGAAACAATTCGGGTTTCGGGTTTCGAAAAATTTTATCGGGTCGGGTTCGGTCCGGGTCGGGTTTCGAAAAATGGTCGCCCCGCTCATCTCTATCTGGGACTATGTCACAAATTATCCTAGATCTATGTTCCTGTTTCGTCTATAACCCAGGACATCCCTCAATCCCTAATCATAATCTACCATACCACTGCCTTCAGTTGATTTCCTTGAGTGTCAGAAACATAATATTTTGACGATACTCGTTCCGCATAACAAAGAAATTTTTTTTTAAAAAATCTACTAAATATTATCGAAGAAAACCCGACCCGAAACCGAAACAATTTAGCGGGTCGGGTCGAGTTTTTTGTTTTCGTTTTGTTATCGGGTCGGGTCGGCTATTCTTTCTCTTTTTTTCGGGTCGGGTCGGGTTTGATGACTTCAACTAACAAAACCCGACACAAAAAAATTCAGTTCAGATTCTGGTTTCTAACAAATAACTCTTACCCACTGGAAAAATTTTTGAAAATACGACGCATATCCTAATCGTCGAATGAGGTATGCTTGCTCAGAAGGAAGGATCTGGAATTGATAAGGAGTAAATTTTCAATTTTGTTCCAATGGAAGGTAATCGAAAAAGGAAAATGAGCAAAATCGCAAACAACTTCCGAAGGTATGAGCGAAAAAGTTGTGGGAAATGGGTTTTTCGAAGGTCGGTGAAGTTTTTTCGCTTATACATAATAAAGCGCGGAAATTGCTTTTTAAGATACCAAACTCGAAAAAACTAACAAAGAAAAAATCGATTGAAAGTCTGTAAAGAATGCAGAGGCATTTTACCGACCTTCGATCAACATCTGAAAGCATGCGTCAGTTTATGAAAATTTTCGGGTTGCGGGTTTCAAAAATTTTGATCGGGTGGGGTCGGGTCTCGAAAAATTTCGAGTTGCGGGTTTCGCGTTTTAAAAATTTTTATCGGGTCGGGTTTCGAAAAAAGATCGGCCCGCTCATCTCTACTAAATATCAATCACATCAACAAACTGAATTTCTCCGTCAAAATTATATTTTTTCAATTTTCAACATCTACCTATTTTGAGTGTTGACTATTTAAATTTCACAAGTCACCACATTCAAAAAATAATGCTCTCCTTTTGAGTATATTTTTGTCGTAAAATTCATTAAAGTTCATTCATCTGTTCATTTCCTTTAAAAGTTACGAAAATGTTTGAGAATTGCATTTTTGAAATTTTCGTATGTTTTCGTTCGTAACTTTAAGAATTCGTAAAGTTACGAGCTAATGAGAATCGGGGTACTGGGCCTATTTTAAATCATATAAAATCAGATAAAAATTATTTACAACAAGCACGAAGGCCCCCGTGCGATTCTTACTCAGGTAGGATGGCTGTTTTTAACAATAAAAAATAGGAAAAATTTAGATATAAAGTTACGTTTACAGATTGATTCGTTGTAGTAAAATGTTAATATAAATTTGTGAATTGATTAGATCAATTGAAAAAGAAAAGAGTATTGGAAATAATAATGTTTACGAGAAGTATTTATTTCTTCTTCTTTTTTTGAACGTAAATAGAATAACATTTCGAATGTGACAAATGATTAGTTAAGACTTTAAAAATATCGAAAAATCCATTCAGTATTTTTATTTTCAGTTTTTAAAACTAACAATTTAAATAACTTGTTTTGATGCTTTTAAAACATCATTTCAGATATCACAAAAATATTTTAGAACGAACTACAAATTTTAAACAGTTAAAGTTAAGTTTAAACAAAAATCAAATTTTATAATTGCACAAATACGTGTTTTTGGTATTTTCCTAAACACGGAAGGGGGAACAATATTTCATTTTGATTACATACATAAAGTCGTATGAAATGAGAGTCAAACTTAAAAATCGATTTTTTTTACAAAAAATTGAACATGAAAAACTCAAAACAAAATCAAATCAAAAATTGATCGCCTCTCTTCATAAATAAAATTGTTGTGTGATGTGTTATTGATTTTTTTTTTCATTTCATTTAAATTAATTTAATTTTTTTTTTCTTTTGCTTTTTTTCAGTAGAAATTGGATCTAGAAAATCATCTAGAAGACGTTTTCTTTTATTCTGTTAATAATTTTTTATTAACGATTCTTGCAGTTGGCGTTAACACCAACGAAATGGTACTGCGCGTGGTCGATCAGCACCCTCTTTAACCAAGGGCTTGTGGTATTCGCGTCCCGGCCGTGAATGAATGGTAGTCCAACAGTGCTCACAATAATACTAAAAATAATTTACAATTTTCATTAAAACGTTTTGAAAAATATTGAGTCATTCGTTTGCATTGAAAAACATTGTAAGAAGTATATGGGACTTATGCCTTTACCACGACGCGACGGTTATAGCAGTCAAACTTTGACCCGCAATTGGTGGGTTTTTCTTTTAAGGTTTAAATAAGATAACGAAATTCACTGTAAATGGTCAATATTGACACTGACTGCAAGTAGACAATATTTGCAGTCAATGACGATAGAACGAAAACGCTGTCTGCAATCTGTGCAAATATATGCTGCAGGAGTGCTATTCGCAGTCAATTGCAAATAGTCTATAAGAAAACTATCGACTGCAAATAACGCATAAAAGTGCTGCATTTAAGTCATTTGTTGCCTTAAATACTGTCTACTAAAACTTAATAATATCTCAAACCCAATTCATAGTAAGCGCATATGCCATGGGGATGGTACATGGTTCTTGTCAAATGTCAAATTTTGCACTCAATGTGAAGTTAGTCGCAGGTACAATTTTCATTCATGAATTGCTTAACGTTTGTTTCCATGAATGAAATTTTACGATTGCATCTAACTTCACACCAAACAAACGATTTTAGAACGCACTGCTGCAATAACCATGTAAGCCGCTATGTTTGCTGTCACGTTCTTTCGCTAAAATATCAAATTTAAAGATGAGATAGCAAATGTGGTTTACAACCGTATAGCGTAGGGGCGTTACAGTCTTTTGTTTTGATGTTTGCAAGTAATACTCGACATGAAGTTAGCTGCAGTTACGACCGAGGCTAACTTTATTGCAAAAAATCAGCTGATTTCATAGATTTTACTAAAATCACCTGACTTCATTGAAAAGTTTAAAAATCAGCTATAGGCATAGGTAAACCGGACGAATTGGGACGGTGGGGGGAGGGGGTTTATTAGAAGCGTGACGTCCCCTTGAGAATTTGTGGTTTTGTCAAATTTCTGTCAAGAATTTATAACTGGGAGCATATGCCCGAGGTCGTTTGTCTAGAGAGAAACGCAGACTTGGCCAAAAATTTTCCTGTAGTTTCTTTGACAGTTTATTAGAAGAAAAATGTACATAAAACTAACAAAAAACAATAAAAAAATTATTTTTTTTGTGAACTCACAATTTGGGGATTTATGAAATCAGAAATCATTATTTTGGGAGGTACAGTAAAAATGAACGACTTCGGACGAGGAGTAAGGAGGGGGGTCGGAAAATTGTCCAAAATAACCGGACGTCATATATGAATGGCCCCTTGGTGGCTGAATACAAAGAATTCTTTTGTTGTCAACAATAATTTGGTCCGGCGTGACACTGTGCGCCGCCATATTTTTTAATTCAATTTAGCCGTCGAACGACTTTCGATGTCGTACTGATGAAAATACTATTTGCAGTTGACCAGCAAATATCATTAATATTGACTACTTGCAGACAACTGCAAATAGTGTCTGTATTGACTATTTGCAGTCTACTGCAAATAGTGTCTACGTTAACTATTTGTAGTAAACTGCAAATAGCTAATATATTGTCTATTTGCAGTCAACTGCGAAAAGCATCAAAATTGACTACATGCAAAAACCACCTGCCATAAGAGAAATATGCAAATATAATTTCGACGTACTCGATACAATTCTTTACAATGAAGCTGCAAATTCTTCAAATGAAATCACGTAAAAAAAGCAATTGTCGATACTTTGATGATGAAAATGAAAATTTTACTTACTTGCAAACATGTAACGTTTGCACAAAAGAATGGAGCAAATTTGCCGCCACATCTTTGTCCCTGACATTCATCACACATTTGATCGTCCAAAACATACGGTTTCACCTCCACACGTTTGTCTATGTCTCCATGTTGCAGCTGAACAAAACGAGCTGAAATGGCTGCTATGTAACTTTGCTGATTAGAGAATGCAACGCGTCCAGCGCCCTTAACGAAAAGACGTCAAAAATTTTTACTTTCGGTTAAATAAAATAAAATTTACTTTAGGATATTTCAATTCTGGGTCTGTATCAATACCAGCATAACATACTCCGCCGTACAAACGATTCATTATCATCGCCAGTTCAACTGTTGTAAAATTAAATTATGTTCATTTTAGTTGGTTAATAATAATAAATTAATTTAAACAAAACTTACCAGCTTTAAGAGGCCGTGGAACTCCACCAACAAAAACTGTTTTCCGTGGATCTAATGGCATTGAAGCATCTAATACAAAATCGGCATCGGAAAGACGCCATGGTCTTATTTGAACTGGTTTGTCCTTAATTGTAGGCGACGATACGCACAAATACAGTTTGTCATCGTCCGTGATGCAAGCCTCAATTAACGATTGTACGCTGCTTTCATCCTGAGAAAACGAATAAAAGCAATTCGTGACCATGATTTTGTTAAAATATTCAATTCATTAACTATTCGCATGAAATTTCGTCCTTATTAGGACAGATATTCTATTTGTTGAGAGCAAGGGGAAATCGTGTCATCTGAGGCCGAACAAGAAGGTTGTTTCGAAAAATGCTGACTAGTAAACGATAGGGATTTTGGATAGGAGTTTAGCACTTCGCTATGAAATCGTACGGGCCTGACGGAGTTTTTGGTTTCAGGTTCTGCTAATTTCGTGAAGGAAGTAAGCAATAAAAAACTGCCAGTCTGTACGTCTGAGTAGCACATTTTGAGCGATTTTTTTTGATAATTTTTGCCAATCTATGTACGATTCGCTGCGGCATAAAATTCACAACTACACAAATTATGAAGCCTGGGTGTGCCTGGGAACGTTACTTTGAAGAAAAATCCTATGCAGAATTTGTCCCCACTAGGATTGAACCCGGATATTCTCTGTGGAAAGCCAGTACATTACCACTGAGCTAACCCGTTCAATTTCAATATATCTCGTATAATATGCTACATATTCCACATTTGGTATACTTGAACAGATTGCGAACATACGGCCAGCTAACGACCAAAAAATGGTGAGGGGCTATTCACCTATATTACATGTTTTTTGCTCATTTCGTTGAAATTTTGGTTATTTCATCTTTTTGGTTTTGTTTCTGAAATGACAAATAAAAGTCGTTTTGGACATTTTGTTACTTTCTTCTTTTTGGACGTTTCTGAAATGACCAAAAAAAGGCGGACGTTTTGGAAATTTTGGAAATAATCAGAAAAGCGGCCGCTACGGACGGAAACTCGGTTATTTCTTCTTTTTGGTTGTTTCGAACTACCGGAACTCGAGTTTTCGACCAGGTGAACTACCATGATTGGGAGTTCGTCAAAGAAATTATTTTTTCGTAGAATTTTTTGGTTGTTTCGAACGACCGGAACACGAGCGTTCGACCAGGTGAATTATTTCGTCGTTGGGTCTGGCAATTTTTTGAATACAGCGTAATTATGTTTTAGAAAAAAGTGATGCAATTTGTTTCAAAGAATAAAACTTTGACCACAAACTAACACTCCGGAGCTAAAATTCGAAAACTCCGAGCATTACCTGAAAAACCCTCAAAATTCACCACTTTTCCAGGCGTCACGTCTTTTCCGGAATTTTCCAGGGAAAGTGGCATATGAAATTTTTCATTTGGCGCCGAGACTGACGTTCAGTGAAAATCGATCGAAAATTATTAATAGAAACCGAAACGTTAGAAAAATGTTTTCATAATAATGAGAACCATAGAAAAATCGACGGCCCATAGAAAAATGTCATTTTCAAACCTCGATATCTCAGCCAATTTTCAACTGATTTTGATGAGTCTAGGCTCGTTGAAAAGCTGCGGCGACTTAGTTTTTTAAAATAATTTTGAGGGGGAGGGGAGGGGGCAGGGGAAAAATTTCAAAAGTTGTCCCACATTTTTATGGACTTCTTTTTTGGGGTGTGGGGCCCGCTACCGCTCGTTGCGGGCATGACGATAATTCGCTTGCTAAATGCTTTTTTGGAAAACCGATTTCAAAAATTCTAAATGCCTGTTTTTGGTCTTCCATAAAACCAGTTTTGACTACCAGGGTTGTATTCGCTAACTGAGAAAAATATTAGCGTCGCTAACTTAATTCGTTAGTCAGAAAAAAAATTAGCGCGCTGATAGCGGTCGCTATTAACGAACGCTAATCGTCGCTTACTTCGAAGGTTTAAAAATAAGTTAACATTTTTAACTGGACTGAGGGTATTGAAGCCCTTTTGATGGGTTGAGAGGTTTTTCCGACTGGTATCACTCGCACTCGTTTTGTCTGTAAAGCTAGCCCTGTCTGTCTGTCAGCTTTTCAGGAACCATCTGGCACTAGATTGATTCTTTTTCTAGTGTCAGATACTTTTGTTTACTTCGGGTCACGGACAAATATCATAACAAGAAGAGGTCTGCATTTAAGAAAAGATGTTCTAGTCAAATCACCAATTTTACCGATTTTCAATGGGCGTTTCCAGATTTGTTCTAGAAACTTTCATGCCGCATCTTCCTAGACTAATGCCTGTCAACGTCAACACAGGTTTAGGCTACAGCTCATTTGTGGTCAAATGGCGGGACGCTAAAAAGATGCAGCTCGAAAAGTTATAGAACAAAACCGACGTCTTCCATTCAGAAATATATCGGCACTCATCAGGCAACACTACCGTTTCTTCAACATTGCTACAAAGTTTTTTGAACCTGTACGTCTCAAACACTTTCAATTCGAACCAGTTTGTCCATCTGATATCATCAATTTTTATAAAACCATCTTTGTATATTGATGCCCAAAATTTCAAAATTATCAAAACCGTTCACTGTTTGATGTGATTTCCTTTTCTTCCATTATTTTTAACTATTTAAATCTTCAATAAATTGGCGAACTGTAAGTCAACAAAAAGCAATAATTTTGACAATGTTAAGTTGGTCTCGTTGGTCCTTAGAACCTGAAAACCTCGCGACCTCGCTAATTTTGGATTTAGCGAAACGCTAGTCCATATAAGCGAGGATATTTTAAATTAGCTTCGCCTTTAGCGTCGCTATTAGCGCTAATAGCGACCCGATTACTACCCTGTTCACTACCCGTTAAGTCGTCAAGTCTATGTCGTCTGCTCAAGCAATAAAAATTTACCTCATCAAAATCTTTATAATAAATAACGCAAAAATTAATTTTTTTAATAATTTGTTAGAAAAGAAGCAGCAATATTTTTTACTGAACCACAAAACTTGCAATAATTCTTTTAGTCGAACTTCTTCATAACTTCATTCAGATTTTCATCAAAAACTTTTATAAAAGGTTTTATTCTTCCTCTTTCGCCCTCTTCTATTTTCAAATTACAGTCTTTGCCATCAGTCAGTGTGATTCAAGGATTTTCTAACAAAATTAAATTTTTTTCTGCATATTTTATCCATCATTGCTGTGTTTGTTATAACTCGCCGCTCGTTTATTAACACATTTTTTATTTTTGTCCTTAGACAACAATTTAATAATCAAAGATGTTCTCATTGAGCAAAAAAATTTCATTATTCTCACACCGGAACGATATTTCATCGATGTATACATAATGGAAAGTAGCAATGTTTAGAACACTAACACAATTGTATGAGTGAAATAAGTTTCGAAATGAATTTGGTAAAAGTCTTAAGAAGGAAAATGATTTACTTTTCATCCTTTCGAAATTATACAATTCATTTCTTCATCGAATGTGAACCGCAAATGAAAAATGACGGTGAAATACAGGAAGGGAAAAGAGAAAACCGACAAGCTTCCGATTTTTATGGTAAATTCGCATGATAAATCACAAACTTGTCGGTTTTCACTTTTCCGTTCCTGTAGTTCGTGTAATGCTCGATAATGTTCGATTAGATAATGGAACGTTTGCATTTTGACAACTTTGACGCAAAACATTATTCTGAACAAAAAATTGTTCAACAGTATATGCCTCTAAAATGCACAGAAATTTGTATAAAAATTATTTTGTTTACACTTGAAAGCCGCCAAAAAATTGGCTGAGGCCATTTGTAGCCACAATGAATTTACTTATGTTTGAGGTAGTTTTTGGCTAGAAATGTAAATCCCTAGACAATTGCAATCAAAAAAATATTTAGCACAACTCAAAAGTCAGAAATGTTCGGTCGGCCAATTTACAAATTTATGTAGGCGGCTGCACAACTTGACGTTTGGGAAAGCTTATAAAAAAATCGGTGCATTTTCGAGGCATACCGTAGAACAATTTTTTACTCAGAAGAATGTTTTACGTCTTTTAAAAATGCAAACGTTCCATTAATAATAATCCCAATGGCGCTGATTAGTCGGGAGCAGCACTGTAAAGTGACACTGAGTAACTGCCAGCTAGTGTGGATTAACCACACTAGGGACCACATGCTTAACGTGTATTCCGAACCACGCCTTCGATTGAGGGATTATTTCTTTTTCCGATTTTGTAGTGCGCTAGTACATCTGTGACTGTGTGTCATGGTTTTAGGAGACCAGTTTGGGATGAGAATATTTCGGTGTTTTCTTCATGAGTATAAGTCCTGACGACATCTAACGGCATTTGTGTGATTACTTAAAGGTTTGTTAGCATCGACTTTTGTCTTCCGGGACAAAATTTTGTAAAATTATGCCTGATCAAGACCGTACCTTTCGAAATTTTCAAAATGGTGCATGAGTCCATAGTGTAGTAAAATTGCAATGACCGATGAAAAATCTCTGATGAAAAAATGTCGTTGACAAATCACCCATAACAAATCATCGAAGATAAAGCACCGAAGACAAATCACCGAAGACAAATCACAAATGAAAAATCACCGATGACAAATCACCGATGACAAATCACCAATGACAAAAAATCACCAATGATAAATCACCGATGATACATCAATGGTGACAAATCACTCATAACGAATCACCTATGACAAATCACCGATGACAAGTAATCGATGACAAATCACCGATGACAAATCACCGATGACAAATCACCGATGATGACAAATCACCGATGTCAAAGCACCTATGTCAAATCACCTATGACAAATCACCGATGATAAATCAATGGTGACAAATCACCCATAACGAATCACCTCTGACAAATCACAGATGACCAATCAACGGTGACAAATCACCGAGCTCAAATCATAGATGAAGGGTGCACAGACGGACGGACGATCAGGAAGGGTGAAAACTCAAAGTAGCTATCGCTGCTTAAAAAAGGAATTGCCAACGATAACTATTTTGCTCGCGGCAAAAATCCAAAATCCCGACTATCAAAAATCCCGAAAATCAATATTCCCGAATGTACAAATATCCCGAAAAACCATAATCTCGAATGAAAACAAAAATTGTGAATAATTAAAAATCCTGTTTGATACGAGTTAATTTGAGTTTGGAGGGCTCTGCCCCCTCGCCCCCGCGCCTGCGGCGGGCTTATTTTTTACGCCTGCGGCTGGCTTTTTTTACCTCTTGCAGACGGCCTAACGTGCATCGGGCTCTGCCCCAAACCCCGCTAGGGGCTCTACCCCTTAGACCCCGCAAGGGGAGCTATACCCCCCCTGACCCCCTCCCAGCGGGGGCTGCCGCCGCTTTTTTTTTTTTTTAATTTTCACCTTCCTTGAGACGCGTCTAGACGCAACTCAAAAAACTTCTTTCTCCTTATACCTAAACATTCGGGATTTTTGTTATTCAGGATTTTTGTACATTCGGGATTATTGATTTTCGGGATTTTGGATTTGCGGAATTTTCGCATTCTGGATTTATGCATTCTGGATTTTAATTTTCGGGATTTTTGACGGCCACCATTTACAACACTTTCAAGGGCAGCTTTAAAGAAAAAGCGCAATATTCGCGTTCATAGTGTACATAAGAGCCAACTTGTGTAAGTCGAAATGTACAGAAATGTATGGAGCGTACGTTCTCGTCGAAGCACTCCTCCCACCTTAAGGAAGTACGTACTTTATGAATGGCCCCTTAAAAGCTTGACGCCAATTGATCGCTTCATTATTCTTCAGCATCAGCTTGATTTAATTTCAAAAACAAAAGTTTAATTTTTCGATGTGACTTTTTTGAAGCGGTTCTCGATTCTTCACAAAAACAATTCTTTTTTCATTTCAAATTTTAACATTTAAATGACGTAAGGGAAATAATTTGCGATGTTTCTTTGCATCTGTTACGATAAAAACTTTCTTGTGTTTTATGTGTTAATGTAATATTAAAAACGCTCTGCTATTTTAGAATGCTTACTTTTGCTTCAAGAGGAATATTTACGTTCAATTATAATCAAACCACGGTACATGAAAAACAAAATTAAAGTACACACAAACGCAATGCAATTATTTATTCCCGGATCTGATTAACCTACAAACCTACATGTTTTAATGTATTCGTAAAATCTAGCGACCCTGATCATATCAACATTTACATACACCGAATATCTCTTTCATACTCAGTGTACATACTAATGAAGTTGATATCTAAAGATTGTTACGTTATATTTTCGAAGGAGTTTTTGACTAATATCAGCTATGCAATACGTTCGAGACTAGTGGAATGACCCAATTATTCCGAGTCATGCAACAAATTTAACATTGTTCTCATATTGGACTACACAAAACACTATCTTTCTTCAGAATGTATTCTTATAATGGTAAAATTAAAATTTGTTTCCAAAAATTGTTATTTAAAATATTACAGTCAACACAATTTCAACTTTACGTTCTAACCTAAGCCAGCTGGTTCAGCTGGTCTTAATCTATTCACAAAAAAACTTGTATCGGCGTGTGTTTGCTAAGAATCATAAGCCCTATACGAATACAATGGTCTAACGGTTTTGCATTGGACCGTGTAACGCTCTGCTCCGGTTTGGCACCCACATCTGTTCTCGCAAAGTAACATCTGAAATGTCCGACATAGCAAGACAAAGGTGGCTTCTGGCGTAACCGCCTTACTAGAGCCAAATGGTTTGTCACGGAACGACGGGAAGAGAGTTGATGGCATGACTTTGGTCGAAAGGAAGTTCATTAATATGGGACGCAACATGCACCAAGCAACCTAACATTTACTGATTGCCGGTGGTGCAACGAAGTACTCATCCCTCATCAATAACAACTACATCTTCGTGCCATTTGTGGCGGAGACAATGGGCCCATGGGGCATTGTAGCGATGCTATTCCACTGCTATACACAGCTCCAATGAACCACTGTCGAGAGCTTTCATTCTACAGAGTACAGAGATTGAGTATGGCAGTGCAAAGAGGAAGCGCTGCGGCAGTAATGAGGACATTTAGGTCGAGAGGCAAGATGGAGGAAATTTTTTATTTACTATAACGAAGATTACTGTTAATTAAAAAAAGTATAATTGTTCTTTTCCGAAACTTAAGCACTTCAAAGACGAACATGCACCTCAATAGTTTTCAATGAAATTAAGCTTTTAAACGTTGGGAACTTTGGCCATGTAAAGTATATTCATTCTCCTAAAATGCCTTGACGCACTTGTTATTCACTATTTCACCGCAAGTTAGAATAAGTTATAAAATTTGAGAGAAAAATAATTAATTAATTAATTAATAATTAAAAAACACTCTTAGTTTGCTATAATAGCAACTACTGTCATGTCATGTAATTATTGTTTATGTTCGGCATACAGACAAATACATGGCTTGTATGAGATGGGCAATCACTACAAACGATAATCGATATTTTATATGAAATTTGATCGACGTGACTTCCTCTCTGTTTGATGTTTAAATACTTCAAAGTGAAACCAGCTGGAAAGCAAAAAAAAAAAAGAAGTAAAACAATAACAAAACGACTGTAAAATTAAAAAAAAATAGGGCGCATGATTCTCCTCCTGTAGGGGCAAACTTCTCTCTTCGTTTGAACATTTCCGAATTCTCTCAAGTGAATCGATCTATTGTACGTTCGCGTATTCGAGAGAGTGTGCGTCATATTCTCCTATAAACAAGAAGTACATACGATATGAATTTTACATCCTCAAGGACTTAGAATGTGCATTTTACATTTCGTATGGTGTGAGTACGATGCAAATTGACGTTTTCATTTCTATACAAATCTTCGTAAAAATGTTGTTCCCATAGTATAGTTCGAACACCAGCACAATGTAAAATATTACGCAGAACTGATTAAACTAAATACTTAATTCGTCTTAAAAACATCTTCAAACCCTAACTGCACCTGTGGCCTTGGTGAGGAAACTGGACACCACATTATTTGTGAATGTCCGAACTTTTCTCTACTAAGACATAGGATTCTTAGTGGTCATGTGATCAGATCGCTGGATGTGCTGAAGCTGGCGCCACTTGTCCTGGACAAGTTCCTAACGAGCACAGATAGGTTCAAATGATTTACATGATGAACGGGAAATAGGAACAAAGGATCGGAAGATTGCATAAAACTGTTCTAAACACATGCACAACAAATTAATAAAGTACAAGATCTTACAAACTCACAACTAATTTACTTTAGATTTTCTGTAAAATTTTCTTCTAGTCTACATAGGTTACTTTATAGTTTGCTTAAAAAACTTAGCATATTAATTTATAAAAAAATCAACATTTGCCTTCTATTCATCCGATCCAATTTCACCGTTAGACAATCATTTAATAAATTTTTACTTCAACTTTTATTTGCAAGCGTCTCAAATACTCAATTTTCTTGTCTTCATATATTCGTCGTCATTGTCCAGAACAAAACAACATACCTGCTGAAACTGATATCGATCACAAAAATATAACTGGAAGTAGGTTATCATCTAACATTTGAATCAATGCCAATCTACGGTAAACGAAAACTAATAGGAAAATGAATTGAAAATATGACATACAGTTTGGTTTGGTCTCACAAGAGGATTTCGGGTTACTTACAAACTGTTTCATTGGAATTGAATTCGATTGCATTTGCATAATCGAAGTGGGAGATTCAACTTTTAATAAGTCCCATTTTGGAAGGAAAGTCCGGAAAATGGTGAATAATAAATTAAGACGACACTGTGAGATCGGTATTAGCAAAAGTGCGCTCTTAGGCAAAATTTTACTTTAGGTTCGGGAAGGTTCGGTTCCCAGATGACAATAATACGAACGTTTGGGCGCGAAGGACACACCGGAGAGCTCCGTCCTCCATTTTTTTCCTCCGGCATTTTCATTTCAATTGTTTTTTTGTTGTAGATTGTGCCCAAACACAAAAAAAATTGAGTCCAGGTTTGTAGCTTTCACTTAAATTTAGCCGAGTATTTTTACAAAATAACAAAAATTTCTAATGGATCTTTAACAAGCGTCCAGGATAAATGTCGTCCAATGTCCTTTTGCGTCCGTCACACTTTTAGATTTTGTCCCGTCACAGTTCATGAGATATAAGGGTGTACTAAAATAGTCGTTTACATTGGGAGTTGCGGGAAATGGTACTTCCACGGTATGCCGGGGCTTAAGCCCCCAACAGAAGTTTCATCTTAACTGGCTTTACACCAAAAGCATTCGCATGATCGACAAGAAATTTTCAGGTTAGCATAATATGGTAACAACTTCATAACATAGTTTTTACGTCAACAAGACAACAATAAAAACTAATAAGAATGCATCAAGTAATGCCTCACGTCTGATCAGACAATACTATCTAAGTTTCAACTGTTTCGTCGGGGAGAAAACATTAAATTTGTATGGAGTAACATCGTTTTTTGTGATTTATTCATTTTATGTTTGTAATTAAGCGGACCAAATAAATGCGTAACGTTATAAGTTCATTTATTTCGGCAAATTCGGCTATTATGCGAATACAATCCCAACCTGTATGTCGTGTTGTTGGGCACATCTCGGCACATTTTCGGTCAAAGTTTTCAAATGTGCTCAGACCAATAGCAAATGTGCGATGGGAACGACGAATGTGCCACTTGAAAAAAAATCACATTTTTTCACATTTCCGGGCAAATGTGACTCACATATGTGAAAACAAATGTGAAAAAGTGAAAACACGTTTTCACATTTTTTCACTCCAGACGTTTCGATGAAAAACGTAGACTGGCACAAGAAATGTGGAAAATGTGCAAAAAAATGAGGCAAATGTGCAAAAAAAATACAGCCTAGTTCTCAAAAAACAGATGTAAAAGCAAGTGTAGTCAAAAAAACAAACAAAAAATCATACGAATCAGACGTAGACGAAAGTCGTTTTGATTCTACACCTACACACACCTTTAACGTAATATACATGAAACATAAATATGGAATTGTATGTGAGAGGTTCAGTTACAGCGACTTGCGTTACAGGACGTACGATGAGTTGCGTATTGGACACGGAATAATACAGTTTCATACTATTGAATATCGTAGAAATTATTATTCGTAATATTTCTGCATTGATTCATTGTACGGATTAGAGATGAGCGGGTCGACCATTTTTCGAAACCCGACCCGGACCGAACCCGACCCGATTAACATTTTTCGAAACCCGAAACCCGAACTGTTTCAAAACCCGACCCGGACCGAACCCGACCCGATTAAAATTTTCGAAACCCGAAACCCATGAACCCGAAAAAAACAATTCGGGTTCAGGTCGCGTTTTTCGAAGCTTCGGGCAACCCGCTCATCTCTAGTACGGATTGGAGACACAGCTCTGTGTTAACATTTCACAATTCCCGCAACTCCCAAGGCTTATTCGTTTTCACGTGATGTTTTGAGTATTTCATGCTTGCTAAGAGAACCGAAAGAATTTGGAACAAATAAAAATAAAATTGTAATTTTGTATGAAATTATGTAATTTGAACATTTTTCCACTAGAAAATTACCAACATTTAGGACATATTAGGACATATTTTAGTATTAGCAGTTTGATCAAAAAGGGGCTTCTGGTGGAAGATTTAAAAATCAATTTTTAGTACACGCTTACATCTCATGAACCGTGACGAGACAACATCTAAAAGTGTGACGCACGCAAAAGGACATTTGAGGACATTAATTTATGCTGGACGCTTGTTCAAGATCCACTAGAAATTTTTGTTATTTTGTAACTACACTTCTTACTTATGTTTTCTACCCTAAAAATCTATCATCATCTATACATTGCGTCAGATATTTTTGTGTGATGTGGTGTGCCATTCTAGCTTCAACTTGACCAAAAACAGTCGGCAGCGATTTGAAATCAGCGACCTCACTCTAGCCTGAGGGGTTGATGTATTGATCAGATTTAAAAGTTATTCATCGGCTTTGATTTCGAATCAAAGATTTTTTGGTGGCATGCATTGCAAGAAGCACAAAGTTTTTTCTGAGCCTCAGTCAGGTCCTCCTACTATGTGCGTGGGGTTAGTCTTAACCCGGACACTAGGCTTACTTGAGGGAATATGGTAAGGACATTTTGTAGGTGCAAACAAGTTCTGTCTAAACCAAACCGTTGCGAAACATCTTTTTATAACTTCATAGGTTTTTTGTAAAGAAACAACAAGCAGGTCGCTGTCATTGATGTTATCTTCACGAGTGCTTAAAAGTCGCTATTTCAATTTTTTTCAGGGTAGGAGCAAAGAAATAACGACATCCTTTAGGTCGTCGTGGAGACTATCGCCTCAGTAATAACCAAGACTCCAAAGTTACAACATTCTTAAAGTCAGCGTAAATCGGCAAAGAACCGTTAATTGATTCAGTAAAAAAAATAGCATAGCGACAACGCTGATTTATATTTGCTTTAAGACCACATTATATTAGAAGATGGCCGTCTTCTTACCAAGTGAGAAGCATCGCCGAAAAAAACTTGTTTATAACTAAAACTTTCTTGAGCTTTCCAGCAAAATATTACGAACAAATTTATGAGCAATGAATTTTTCAAATGAATTTTTTCCGACGATATTTCAAATTTTATAACTTTTCTTATTTGGACTTGGACTTACTTGGAACAAAAGAAAAGCATATCCTTTGGGTGGAAAATACGATTTTGATTCAGCTTTGTGAGGCCAATCAACCACTAGTGGACCGAATCGACGAAAGGAGGATGTAATTTCATCTAAAAAAAAACACATCCATGACTCATATGACCCAATTTTGAATGAAAACCTGACACTGAAATCTCAAAATACTTACCTTCGTCAATATCTGGTGGCAGACCACCGACGAAAACTTTTCTAGAAAATCTTTCGGTAACTTCTGAGCCGAGCGATTGTGGTGATGAACGCGCTGGTGATCCTAAAGTAATTGTCGAGCCATCGCCGTAACCACCAGCTTCTTCCGAAATATGATCATCCATACCACTACCATAGTACGGTTTACCTGCAAAAATTCAATAAAAATTTATTATTTATTGTAAATAAATTCTTTTTCGAAGGTAATCTTACGTAGATGAACGAAATACGACATAAATTGATAAGGAAACATTTTTTAACCGAAAGCATCGACTTCGCTCTCAATTGATTTTTCGCGTTTGATTTTTCTTTAAAATTAGGTCGACTACTTTGATTTGTTTGGTGAAGCAGATTTCGTAAACGCGTTTTGGTGGGGAATTTTGATTTTATACCATGAAATTGTATTTCCAACGAAAGTTCTTCGTGCGCTTATGAATTTGAACAACAATATCAGGTTTTTTTTGTCAATTTGAAATCGAATTTTGACGAATGTTGAAGAACATGGTGACGCAATGCTACCTCAAGCTGAAAGAATAGAAAAACTATACATTCAGGTGTGCGGCATTTGCAACGAATTTTCAAAATCGGACGTATAGTGTCTTTTTCTTTTTGTTAGAAGCCAGAAAAAGACACTGTATTGGCAGCTGTGACTGAAAATTCACAAAAAGCGACGATATATCGTCATAAAAACTATTTTCGCCATTTAGTCAGGAAAAGAGATAGTATCAAGGTGCCGTTACAAATCTGTGGTCAAAATCACAGATTTTATTGAGAAGGCGGGAATAAAATGTACTCATTTACGACGTAAACAGTGAAAACAATATTTTTTG